>JAKSZU010000011.1:39358640-40558640 GCA_026018925.1 Tupaia tana
TTGACATGCAAGTATGGCGTGTGTTGCTGCAGAGCAGCTGTAAATTAAGGAGAAATCCTCAGAAACAAAGAAACCGTGAAAGAGTGCTGTCTCTTCAAATCCCTGGCTCATAGGAGACCCACAGAGAGCTGGAGGAAAATCATACCATATGGAAGGCATAAAAACAGAACAAAGTATCAGCAGCTAAATATCTAGGAAAAGTCCATTTGCTATTTGAAGCTAGGTGTGCTGACAGTCTATTATTAAAAAACCAAGAATCCTTAGAATACAGTTCTCTCAAGAACCACTGTACTGTATTAGCTACAATGTCCAATTATCAACAAAAAATTGGTAGACCTACATAAACATGTAAAACTGTATAGCATTTAGGCAAAATATAGATAACTACATGGATTTGGAAATGAACTACCTTAGGCCCCTATGTAATTTAAGGAGAAAAATGAATTCCTTTCACAGATGATGGTAGATCAACTGCCTGTTCCTGTGTAAAAATTATCCCTGGGTAAAGTCACTTTACAATCTAAATGATGTATAAATAATAATAATAATAATAATAATAATGATAATAATAAAAGGCAAACCACAAGTTTTGATGAATAAAAGAACAAACACACTTCTGTAGAAAACAAAACAAAACAAAACAAAAAAACCCTGGACTCATGCATTCTTCAGCATAAACAAACACACAAACAAATATCCTCAATCTCTACCTCATACCATATACAAAATTACCTTAATTTTGGATCATAGATCTAAAGCTAAAAGATAAAACAATAAAGGTTTTTGAAACAAAACAAAGTGACTTCAGGTTAGGCAAAGATTTTTTACACAGGGAAAAAGTTTATAATAATTTAAACATCCTAAACTTCATTAAGTAAAATGTGAAGTTACCTAAGTATAGACAATAAATTCTATGGCTTATCAAACTGTGTGTAAACGTTATCAAAGTAAAAATAGTGTTTCTTGTGCCTATGAAACTCTTATTTTCATTTAACAATTTGAAGGCTGAGAATTTCATAAATCACATTTTAATACTTCCCTTTTTTTGAAGAGGTTTTTTTTTTTTTTTTTCTTTTTTTCTTTTTTTCTTTTCCCTCAAGGCACCTGCACTTACTGGAGAGAGAGACAGACAGTGAGAGGAAAAGTGAGAAATCACGCCCTTGGGTGGTGACCATGATGCAATCCCTTCTCCTCCATTCTCCTCCCAGGATCTTGGGTACACATGCACCCAGCATAAGTTTGAAGCCACCAGGTCAGGGACCTGAACCACAGTCATCCATGTGGTAATCCTGCAGCATAACCGCTATGCCAACTGCTGGCCCCCACACTTTACTATTTCTACTCTTTGAATTTACATGGTTAAAGAAAATCAATAGAAACAACCTTTCTTTGTTTGTCTTTTTATTTTTATTTTTAAGTGGTAGTTTCCTTTTATAAATTTAATTTTATTTTTTTATATTTTTTAATACATTCAATCACATTTTTTAGCTTACAAGGTGATCATTTCATATGTGAACATTTCTCCTGGTCCAGTTGATCAAAATATAACAATACTACCTCCCTGTCTCAACAATGCTGTCTCCGTATTCCTCCTCCAAATGTTTTTCCCCAGGCCCCACTCCTCCACACACACCACATCTGGCATTCACACCCATCTCTTGTGTTTGTACATCCTTTAGCCCATCAGTTTCAGTTATAGAGTGCGGACACTTGGTATATATTAAGTGGGGACATACAGTGTCTCTCCTTCATAGCCTGGCTTGCTTCACTCAGCAGTAAATCTTCCATATTCTTCCACTTTCTGTCAAAAGCCGGGGTTCTGTTCTTTTTATGACTGAATAGTATTCCATAGAATACATGTACCACAGTTTTTCAATCCATTCATCCGTACAGGGGCATTTGGGTTGGTTCCATGTCTTAGCAATCGTGAAAAGTGCCGCAATAAACACCGCTGTGCAAGCAATTTTCCAACGGAGAATTCTTCTGTCCTTTGGGTAGATGCCAAGGAGTGGGATTGCTGGATCATATGTTAGTTCTATTTGTAGATTTTTCAGGAATCTCCAAATTGTTCTCCACAGTGGTTGGACCAAGTTTCCTTTTTATGGCTTAAGTCCAATTGAACTTTCTTTTGGTTTTCCTTTTTTAATTTTTTTTTTGTTTTTGCCTTCAATGCATTAATTTTGAAATTTTCATGTTGAGATATAAGTTATCTCCATTGTACTCAATGTTTTCCTCTATTTAATCTAGTAACCTGCTTTAATACCCAATGTTTTTTTTCCAGTGCTCTTTTCACTAATTCTTTTCAGAAAAAATCATGAATATCTTATTGATTGCTGAATCCAGAATGGTCCTGACTAACATAAAGTCAATTTTCAGTCTCATTTCCATACTTTGGAAGTCTCAAAATACTCTTGTGGTCATTTGGCTTGTTAATCAGTATGCCTGGAATGAACACTTGTAGCCTGGTAATCTCCAGATCACTTTCACATGTCATATTTCCTCTTCACAACTACTATACTCGGCTATTTTTATTATTTCCTATTTGGCATTATCTGACACTCAGGAAAATAATATGGCTTTTTTTAAATAATTTTTTAAATTTACATTTAATCACTACAGTTCTTTACAGTGTACAACATGGTTTCCCCCAGCATGAACATGTCGCATATCAGTCAAGTCAAAGACATTACTATATGCTTTATCAACAGATAACTTTTCATTTTTGTGTGTTTTAAATGTTTTTATTCCCTGATCTCTTCCTTCCCTCCCACTATTACCCACTGCTATTACATACCCCCTTATGTATTATCTCTATATCTACAATTGACCTCCCTGCCATTATACTTGCTCTTTCAAAGAGCATAGTGTGAAGACTTCTCTACTTCAGTAAACAAATATTTATTGAGTGCCCACTGTGTCCATATTATTATTCCCGCAAATGAAACAGATAAGGAACCTCCCTTCAAGTTATAGTTTTATCTTGATCCTTGCTGCTTTGGTGTCGTCCATAAAAATGTTCTTCGGCCTTAAAGAGTCTAACACTCCAATTCCCTTCTTTTTATCTTTCATAACCACAATTCCCTTGGCCTTTTCTTCTGAACCTACATGCCCAACTTCTGATGCTCAACTCATTCTGCATAGGGACTGAAACAAACAAAACAACCAAGGTACTCGATTTCTGTCAGCGCAACTACTCTTGGCCCTCTCATTTATCCAATCAAATCTTCTTCATCTTTCCTCTTTCACCAGAGTTTCTCTCTTTAATTAAAATGTAGCTTATCAAGCTGTGACATGGATCTATCTGTGCCCGGAGAGTAAAATAGTCATTTAAAAATGTCAATATCAATATATCTGGATGAAAAGCCAGGCTATATTTTTGAAACGCAGACATTAATCCTCATTGGAACAGTTTGTTGAGCAATTTTGAGTGTCTAGAGATTGTTTCTTACATAAAAATTTTTATATCATATTGATCCATGTATAAGTCCTCCAAAATTTGGACCCAAATAAGTTTTTTTTTAATAGCCTTCCTGTAGACTAACCCTCCATTGGTAGAATATTCAGTGTTTGAAAACTTTAAAAAGAGGTTAATGATGTTGGTCACTCCACATCATAAAGTTCTTACAATTTGTTCAGCAAATAGCATTTTTTAATGAGCTCAGTTGCCTCAAAGATAAAAGTATGTTAAGGTATCCAAGATAATAAAGTATGCATTGTACAACACTTATCGTAATGGCTTAATTAGGTGTTAATGTGGATTTTACTTTCTTTAGAATTTAATGGTAACTGAATATATAAATGTTCAGTTAGCATTTTCCAACATCATAGTTCTGGTAAGGAGTTATTCTCTTCAAACCTAGAACATGGTGAGGGAGTAGATGTCAGTGTTAATTAGACCCAAAAGAGAAAATTCTGATTTCTCAAGCCTACATTTTATGCCAAACCATAGGAGATGATGAAGTCAGACGAGGCATAAATAACATATCCTCTTGGGGACCAGCAGTTAGCATACTGGCTATGTCGCTGGACTCCCATGTAGTTGACTGTGGTTTGAGTCCCGGACCCGGTGGCTTAAACTCATGCCGGGTGCGTGTGCGTGCATGCCCAAGATCCCGAGAGGAGAATGGAGGAGAAGGGATTGCGGCGTGGCCATCCCCCCTGGGGGGGTGATTTCCCGCTTTCTATCTCTCTGTCTCTCTCTGTCTGTCTGGCAAGCGCACGCGCCCTATAGCAAAAACCTCTTCAAAAAAAAAAAGAAACATATCCTCTATTTATGATTAGTCCTATAATAGGAAGGTAGCAGCTGCCATCTGGCATTATTTTGGAGGGTGTTGAAAGGTCACCATGACCAAAATATTGAGTTAATGTTCTTTTGTGACTTGGAGTCAGCTGATATTAATTGAGCTATAACTATGTATCTGGTGCTCTCTATGGAGCTGTCACATGAGTTATCTTAAAAAGAAAATCAAAACACAAACTCTATTTTTATCTCTACTTATTAGATTAGCAAACTAAGACATGGAGAAGCTGAGAAGTTGCTAAATGTAACTTAGTATCTAGGCAAGCTGAGATTTAAATATGATTCACTAATTCCAAGTGTCATTTTTGCACTGACATAATTATTATTTGCAGGTCTTTTAGAGAAGATGCATTTTAACTACTTTCCCCTATGTTGGCACTTAGAATGTAGAATGCTATTATTTCCATCCTAAAACTACATGGTAAACCAAGGTAATTGTTTATCTAGGGTTCTTAGCTAAAACAAACAAGCAAACAAAACAAACAAACAAACAAAAAACAAGGAAAAAAAAACCTAGTGAGACATATTAACAAAGCAGAGTCTGACCAACAATGAGAGACCAGAAATATAAACTCTAAACTATTGAGTCATCTGAAAAGTCATGATATGTTTTTCTATACAAAATTACCTCATAACTTTTCTGACCACCCAGTACTAGATATGTAGAATGTTTGAAGCCCATAAGATGTGATCTATACAGAAGACTTTTAGAAGATTCATTTATCTTTATCTTCAAGTGTTTTGAAGACTATAAGAGGTGTTTTTGGTCCTATCACAACTGAATAGGGTATGGTATGGTTAGAGTATATATTTGAAATATATTACAGTTACCTGCCAAGTGGGAATAGTAAATATCTCAGAGATACCCAAGGAAAAGCTGAATGAATGCATCACAAGGTGGGAGTATTCTACAAGCAGTACACTGATTGAGTTATAGAACTTTTATGTCCTCTCTCCAACCATAACACTGTATTATAATAGTCTGTAAAATTTCTTTTTTTTTCAACTTTATTTATTTTATCTATGATAGAGTACGCACATGCATGAGAGGGAGAGATAGAGAGAAGTACTCTCCAAAGGGTCTCATCAGACCATACTCCCCTTTCCCAGCCCTCCAGATTTCAGACTGTTGGGCATGTGTGCACTCACCTGGAGTAGTTTTCATGCTGACTGTTAGTTTGAACGTGCAGTTGACCATATGACTTCTAGCATTGGTTCATTTTGGTACCAATTACTCTTTTTCTTTCTTTCTTCTTTCTTTCTTTCTTTCTTCCTTTCTTCATTTCTCTCTCTCTCTCTCTCTCTCTCTCTCTCTCTCTCTCTCTCTCTTTGTTTTGCTACAGAGCACATGAACTCACTAGAGAGATAGATACAGAAAGAGAGAAGGAAAATGAGAAATAACTGTCCCCACTCCTCGGTGGCTCTCTGTCATGTTTTTCAAGCTGCCAGGCCTAGGACTCCAACTGTGTGGTTGGCTATGTGGGATCCAGCCACCTTAACCTCTACGCATTGCTTATGATGAGAGGTCTGCTGTTAGTCTTATAGGATATCCTTTGTAGGTAACTTGACATTTTTCTCTTGTCAGTCTTAGTATCTTGACTTTGTCTGTGGTTTTGGTCATTACGGCTATAACGTGTCTTGGAGAAGATCTTGAGTTGGTCTTATTTGGGGTCCTCTGTATTTCTTGGGTCTGAATCTTTGAATATCTCTCTACATTCGGAAAGTTTTCTTTCAGGATTTCATGGAATCGGCTATCAATGCCCTTATGAGTCTCTTCACCTTCTGGGATACTGATTATATGAATGTTTGGAAGTTTAATGGTATCTAGTATTTTTCATATATTATTCTCATTTTGGAGGGGGGGCTATTTTCTCAGTCTTCATGGTGGATTTTACTAGTCCAACAATTCTGTCTTCTACATCTGAGACTCAATTTTCTGTATGATCTAGTCTGCTTTTAATACTTTCAAAGGGGGTTTTGACTTCCTGTATTATAGCCTTCATCTTCAACAGTTCCCATTTGATTCTTTTTTTATGGTGTGTATTTCCTCTTTCAGCTCTCTCAAGAATTTCCTCAGCTCCTGGCATTCCTTTTTTCTGTCTTTGTGTCACAGATTCTGTGGGAATTGAGGAATATGAGGACCCTGATAGTATTCAGATGGTTGGCCACTATTTACTTAGACCTGTGTAGACATTCAGTACATGGAGGTTGAGCAGCAAAGTGATGAGGTAGAAGACAAAGAATAAGAAAACAAGAAAGACAGAAAGAAACAAAAGAAAAAAATGATAAAGCAAACAAACAAAAAATTATTTTTGTTAATTTTAAAAACATGAGATCTCAGCTCTCATGGCAGACTGTCTTCTTTTGGCCTGCACTTTATGCTTTTCCTAGATCGGAGAAGTAAGGGGAGGGAATTATTACCTAGATAAATGAAGATTTCAGAGCCAAGAAAATACTTTACCTTAAAAAAATTTTTTTTGAGAGATTTTTGCTGGAGGGCATGTGCACTTGCCAGAAAGACAGAGAAAGACAGAGTGATAGAAAGTGAGAAATCACCCCCCCAGGGGTGATGGCCATGCCTCAATCCCTTCTCCTCCATTCTCCTCTTGGGATTTTGGCCACACACACACACACACACACACACACACACACACACATGCCTGGCATGAGTTTAAGCCACTGGATCCAGGACTCAAACCCCGTTCAACTACATGGAAGTCCAGAGACATAGCCATTATGCCAACTGCTGGTCTCACCTTAAATTTTTTTAAAAAAAATGAGAAGACAAAGACAGAGAGACAGAGAGAAAATGACTGAGGGGGCTCTACCAGGGTGACTTAGCAGAACATCTTTATTGCTCTTATTCCTGAAAGCACTACATTTCAGCTTTCATGGTAGACTCAGTCTTCTTTTGGCCTGACCTTTATGCTTTTCCAGGATGACTCCTCAACAGAACATCTTCATTGCTCTTATCCCTGAAAGCACTAAATCTCAACTCTCATGGCAGACTCAGTCTTCTTTTGTGTAGTTGACTTTTAAAGGCTGGCTGATCTTTAGAACTTTCCATTACAATGTATATAACTTATAAGAGTATATTCCCCTTTATTAACTAGCATTTTGGGAAACTATCTCAGCTATATCTGAATACAATTTTGAGGGAATATGGAAGACAACTTGTACTACAACAAATGACAAAAGAGTCAAAAAGGGAGGAGAATTGGAAAAGAGACCCAAAACAGAAATAGAAAGTTACAAAGGCAAAACTTTCAGGGGTGGATTTTTCTCAATAACTTCTTTAACATGATTTTTTTTTAATATTTAACTCAAGCTAGATTATATATGTATACACACACACAAACACACACACACATACATACACCATACTTTCTTACCAAAAAAAAGTATGCTTACATATAATTCCACAAATACTCTTGCCATAAAATTAGAAGTATGTTTATTTCTCCTTTAAAATTTATTTCATATATAGCCTACCTATAGAAAAGGACATAACAAAAATTGTTTTGTTTGATCAACTTACATATATGTAGCTTTTATTTTTTGACACAGGGCATGCTCACTCCTTGAAGAGAGAGAAAAAAATATAAGCACTCCCCATTGGGTATAGTCACATGGTATCCCTTCTCTTTTCTTTTTCCCTCCTTCAGGATTTTGTCAGTGCTCACAAACACACCCAGTGTTCCTCAAGCCACCTAGTCTTGAACCATGCAGTTAAGCATGTCATTAAAGTCTCTGTAACAACCACGCCATGGGTTGACCCTATTTGATAAATTTTCATAAGAAGAACATACATCCCTGAAAGCTTTGTAAACAACAACCACATCAAAGAGTAAAGTATTACTTACATTTAAGAAGATTCTCTCTAACCCCCTCCAAATTAGTATATTCTTTACTGGCATAAATTTGTCTTACATAAAAATAAAAGCCTAATGGAATATAGAAGAAGGAAATTTAGGATAGTCTAGCACCTGATACCTGATTTCTACCAGCTATTTATTTATTTATTTATTTTAAAGATTTATTTATTTATTCATTCACTCATTACTTGATTTTAATTTGACCAGAGAGAGACACAGAGAGAGAGAGAGGAAAGTGAGAAAGCAAGCCACCAGGTCCAGGACTTGAACTGGGGTCGGCCATGTGGGAGTATCCAGCGCCTTAACCACCAAGCCACCTGCTGGTCCTTTTTTTTTTTTTTTTCTACCAGCTATTTATTACTTGTGGGCAACTCCAAATATATTTTTCTCATTTGTGGCTTCTCACACTTTCTAGCATGTCTTGACTTAGAAACTGTGGTCTTGCAATAAGACTCATTTTCAAGTTTAAACCAGATTAGCTATTGTATTCTTCTTTTAAAAAAATAATTATTTACCTAATGTTATAATTATTATTAGTTATTATTATTATTATTATTATTATTAATGTTATCATTATTTTAATTTGCCATAGGGCATGTGCACTCATGAGAGAGAAAGTGAGAGAGCAAGAGAGTGAGAGAATGAGAGAGCAAGAGCGAGAGAGAGAGAGAGATCAAGCCACCAGGTACAGGATTCAAGCTGTGATCTGCTATGTGGGAGTCCAGCACCACCAAGACACCTGCTGGTCCCAGCTATTAGATTCTGAATGTGTTTGATATCTGATACTCACAATTATTCTCATTCTTTTATTTTATTCTTCTTCCTTCCTTTTCCTAACTTTATTTTGGACAATGACTATATTTAACTTGCCTTTATTTCCTATCTCAATATACAGATGTTCTTGGTCAACTCATTTATTCTCTCTAAGCCTTATTTTAATAATATGTAATATGGAGATAATACCACCTCCTCCAAATGCTGGAGGAACTTCAGTGGATAACTACTGGAACTTTGAAACTAATTTTATATTAAGGAACTAGGAAAAGAGAACCAGGAAATATAAAAAGAGGGAATGAATGTGTGTGTGTGTATATATATATGTGTGTGTATACACATATTTATTACGTACACTCACACACACACACACACACACGTGCACACAATTTATGGAATCTAGTCAAATTATTTAGCAAAAGTAGTATCCATTCTTTCTATAAAGGTCCATATACCACAGTAGTCAACAACATCTTCATTCAAATATCCTCCATCTACAGAAAAAACAGCTAAATATAATTATGGTTGTAGAATAATAATCATTTTCCCATTCTTTGGAAATTTGGTTTAACACTAACTTCTAGGGGAGGGTCGAGTGGATAGCAAGAGAAATACCCCTACCAGAGTCAATAATTAAAAAAAAATTAGTTACCAATTATTTTGGCCTACTTCTCATATTCTCATTTGGCTTTTTGCCCAGATTTCCACAAATCACTAGTAATGCCCCAAATAATATATAATATAGAAAAAAAAAAAAAAACAGAAAAAGGGAGAAGAAAGGAAAAATAAACTGAAGAGAAAAAATAAACATCAGTTTTTAATTACTGGGACACTAATAAGAACCGCTGATCAAACAGTGTTTTCAAAAGTGTTGTCATGCAAAATGTGATAAACATGAAAGTTCCTGAAATAACACTTCACAACAACTGGAAGAAAATGCCCTATAGCAGTCCTTGAAAGAAGAAATGCATTAGTATTTTGCTTTATTGTTCCTGGTTGCTGGGTCCAATCTAATCTCCATAGAAATGGAATTCCAATTGGGCCTCAGAGATATTTTACAAGTACACTGTAATCCCAATTTAAGAGAGAAGTTCATGTTAACTGAAATTCAGTTTATTCTCTTGAGAGCAGTTAGGCTGAACTGCTAGGAGGGACCAAATTCAAGTTCTTAAAAGCAGCTAGTATGAATTCTAAGATAAACCAAAAGAGTTCATATTAGAATATCAAGAAAATTAGTTTGCTTTCTCTCTCTGCCTTCCTCTTCCTCATTATCCAATTCTATCTCTCTATCTTTTCTGGTTTTTATCCCCTCCTTACTATTTCTACCTCTAACCTACCCGTTTCTCTTTTTCTTCCTTTTCACAAATGTGAGTGCTCATGGAGACACAAAGAAAATATTATCTCCAAACTACACAAAAATCTCCAAACTACACAAAGATTCAGGCATTTTTAGATTCAATACAATTTACATATATTTTTAAGAAATATTTGATGTTTAAAAAATTTTTCTGTAGGGCACATGTGCTCGAGAGAGAGAGAGAGAGAGAGAGAGAGGAGAGAGAGAGAGAAGAAGAAGCAAACCATCAGATCTGGGACTCTCGGCTCTGTTTAAGTCCAGCACTTTAACCAGCACACTGCCTGTGGACTCCAGGAAAACCTACATTTAAGCAGAATTTTTACACAAAGATTCTTGTTTCTAAAATATCCATAGAAACAAATAGATAAAAAAAATACGGTTTTTATATTTATTTCAACAGATATGAGGTCCTTTGTGATTGCCAGGAATAAACCAATGTTTTAACTTTGATAATTTAATTTAGTTTTGTTCTATTTTTTACTAAAGTACAGTAGAACTTTTTAAATTCATTTAATTATATTTGGACCCATAGCTTAGTTTGACGGCTCCTTCTTTCCTATGCTTTGAAAATTATTTGGTATCCATTTCAACACATCTGATGCTAAGTAAGATATTTTCTTACATAATTCAAGATTCAGTAAAAAAAAGACAAGCTGAGAAATTATATTAATTTATGATTCTTGAGGACCAGCTGATGATGCAATGGCTATGTTGCTGGACTCCCATGTAGTTAACTACAGTTCGAGTCCCGGACCTGGTGGCTTAAACTCATGCCGGGCACATATGTGTGCGTGCCCAGGATCCTGAGAGAATGAAGGAGAAGGGATTTCAGTACGGTCATCCCCCTGGGGAGAGATTTCTTACTTTCTGTCTCTCTGTCTCTCTCTGTCTTTTTGGTGCACGCACATGCCCTATAGCAAAAACTTCTCCAAAAAATAAAAATTTATGATCCTTGAAAATATTTCTTTGTACTAAAGGTTATTTATTTATTTATTTATTTTTGCAGAGAGAAATTTTTGCTATAGGGCACATGTGCTCACTAGAGAGACAGAGAGACAGAAAGAGAGAAATTATCCTCTGGGGGTATGGCCATGCTACAGTCCTTTCTCCTCCATTCTTCTCTCAGGATTTTGGGCACACACACATACATGCCTGGCATGAGTTTTAAGCCATAGGGTCTGGGACTCAAACCACAGTTGACTATGTGGGAGTCTAGCGATGTAACCATTACACCATCTACTGGTCTCTAAAGATGATTTTTAAATATATGTTTATGGTGATTTTAGAGGCAAATAGAGTCTTTTTGTTTTGTTTTGTTTTGTTTTTTGTTTTTTGTTTTGTTTTGTTTTACATTCTCTTGGCAGCTTATTGAAGCTCTAGTAGCTTGATTTTCTCAGTTGTAAAATAATTTTGTAGTGAAGACTAAATGTTGTAATGTACATAGGGCTCCAGGTATGCTGCCTAGCTGTAGCAGACATCTCTTTGAATAGTCGGCAATCTACCACAGCGAGCAGGCCTCTCTATAGCCATTATTTACCACCTGATTTTGTTCTTAGTATAGCTAATACATCTGGGGTTTTCATCTGAGCCACACATTCTCTCTCTCGAAGCAGGACCTGAGAATAGAGAGGACACAGAGCTTGGAAGCAACTCCATCAGAAACAATACATAGGAAGTCTATTAAGGAAAAGGAATAGTAGCTATTGCTGCTGAGGTTTCCAGATCTGGTCTAGTCCCTTCTCTGCCAGATTCTATGGATCTTGTGATAGACTAATTATCCTGCCCTGTTGGCATGTATGCTCTCCTTTAATTTTTTTTCTCTTTTTGGTTAAGCTAGAAAGAGCTTCAGGTGCTTTTAAATTAACATTAACTAACACATAAATATGTATGGAAGAATGTTTTGTTGAAATAGACCTTCAGGAAAATGTGGGTTTCTTAGAATTAGTGACAATTGTGTGAAAGTTCACAAGACTATCTTCCACATGACTGAGAGAAAGCTAGCAACCTAGAAATAGTTCATTACAGTTATTACCAGAGGATTATACTCTCATAGTTGATCCCATAGGACAGAGAAATGCCATTCCTGTAGAATTGGATGCTTACTCTGATTACTTTGTATGAAATGACCGCTGAGTCAATGTCCTTTTGCCTTCTCTAACAATCAGGCTATGATCACTGAGTAGTAAATATAGCAATGTATTTGTTCCAGTTATTTGATTACCTTAACTTAATTCACAAACAACCCATAGTTATAACATATATATTGTGTTTATACTAGTCAAATAATGATCAGGCTTTTGAAGATTAGATTAAGAATTTCTGGAAAGCATTCAAAGAATATAAAAACAGTCATGCTGTCCACCTACACCAAAGTTTATCTTAAACACTTTATCTAGGGTTACTATGGAAGGAAATACCAAACTAATTGATACCACCCTTTTCATTGTCATTTATTCAGGGACTAGTTTCAAAGTTAGTTTAATCTGAGAATTTGATCATCAGTTTCAGAATAATGATAAAAGCATTTAAGTCTATAATTTACCAAGGGTTTTCTCAAAATTATGGTGAGAAGTATGTGAGAAGATCCAATCTGTGCTTCTAGGGTTTGAAGATTCTCAATCAAGAAGGATTGAACATAAAATGAGAACTGTATTTAATGACCTACCTTAAACAGCTGTCTGTATTTGTAATCCTCTTAAAAGTTTAGTAATGCAAATATAGACTCTATGCTTATTATTCTCAGTGTTGATTAAATAAATCACCCAATGTAGAGAAAAGTTTTCAAAGATTTTGGAGGGCACACATGATTTGTTTGAATCGGTCACGTGCTTCCACAGTGTTCCTGGCTTCCAAAGACTCTAGACAGAGAAACACTCAGATCTTTTACCAGATCTCACATGATCTTACTCATTTCTCTTTAGACTATGCATATTAAAAGAGAAGAGGTTCAACTGGAATAAGATTGATGGTCTAACTTTGAATATAGGTGCTGAGTATATGGTGTCCACATGGCAGTAGTTCATCTCAAGGAAAAGGGCAGCAAAGTAGGCTTGGTGCTCGGTCTGAGAATGGCTCAGTCCATCTCATGTGCAATGAAATAGAAAATCACATCAGTTTTTTTCCTGTAATATTGATCCATTTTCTTACCACTCTACCAACCTAGTACAAGCAACTGTTACATTTTGCCTAGAGCTCTGCAATGCCTCCACATCAGTCTCTGGCTCTACCTTTCTCCACTGTAAACAACTACTAATGAAAACACAGTGTCATATAGTTATATAAATCCAACAGTGACAGTCATCTGCCCCATTTCAGTCATTTTAGTTGTATCTAGAAAAGACCACTCAGACCCAGAGTTCATAAATGAGACCAACAGCATACTCATCTCAAATACAAACCCCACTGAATACCACACGAACCTCAATGAGACCCACAGCACAACCCACTTTAAGAAACGACACATCCCACTTTAAACCACAATATACCTTACTGTGGCATGCAACACACCACACTGACACCACTAAACACATCATTGAGACCCACAGTCCATAACCGAGACAAACTGAACACCCCACACAAACACAAAACCAAGTGAGAACCTCAGCGAACTTCAATATGTCCCACAGCACAGCACACATTAAGATACAGCACACTTTAAGCCACAATATGCCCCACTGCAACCCACAGAACACATCAGTGGTACTTTTGCACACATCACTGAGACCCAGCGTTCATAATTTAGACCAACAGCATTGTGGTCTAAGGTGGGGTGTGCTGTGTCCTGAAGTGGGTTGTGCTGTGGGTCTCAGGTAAGTTTGCTGTGGTTATCAGTGATGTTTGTGTTTGAGTGGGGTGTTCTGTGGGTCCTGGTTATGTATTCTGGGACTCAGTGATGTGTGCAGTCATCACACTGAGGTGTGTTGTGGGTCGAAGTGAGGTATATTGTGGTTTAAAGAGGGTGTGTTGTGTCTTAAAGTGGGTTGTGCTGTGGGTCTCAGTGAGGTTTGCTGTGGTTCTCAGTGGGGCTGGGGTTTCTGGAAGGTGTGCTGTGGACCTTAGTTGTGTATGCAGGGTTCAGTGAAATGTACAGGGTTCTCACTGAGGTTTGGTGTGGATCACAAAGGGGTATAATGTGGTATAAAGTGGAGTGTGCTGTGTCTTAAAGTGGGTTGTGCTGTGGGTCTTAGTGGGGATTGCTGTGGTTCTCAGTGGGGTTTATGTTTGTGTGGAGTGTGCTGTTTATTTCAGTTATGTACTCTGGGTGTCAAAGATCTGTGCAGTAATATCATTGAAATGTTATATCAGTCATAGTGGGGTATATTTTGGTTTAAATTTGGGTGTGCTGTGTATTAAAGTGGGTTGTTCTGTGGGTCATCATGAGGATTGCTGTAGTTTTTGGTGGAGATCGTGTTTGAGTGGGGAGTGCTGTTGGTCTCATTTATGTAGTCTGGGTCTCAGAGATGTGTGCGATGATCTTACTGTGGAGTGCTGTGGGCTGCAGTGGATTATATTGGGCTTTAAAATGGGGTGTGTTGTGTCTTAAACTAGGTTGTGCTGTGGGTCTCAGTGAAGTTTGCTGTGGTCCTCAGCGGGGTTTGTGTTTGAGTGGGGTGTGCTGTTGGTCTCAGTTATGTATGCAGGAATTCAGTAATGTGTGCAGTGGTCTCACTGAGGTGTACTGTGGGTGTTAGAGGGATATATTGTGGTTTAGAGTGGGGGTGCAGTGTCTTAAATTGTGTTATCCTGTGGGTCTCAGTTAGGATTGCTGTGGCTTTCAGTGGGGTTTGTAGTTGTGTGAGGTGTGCTGTTGGTCTCAATTATGTGCTCTGGGTTTCAGTGATGTGTGCAGTGGTCTCACTGAGATGTGCTGTGGGTGGCAATGGGGTCCATTGTGGTTTAAAGCGGGACATTGTGGTTTAAAGTGGGGTGTGCTGTGTTCAGAATGGGTTGTTCTGTGGGTCTCAGGTAGGTTTGCTGTTATCAGTGGTGTTTGTGTTTGAGTAGGGTGTGCTGTGGGTCCCAAATATGTATTCTGGCACTCAGTGATGTGTGTGATCATCACACTGTGGTGTGCTGTGGGTCGCAGTGAGATACATTGTGGTTTAATGTGGGGTGTGCTGTGTCTTCAAGTGGGTTGTGCTGTGGTTCTCAGTGAGGTTATTGTTTGTGGGGGGTGTGCTCTGGGTCTCAGTTATGTACTCTGGATCTCAACGATGTGTGCGATGGTCTCAAAAAAGTGTGCTGTGGGTCTCAGTGGGGCACATTGTCACTTAAAATGGGATGTGTTTTGTTTAAAGTGGGTTGTGTTGTTGGTTTCAGTGAGGTTTTTCTGTGTGGTGTGCTGTGGGTCTTATTTATGTACTCTGAGTCTCAGTAATGTGCGTAGTGGTCTCACTGAGGTGTGCTGTGGGTCACGGTGGGGTGTATTGTTGTTTAAAATGGGGTGTGCTTTGGCTTAAAGTGGGGTGTGCTGTGGGTCTGAGTGAGATTTTCTGTGGTTCTCAGTGATATTTGTGTCTGAGTGCAATTTGATGTGGGTCTCAGTTATGTACTCTGGGTTTCAGTGATGTGTGTGGGGTCCCACTGTTGTATACTGTTCGTCGCAGTGGGGTATATTCTGTTTAAAATATACTGTGCGGTGTTTTGAAGTGGACTGTGCTATGGGACAAATTGAGGATTGCTGTGGTGCTCAACAGGGTTTGTGATTGTGTGGGGTGTGGTAATGGTCTCAATTATAAACTCTGGGTCTCAGTGATGTGTTCGGTGGTCTCACTGTGGTGTGTTGTCGGTCACAGTGGGGTATATTGTGGTTTAACGTGGGGTGTGCTGTGTCTTAATATGGGTCATGCTGTCATACACATTGAGGTTTGCTGTGGTTCTCAGTGGGGTTTGTGTTTGTTTGGGTTGTGCTGTTTGTTTCAGTTATAAACTCTGGGTCTCAGTAATGTGTTTGCTGGTCTCACTGTGGTGTGTTGTCGGGCGCAGTGGGGTATATTGTGTTTCAAAGTGTGATCTGCTGTGTCTTAAAGTGGGTTGTGCTGTGGGTCTCGTTGCGGTTTACTGTGTGTCTCAGTGGGGTTTGTGTTTGTGTCAGGTATTCTGTTTGTCTCAGTCATGAACTCTGGGCCTCAGTGGTGTGTGCAGGGGTCACACTGATGTGTGCTATGAGTCCCAGTGGGGTATATTTTGGTTTAAAGTTTGGTGTGCTGTGTATTAAAGTGGGTTGTTATGTGGGACACATTGAGAATTTCTGTGGTTCTCAGTGGGTTTGGTGTTTGTGTGGGGTGTGCTGTTAGTATCATACATGAACGCTGGGTCTCAGTGATGTGATCGCTTGTTGCACTGTGGTGTGTTGTCAGCCGCAGTGAGGTATATTGTGGCTTGAAGTGGGATGTGCTGTTTCTTAAAGTGGGTTGTTCTGTAGGTATTATTGAGGTTTGCTATGGGTCTCAGTGGGGTTTGTGTTTGTGTCAGGTATGCTGTTGGTCTCAGTTATAAATTCTGGGTCTCAGTGATGTATTCGGTAGTGTGTTGTTGGCCGAGGTGGGGTATATAGTGGTTTAAAATGGGATGTGCTGTGTCTTAAAGTGGGTTGTGCTGTGGGATACATTGATGTTTTCTGTGGTTCTCAGTGGGGTTTTTGTTTGAGCTGGGTATGCTGATGGTCTAAGGTATATATTCCAGGACTCTGTGATGTGTGCGGGCATCTCACTGAGGTGTGCTGTGGGTCCAATTGGTATATTGTGGTTTAAAGTGGGGTATTCTGTGTCTTAAAATGCGTTGTGATGTGAATCTCAGTGTGTTTGCTGTGGTTATTCATGGATTTTGTTTTTGTGTGTGGTGTTCTATTGTTCTGAGTTATGAACTCTGTGTCTCAGTGTTGTGTGTGGGGTCTCAATGATGTATGCTATGGGTCATAGTAGGGTATATTGTGGTTTAAAGTGTGGTGCACTGTATCTTTTTGTGGGTTGTGTTGTGGGACACATTGAGGCTTGCCTCAGTTCTCAGTGGGGTTTGTGTCTGTGCAGGGTGTCCTGTTTGTATCAGTTATGAACTCTGGGTCTCAGTGATGAGTTCAGTGGTCTCACTGTGGTGTGCTATGGGCAGCAGTGGGGTATATTGCGGTTTAAAGTGGGATTTGTTTTGTATTAAAGTGGGTGGTGCTGTGGATCTCTTTGTGGTTTGATGTGGTTCTCAGTGGGGTTCCTGTTTGAGTCAGGTATGCTGATGGTCTGTACTGTGGGTCTTAGTGGTGTGTGCAGAGGACTCACTGAGGTGTGTTGTGGGTAGCAGTGGGATATGTTGTGGGTTAAAGTGTGGTGTGCTGTGGGTCTCAGTGAGGTTTTCTGTGAGAATCAATGAGGTGTGGGTGTCAATGGGGTGTGCTGGGTGTCACAGTTTTGTGCTGTCAGTCTCAGTGATATGTGCAGGGTTGTAACTGAAGTGAAGTGTGTGTCATAGTGTGTTGTGCTCTGTTCAAGGTGAGGTGTGCTGTGGATCTCAGTGAATTGTGCTGTGGGCCTCAATGAGGTTTTCCGTGAGTCTCAGAGAGGTTTGGGTCTGAGTGGGGTGTGCTGTGGGTCGCAGGTTTGTGCTGTTGGTCTCAGTTATGTGTGCAGTGGTCTCACTGAGGTGTGCTGTGGGTTGCAGTGGTGTGTGCTGTGGTTTAAAATGGGTGTGCTGTAGGTCTCAATTAAGTTTTCTGTAAGTCTCAGTGAGGTTTTGATCTGAGTTGGGTGTCCTGTGGGTCGCAGTTTTTTGCTCTGTTTCTCAGTGATGTGTGTGGTGGTCTCACTGAGGTGCACTGTGGTTCACAGTGATGTTTGATGTGGGTTAAAGTGGGTTGTGTTATGGATCTCAGTGAATTGTGCTGTGTGTGTGTTGTTGATATTTGTTGTGGGCCCAGGTGAGGTCTGGGTCTGAGTGGGGTGTGCTGTGTGTTGCAGTTTTGTGCTATACATCTCAGTGGTGTGTGTGGTCATTTCACTGAGGTGTGCTTTGGGTTGTGGTGGGGGTGTGTTGTGGTTTAAAGTGGGTACCATTGTAGTTAGACAAGGAAAATATGTTGTATTTGGAAAAGTGCTGGTAATGATTGTCTTACTGAAAAACTGATGGAGGGGAAAAGGAATATGTGTATGATTTTCTTTGAATCAGAGGGGCAATATCTATAAAAGATTATTTTAAAAGTAGCAAGTAGACTGGCCAAGCCATATGTTGTGATGATTAAATCATTCAAACTATTGTTGAGTTAAAATGCATAAGCTACTGAGACCAGGCATTGGTCTCAACTGTACCCATATAAGAGAGTCTCTAGGTTCACACTTTAGGACCTTCATGATACTGCCTGGCATGCACACATGCCCATGAGCCAGGCTACCTGAAACTGGGGTGGGTGTATGTAAAGATCCTGTTGGGGGTAACTTCTTTCTATTTCTGTCTATTTCTCTCTCTTTATCTTTCAGTCTTTCTTGAGAAATAATGTAATTAATTAATAAAGATATAAATACTTTTTTTTACAAAGTAGCAAGTTGAGAGTTTGAATATATAAGAAAGGAGTGTCTTAGAAATAAAATTAAGAAAAAAGGAACAAAGCAACATATTGGTTGAAAAAAATAAGCAAATATTTTGTTATGGGATATCAAAATCATAAAATTTTTTCATGGGAATTAAAACAAAAGCATTAATCATTAGCTATTGATGGCAAGACACAACAGAGGGCCAGTTAAAATTTCACCTTAACTGAAAACTCAGTATAAAATTTTCCCCTTTCTTTAAAATATGTTTGTATAAAAGGGTTGAATTATTAGATACTGATTTTATTACTAATTTTTGCACATAGTTAGATCTCAGTCATGTCAAAATTTCTATCCCTTCCAGTCTCCTGTATCTATCTCAGATTAAAAAGATTCCACAGTACTGTAAGTAGAATCATAACATAACCCCAATTGAGAATAAGTAACTGCCACAACTATGAAGTGATTGGAGGAGCTTCACAAATATAAATTTAAAAATACTCTTAAAATTTCATGTAACTATTCTTGGAGTTTCTTGGCTCCACTTACTCTGAAATAATTCATATTTACCTATACATTTTCCCTTAGTAAATACCATCACCCACAAATCACAATCTCAATGTTGACAGAGGAATGTACCTACTCACTTTTGACTTGTGTTCATCATAAAACAGACTTGTCAAGGAATATGCCACAACAAATTTGAGTTCACAAATTTGTGTTTCTACTTTTAAACAACAGGCATCAATAGAACACATCAAGGTTATCAATAATATTTGCTTTACCCTCTAACATCTGACTCTTGGGCAAGTAATGCAAATTTTATGAGACTCAATTTGCCCATTAAAAAAATGAATGAAATGTGTTTGTCTTTCCTTGAGTTTAGCAACTATAAAATGTAGAAAAATCCATCAGCTACCTCATTGAGTTAGGATGGGTGATGGTAGTTGAGGAAGTACTTAAAAATATAAGAGCTGCTGAATATATGATTTAGTCAACATTTTCTTGGTTATTCTTAAAGATGGTTATACTGCTGAGTAAAGCAAGCCAGGCTATGAAGGAGAGACATTGTATGTCCCCACTTAATATATACCGAGTGTCTGCACTCTATAACTGAAATGAATGGGCTAAAGGATGTAGAAACACAAGAGATGGGTGTGAATGCCAGATGGGGTGTGTGTGGAGGAATGGGGCCTGGGGAAAAACATTTGGAGGAGGGATACGGAGACAGTATTGTTGAGAGGGAGGTAGTATTGTTATGTTATGATCAACTGGACTGGGGGGAAATGTTCACATATTTAAATGATCACGTTGTAAGCTAAATAATGTGATTGAATGTATTAAAAATGTAAAAATTAAAAAAAGTAACACACACACACATGCAAAATGTATTAATCTAATTCAGTTATAAACTCAGTTTTCTATACTAAATAAATAAACTTTACAATATTATGAGAGACAGAAAAAGCAAGTATGGCAAATTGGGTTTGGTAAATTAAATAAATAGCCCAAATCATGGGATGTTTTTATGATATACTCTTTTATCAATCTATTTAATTTATGAAATTATTTTTAGTTTGTACATATTAGCAGCCATGATTTATGTTTTATGTTATTTTCATTGAACCTGATAAAGACTTGAGGAATTTTTTGCCCAGAAATAATCCAATGGTTCCTTGCAGTTTTGTAACCTTAGCTTTCTTACTGTTTCTGAATAAAAGCTCATTCTAGGCAAAAAAAAAAAAAAAAAAAAAAAAAAAAAAGGTTATAAAAAACCCTGTATTATCAAGGATCACAGTGGATATTCGTGTCACCATTTAGAAGTAGGACCTCAGGGCCGGGGCTCTGCCTCGCATGCCGCAGCCGGAGCTCGGCCTGCGCGGCCAGGTCTGCACAGCCAGGGCTCTGCCTCGCGAGCTGTGGCCAGGGCTCTGCCTTGCGTGCCGCGGCCGGGGCTCTGCCTCGCATGCCGCAGCCTGGACTGCCCAACCTCTGCTGCCTCTCTGGCGCTGGGGGTGTCCCACGCTCGGCGCTGATGCGGGCCGGCGGCACAGACTGGCCGAGCTCGCCATCCTTCCTTTCTCAGGCTGGGCGGGAGAGCGGGAGGTGGCGCTGGATCCTGTGCACATTTGTGCGCTCGGGGCTGGTGTGTGGCTGCCAGGCCTGCACGTGGCCGCGGGGCCTGCGCGTGGTCACCGGGCCCGAGCGTGGTCGCTGGGCCAGTGCGTGGCTGCCGGGCCTGTGCATGGCCCCTGGGCCTGCGCGTGGCTGCTGGGCCTGCGCGTGCCTGCGCGTGGCTGCCAGGCCTGTGCGTGGTTGTCGGACCAGTGCGTGGCTGCCAGGCCTGCGCGTGGCCCCTGGGCCTGCGCGTGGCCCCCGGGCCTGCACGTGGCTGCCGGGTCTGAGTGTGGCCGCTGGGCCTGCGCCTGCGCGTGGCCGCCGAGCCTGTGTGTGGCCACCGGGCCTGTGCCTGCGCGTGGCCGCTGGGCTTGCGCATGGATGCCGGGCCTGCACGTGGCCCCCAGGCCTGCGCTTGGCCCCCTGGGCCTGTGTGTGACTGCCGGGCCTGCCCATCGCCACTGGGCCTGCGTGTGACCGCTGGGCCTGCACGTGGCTGCCAGGCCTGCGCCTGCACGTGGCTGCCGGCCACAGGTGACAAACTGAAGCTGAAAACTAGGACTAAGAACTTGCAATTACAAGCAACAGAAAGAAACTTTAGCTGTCTTAAACCAATTGAGAAATATATTGTATAGGAGGACTTTCTCTGCCTATGGACAGTGAGAAGATGATGGTTACCAGCCCTGCATTACATCAGGGAAAAACAAGAACTACTCTACCATTCTTAAGGAAGCCAGATACCCGAGGATGACTCACGCTGCAGATCCCCACAACACCATTCCCAGTAATCACAAGATGGATGCTGTGCCGCATCAACTGATAATCATCTCTGCTTTCCAGAACCACTTTCCTGAAACTGTATTCCATGGAGATTCACCTACAATTGCGGAACTGCACGAGACCCACCCTTAATCCAACCCTGAATAGAATCTATGCTCCCTATTGCTAAAAACTTTATGAGCTGATAATTGAAAAAAAAAAAAAAAAACTGAAAGAACTGGAAGGTATAATAGCAGGGAAGGCAACTGCAGATACTAGAGACAGTATGGGAGAGGTAATGGGAATGACTAATTGAGGGCGTAAGGGAGGAATTCAGGGAACAAACAACACACTTAATAGACACAAAAATGAAAAGTTGTCTGTTGATGATAATGTATATGGTAATATCATTGTTTTGACTAATATGCACTGTATTCACGCTGGGAAAAACCATGTTGTACACAGTAAAGAGGTGCAATGATTAATTGTAAAAATAAAAAATAAAAAAATAAAATAAATAAAAAAACGAATTAGGACCTCAAAAGACCCATGTTACTTTAGCTTGTTTTCTCTGGTTAGACAGGCTGATTATTTATTTTTTTCTTTGATTTATACATTCATTCAGGAAAAAAAATTGTTATGATCTTTTATTTCCCAGATTTTATATTAAGTGATTTAGAGAAGATGGAAACGTAGAATAGGATCTTTACTTAATATAAGATAGAGTCATATGGAGAGGTTTAATACACATAAGAGATGTAGTGTAGGTAGTATACACCTTTAGGCTAGTATAAGTACAGTGATGAATTCTCCTTCAACTAATATCAACTTATTGGAACCTATTATGAGTTAGGCATTGTTGCTAGGTTCTTGCTATTCACTATCAAGTCTATACATCTCAACCTTAGCTATCTCTGGGATCTCATTAGAAACAGAGAATCACAGGTACCAGCAGTTAGCATAATGGCTATGTCATTGGACTCTCATGTAATCATCTGCGGTTCAAGTCCTGGACCCTGTGGCTTAAACTCATGCCAGGTGCGTGTGCATGCATGCCCAAAATCGTGAGAGGAGAAGAGGAGAAGAGATCGTGGTGTGGCCATTTCTCACTTTCTGTCTCTCTGTCTCTCTCTGTCTTTCCTTTTTTTTTTAGAGGTTTTTTGCTTTAGGGTGTGTGCACTCGCCAGAAAGACAGAGAAAGACAGAGACAGAAAGTGAGAAATCACCCCCAAGGGGGGATGGCCACGCCATAATCCCTTCTCCTCCATTCTCCTCTCGGGATTTTGGGCACGCACGTACATGCACCCGGCATGAGTTTAAGCCACCGGGTCCAGGACTTGAACCGCAGTTGACTATGTGGGAGTCCAGCAACATAGCCATTACACTAACTGCTGGTTCCTCTCTCTCTGTCTTTCTGGCGAGTGCACATGCCCAATAGGAAAAAATCTCTCAAAAAAAAAGGAAAAAAAAAAAAAAAAGAAGAAAGAAAGAAAGAAAGAAAGAAAGAAAGAAAGAAAGAAAGAAAGAGAATCACAGATTCAAACCCAGGCAATACTGATTCTAAATTAAAACCAGTATTTTAATATGATCCAAAGAAATTAATCCATCCGATTTTTAGAAGCACTAGTCCAGTTCAGTTTTCCTTGAAGTGGAATATAAGTAATGTGCACATTAGAATCTTGTTACTTGAAATAATCACCTTGTAAGCTAAAAAAAAATGTAAAAATGTGATTGGATGTATTAAAAAAATGTTAACCAAAAAAAAAAAAAAAAAAAACACCATGGGTAATATAATGTGAACATGCCCGAATAATGTGACTTATAATGTAAGTTTAATAATGATTGTAAAAATCAGTGCTAACTTCTCTTCTTTGGAAATTAAACATAGAGAAAGAAAATAAATAAACATCAAAATACCAAAAAAAAAGAATCTTGTTACTATTCAGGTTTTTGCATCCTGCTTCAAGAATTACGTAGGTCCTAGGTCTACATTGAAACAAAGTTATTCCCATGTTTTTTTTTTTTTTTCTTTGTATTTGGTTTGAGAACCACTGGTTTGGATGTTGGGAATAAAAAGATGGATAAAACCACATTTCTCTCTTTTAAAATCTTACTTTTGGTTATGTACAATTTCCAACTGGGTTCAAGTAAATTTATCTTCTTTATGTGTTGTCTAGCATCAATATCTTAAAAGCCTATATAGTGGGTCAGAATCACATGGAAATAAAACTGAATTCATCCTCCTTCTCACAAACTTCTGGGAAACTGATGAATAAACAACCAAATGAAGACAATCATATTTATTATAGCTTCAGAGTTTTATTTCACAGCATTGTCATTCTTTTAAGAGTTGATAATCCCTAAGGATATGTGTGTCAACTCTATTAATTATGCTATTTGATTAAGTAAAACACCCAAATCCCTATTCACATTAGACAGAAGGAAGATTAAATATTTTCATTTTTGCTATATTATTACTTAAGCTGTGATGATGTTTTTCAAAGTAGTTGATAAATATTCTTATCCTTGGCATACATCTTAAAATAAAGCTTTTTAAAATGAAGCTTTATTTGAAGGAGGGGTTACTGAAAGATAATTATCTGTACTTTACAAATTTGATTAGATAAATAGTAACAAATTATTATAGACCTTGGTATTGCCATATTTCCAAACCATTAATTGTCTATAACCCAGGATAAAATTAGTCAATTTAATGTTTTCTCAAATATAACAGAACTGATTAATATTAGAAGTTTCATTAGAAGGACATGAATCCTTTAGCTGAGTGGTAATAGATATATCAGTTAAAGATAGAATTCTTTCTTGTACAGAAACAGTTTCTCTTAAGGATTCTTACTCGTGGGTTCTCAATAGGACCACTTTTTTTTCTTTGCCCCACTTAATACTATTTATATAGTATTATGAGTTCCCATAACTGAGGAAGATTGATGAATGGGTCAACTTAGTAGTTGCCTACCTAGAGAATTGATATATAAAAACACTTTAAAAATGTACACACAGAGACAAAATAAAACAACCTCTCTGAATTAGGTAAGATTTATGAGATTAGTAAACTTAGGTCTCACATGATTCCATACACAAATAGTGAAATGTAAGTAAATCCCAATATTATAACATTTCAAATAGACATTACAACATCTTCAAACATAATTGCAAACCTTCTCTATTTAAGTAGAAAGTAAGTGAAAAGTTTATTTTTAACTGTTTTTGCAATGTTTTTCAGCAGTAGGAAAAAAGGAACAAAATGGTTAATTTGCTTGTAAGAGAGAATTTTCAGGGCTGCAATGAAGAAACTGAATAAAGATAAAAATAAGGACATAAGGGAGCTGACTGATAACAAAAAAAGTAGTCAGGCCAATGGATTGAGAGCTTCCTACTTTCATTCCCATAATTATTGGAGTAGAAGTATTAGAGTAGGAGATGATCAGAGAAGGGGATATTTGAAATCTGAGGTAGCATTTTAATTCATAATGACAAGGTCAAGTGAGAATGAGTTGATGAAATGAGATGAAGTAAAAGGTCTTTGGAGTCACCTAGATCAAGCAAATGAGAAGTCAAGGTTTTGGATGATTGTCTTGAAGACTTCGCTGCTGCCAATCATATTGGCAGGAGTAGTGGTGAATATAACTAGTGAGCCAAATCTCACAAATGTGGGTTAAAGGAAGTATGGGAAAGTAGCTGGAGATTAATCAGATGAGAGTTAGCAATACCAAACAAAAATTCTTCTCAGGAATTAAATAAGAAGGGAATCCAGTTACAAGTAAATAAAATGTAGAATGAATCAATGCACAGCTGAGGCGAATGCAGACTAAACGGAGGATTTTTTGTTTTAGAGATTTTTGCCTTAGGGCATGCACTCCTGGTGAGAGAAAGAGAGAGAGAGACAGAGGCAGTGAGAGGGAAAATAAAAAATCACCTCCCGGGACCAGCAGTTAGCGTAATGACTATGTCGCTGGACTCCCACGTAGTCAACCACAGTTCGCTTCCCGGAACTGGTGGCTTAAAACTCACACCGGGTGCATGTGCATGAGTGCCCAAGATCCCGAGAGGAGAACAGAGGAGAAGGGATTGTGGTGTGGCCATCCCCCTGGGGGGGTGATTTATCACTTTCTGTCTCTCTGTCTCTCTCTGTCTGTCTGGCGAGCACATACGCCCTATAGCAAAAACCTCTCAAAAAAAAAAAAAATCACCTCCCTGAGGGAATGGCCACACCACAATTCTTTCTCCTCCATTGTCCTGAGGTTTTGGATATGCATGCACACATACCCACCATGAATTTCAAGCCACCAGATCAGGGACTTTAACTGTGATAGGCCATGTGGGAGTCCAGCAACGTAATGGCTATACCATCTGTTGACCCCAGAATAGAGTTCTTGAGGTCATCTGTTTTAATTTTGAGCAAGAAGATAAAAATAATATTCAGAGAAGTTTAAGAATTTGCAGTTGTAGGAACATAGGTGACTGCTACGGACTGAATGGTAGGTCCCCCAAAATCTCATTGAAGAGAGGTTGAAGTTTTAACCCCTATTAGCTCATATATAACTTCATTTGGAAATTGATCCTTTAAAGAAATAATTGAGTTAAAATAAGGTCACTAGAGTGGGATTTAAACCAATTACACTGGAGTCCTTTTAAGAAAAGGGGATTAGAACATAAACAGAGAGAAGACCATGTAAAGGCACAGGGAGATGATTGTCATGTAAAGCCAATGAGAGAGGTCTCAGAAAAAAATCATCTGTGCCAAAACCCTATTCTCAGGCTTATGTCTTCTAGAACTGTGAGAAAATACACTAGCCATACTGGATTTAGGGCCTATCCTAATCGATATGATCTCAAATTGATTTGATTATATCTATAAAGATTCATTTTCCCAATGTCACATTCATAGGTTGTGGACAGAAATAAATTTCGAGGAGGCACTAATGAACCCAATACAGCTGCTATTCTCATGAAAAGTAGGCTAACAACATGTGAATAGTGTATCACAAGTTTTACTTATAAGTCATGTATATACTATTATTTTTCTTTGAAAAATGTAATTTACTAATATACCTTAAATCTCAGAAAATTTATGTTGTGTTTTCACTAATATTAATTAAGGTATAAGAAGGTGATATTTACTTTATATATTGGTAAATAAAATTGGTCTCCATAATTTTTCCACATGGTTGCTGGAATACTATAAGTTTTCGCAATCACTACCTCATTATCTTCGTATTTGGACTCAATAAGCCATCATCATGTGTAAGTTGCAGATTAGAAATGAAGGAAGTTTAGCTTGATTACAGGGGTTCTGCTTCTGGCTCTTGTAAAAGAGAGATAAAGAGTCTTCATAACAAAGATAGGCTAATGAAAAAAGCATTTTCTAAAAGCCTGGCTTATTTGTGTCCTTCAAATAATCAATAAGTTATATTAGATTGCATATGAGGTTTAAAAATAACATGATTATCCATAATTAACAAGTTATTTAGCAAATAAACTCACTAGTTTCACAGGTTATAGGACGACGATGAATCAAAATGAATCAACTATTCTAGATACACAATGCAGGCTCAATAAATATGTGCTGATATAAACTAAGCTTAAATATACAAGAAGATAGTTCTTACCAGTGAGGAGCAACTGAAGGTGTAGAATAAAGTAGGTTTCTATATGGTATTTAAGTTTTTCAGAAAATAAATTACATAGGGACCAGTAGTTAGCATAATGGCTATGTCACTGGACTCCCATGTAGCTGACTGTGGTTCAAGTCCTGGACCCAGTGGTTTAAACTCACGCTGGGTGCATGTGTGTGCATGCCCAAGATCTCGAGAGGAGAATGGAAGAGAAGGGATTGCAGCATTGCTATCCCCCCTAGGGGGTGATTTCTTGCTTATCTGTCTCGCTGTCTCTCTCTATCTTTCTGGTGAGCCCATGCACCCTATAACAAAAACTTCAAAAAAAAGAAAAAAATTATATAGTATTTAAAATTTTAATAGTTGTTCAATGGGTTTTACCTTAGGGCCTGTATGCTCACAGGAGAGAGAGAAATATAGAGACAGTGAGAGGGAAAGTAAGAAATCACTCCTCAGGGTGATGGCCACACTGCAATCTCCTCTATTCTCCTGGTATCTTGAGTACACACACACATGCGTCCAGCATGATATTCAAGCCACTGAGTCTGAGACTTGAACTGTGGTCAGTCATGTGATGTAACCACTATGCCATCTGCTGGTCCCAGCATTTTAAAATTCTCATCATAAATATTTAAAGAATATATTGGGAAAGCCTAAATTATAAAGTTTATTGACAGCAACAACAGCCTGTGATAATATAGCATGAATTGAGTCTCCTTGGACTGGTACTCTACATAAATCTGAATTTGAAATCTTAGAACTTTCACAAGAGAACAACATAGCAAAAGGGAATTATTAAACTTTTTACAGTGGAACAAATCATGGCATTTGGATACATTGTCTCTGGATGTAAGAAAATTAAAAACATTAACTGGTGAGGAACCACCAATTTGAAAATATACAAGTTTAGATCACTAAACTAAGACATTACTAAAAATAAAAGTGACATCTAGAGAAGACACTCATATGTAATCCAGGATTTCCTAAGGACAAAAAAACCTACCTGCCTATGATGTGTACACAAAAACATAATTTCAAAAACATGTGAAAATGATCCACTATGCAAAAACAACTATTCTAACTCTACAAAATCTAGGAAAAAAATTAATGTGAATTACAAATTAGTATACCTAAATGATTAAAGGGTATTGTGGAGGAGTCTGACCCAGTGGGGCCCCTGGATCTGTTTGAGCTTTTGACCTTTGAGCACAGCTTTGGTTGACTCAGCACGTTGGCAAGGTCATTGTTGTACACCTCCCGACCTATGAGCAAAGCTTGGGTTGACTCACCATATTGGCAAGGCCACTTGCTGTATGCTTCAGAGACTGCGGTAGCCTTGCTGGGAAGCGACCCCCCTCTGACTCCCTGATGTACTACTATAAAAGAATTACATAGCTCTCTCATATATCCTGAGTATGTGATAAGATTTCCCAAGAGTCCCCCAACCGCTCCCCTTTGCTCTGATCACCTACTGTTAATTACAATGCTTCATCCCTGTTGTCACAATGAAGGGTGTGCTGAAGTTCCATCTAGGCAGAAATCTTCTTGACCTTTGGAAGGCCCTTCAAGACACATTTAACATAAGCTTAAAAATAACCTTTTAGGCTGAAACTGGCCCAGGACACTCCCGCCCCATGGTAGCTAATGTTCTAACAAAATACATAACAGTGGTGCCACAGGCACAATAGAATGCTTAGGTATACCACAAACACATTTCAAAGTTCTTCATTAACTTGTTAGTCACTTTACTGCCAGTTGAAAAAGCTGTTTAAAGTATCCCTGCCCTCACCAAGTAAACAATAGCTTCACCCTTTTAGAATAGATAGATATATTAGGATTCCTTGAATTAAGTTTTAGATCCTTATAAAATTATATAAGTATCATTATTGAGATATAAGAACTAATACCTATACTTGAGATTTTCTTTTCTTAGCATTGTGTTCAGTAATCACAAGATGGCTGCCGCTGAGCATCGGCTGATAATTATCTCTGCTTGCTGGAGCTGCTTTTCCGAAACTGCATTCCATGAATTTCCTGAAGACCTGCCTACATCAATCAAACAATTGCTGAACTGTAATAGACCCACCCTTAATCCAACCCTGAATGGAATCTATGTTCCCTATTGTTAAAACTTTATGAACTGATAATTAGAACACATAGCCCCTCACCCGTTTACTTGCATGTATGACATTTTCAATAAAAAGGCATGATGATTCCTAGCAGTTGTCACTCTACAGAGAGCAATCTCTGGGAGTGTCCGGCTGAGGATGTGCCCCACTTTAAACCCCAATTTAACACACAGCACACCCCACTGCGACCTACAGCACACCTCAGTGAGACCAGCATACACATAACTGATATTGACAGCACAAAACTGTGACCCACAGCACACCCCACTAACACCCAAACCTCACTGAGATCCACAGTACAATTCAGTGAGATCCACAGTACACTCCACTTTAACTCACAGCATACCCCACTATGACCCACAGCACAACTCAGCGAAACAACTGCACACATCACTGAGACCCACAATACAAACTCGCCACTCACAGCCCATCCCACTCAGAGCCAAAACTCACTGAGATCCACAACAAACTTCACTGAGACCCACAGCACACCCCACTGTGATCCACAGCAAACCTCTGTGAGACCACTGCACACACCACTGAAACCCACAGCACAAATCTGCCAACCACAGCCCATCCCACTCAAACCCAAAACACAATAAAACTCACAGAAAACCTCACAGAGACCCACAGCACCCCCAATTTAATCCAAAGCTCACTCCAGTTGCAACCCACAGCACATCTGAGTGAGACCACTGCACACATCACTGAGACACACAGTTCAAAACTCTGACCCAGGGACCAGCAGTTAGTGTAATGGCTATGTCGTTGGACTCCCACATAGTCGACCGCAGTTCACGTACCAGACCCGGTGGCTTAAAACTCATGCCGGGTGCATGTGCGTGTGTGCCCAAGATCCCAAGAGGAGAATGGATAAGGGATTGCAGCGTGGCCATCTCCCTTGGGGGGTGATTTCTTGCTTTCTGTCTCTCTGTCTGGCGAGTGCATCATGTGCCCTATAGAAAAAAAAAAACCTCCAAAAAAAATACCTCTGACCCACAGCACAACTGTCTCAGACATAATACTAACTGAAATCCACAAGAAACCTCACTGAGACTCACAGCACAATTCATTGAGATCCACAGCACACCTTATTTTAACCCACATCTCACTGAGGTGTGCTGTGGGTCACTCACAGCAAACCTAAGTGAGACCTCTGCACACATCACTGAGTCCCAGAATACATAATTTAGACCAAAAGCACACCCCACACAAACACAAACCTCACTGAGAACCACAGCAGACCTCAATGTGTCCCACAGCAGAAGCCACTTTGAGACACAGCACACCCCATGTCAAACCACAATATACCCAACTACACCCCACTGCAGACCTCAGTGAGACCTCTGCACACATCACTGAGACCAATAATATGTAACTGAAACCAGAAGCACACCCCCCTCAAACACAAACTCAACTGAGAACCACAGAACAACCCACTTTAAGACACAGCACATGACACTTTAAACAACAATGTACCCTACTGCAACCCACAGCACACCTCAGTGAGACTACTGCACACATCAACAAGACACAGAGTACATAACTGAGACCCACAGCACACCTCACTCAAACACAAACCCACAGAAAACCTAAATGAGATCCACAGCACAACCCACTTTAAGACACAGCACACCCAAAATTACACCAAAATATACCCCACTATGACCCACAGCACACCTCAGTGAGACCTCTACACACATCACTGTATCCCAGAGTACAACCTAGTACAACTTAGAGCAGCAGCACACCCCCTCAAACACACACCCCACTGAGAACCACCTCAAACCTCACTGAGACTCACAGCACACCCTACTTTAAAACACAGCACACCCCACTTTAAACCACAATATACTCCAGTACGAACCATATCATATTTCAGTGAGACTCTGGCACACATCTCTGAGACACAGAGTACATAACTGAGACCCACAGCACAACCCACACAGAAACAAACCTCAGTGAGAACCACAGCAAATCTCCCTAATATCCACAGCGCAACCCACTTTAAAACACAGCACACCCCTCTTTAAACCACCTTAACCCCCACTTTAAACGTTTATATAGCCCACTGCGACCCACAACACACCTCAGTGAGAACACCACACCCATCAGATATCCAGAGTACATAACTGAGACCCACAGCACACCGCACTCAGTCACGAATCTCACTGAGATCCACAGCAAAACTCAATGAGACCCACAGCAAATTCCACTTTAAGCCTAAGGGCACCCCATTTCAAATGACAATATACCCCACTGCAACCCACAGCATACCTCAGTGAGAGCATTGCACACATCACTGAGACCAAGAGTACATAACTGGAACACACAGCACACCAGACTCAGACATGAACCTCACTGAGAATCACAGCAAACATCACTAAGACCCACAGAACACCCCACTTTAAGCCACAGAACACCCCACTTTTAACCATAGTATACCCAGCAGAGACACACAGCACACCTCAATAAGACCACTGCACATATCATTGAGACCCAGAGTACCTAACTGAGGCCCACTGCAAACCCCACTCAGACACAGTCCTCACTGAGACCCACAGTACACCCTGCTTTAATTCACATCTCATCCGAATTTAAACGACAATATACCCCACAGTGTCCCACAGCACACCTCAGTGAGACTACCACATACATCACTGAGATCCAGAGTACATAACTGAGATCCACACCACATTGTACTCAGGCACAAATCTCACTGAGAATCACAGATAATCTCACTCAGACCTACAGCACATACCATTATAAGCCAAAGCACACCCCACTTTAAATAACAATATACCCCATGAAGCCCACAGCACTCCTCAATGAGACCGCTGCACACATTACTGAGACCTAGAGTACATAACTGAGACTCACAGCACACCCCACTCAGAAAATCTCACTGAAACCCACAGCACACCCCCACTTTAAGCCACAACACACCCCACTTTATGCCACAGCACATCCCACTCTAAACTACAATATTCCCCAATGTGACCCACAGCACACCTTTTTGAGACCACTGTGCACATCATTGAGACCCAGAGTACATAACTGAGGTCCACAGCACACCCCACTCAGATACAAACCTCACTTAGATCTACAGCAAACCTGACTGGGACCCACATCACAACCCATTTTGACCCACATCACACCCCACTATAAACCTCAATATAGCCCACTGGGACCCACAGCACACCTCGGTGAGATGACCAAACACATCACTGAGATCCAGAGTATATAATTGAGACCCACAGAACACCCCACTGAGACACAAATATCACATAGACCCACAGGAAACTTCACTGAGCCTTACAGCACACCCCACTTTAACCCACAGTACATCCCACTTTAAACAACAGCATGCCCCATTACAACTCACAGCACACCTCTGTGAGATGTCTGCACACATCTCTGAGACCCACATTACAAAACTGATACTAACAGTATACCCCATTGAGACACAAACCTTATGGAGACCCACAGAAAACTTCACTGAGACCCACAGCACACCCCATATTACCCTTCAGAAAAGTCCACTTTAAACCACAGCATACAACACTGAGACCCACAGCACACACCTCAGTGAGACCTTGGCACACTTCACTGAGATGCACAGTACAACACTGAGTCCCACAGAACACCCCACTCACATAGAAACCTCACTGAGAGTCACAACAAACTTCACTGTGATTCATAGCACAGCCAACTTTAACCCACAGAACACTCCACCTTAAACCACAGCACACCCCACTTTAAGACATAGTATATGCCTCGCTGAGACCCACAGCACACCTCAGTGAGAACACCACACATATCACTGAGACCCACAGTAAAAAACTGAAATCCACAGCACGCCCCACTCAGACACAAACTACACAGAAACCCATAGCAAATCTCAGAGAGACTCACAGCACACCCGAATTTAAACCACAGCATAAACCTCTGCAACCCCTGGCACACCTCAGTCAGACCACCACACACATCACTGAGACCCACAGTACAAAACTGAGACCCACTGCACACTCCACTCAGACACAAACCTCACTGAGACCCTCAGCAAACCTCACTGAGAGCCACAGTACACCTCACTTTAACCTATAGCATACCCCAGTTTAAACCACAGCGTACCCCACTGTGACCCACAGCATACCTCAGTCAGACCACTGCACACATCACCGAGACCCACAGTACAAAACAGACCCACAGAACACCCCATTCAGACACGAACCTCACTAAGACCCAAAACAAACCTCACTGAGACTCACAGTACAGCCCACTTTAACCAACAGCACACCCAACTTTAACCCACAACACATCTCCCTTTAAATACAGCATATCCCACTGCAACCCACAGCACACCTCAGTGAGACCTCCACATACATTACTGGGACCCACAGCACAAAACTAATACCTACAGCACACCCCACTCTGACACAAACCTCAGTGAAACCCACAGCAAACCTCACTGAGACCCAGAGCACTCTACACTTTAGCCCAGAACACACCCCACTTTAAACCACAGCATACCCCACTGTGACCAAGAGCACACTTCAGTGCAACCACCTCATACATCACTGAGACCCACAGTACAAGACTGATACTCTCAGCACACCACACTCAGACACAATCCTCCCTGAGACTCATAGCAAACCTCACCTAGAGGCACAGCACACCCCGCTTTAACCCACACCACACCCCATTGTGACCCACAGCACACCTCAGTTAGACCACTACACACATTACTGAGATCCACAGCACAAAACTGTGACCCACATCCCAACCCACTCAGACCCAAACCTCACTGAGACCCACAGGAAACCTCATTGAGATGCACAGCACAATTCCCTGAGATCCACAGCACACCTACATTAAACCACAGCACACCCCACTGTGACCCACAGCACACCTTAGTGAAACCATCGCACACATCACTGTGACCAACAGCAAACCCCATTCAAACCCAAACCTCACCTACACCCACAGAAAACCTCACTTTAATCCACTGCACACCTTGCTGCAACCTGCAGCACCTCATTGAGACCACTGCACACATCACTGAGACCCACAGCAGAAAACTATGACCTACAGACCACCCCACTCAGAACCAAACCTCACTGAGACCCAGAGACCCAGAGCAAACCTCACTGTGCCCCATAGCACAATTCACTGAGATCCACAGCACACCCCACTTTAATGCACAGCACATCCCACTGTGACCCATAACATACCTCAGTGAGACCATGCACACATCACTGAGACCCAGAGCACAAATGTATGACCCACAGCCCATTCCACTCAAACACAAGCCTCACTGAGACCCACAGAATACCCCACTTTAACCCACATCATATCCCACTGCAACCCACAGCACATCTCATTGAAATCACCACACACATCACTGAGTCCCAGAGCACAAAACTGTGACCCACAGCACACCCCACTCAGACCCAAACCTCACTGAGACCCACTGCACAATTCACTGAGATCCACACCACACACCACTTTAACCCACAGCACACCCCACTGGGACCCACAGCACACCTCATTGAGATCACCACACACATCACTGCGACCCACAGCACAAAATTGCGACCCACTGCACACCTCGCTCAGACCCAAACCTCATTGATACCCACAGCATACCTTACTGAGACCCAGAGCACAATTCACTGAGATCCACACTGAGATTCACAGCACACACACTTTAACCCACAGCACACCCAACTGTGACCCACAGTACACCTCAGTACACACCACCAAGTGTGTGTCTTTTGTGTTTGTCCTTTTTTCTTTTCTTTCTTTTTTGTTGATTTGATTTGAGACCCACAGCACGAAACTGTGTCCCATAGCACACCCCACTCAGACCCAAACTTCACTGAGACCCATAGGAAACCTCATTGAGACTCACGGCACAATTCACTGAGATCCATAGCACACCCCCACTTTAACAGCACCAGCAGGTCTGGGACTAGCACTGTGGTCGACTACATGGGAGTCCAGAGACATAGCCATTATGTCAACTGCTGGTCTCGATTACCTCTCTCCTTATTTTCTCTAGTATCTACAGTTGCCCTACGTGCTTCTATACCTTCCAAACCTTCAGTTTCCGCTATATTGTGAAGACAATCACTATGTATTGAGTGTGGACATAGGACTTCTGTCTTTCATAGTCTGGCTTGTTTTGCTTAGCATTAAGTCTTCCATATTTGTCCACTTTGTATCAAATGTCAGGTTCTTATTTTTTTGTTGTTGTTTGTTTGTTTTTTTGGTTTTTTTTGTTTTTTTTTTTTTTTTTTTTTTTTTTTTTTTGAGAGGTTTTTCGCTCTAGGGCACGTGCGCCAGCCAGAAAGACAGAGTGCCCAAGATCCCAAGAGAATGGAGTAGAAGGGATTGCGAAGTGACCATCCCCCCTGGGGGGTGATGTCTCGCTTTCTGTCTCTATGTCTATCTCTGTTTGTCTGGCGAGTGCACGCGCCGTATAGTGAAAACTGCTCCAAAAAAACCCCACAAAATCATTTTGTACACCATAAGTATATACAACTATAATTGATTGTATTTAATAAATAATAAGTAAAGTTAGAAAAAAACAACATACATTTTTGGAAAATTTCACAGTTATATTTGTTCTTATTGCCTGTATGTAATATAACTTTCCATTCTATTTAATTCTGTTTTATTCTTTTCTTTTTCTCTTTTTAACTGCTGGTTATGATTTTATTATTATATTAATTTTCTTACCCACTCAAAGTAGTTCAAAAAATCAATTCAATACTCATCTAGAAAATAAGCTTTGAACTTAGGGTGAAAAGACTGGAATACAAACCTTTAATTGTTACTGTGCCAATCAGGCCAGGCCCTGACACTTCAGGTATAATTCTTGAATCAGCAGCAACATCAGCTTGGAGTTTCTTAATACAGACTTTCTTCTTAGATATGCTACATCAAGATCTATATTTCTATAAATTACCAGATGATACATATACACACAAAGATGTGAGAAGAATTAGACTAGGTAATGCATAATAATAAACAATCTCATATTCTTCATAGTTTAAAGATGTTGGGGTTTGTTTTTTGCTCTTGTTACATGGCCATCATGAGTAAGGAATAGGGGGCCAGCTCTATGGCTTTGGTAATGTGCTGCTCAGGAGAAGCTGGATCTCACATGGTGTCTTTGGTTCAAATTCCTCTGGCTCAACTTGCTTGATCATACTAGGTGCATGCCCAGCATCTGATGGGTTGGAAGACTGGAGAAGGGGAAATCATGGTGTGACTAGACCCTGTAGACGGCATTTCTCTCTCTCTTCTCTCTCTCTCTCTCTCTCTCTCTCTCTCTTCTCTCTTCTCTCTTCTCTCTCTCTCTCTCTCTCTCTCTCTCGCACATGTGCTCTATCATAAATAAAAAAAATAAACAGAAAATTATTTTTGTCATAGTCACTCAAGGTCTATGTCTTTGAAGTTGCTGTAATAGCCAACATTGCCAATATTTTTCAGAAAGTAGAAATCTTGGAGGAGTCTTTTATTAGTCTTCCACACTACCAAGTAAATATGTCATGTTACTCTTTCTTACTGATTACTAAATACTTTCTCTCACTTCTACATCACCAATAAACCTTACCTAATGTCAAGTAGAGCATTTACTAAATTGTATCAGTTTCTGTATGCTATATCTGTGTTTGCTCTAGTAGGATGAAGCTATAATGTCATATACATCTTTATATACCAAATATTACCTTTGTAAATATTGATTAATTGGTGTGGTTTTATTTTTTCTAAGTAACGCATCTATATTCAGAGACACTTTTTTCTTTTCCACATTAAGAAATGTATCAATTGCTTTAAAAGGGAGTTTAATAGAAAATCCACATTAAAGCAAGCCACCATCTGGACTAGGTCAGAATGAGGAGACCTTTCTTAAATTCAGTAAGGTTGATTGATGGGACCAGCTTGATCTATGAACTTACCACCTTTGATGAAACTTTTTATCTATAGAAAATGGATGAAAAGTTAAAAGTATTGGTAGATCCTAGTCACAGTACTGGCTGGGGGAGAACATGGTACTTCCTGGGGGAGAAAAAAATGCTTCCTTAAAATTTTCCAAATTTAAGTCTCATAGCTACTTTTGAATTTTAATTACTTATTTTCTACAAGGCAAATATTCTGCAAGTTAGAGGTGGTATACAGTAGTTAGATATCTGCAACTAATATCGGTTTTAATCTGAAGTCTGGCAAACACCAAGTTTAGATTCTTCTTCTCCTACTTTTGGAAATCATCTACCTGGTCAAGACATTCCTTTTCTAATAGCTCTAAGGATTAATGTGGTGTACAGATTAAAATAATATTGCTAATAGATCATAAGGTATCTTTCAATATTAATTAAATCAGTTTTCACTACAAATCTATGATTATCCTGACAATAGTTGAGACAAATGAGATATAAAGACATTAAGCAATTTTCTACACTTTAAAGTACTAGTGCATTTATGGACACGGATATATCAATCCCCCTTTATAATTATTTTTAGAAAATCAGAAACAGAATTTTGGACAGATTAAAAGTTGCTAACACTGAATTTACATGTATCTTATTTTGTACCAAAAGGTCATTTCTACCACCCTAAATTGGAATTATATAATCAATAACTTATGGAAGATGTGTTCAGTCTTAAAAGTATTTAGCTGAGTTTTTCATATAACTTTATGTAAAGTTTGGCTGAAGAAATTCTCACAAAGTTATTTATTTATTTATTTTAATTTATTTATTTTTGTATATACATTCAATCACATTGTTTAGCTTGCAATGTGAGCATTTTAATATGTGAACATTTCTCTCCAGTCCCGTTGATCAAAATATCTTCAACCAAGGGACCAGCAGTTAGCGTAATGGCTATGTCGCTGGACTCCAACGTGGTCGACAGCGGTTTGAGTCCTGGACCCAGCGGCTTAAACTCACGCCGGGCGCGTGTGCGTGCGTGCCCAAGATCCCGAGAGGAGAATGGAGGAGAACGGATTGCGGCGTGGCCATCCCCCCTGGGGGGTGATTTCCTGCTTTCTATCTCTCTGTCTCTCTCTGTCTGTCTGGCGAACGCACACACCCTATAGCAAAAACCTCTCCAAAAAAAAAAAAAAAAAATCTTCAACCGATAACACCACACTTCCCCATCCCGTCAATGGTCAACCTCCGTATCAAAGTTATTTTTTAAGCAGAAATTGGTTGTAAAGAATTGAAAAATACAGTTGATAACAAAAATAATAAGTTCAGAAAGGTATCAATTTGTTGTAAATGATCATTTTCAATGGCTATCACAAAATTCCGGAAATGAAGCATTCGGTGAAGAATATTTTATTGTTAAAATAAAATATTTTAATATTTAAAATACCCTATTTTATTGTTAACCTGTGTTGTTGAGGTAAGTGCTGGTTCAAAACAGTGGTCCCAAAATTTGGTTGTTTCAGAATCACCTGAGATATTTTAAAGACATTGATGTCCAAGCTACAATCTAGACCAATTAAATCAGAATCTCCTTGGGCAAAATTTAGGGATTGATACTTTTTTTTTCCCTCTGTGTGATTCCAAAATTAAGTTAATTTGAGATTCACTGGTTCCTTTTTTTTTTTTTTTTTTTTTTTTAATTTGCTAGAGGGTATGTGCACTCATTAGAAGAGACAGAGACAGAAGGAAAGTGAGAAAGTTAGTCCCCTATGGGAGCCAGTCAGGCCCCAACGCTTTCTCCTCCATTTCTCCTTTTGAGATTTTGGGCAAATATGTGCATTCACCTGTATGTTTTTCATGCTGCTCCATCTGGGACTCGAACTGTGCAGTCGGTCATGCAGAATCCAGCCACTTTAACTACCATTACCTACATTTTTTCCTTTCTTTCTTTCTTCTTTTTAGAGAGATTTTTGTTATAGGGGATGTGCAGTTGCCAGATAGAGGGACAAAGAGACAGAAGGTGAGAAATCATGACCTCCTCCCTCCCTCAGCGATGATGGCCACAGTCCTTTTCCCCCCATTCTCCTCTTGGAATTTTGGGCACAGATGCACATGTTTTAAGCTGTCAGGTCCAGGATTTGAACTGCAGTAGACTATGTGGGAGCCCAGCAACAAAAACCGTTACACCATCTGCTGGTCCCCCTATGGTCTACTTTTAATTATACTAGCTCTGAATTCCAATGACTGCTAGCCTTACTCTTAAAATTTCATCAACAACTATAACACATTATACTAGTTACTATTTTTTTTTTCTTTTTCTGGAGAGGTTTTTTTTTGCTATAGGGCGCGTGCGCTCGCCAGACAGGCAAAGAGAGACAGAGAGATAGAAAGCGAGAAATCACCCCCCAGGGGGGATGGCCACGCTGCAATCCCTTCTCCTCCATTCTCCTCTCGGGATCTTGGGCATGCATGCACATGTGCCCGGCGTGAGTTTAAGCCACCAGGTCCGGGACATGAACTGCGGTCGACTACGTGGGAGTCCAGCAACATAGCCATTACGCTAACTGCTGGTCCTACTATTTTTTTTTTTTTTTTTTTTTATGTAATGGAATCCTTTCTGATAAATGTGGTTAGGGAGATTATTTGAATAGTGGGGTACATGTAGCCAAACTAACTTGTGTTTTCAATAAAAAGGTTAAACAACTCGGTAGCCCCACAACAGTAATAATGGAGAGGGCACATTTATTTATTATTTATTTATTTGGTGAATGCTTGTTACTTATTGTAATAACATGTGAAGTAGCAGCTAAGATGTAAATTCACATTTTAGTCTCTGAATTATTTCTTTCTACCAGTTGACTGTTCTTTTGTATTATTCATTTTTCCCCAAAAGTATGAAATTCAGACCACCTGTATGAGAAACTCTGGATTGCTAGCCAGGCTACAGGAGGAACAAAAGCAGTTCAATATTACATCCAATACAGGTTAAGATACTGTAGGCTGGTCTTTACCCTGCTTTCTTTCTCTGGCATAATATGTCTTATTTCTTGAAGAAACTTAACATAGTTCTGCTGAGATGGTGCAGAGACCACACCATGAAATTACAACCCAAGAACCAGATGTGCTCAAGGAAGATTAAAAACTTCTCCCCTGATTATTGGTCTCGCTCACCCAGCCTCAGTTGAAAACAACCCTTATATCAATAGTCTCCTTCCTGGGACCCATCAGGGAGATACTGAATTGCTGTGTCTCCTTACTTTTCCTTATCTTCTGCTTTAACAACCTTTTAGTTAGTTGGGTATTCAAGAGATGGTCTTTGAACCTTCATCTTTCCTAATTACCATTTCCTTGAATAAAGTTACTTTTCCTTTTCACTAACATTTTCCTCTCAATTATTGTCTGCCAGCAACGGGCAGCCAAACTTGGGTTCAGTGACCGGGCTGGACCAGCAGCTGGTCCAGCTGCAGACTTCATCCTCCTCACTAATTGCAAATTGAGTGGGTAGGACCCATTCTTAGGCATTTTCCATAAACCTTTGAAGTGATTTTATTTTATTCTTTTCTTTTTTTCTTATGTTCAACTGCTGTACATCTTTATAGCATACAAAATGAATTTTCTCAGCATAAATGTATATTAGATCAGTCAAAGATATTACTATACACATTATCAACCAACAGATAATTTTCTATTTTTGTGTCTGTTAAATATTTTGCTACTTTTCCCCCCTTAATTCCCTCCCTCTCAACAACCTCCCATTCCCCACCTTTCTCCCATACTATCTCTGGTATCTATAGTTGCTCTTAAAGTTTTTATACATTACAGTCTTTCAGTTTCTGCCATAGAGTGCAGATATTTGGTATATATTGAGTGGGGGAAAACAATGCCTCTGTCTCATAATTTGGCTTGCTTTGTTTAATCAGGTGATTTTTATGTTCACTAAACTTTCACTTTAGTTCATGAATTTACAGAAAGCTAAAGGAGCAGGTCTAGCCTAAACAAGAAAACAGTAGATTTCTTTTAATCAGGAACAAATATTCAGTTCATCATCATTCATCCATCCACAGGAATACTATTCAAATAAGGAAAAGTAGGTTTTATCCATTGGAGGACTCAGAGGACTCACAATATTTCACCTCATTTTTTGCAGCATTGGACAGTCAGTTATAATCTTGCATTTCTCCCAGAATAAAGCCAATGAAGGGAACTCAGAAGCTGGAGCTCTGGTAGTGAGATGCTGCTTCCATCTACAGTTGCTAACCTACAAACTACTACAGGTCTTTGCTTGGCCAGTATAGTTTTGTTCATACTGGCATATTTTTATGCATAATAAACCTGGGACACCTAACTTAGCTGTTAGTCTGAGCATATAAGAAGCATACAGAGAACAGGTAGCAAATTCAGTCAAGGTATTGAGGTTATTTCTATTAACGACCATTGTTTGCATTGCTTGAAGTGAATATTGTCATCTCAAACGAGCATCAGTTGATTTGATGATACCAAATTTATAAGAAAACTGATAAATGAAGAATACACTGCTTTACCATAGTTTATGACTTGTGAAATTATTTTCCCGGTATTGCATTAGTTTGTGAACCAGAACCATTTCTGTGTGTGTGTCCTAGGGGGGCAGTATGACAGCAAGGATAAATACGCACAGCAAAGTTTAGGAAGAGTGTTTAGACAGTGGGTTTATCTTGTAGCTGCAAACAATGTGAACTTTTCCAGAGTAAGGCTCATTTCTTGTTTATTTTTGCTTTATCTCTAGAATATGGTAAAGCAATTAGCAGAATTTACATTAAGCAAAGTATATCTATCAGACTTGAATGCAAGTAAAATTTAGATAACATTTTATTTTGTGATAATGCTAGGCATTGTTGCATAAATATAATCTTAATCTAATACTTTTTAATTAATTAATTAAATTCCATTTGTTTACTTATTTATTTTTATTTTGACCAGAGAAAGAGAGAGAGAGAGAAAGGGAAAACGAGAAAGCAAGCCACCAGGTCTGGGACTCGAATTGCTGTCAGCCACTTGGGAATCCAGCACCATTAACCACCATACTACCTACCAGCCCCAAGACTGATATTTCTTGATCTTGGCAAATAATGATTTAGTGTATTACTTTTATTAATCTCTAGTAGACAGCTTGATTTCTCATATACATATGTCCACATATAACTATAAAACCTAAATCAATGGATATAGCTCATCATTGTCTACAATACAGGACATTAAAAGAATAAAGAATGCTGGATTCAATAGAATTATTACAGAAAATAAAACTTATAAAAATGACATTAAATGCTTAAGCTGGGAAAAAATTTACAATCCAGATCTCTAAAATAATCAGATGATTCTTATAAAATTTAACAGTTTCATATGGAATAGTTAACTCACTAATGTAACCTCTATTAAAAAATATTTTACTAGGGCCAGGAGTTGGCATAGTGATTGAGGCACTGGGCTCCCATATGGCTGCTTGCAGTTTGAGTCCCAGGCCTGCCAGCTGGAAGGTCATGCTGGAGGGAATTGGAGGAGAGAGGACTGTGGCATGGCCATGCTCACTGCAGGGGATGTTTACTCACTTATCCTCCTCTCTCTGTCTCTCTCTGGTGAGCACATGAGCCCTACGGCAAAAACCTTAAAAAAAAAAAAAATATATATATATATATATATATACATATATATATATATATATATTTCTATCAATCAAAACCTATGGTTTGTCACCAATATTTGTATTCTTCCAGTTCTAGGTAAGACAAAAACAAAGAAAAAAAGGAAAAGAGAAGAAGAAAAGAGAAAATGAAAGAAAGAAAGTTAATTAAATATCAAGAGAGTCTAATAAATTAGACAAAACATTTTCAAACCAGGCAGCTACCAGTAGTTAAAAACTTCAAAACCATTCCCAGGTCTTGCTGATGCTTCAATGATGCCTAAATTTTCTATTCATTCTCTTTTGGTGATTCCACTGTTAACTGTATTAGCCAACGGAAAATTCCTACCTTTTCCAGATCTTGCCTGTACCCTCTTTCATGGCCTGAATGGACCACCTGAATTCAAGTACTTTGTTTCAACTTGAACTTGAAATCAACTACATAGAAATTAATTATATGTTTTGTAGAATTGATGTAATAACAACAATATTTTGCAAATATACCCAAAATTATAATTATACATGGAAACATCTTTGTAAATGAAAGCTGACTAACCTTGATATTATTTTTCTTTTAATATTATGAAAGGAGATCAGAGACTATCTAATGCAAACTAAGGATTTATTTCTATTGTGTTTTTTAGATGGATTTGCTTCAAAGCAGTTGTATTCTTTGGCATTATGAATTCAAATTAGTTTTTACTTAGAGTTACAATACTCTACAGTATTGTAAAACATTGTCAAATTCATAATAGTAGATTACATCTAAAGCTTAAGAATTAAGGAGTCACTCTGCCCTAAAATCTGCCTATTTTTAAAATATGTAAAATGAAAAAGTCCCTGGCATTTTTAATTGCTACTCCTCTCCACATCTTTATCTCAAACACAGTGATATTAATAGTAGTTAATATTTATGTAACTTTAATTTATGTGTCAGGAACTATAACGAGCTTGAAATGCATTATTTTATTTAAATTTTATTACAAGCATATAAGTGAAGTATCATTATTACACAGAAATTCAGGATAAGAAAACCAAAGCTTGGGCAGAGTCAGAAATAAGTCCAAGGTTTAAGTAATAACCAGAAGAGCAGGGATTCTATCTAACTCACATACTTCATTGAAACTAATCATTTAATCAAAAGTTAGCATACAAAAGGGAGCAATCAGTAGATAAGAGTAATACCCTTGGGACCAGCAGTTGATTTAATGGCTATGTCGCTGGACTCCCATGTAGTCGACCTCAGTATGAGTCCTGGACCCATTGGCTTAAACTCATGCCAGGCGCATGTGCAAGATGCGGAGAGGAGAATAGAGGAGAAGGGATTGTGGCGTGGCCATCCCCCTAACCCGCCACTCCCTGGGGGAGTGACTTCTCGCTTTCTGTCTCTCTGTCTCTCTCTGTCTTTCTGGCCAGTGGCCAGTGTACACACACTATAGCAAAAACCTCTGCACAAAAACAAACAAACAAACAAAAAGCAAAAAAAAAAAAAAAAAAGAAAACCTTTTAACTAGTTCAGCAGCCATATTTTTTATCTGTTTCTAAACATTCCATAAAACATTTTAGAATGTATTTTTGGTACTAAGATTAACAATGTCTTAATTTTTGGGGGGCATTATGATTCCTCTCCTTTCACCAATGAATTTTACTTAATGTTTATCTTACAGTGCATAAATTTTCTATGATAACTTTTTAGTAAATAAAGGGTAATAAAAATAAATAAGAGCAGGCTTATCAGAGATAATCATTAAAACCTTTAAAATGGTTTTGTGTATGAAACTGATTCCAAAGGAGAATGACTGTGTGGACTAGTCAGATCTTGATGAATTATTCCTGAGATCAGGTTTAGACATCATCTGTGGTGTTGACAATGCATAGTAGAATTTCATGTACCTTAAGAATTTTCAACTAATCATCTCAAGAGAAACACCAGATTTGGATAGGCAAAATTTTAAATTTTTTCATCTGTTCACATAATTTATATTCTGGATTGCATAGAAAGAAGATGGCTGGTTGCTACTGTGTTCCAGGTAGAAAGTCTGGGGTTACTTTCTAGCTTGGTTGTTAATGTTATATAAGTTTTGAATTAATGGATGTCTATGTTTTAGGGTCAATTAAGAAAACCGAAGTTTGTGGCTGAGTATATTGACTGCTCTGATTTTAAAATAAAATCTTGCCTGGGACCAGCAGTTAGCATAATGGCTATGTCACTGGACTCCCATGTAGTCAACTGCAGTTCAAGGCCCGGACCTGGTGACTTAAACTTATGCTGGGTGCATGTGCATGCGTGCCCAAGATCCTGAGAGGAGAATGGCGGAGAAGGGATTGCGGTATGGCCATCCCCCCTGAGGGGTGATTTCTCATTTTCTATCTCTGTCTCTCTCTGTCTTTCTGGTGAGTGCATGTGCCCTATAGCAAAACCCTCTCAAAAAAAAAAAAAAAAAAAAAAAAAAAAAAAAAAAAAAAAAAAAAAAAAAAGAAAGAAAGAAAGAAAAACTAAGTAAAAAAAATAAAATCTTGCCTAGAGGAATAAAATGTCATCTCTGTAAGATGAAAATCATTGTTGGCATATTGCCTAATGCACTTCACAAAGTAAGGATATGGAAGGGACGAGGAGGAGCATATATGAAATAAGACTATTCAGAGACAATATATTTAAAAAGACTGGTTATTGTTCAAAATTGGTCAATAAAAATATGCCAATAGAAATGGCAGAATACATATAAAACAAACCCACAGTAGTATTGCTAGACTAGAAGGATTGTCACAAACACACCAATTAGAAATGCTTGAATGCTGCAAAGCAAGTGAAATCAGATTGACAGCAAAACCTAATAGGATTAAGAAGGGAGACAAATGAGGCAGCCTTTGAGAAAAAATAGCATATTCCCCAGAAGTTTTCAAGAATAAATTCCCCAAATTACCCTATAGCAAGGTCCAGTGATACAGACAAAAGCTATGAGCAGTCAACCAAATAATTATCGCATTTCATCAAATCTTGTATTTGCAATTTTTCACATTTTAACATTTATTTAATCACTGGATGTGCATTAAAGCCATTCAATGTCATACCTTAATTGGTAGCAATTTTTCTTTGTAGTGGTTCATGAAATAATGATAACTGATGATGTCTTAAGTTCTATGTTTTATGAAATATAGTAAATGAGGGGACTGCAGAGTAGCAAAACCACAGCTTCTTACAGTATCTACTTCTAGAATTTGTTTTGTCTAGAAGGGAGAGTACAGTTATTTTATACACACACACACACACACAAACACACACACACACTTTTTTTTTTTTTTTTCTTTAAAAGTGAGGCTGGAGGAACCAGCCTGAGTCCTGGTGGTTAATGTGGCTGGGTTCCACACGGCTGACCAGGTATTTCAGTTCTGGCCATGGTGTCTTGAGAAACATGCTGACCACATGTGTGCATGGCCAAAAATCCTAAAAGGTAGGAGAGAGAGAGTGTGTGATCTTACCCTATTGGGAATGTGTGCTCTCACTCTTTCTCTCCCTCTCTTCTGACATGTTTGTCTCTCTGGTGGGCACACATGCCCTCTGGCAGTTAAAAAGATGAAATAAAACTAGGAATTCAAATTATTAATTTATTTAAAAATAACAATAAATAAGCCAATTAAATGCAAACACAAATAATTATTTCAGTTAAAAGTACAATTAAATATACTGTGTTGTCCAAGCCAGAATAATACATCAAACAATACATGTGATCATCAAAATCAATGGCACAAATTATTTGATAAAATTAGTCCTCATTCCTGATTATTCTTCCTAATATAGGTATAAAAATAACTATTAGGTCATCAGGAAAGTCATGACATATTTTTCTCTGTTTTCCTATGGAAAAATCTGTCATGACTTTCCTGATGATTCAGTAGTTTGATTAAAATATTTTCCACTAGAAATCTTAAAGAACTGGATTTCATTTATTTCAAAGAGAGTTTCCCTGGTAGGGTTTCTTTTATACCTCTGGGGTGCATTGATTCCATGAAAACATAAAGCTCTTGTGTTTAATTAGTTGCCTTTGACTTCAAAAATATGTCTGCAAAAACTGTGGGAGCAGGGATAAGGTGGAAGCCAAGTAGGATTTAAAGAGTTGAGATAAGGCCACACGATGGCACAGTGGTAGATGTATTGCAAGGCAATCCCATGTAGAAGCATTCTGGGCTTGCTGAGACCTCCCTGAGTATATTGGGCACATGTGTGCCCATGATCTGGGCCAGCCAAGCCTGAGGTATATCACACTGTTGAGATTCTGTTGGGGATGCTGTCTCTCTACCTGTCTTTTACTCTCTCTCTGACTCTCACTCATGGAAAAAATAAGTAACCTTAAAAAAAGTTTTCCTCGTTTGTTTTTGTTTTTATTTTTTAACTCAGGGGGTTTAAAACACTTGTACATCCATGTGTATTGCAGCATTATTTCCAATTGCTAGGACATAGAATCAATTCAAATGTCCAAGAACAGATGAGTGGATTTAAAAAAAAATGTGAAACATATATTTCTATGGTGTACTACTCAGCCATAAAAAACAATGAGACTCGGATGTTTGATAAAAAGTAGACAAGGGAACCAGCAGTTAGCGTAATGGCTATGTTGCTGGACTCCCACGTAGTCGACCGTGGTTCGCGTCCCGGACCCGGTGGCTTAAAACTCACGCCGGGCACATGAGCGTGCATGCCCAAGATCCCGAGAGGAGAATGGAGGAGAAGGGATTGCAGCATGACCATCCCCCCTGGGGGGTGATTTCTCGCTTTCTGTCTCTCTGTCTCTCTCTGTCTGGCGAGCGCACGTGCCCTATAGCAAAAACCTCTCAAAAAAAAAAATAGACAAATACGGAAGACTTAATGCTAAATTAAGCAAGCTGGACTATGAAAAACAGGAATTGTATGTCCCTATTCAATATATACCAAATGTCTGAGCTTTCTAGAAGAACCTGAAAGATTAGAAAGTATAATTGAAGGTAGGGCAACTGTAGATACTAGAGACAGTGTGGGGAGGGTCAAAGATGGTGTGTAATAGGGGATGGGAAGGAGGGAATCATGGAAAAACATAAACAAAATATTTAATAGACACAAAATGAAGTTATCTACTAATTATAATGTATATGGTAATATCTTTGACTTGACTAACATGTATTGTAGACATATTGGGAAAAATCATGCTGTACACTGTAAAGATGTATAGTGGTTACATGTACACTTTACAATAATAATAAATACAATTTTTAATTTTTTTAATTTAAATGTATTTATTTATATTAATTCACTATACATCATTACAGCATACAAAATGAGATTTTCCACCCAGACTACACTGTATATTGGCTCAATCAAGCACATCAACATATGTGATATCATCAACAAATAATTTTCCATTTCTTGTTTTCTGTATATTTTGATTTTATATATATATATATATATATATATTTTATATATATATATCCCTATGTCTGACCCTCTGCCCTTTCCCACCTGCTTTTCACACTATCTCTGGTAAAATCAGGGGATCTAGATTTAAAACATTGATGTGCTATTTACAAAATTGTTGATGATAATATATGTATGATACTTTCTTTAACTGGACTAATATACAGTGCATTCATGCTGGGAAAATTTATTTTGCAAGTGATAATGATATACAGCAATTGAATGTTTTAGAATAAAAAAGAACTCCTCACTATACTCCTGAAAAAAAAATAGACTACATGACCAGGGCAAGCCTCATGACCTAGTGGCCAGTGGCCTAGTGGTTAAGGGCATCAGATTCCACATGACTGACTATGTGGTTTAAGTCCCAGCCTTGAAAGCTTGAAAAACATGCCATGCATGTAGGCATGAATTCTCCATATCCTGACAGGGTGGAAGAGGGATTGGGGTATAATCTATCCCCAGTATTAAGGGGTGCTTTCTCTCTCTCCCTCTGTGCTCCTATCTCTCTATCTCTCTCTGGGGTGCACATATACTCTCTAGCAAAAAAATGACCAAAGAAAAAACACAATAGCTACATGACCAAATGCTCATCGTTTAAGCACCTAGTGATATTCTTTCTTTACCATGGAAGTGAAAGCAATAATACGTGTCTCACAGGCTGAGGATAATTTATGTCATAATGATCTTCACAGAGTTTAACATGCCAGAAACTAAGTACTTATAGAAAACCCCACTATCTCCTAATTTCTGTCATGAAATAAATTATAGTTACTCATATTTTGAAAAATTGAGAACTGAAGCACCCCATCTAAACCATCAGATGGAAAAAATTTAACATTGCCAGGGAGTGTTAGACAGATTTCTAAGATGGCTTCAATTTGTGCTCCTGATTCATAATCCCAACTCATTGGATATGATGAATTGCAGCTCCTTGACTAAGTTATGTTATATGGCAAGGGTGCTGTGACAATCATGCTCATGATGATGTTGCATTATAAAAGATTAAGTAGACAACTTAGTAGACTTTCCTTGACTATGAAGAAGTGGCCATTTTGTGAGAGGGTCAACAAAGGCTTAAGATGGCTTCCATAATGTAAGGGTCATCCTCTAACCAGCAAGAAAACAGAGATTTTGGCCCTACAACTGAAAGGAATTAAATTTTGCCAAAAACCTACATGACTTGGAAGAGGACCTAGAGAATCAGATAAGACTGCAGCTGCAGCCCACACTTTGGGTTTTAATTCAATACTTTATAATCCTGACAGAAGCCCAGACAAATACAAGTATAAGATCCAAAACTGTGAGTACATATATCTGTGTCATTTTCAGCCACTTGATTTGGGGTAACTTGTTAGAAGGCAATAGAAAAATAAAAGTGTTACTGGTCATCTAAATGCAGCTGTTGCTTCTTGCAGTCCATGAAATGAGAGGCAGAGGCTAGAGAAGAGGGACATTTATTTCCATAACTAGTTACAGGGAGAGAGTCAGCAAGCACTATCAAACCGTCTCAAAAAATTCAACATGTTCTTAGTATTTAAAAACACAAGATACAAGCATGTGCAAATTATTCCTCACTATAATCAATTAGAGTTTATTGCTTTTCTCTGAATAATTATCTTAGTTCCTGTTCTACTTCAATTACCCATTCCGGCTTTCTCACTTGGCCATTCCTCAAACAGATCTCTCTTTAACTCAGCACTTGGTCAGATTGTTCTTGTTAGAGGCCTTTCTTAATTTCAAAATGGCTGAAGTCTTGCTAAGCCTCAAGTTGGCCTGCTTTGAAAGGAACAAGAGGGGAAAGCTATGAGAGCTCTCGGGGATGCCTGAGGAACAACAGATATTAAGACCTGGGCTGATAGAATGTAAATTAGGATAGCCACTGTGGGAAACAATATGGAGATTCCTCAAAGACCCACAGATGCAACTATCACATGATCCAGCAATTCCGCTCCTGGGTATCTACCCAAAGGATATAAATGCACTCAGTGGGATAATCACTTGCACATTCATGTTTATTGCAGCATTATTCACAATTGCTAAGACATGGAAAAACCAAAATTTCCATGAACAGATGAATGGATTCAAAAGTGTGACATATATACACTATAGAATACCAGTCAACCATAAAAAACAAGACCCTGGCATTTGATAGAAAGTGGACAAATATGGAAGATTTACTGTTAAGCAAGCCAGACTGTGAAATCTTACCACCCAATATATACCGAATGTCTGCACTCCATGGCAGAAACTGAAGAGCAACTGTGGACACTAGAGATATCATGGGAGGAGGGTAAGAAATGGGGGAGGTGAAAGGGAGGGAATAAAGGGGAAAATAAAGAAGCAAACACTGAAGGGACACAAAAGTGGAAAATTATGTTGATAACATGTATGATAATATCTTGGACGGAATCAATATACAATGTACTCATGATGAGAAAACTCATTTAGAATACTATAATGATACATAGTGATTTAGTGAAAAAATAAAGAAAATAGACTACCTTGAGAATCACGGTAAGCTTCATTATATTTGTGCCCCCTTATTTCTTCCCCTCTCCCAGGTATTGGAACTGGAACTATTTATGTATGAAGAGTCTCTATGAATATTATTTAATAACTAGACATGAATTTAAAAATTTTTGCTCCAAAATGAACTTGTACATTAATATAATTTTTCCATGAACTTTATGAAATACTCTCCTGTGTGTGTGTGTGTGTGTGTGTGTGTGTGTATGTGTGTATGTTTGTATTAGGAATTAAGTTGGTCTGACATAAAAAGTGAGAGACAGCAAGGATGATAACAGTGTTGATTTAGGTAAAAAGGTAATGAAACTGATTCATGAATAAGAAAGACATATTCTGAGGAATCAGCAGATGGTGTAATGGTTGCATCGCTGGACTCCCATGTAGTTAACCGCAGTTCAAGTCCTGGACCTAGTGGCTTAAAACTCATGCCAGACACATGTCCATGCATGCCTAAAATCCTGAGGGAAGAACAGAGAAGGGATTGCGGCATGGCCATCCCCTCTGGGGGGCTAATTTCTCGCTTTCTGCCTCTCTGTTTCTCTCTATCTCTCTGGCGAGCATACACACTCTATAGCAAAAACAAACCTCTCTACAAAAAAAAAAATTCTTTATATCTATGTCTTCGTAGTTCTTTATAACATTTGCAAGAATGAATTTGTTATTCTTTAAATAAAAAATTTAATTTCCCCAAAAGGTTTCTTGGGGAGAAAGAAACCTCCTCCACTTTTATTTTTTCATATAACACTAAAAAATAATTTTAAAACTATATCTTTGAGTTATATTAAGCTTGATTTTATTGATTAGATAAATATACTATTTTCTATGTATAACTGATGATCAGGTGTATATTCTAGGGGGGAAGATCATGCAGAAAAGCATGTGGTTTCATTTCCTCAAAAATCCCTACTAATGGTCTGGTTTTTATTGGAATAATGTGGCAAGGAAGGGTTAAAAGTCAGAGACATTCAGAGCTGACAGCAGTTGAACAACAGCTTTAAGAAATAGTTTTGGGATAATGTTTAAGTCTTTCGGAGAACCTCAAGGCTGAGAGTCTGTACATCTGTGATTCAAATACTGCAATCTCTAGTATTTACTAATTTATAAAGAAGAGAAATCTTGTCTCCATTTCTCGTACTGTTATTCCTTCCCAGAGCAGACTATTTCTCTGAGAGCAATCAGTTCTCTTACTCATCTCTACATTTCCACTGCCTACGGAGAGTCTTTATGCAGTAGACATCAGTAACTTTTTTAACCAAATTATACTAAAAGAATTTATGGATTGTAACTAATCAAGTCATTCATGACCATTGATCTACATATAACTTGACTTTCACAAGTTGGTTCACACCCTATATTACACAAGAATTTAATTCTCATGTATTCCTGGTAAATAGTTTCATTATCACTTTGGGCTATTTAAATACGTACTGCCCCATTGTACCCATGGGCCAGCATTTTCTTAGATTTCTTGCATCCTGTTTTGTATTCCCCAGAGTCAGTTTCTGTGTGCTTCTTTTATTTGCATGTCCAGATTGCCTTTATCAGGCACCTGTTCATAGAAGGCATGCGATCAATATTTTTTGCCAAGTGACTGATACTTGCCAGTGTTTGGGATTGTTGTATTTCATCATCTTGGTTTAAATCCCATAGTAGGTATATTTTCTTTTGGCTGAAACTTCAGCAAAACAGATAGCATGTGTCTGTACATCGATCTCTCTTGAAGTGGCAGAGTGAAACACTTTGGTTGTGGGAAAAATTGTTTAGAAGTCTCTGAATTGACCCCTTTGTGGACCAAATGGACATTTTGTGCAGCCAGTTTTATCTTTGCTTAAACTAGTATTGATCAAACCATCAAAGATTGTGTTATAGTTTGAACAGCTGTTCTTGGAGCACCACAAAAATAATGGTTTGCATTTAAATCTTTAAATCAATCCTCATCTTGTTGACTCTCATAGGGTTTTGGATGGTAGGGACCTTGATTTTTTTTTCAGCTTTATTTACCACAAAAAAAGCTATAAGGTGTTTTGAGCACTCTCGTTTTTTTGTCATTTACTGTTTGGTTTATTACACCACCTACCATCATTCCCTGCCCTTTGAACCTTTCATCCACAAAAATGCAGTTTTCTAAGAACCCTTGTTTAGATGAAGAATCAGAAGTCTATATGCGCTTTGTGAAATATTGAAGGGCGCTGCTGGAATCTAAGGCTGATTTACTATAATCACCGGGGAATAAAAAGGTCCTTTTTAGAGAACTTAGTAGAGTATCTTAAAACAGCTCACAATGCTCTCTATTACAAGATGAGTGACTGAATTATTACATGAGAGAAATTAGAACTTGGGGGGTTTTGGAGTGGGAGTATTCTTAAATCTTACTATTGAGAAGCATAGGGTTTTACTGAGATTGGGAAAACTTTTAGGCTTCTATTTCTCAGGTAAGCCTAGGAAAGACTAACTTTCAGCCCAAAGTGGGTCTCAGCAAGAGAGTAGTATTAATTACACTAAACCCTCCAGAGAGCTTTAATACTAAGCCACAAATATAAAGGTTAAAATAAATTCCACAGATCTGCAAAATTATTTATTTATACTTATACAGATTCAGAAGCACTCTTTGTATAAATCAAGGTCTGGAGTTAATTCCTCCTAAAACAATACAGCAAGTATTTAAAGTGCCATTCCTTGATCTTACATGATTATTGTGAGATTATCATTTTTTTTCCTATTTGTTTTTTTCTGCTTGTTTTTACTTTCATAATTATTTTCCATTTAAGATTCTTAATTTTGATGCTGCTCTATTAGGTTATTGATGGAAAGGGATGTCCAAAATTCACAAACCCATCTTCTCATCTACCTAACTCATAGGTTTAAGTACACTTAGTAATGCTCAGACCTTTCCTTAATCATGGCTCTTTGCTAAGAAGTGCAGCACAGAAAAACCTCTCGATTTCCCATCTGGCTTCTTATTACCAATGCAAAGCTGCTTCCCTAACTTGCCTTCTGCAGAGCTTGACATTTCCCACGTAGGCCATTATTTATCAGCTATGACTTAGCATGGGTTGGTTTATTAGATGAAGATAGAATGTGCTTGGAAGAAAACACTAAATGAGAAGGAAAATTAAAGCAGAAAAAAGGGCATGAGATCAAGGTGTTTTGGGGAGAGGTAAGGAAGAATTCAGAGAGCTTATCACTATCAAGAAGAAATCTGAAAATTTGGATGTTTTTATAAATTTTTGAGAGGTTTTTGCTATAGGGCATGTGTGCTCACCAGAAAGATAGAGACAGAGAGACAGAAATCGAGAAATCACCTCCCAGGGGATGGCCACGTCACAATCCCTTCTTTTCCATTCTCCTTTCAGGATCTTGGGCATGCACGCACATGTGCCTGGTATGAGTTTAAGCTACCAGGTTCAGGACTTGAACCACGGTCAACCACATAGGAGTCCAGCGATATAGCCATTACATCAACTACTGGCCCCTATTTTTATAAATCTTGTTGTTCAGTAATTTGGGGTCACTAAAATCATTTAATAGGTGGGACAGGAATGCTGAATGCCTTGATATACGAACTGTCAAGTAGAACAAGAAACATTCACATTCTTTTCCTAATGTTCACATACCCTGTTAATATTCAGAATCCTTGCCTGATCCTACAGTCTAATTCCATTTTGTATATAAACTCAAATTATTTTATTACTATACAGCGACCTTTGCAGATACACAGTGAAAATGTAAGTCATATTAAGTAGAATTTTTTAAACAGAATTGTCCTCAATTTCAGAAACACATGTCATTTATACTGATAATGTTAGTTTTGTTTTATGTATATAACACACCATAATCAGTTTGCATTTATAAGGACCATATTATTGCTAAAGCCACATAGATATGTTTGTATCTCTCTTTATTGTGATATATAGTGTACTATTTATTAAGGTTCTACGTATTAAAATGCATCGTATCAAAAATACATTTCTTTAATTTATACTTTATAATTTTAGTGAAGACATTCAAATGATATTTTAAATTGTTGACATATATCCTATTTACAAACTTAATTCGAGATAATAAAGATGGCTTTACTAATTATGTGTAATAGTAAGAAGACATTATGCAAACTAAGGAAGAAAACAATGAGCTTGAAGTATGTGAAGAGCCTAGTAATGGTAGCCCCTAAGAACATTCTTCAACATATTCACTGGCAGCTATCAACATGAAGTACAGTACAGATATAATATATTTTTAATTCTATTTTATTATTATTTTAGAGATATTTTTGCAATATGGCATATGTGCTCACCAGAGAGACAAAGAGAGAGAGAGAGAGAGAGAGAGAGAGAGGGCAAGAAATCACCTCACAGCGAGGATGGGCACACTGCAATCTTTTCTCCTCCAGTCTCCTCTCAGGTTTTCGTGAGTTTTAAGCCACCCGTTCTAGGACTCGAACCACAGCGGACTACATGGGAATCCAGTGACATAACAATTACTTCATCTGCTGGCCCCTGTTCTCCTTATGATTTTTTAAACATGAACTCACTATACATCATTTGGCTTGTAAAGAGAATTAACCCATCATGAAATATATCTCAGACCAGACCAGTTGAGAATACTAGACACGTTATCATCAACACATTATCATCACCATTTCTGTGTCCCATGAATGTCTTGCCTCTCTGTTTTTTTCTCCAATTTCATTCCCTATACTCTTTCCCTTTCCCACCTTCTTTCCACACTGTCTCCAGTGTCCATAACTATTTTCACTGCTTTAACATTCTCAAATATTTCAATCTCTAGAACAGAGTGCAGGCATTGGTATATGTTAAGCAGATGCATACAACATCTCTCATAGCCTGATTTGTTTTACTCAGCAATAAATCTTCCATATTTGAGAACTTTCTGTCAAATGTTAGGGTCTTATTGTTTTTAATGGCTGATTAGTATTCCATGGAGTATATGTGTCACACTTTTTCAATCCATTCATCTGTTCTTAGACATTTGGGTTGGTTTAATGTCTAAATAATCATGAATAATGCCACAATACACATTGATGTGCAAGTGCTTTTCCAGCTGAGCATTCTCCTGTCCTTTGGGTAGATACCCAGGAGTGGACTTGTTGGATCATATGGTGGTTCTATTTGTAGGTTTTTGAGGAACCTCTATATTGTTCTCCACAGTGACTGGACCAATTTACATTCCCATCAACACTGTAGGAGAGTTCCCCCGTTCACCACAACCCCGCCAACACTTGTCATTTTTTTTGTATTTTTAATCTTTGCCATTCTAACAGGGGTTAGGTGGTATCTCATTGTGGTTTTAATATGCATCTCCCTTATGATGAGGGAAACTTCATAAAATTAATTTGTGAGTTTTCCTTCCTTTTTCTTTCTTTTTAGTTTTCCTTCCTTTTGAATCTTTAGAAATAATTTGAGTAGAATAGGGGTTAGCTCTTCCTTAAAAATTTTGTAGAATTCAGAAGCAAAGTCATCCAGACCTGGGCTTTTCTTTGTTATTTATTACCGATTCAATTTCATGACTTGTTATCTGTCTATTCAGGCTTTCTGTGTCCTCCTAATTCAATCTTGGTAGAGTATATGCATCCAGTAATTTATCCATCTCCTCCATATTTTCTTGTCTGTTGGCATATAGTCGCTCATAGTATTCTCTAATAATGTTTTATATTTCTATTGTGTCTTTTGTAATATTGCCTATTTCATTATGTATTTGATTTATCTGCTTTCTTTCTTTCTTCTTAATCAGTCTAACTAATGGTGCTTCAATTTTGTTAATCTTTTCAAAGAAACAGCTTTTGCTTTCATTTATTTTCTGTACAGTTCATTTATTTTCTATGTCATTTATTTTTCTCAAATCTTTATTATTTCTTTTCTTCTGGAATTTTTTTCTTTTTGGTGTTGGTGATGTTTTTCCAATTCCCTGAGGATTGATTGTCTATTTGTCACCTTTCCATCTATTTCTTATGCACACTAATTGATATGAATTTCCCTCTTATGACTGCTTTTGCCATGTCCTACAGATTATGGAAACTTGTATACTCATTAATGTTTGTTTCCATAAATGTTTGGATTTTAGATTTACTTTTTGTAGTTGAGAATTTATTCATAAATAGGTTGTTTAGTTTCCACACTTTTGGGTATTTTTGAGGATTTTTCCTGAAATTAATATCAAATATAACTCAGTCATCATCAGAAAAGATGCTAGATATAGTTTCTATGCCTTTGAATCTGTAAAGGTCCTAGAATATTGTCAATCTTTGAAAAGGTTTCCTGTGGGGGTGAAAAAATGTGTATTTTGTGGTCTTAGGTCCCATAAATCTCTGCTTATTTTTTATCTAAAAGATCTGTGTAAAGGATAATGGGGTGCTGAGATCTCCAACAATAATAGTTATATCTCTCCTTTTAGATCCCATAGTCTTTCCTTCACATATTTAAATGCTCCTGAGTTGTTGGGTACATAGATATTTACAAGTGTTATGTCTCCTTGATGAATTAGCCCTTTTACTACTATATAATGCCCTTCTTTGTCTCTTTTTTCAGTTTTTATCTTTAAAAATTTTTGTGATGAGAATATTTGATACTTAATATCTTAGCAATACTGAGATGTATTAGCTACAGTATTCACCATACTGATCTCAAAACAAACATTCCTCCTATCTAAGGCATTGTGTACCCTTTCATTATCATCTCCCCATTCTACATTTTTGAAAGCTAAATAGTATTCCTTTGTATATGTATGCATATAACACATGTTCTTTAAATTCATTCCCTGATGAACATTTAGGTTGATTCCACATCTTGGCTATTATGAATAGTGCTGCAATGTACTTGAAGTGCAGACATCTTTTTGACATGATGATTTCAAATCTGTCAATTAAATTCCCAGAAGCAGGGATGTTGTATCACATGGTAGTTCTAGTTTTAATTTTTTTGAGAAGCTTTCATAATTCATTCCATAATAGCTATCCTAATTTACATTTACATCAATAGAGTGCAAGAATTTGCTCTTCTTAACATCCTCAATGACACTTGTTATGTTTCTGGTCGAACTGGCCTGGGGATCTGAACCCACGGTCAGCTATATGGCTTCTAGCAATACAGTTCTGTGTGCCACCAAATGCACAACTAGACTGGATCAATTTTTCTTTATATTATACACTAACTGATTATTATAGTTATAAATTATTGTAGTTACTCTTACTTTCAACATTTTATCTTTTACCATTTATAAAAGACTTAGAAGTGATTTATACTCCATTATTAGAATATTAGCAGATACTTATACACATGTACCTTTTCCAGTGAGTTTCTTACTTTCATATGTTTTTATGTTAATCAGCATCCTTTCAGTTCTTCTTGAAGAACTCCCATTAGCATTTCTGTAAGTCAAGTCTACTGTGATAAATTCACTCAGCTCTTCTTCATCTGGAAAAGTCCTTATCCTTCATCTCTGAAGGATAGCCTTGGTAGGCAAATTTTTTTCTTGGCTGAAGCTTTTTTTTTTTCTTTCAGCACTTTAAATATATCATTCTGCTCTCTCCAGATCTGCAAGATTTCTGCTGATAATTTAATGATCATTTTGTTGTGACTAGTTTTTTTTTCTTTTGCTGCTTTCAAAATCCTCTCATTGTCTTTCATTTTAGCAATTTAAATAAATATCTAAGTGAAGTCCTCTTTAGATTGAAGTTTTCTAGGAACCTTTGAACCTCTTGTACCTGGATGTCCATATCTCTCCCAAGATTTGGGAATTTTCAGATATTACCTGTGTCTCTTTCTTTCTGAAAATTTCCAATTCCACACATTATTTCTCTTGATGGTGTTTCATCAATCCTGTAAGTTTCTTTATCTATTATTATTTTTTTCTTTTTCTTCCTCTGATTGAACAATTTCAAATGCCCTCTTTGAGTTCACAAACTCTTCAGCTTATATTAAGTCTGCTGTTTAGGCTCTCTATCACAATTTGAGTTACATCCATGGTACTCTTCATCAACAGAATTTCTGTTATTTTCTTTTTAAAAATTATTTATTTAATTTTATTTATTCATTAATTTATTTTAATTTGACCAGAGAGAGAGAGAGAGAGAGAGAGAGAGAGAATGAGAAAGCAAGTTGCCAGGTTCGGGACTGGAACCATGGTTGGCAATGTGGGGAATGTCCAGCGCTTTAACCACCACACCACCTGCTGGTCCCTATCTGCTATTTTCTTTTTTAATGATTTATCTAAGTTAAACTTTTCAGTTGTTTCTATGTTGTCATCTTTCTTGTTTGTCTGTGTGTGTGTGTATGTATCCCATGAAGTCTTATATTACTGTCTTCTTATTTGAAGAAACAGTCATTTCTTTTAGTCTTTACTGACTGGTCTCTTCAGTAATGACTGAAGATAATACATGAATAAGTGAATATAATACATCTATTCTTTGATTATTTGCTCCAGTGGTGTGCTGGAACTTTCCTCATGGTACTCCCAGACTCCTATAGAAGTAATCAATCCGTGATGGTTGTCAGAATCAATGTACTACGGAAAAATAGTAGAAAAAATAGTAGAGAAGATGGTAGAAAATCCCTTTTCTGTTCTGACTGAGGTCACTCCAATTACAAAGTTTTTTCTTTAATTTTTTAAAAAATTGCTAGAGTGTATGTGCTCATGAGAGAGAGAAAGAGAGAGAGAGGAGAGAGAGAGGGAGAAAGCATCCTTCAGGGGAGGAAGGAGTAGTCACAAAATAATCCCTTCTCCATTCTCCTCCAGGATGTTGGGCACAAATTCACAACTGCCTGACATTTTTTCAGTCACCATGTCTGGGATTTGAACTGCACAGTTGGCCAAGTGGGATCTGGCTAATTTAACCACCGTGCCATCTACTGATTCCCAGATTAGAAATCTCTTATAGAGTAATTATAGCAATCATTCATAGAATTTTCATTTGAAATTCTTCCTTCAAATCCTTCTTTTTACCTAGAGCTATTTTTGAAGATAGTCAGGTTTTAGTTCTTTCTTTATCAATGTCCTATGTGAAATATGTAAGAAAAAAGGTGGGAAGGGACAGCACATGGCACAGTGGCATGTCATTGGACTCCCAAGGGGCCGACTGCAATTTGAGTCCCAAACTTGGTGGCTGGGCATGTGTGTCATGTATGTGTGCATGCCAAAGATCCCAGGAGGAGAATTGAACAGGACTGTGGCATGGCCAATCCCCCTATACGGGTGATTTCTCATTTTCCCTTTCACTGTCTCGGTCTATGTCTCTCTCACTGGCAAGTGCACATATGGCAAAAACCTCTAAAAAATAAAGAAAAATATGTGGGGATGTTTATTATGATATTAATATAATCATATAGCCGTTTTTTATTTGACAAATAATATGGTTAATTTGTATTTGTTTTAAAATAATTTATTTTTATTCCATCCAGTCAAGATTTGCTTGTTTTTTAAATAAAAAAAAATGGAATGGAGTTCTCAGATACTGGAGTGAAAATAATGGTATAAAGTCACCATTTATGTCTCTGTTACAGGGGATATTCTATATATATGACTGTAGAAAGCTGCTTTTTCTCAATGCTTCTTAGGCAACCCCTCTTGATTTAGACTCTCGTGCTTCTCTTTATTAAGGTATAATCATTAAAAGAAAATGTTTGCTTATATGTCTGAAAGACATGACCTTCAGTATGTCTGTATATTTTTTTCTACATGGTTTTCTTATTATCCATCACAATCTTAATATAATCCTTGAATACATCAGTATTAAGAGAGCTGGGAATATGCACCTCATTTTTCTAAATATACAAAAGCCAAGAGGGTTTGTTTTTCTAGGCTTATAAGTCAAAGATTAGGCAGCCTCACTGTTCAGTTTGGCAGCTTGAACATCTGGCCTTAGGACATTTCAATATATCTACCGAAGTAAATTAGTCAAAGGTACTAGGATTACTACTTCATCTAGTTCTCATAATTGTATCTTGCTGTCATTAATAAAATACATGGCTCTGTCTTCTGGAATATATATCTGGACAGATGTAGGGAGAGCGTCACACCCCAGGGGCTATAGACCCAATTGAGTAAAAGTGTTTCTAGCTTCCACGGACATTTGTTTACATATGAAAACATGCATGTCTCCACCAATAACTAGGATCTGAGGGCTTTATTATTTTCACTTGAAAATAAGATTACATTATTTTTCCTTTATGATGTGATTTAAAGTAAACAACAAGAACAAAATTGAATGAAAACATGACAGTACTCTGCTTTAATAGTGGTTTTAGTAACCAGAATCAATAGCATATTGTGATCTTCCTTGCTTTTCAGAACCATATTATCACTGAGTATTAATGGTGATGAATAATCTGTTGGATTTTAGCTTCTTGATATTGCCCCACATCTAATTTCAGGAACATATTCACCAAAAAGATAATAAGACCAAAATTACACTCATTCATTTATTTGACAAGTATTTATTTAATGATTAATATTTTCCAAGTACTGTAACAAGGGTTATTGCAATGGAAATAAAACATCCATCTGTTCACAGGGAGCATTCATCCTCAGATAGGGTAGAGGCACCTACCATAAATGGTTAAGTAAATAAATATGAGGTATAGTTTTAGGTAGGTAGAGATGCTTTAAAAAACAAATATGGGGCCAACAGGTAGTATAGTGGTTAAGGTGCTAGATTCTTGTATGGCTGGTGTGATTCGAGTCCCAGACCCAGATGCTTACAATTCACACCAGGCACATGTGCATGCATGCCCAAAATCCCAGAGCAGAATAGAGAAGAAAGGATTGAAGCATAGCCATCGCCTCTGAGGGATGATTTCTCGATCTGTCTCTGTCTCTCTGGCAAATGCATGCGCCCTATAGCAAAAAAAAAAACACCTCTCTCTCTAAAAAAATAGGAATATGAATGTGATAGAAGAATAAGGGGGGGACCAGCAGTTAGCGTAATGGCTATGTCGCTGGACTCCCATGTAGTCGACCGCGGTTCGAGTCCCGGACCCGGCGGCTTAAACTCACGCCGGGCGCGTGTGCGTGCGTGCCCAAGATCCCGAGAGGAGAATGGAGGAGAAGGGATTGCGGCGTGGCCTGGGGGGTGATTTCCTGCTTTCTGTCTCTCTGTCTCTCTCTGTCTGGCGAGCGCACGTGCCCTATAGCAAAAACCTCTCCAAAAAAAGAAAAAAAAAAAAAAAAAGAATAAGGGGGATTGGATTAAAGAAGGATAGACAAGGAAGAATTTACCAAAGAGGGAAGGTTTTACCTCTGACCTAGAAGACAAAAAAAAAAAAAAAAAGGAAAAGAAATGAAAGGAAGAGACAATATCAAAATATCAAGCATACAAGTGTTTTTTTGTTTAGTTTTTTTTAAACTCTCCCTTTCTAAATATATCCCTCTTGTAAGAATATAAAAAAGAAAAATAGATGAACTTATATGATTTATATGACCCTCCAGTTTTCCTTCCCCACTTCTACTTTTTCCCCAAATTAACTACTGCTAATAGGATTTTTTGAGCAATTCTCCAGAAATGTTTTTTAATACATTAAACACACACACACACCTTTGTAATGTTCTCAGAAAAATGGATCAGACTCTACATTTTGCTCTGTAATATGCCTTTTTTAAATTTTTAAAAAAATTTTATATACATTCAATCACATTGTTTAGCTTACAAAGTGAGCATTTCCATATGTGAACATTTCTCCCCAGTCCCGTTGATCAAAATATCTTCAACCGATAGATAATACCGCACCTCCCCATCCCGTCAATGATCTTCCTCTGTATTCCTTCTCTAAATGTCCTTCCTTAGGCCCCACTCCTCCACACACACCTCGTCTGACATTTACACCCATCTCTTGTGTTTGTACAACCTTTAGTCAATCAGTTTCAGTCATAGAGTGCAGACATTCGGTATATGTTAAGTGGGGACATACAATGTCTCTCCTTCATATCCTGACTTCCTCACTCAGCAGTAAATCTTCCATATTCTTCCACTTTCTGTCACAAAACCAGGGTTTTGTTGGTGTTTATGGCTGAATAGTATTCCATAGAGTATATGTGCCATAGTTTTTCAATCCATTCATCTGTACGGGGACATTTGGGTTGGTTCCATGTCTTATCAATCAGAATAGTGCCGCAATCAATATCGCTGTGCAAGCACTTTTCCAATGAAGAATTCTTCTGTCCTTTGGGCAGATACCGAGGAGTAGGATTGCTGGATCATATGGTAGTCCTATTTGTAGATTTTTGAGGAATCTCCAAATTGTTCTCCACAGTGGCTGGACCAATTTACATTCCCACCAGCAGTGTAAAAGAATTCTCCTTTCACCACACCCCCACCAACTGTTATCATTTTTTGTTTTTTTAATCTTAGACATTCTGACTGGGGTTAGGTGATATCTGATTGCTGTTTGGATCTACATTTCCCTTACGATGAGGGATGTTGAGCATTTTTTCATATGCCTTTTAGCTATTTATATGTCATCTTTAGAGAGTTTCTTTTTCAACTCCTTCTCCCACCTTTTAATAGGATTTATCATCTTTTTTCCAAACAGCTGCTTGAATTCCTTGTGTATTCTGGTTATCAGTCCCTTATCTGATGCATATTTTACAAAAATATTTTCCCATTCTGAGGGCTTTCGATTCACACTAATTATTGTGTCTTTTGCCATGCAGAAACTTAGTCTTTTGTAATCCCACTTGTCTATTTTGGGGATTATCGACTGTGCTCTGGGGGGTCTTATTGAAGAAGTCTTTCCCTACCCCAATATCTCCCAGAGTTTCCCCAGTGTTTTCCAGGAGTAGTTTCATAGTTTGAGGTCTTAGGTTTAGATCCTTGATCCACCTTGACTTGATTTTTGTCAAAGGTGAGAGGTAGGGGTTCAGATTCATCAACCTGAATATATTATTAAATTTAAATATTTATCCTTTACTTTTCGTGTTGTTTTCTATGTTAACTATTTAAAGTGATGCTTCAATTGATATTTGTGAAGGTATATTTCACTCCTATATGTAAGCATTTGTCAATCTTTACCCCATATGTCACATTGTTTAGATAGATGTTTTATATTTTATTCTTGGTCTTGATCTGGATATTTAGCTAATTTGTGCTCTTAAAGTTTCTACATATCATTCATTTTTACCTTCTTTCATATACTTTCTCGTCATCAATATACTAATTGTTTTAAAATCTACTTACTTTTATTTTCCAAGTCATCTAGTTGATTCTCTCTGATATTATGTGTGCATTTTTTAGTAACTTCTGCTTGGTTTGCTAATTCAATTTCCTTTAGAAGCACTCATTCTTTTGTTTATAAAGCTATGTCCACTGTCATGGCACTTGCTGCCCTCAACTGTTTGGTAACTCCACATTTTCAAATTTTTGTCTTTGGTGAATCCTATGTACCTTCACGGTTTCATTGTGACTTACAGAAACTTTCCTAGTTGTGGCGATTTCCGAGGGCAAAGTGAATATTGTACTCAAAGATTTTCATCTAGATATCAGGAGTTCCAGTATATTTTCAGACTTAGTAGATAACCTCTAGTCTCAATTTCAACACTCATTTTTTTTTAGCTTGGTGACAAATATCACTACTTTACACCACTGGTGGTGGTGTAAAGAGGGAAGGAAAACAGGCCCACAAGCTACATTTTAATATATCAAATTAATCATTCACTTTGGTGAGTTACTTGTTGAATCTGGATCTTAAGCATCTATGAACCATATCTTCATTCAATCATTTAGGACTATGATTTTCTTTCTTTTTTTTAATAATTACTGTATCTAACCTTATTATTTATTTATTTATTTATTTATTTATTTATTTATTTTTAATTTGACCAGAGAGAGACTGGGGGTGGGGGGTGGGGGAGGGAAGGGAAAGTGAGAAAGCAAGCTGCCAGGTTCAGGACTCAAACCATGATCAACCATGGTTTGAGAGTCCAGTTCCTTTTACCACAATGCCACCTGCCAATTCCAGGGCTATGATTTTCTTATATTTATTTTCTCTATATGTCTGTTGCTGTTTAATCTCTATTATTCAAGAATCCCTTACTATTTCTGATCCATTGATGTCATTATTCTTACTTCTAGAACTTTATGAATGTTTCACTATCATCTTACTGAATCTTAGGGTTAAGAGAGTATAAATATAGATGCTTACTTTACTATGCTGAACTATTTTTCCACCAAATAAACATTTTATCCAATAAGAACACACATGCAGAAATGTACGTAAATCATTGATGAACATCATGATAAATATTCATAAAATGAAAACACTTAAGTCAGCAACACTTAGATTAAAAATAGAACCTTACTAGCAAGTCAGAAGTTTACCTTTGCCTTTTCTCATTGGTTATCTTCCTCAAAGTAAACAGTCTCCTGACTTCTAACAGATTAGTTTTGCTGGTTTTTTGAGTTCTGCATGAATGAAATCATCCAATACTACAAAATCTATTTTCTTGGCTTCTGTTGCTCAACACTATGGTTTGAGATGAATTTATGTTACTCCCTGTATCAATAATTAATTTTTTATTGTTGCAAAATATGTATTCATATATATTTAAATATATACTGTATATGCACATTCCATTTTAAAATGTTATGTTTTATTTATCCATTCCATTGTTAATGGGCATTTGGATTATATCCAGTTTTGACTTATTCAAATAGCACCATGGTTATCCTTATATGTGTCTTAACATACACATTCATTTCTCACTTAACGAGTGACTTTGCTTCTATGTGAAGCCTTCCATTCAGCTTTAGTAGATACTAGCCAACTGTATCCCAAATTATCTGTACAAAATGTACATTCTGGATTCTTGTTATTACTTGGTATTTACTACTTTTTCCCTTTCCTTTTAGCCATTGTTTGTGACTAGGTGGTGATAAAAGAATCCTTTTTAACTTTCTGTATTAAATGTGATTTGTTTATGTAAATGGGGTTGCTCCACTGAAGGTACTTACCTTACATTCTAATTTAAAATGGTAACTATACCATTGTTTTCTCTTAATAAATAATGTAGTTGAATAGTTTTCATGTTTATTGTCTTTAAATATAATGCTTTGTAAATTACCAATTACAAGCCTTTTCCCTTCTTTTCTTTCTTTCTTACTTTTTCTTTCTTTCTCTCTCTTTCTTTTCCCTTTGTAAATGAGTTGTCTATTTTTAAAAATTAAATTGGGGTCAGCAGGTAGTGTGGGTTTAAGGTGCTGGCTGACTGCAGTCCCAGACCCAAGGGCTTGAAAAACACATGGGGTGTGTGTGTGCACATGCCCCAAGTCCCTAGAGAGAAGGGGTTGCAGCATGGCTAGAGAGGAAGGTGATTTCTCACCTGAAAAATCACCTTCCTCTCTGTCTCTCTATGGTAAACACATACACCCTATGGCAGATAAAAAGAAATTGAAGAAGCTGTTTACATATTTTGGATATTTTACTTTATACATGATTCAAATGTCTTCACCCACTCTGTTGCCTGTCTTTACAGTCTTTTAATATGTATTTTGATATATTTAATGCAGCACTATTTATAAAAGTTTATAAATGGGTAATGCTTTTTCTGTTATAGGTCATAAAGGTGACTTCCCATGATATCGTCTAGAATAGTGTGTGTGCATGGGTATGTTACATTTTTACACTTAGTTGTATGGTCTGACTTCTGTTTGTAGAATGAGGTAGGTGTCAGGAGTCTTTGTTTTCTCTTTGGAATATTCAAATAACCCAGGAATTTTAATGAAAATATGACTCATAGAGGCCAGATTGGAGTTCATGTTTTTGTCATAATTGAAGCAAATGTTTTGTTTTTGTTTTTTTGAGAGATTTTTGCTATAGGGCGCGTGTGCTCGCCAAAGAGACAGAAAGCGAGTAATCACCCCCCAGAGGGGGTGGCCATGCCACAATCCCTTCTCCTCCATTCTCCTCTCGGGATCTTGGGCACGCACGCACACGCGCCGGCGTGAGTTTTAAGCCACCGGGTCCGGGACGCAAATCACGATGGACTACATGGGAGCCCAGCGACATAGCCATTACGCTAACTGCTGGTCCCAAGCAAATGTTTTTGAAATAAAAGTTAAAAGAATAACATAAAAATACCTAATGAAATATTTGAATTTCATTGTAAATAAGCTAAGGGATACTTCTCTGTGTGATATTCATTACGGTTTAATTCATCTGAAATTTTCTTAAGAGTTCATTTTATACAGCTCAAGAGACTACATGAGACAAACCCATTTCATAATTTATTAGTTTATAACATCAGTCAATTAAAGACAAAAAGAGTCAACTTCAAAGGAATATGACTCACAAAACTTGTTCTAAGGGTTGTAATTAAAATTATATGCTGCTGTACTGGGTGCAATCTATGCAGTTTCAGAAATTGTAGCTAAAATAACATCTGTCTTTGATCAGGAAAAATAATGCTTAAATATGCTCATGGATATTTTCTCTAATAATAGAAGAAGTGTCATTTTTAAAAGAAAGTGTGTTTTATAAATATATGTATTTTCCTTAATTGAATTTTGTGCTTAAGTAATTGTTAACCACAGTAAATAAGACATTTATATCAGGACTATATTAAATGACATAGTGTGTGTGTATACACATTATACATACATGATCTTTAAAAAGCTCAAGGATAATGGATATCATAAAAACATAGATTTCAAATATTTATGCACCAAAATAAACGTGCACTCTATTTCCACAAACTTACTGAAATCCTCATGTATACATGTGTATACAGTCATGTGCCACTTAATGATAGGGATACCTTCTGTGAAATACATCGTTAGTTTATTTTGTTTTAATGTGAACATCATAAAGTGGGCTTCCATAAATCTAGACAGTATAGTCTATTGCTTTTCAGCTAAAAACCTGTACACAATTTTACTGTAGTAAATACTATAGGCAATTGTAACACAATTGTACACATCTGTGTATCTAAATATATCTAAACATAGAAAAGGTACAGTAAAAATACAGTGTAAAATTTTTTTAAATAGTACTCCTGTCTAGGGCACTTAGCATGAATGAAGCAGACCAATATGGGATGATTACTGGTCTACCTCTAGAGACTTCCCTGTATGGTGGGAATATTGTGTCTAAGATCTGAGCCGGCTAAGGCTGGGAATGAATCTCAGTGTCGAGGCCCTGTTGGGAGTGCTGTCTCTCTTTCTCTCTCTCTGTGTCCCTAATAGAATAAATAAATAACCTTTAAAAAAATAAGTAAATAAACAAATACATGGAAAACTATGTCATGTTTATGTTTGAAATTGTCCAATGTTATAGAAATATAATTTCCTCATAAATTAACCTATAAGTGTGAGGAATATTCAACTAAACTACCTATAGTAATTAGAGGGTGCGTTTAATACTGATTATAATTATATACATAGGATTCCCGAAAGAATCCTGAAAAATAAAAACACCCTGGAAGTGGTAAATAAAAAAGTGGCAGGATACAAAATCAACATAGAAAATTCTATATCTTCTTTTGAAGAATTATTTTTATTTAACTTTATATATTTATTTTCTTATTTTAATTTAACCATAGTGGGACAGAGTGAGAGCAAGAGCAAGGGAAGGGGGAGTGAAAAAGCAAGCCACCAGGTCAAGGACTCAAATTGTGTTCAATCAAATAGGAGTCCAGTGCCATGCTATGATCTCTATCATTTTTATACACCAACAATGAACAAGCTCAGGTAGAATTGAAAAAGAAATTCATTTATAATAGCCACACACAAAAAAAATTAAGATGCCTAGGAATAAATATAACCAAAGAACTGAAAGACTTCTATAAGGAAAACTATGAAATCTTAAAAGGAAATTGAAGCTGATACAAAAAAAGCAGAAAAAAATTCCATGTTCTTGGATTAGAAGAATAAATATAATAAAAATGTCAATCTTACCTAACTAAATCTACAAATTCAATGCAATTCTAATCACATAAATAGAAAAAAGTCATAAAACTTCTCTAGAATCATAAAAGGCCCTATATCACCAAAGCAATTCTATGCAAAAAGAATAAAGTTGGAGGCAACTCCCTTCCAGACCTCAAAATATGTTACAAAGCTGTGATAATCAAAGCAGCATGGTATTGGCACAAAACAAGCAGGTAGACCACTGAAACAGAATTGAGAACCAGAAATAAACCCCCAAAGATATAGCCAACTGATTTTAAACAAAAGGCAAGAGACAACCCAATAGAGAAAATAAAATCTCTTCAGCAAATGGTGCTGGTAAAACTGGATATCCACTTGCAGATAAATGGAAAGGGACCCCTATCTCTCACCATCAACAAAACTCAAGTCAAAATGGATCAAGGATCTAAACATAAAACTTCAGACTATAAAATTAACCATAGGAAATGGTGGAAACTCTTGTAGACATCAGAGTAGGCAAGGACTTTTTAAATAAGACCACCAATGCTCAGCCAATAATAGACAAGTGGGACTATATCAGGCTAAAAAAGCTTTTTCATAATAAAAGAAACAATAATGAGGGTGAGGAGACAAACTCAGAATGGGAGAATATACTTGCAAACTATGTCTCAGATAAGGGACTGATAACCAGAATATATAGGGAACTCACACAACTTACTAACAGACACAGAAAATCAATTCAATTAAAAAATAAGTAAATGTGACCAGCAGATGATGTAATGGCTATGTCGCTGGATTCCCATGTAGTTGACAACAGCTCGAGTCCCAGACCCAGTGGCTTAAACTCATGCTGGGTGTGTGTGCGTGTGTGCCCAGGATCCCAAAAGGAGAATGGAGGAGAAGGGATTGCGGTGTGGCCATCTCCTTGGGGGGTGATTTCTTGCTTTCTGTCTCTCTGTCTCTCTCTGTCTTTCTGGCAAGCGCACATGCCCTGTAGCAAAAATGTCTCCAAAAAAAAAAAAAAAAAATGAGCAAATGAACTGAACAGACAGCTCTCCAAGGAAAACATATGAATAGCCAAAAAGCATATGAAAACATGCTCAACATCTCTTGTTGTTGAACTACCATACAACCCAGTAATTCCACTCTTAGGTATCTATATAAAGGAAAGGAAAATCCTCTGTTGGAAAAACACTTGCACACCCATGTTTGTTACAGCATTATTCACAATTTCTAGGACATGGAATCAACCCAAATGTGTAAGAACAGATGAGTGGATTGAGAAAATGTGGCACATGTACACTATGGACTACTACTCAGTCATAAAAACAATGAGATAGTGACACTTGATACAAAGTAAATGGATATGTAAGATTTAATGCTAAGTGAAGTAAGACAGATTTAAAAAGATAGGAATTATATGTCCCCAGTTAATATATACCAATTGGAAGGTGTAATAGCAGAGAGGCCAGTTGTAGACACTAGAGACAGTACAGGAGGAGGTTGGCAATAGGGGGTGAGAAGCAGGGGATTAGGGGAAAATCAACACATTTAATAGATACAAAAATGAAGTTATGTGTTGATGATAAAGAATATAGTGATGCCTATGACTTGACTACTCTGTAGCACATTCGTGCTAGGAAAAACCATATTGTACACTGTAAAGATGTACAGTAATTAAATGTAAATAAAAATAGGTTGAAATGCATATGTCAGTTCTGTCAAAGACATTACTATACACATTGCCATCAACAGATAATTTTCCATTTTTGAGTCTTTGGAATATTTTGCTTATTTTATTTCCCCTTGATTCCCTCCCTCCACTCTCACCATTTCATGTTGGGAAAATTCATTTTCTATGTTGTAGAGATATACAGTGATTACAAAAAAAATAAGAAAATAAAAAGTAATACATGCAGATAAGTAAAGCTGAGGCATGTCTCAAAAATGGATATAAAACAAAACAAAATGTTTTGCAGCATGTGATACTTGTGTTTATCATAATACAATGATATCTGAGTATATGAGTATTAAAAAAGGAAAATAGAAATAAGCCCATAACTTTGTGAAGTTGAGTAATAATGTATTTGCAAGATAGGACAAGAAGAGTTTGCATGAAGAAAGTACAAAAAAAAAAGGCAAAGAAAAAGTAGATAAATTGGGCTAAATAAAACAAAACAAAGCTGGTATTCAACAAAACACAACATAATTAAAATGCAAATAAGGAAATAACTTTACAAAGCATATAATCTGTAAAAAATTAGCATTTCTATCAAGCCAGCAAGAAAAAAATAGACTCTCTATTAGAAAAATAGGCTAACAATACAGGAAAGTAATAAATTTGTTTTTATGACCTTTAAAAAAGCAGAAGTTTATTTCTCTTCAGCCTTCAGTTTTGAAGGCTGAAGTTCAAGACCAGGATGATATGGTTGGGTTTGGATGAGGGCTCTCCTCTTGGCTGTAAACTAACAACTACTCATCCTCATGCGTTGGAAGGAACAAGTTATAGAATTAAAACACTAGATCATATTTATGTGTATATATATAATCCATATGTACATATAATATTACATAACAGTAACTACAATTTTTTTAAAGATTTTTAAATAGGAAGTGCCCCCTTGATGGAGAGAGACAGAGAGAGAGAGAGAAAGAGACCGAAATTGAGAAATCACTCTCCAGGGGGATGACTATGTCAAAATTCCCTCTCTTCTATTCTCTTCTTGGATTTTGGGCAGACACACACACGTGCCTGGGTATTTTTCAAGTCTCTGAATCTGGGACTTGAACTGCAGTGTCAGCCGTGTGCGATCCAGTGCCTTAATCACCATACCACTTGCTGGCCCATAAACTACACATAAAAATATTTTTCACTTATTTTGGTAAAATTAAATAAAGTTTGACAATATTAAGGGATGGTGAGCATGTTTACTGTTGGTGGGACTAAACTTTAGCAAGAGACAGAGAGACAGAAAGTGAGAAATCACCCCCCAAGGGGGATGGCCATGCCACAATCCCTTCTCCTCCATTCTCCTCTCAGGATCTTGGGCACACACACACACACGCGCCCAGCGTGAGTTTAAGCCGCCGGGTGCAGGATTCGAACTATGGTCGGCTACATGGGAGTCCAGCGACATAGTCATTATGCCAACTGCTGGTCCCTCTTGTTTTTATTTTTTAATAAAAATTACGAAATGAAAAGATGAAAGAAATACTGAAGAGTAGGTATTAATTTTAGCAGATAAAAAGCTAATGCCATTTTATTTTATTCTTTATTTTTAAACTTTCTTGAAATCCCTTGTTTTTAGAGGTTTATAACATAGGGTGTGTGTGTTCACCAGAGAGAGAGACACACACACAGAGACAGAGACAGTGAGAGGGAAAGTGAGAAATCACTCTCCAGTGGGAATGGCCATGTCACAATCCTTTCTCCTCTATTCTCCTCCTGGGATGTTGGGTATGCATGCACATGCGCCTGGTGTGCGTCTCAAGCCACCAGTTTTGAGACTCCAACAGCAGTCGGCCATGTGAGAGTCCAGTGATATAACCGCTATGCCATCTGCTGGCCTTCAAAATCCACTTTTAAAGGGATAATTGAAATGATAAAAGAAGACAGGTTTTTAAAGCATACACTGCTTCTTTCATAAAGTTGAATGCCTGAGCAGTTGGTAAATCCAGTATCTGTGCATTTATTTATCTTTGGACTTGAACACATCATTGTTTTGTGTTGTTTTCCTTGAATAGCTTTTTTTTAAATTCTCTTCAAAATACTTTGAGTGAATATCTACTGCATAATAATGCTTTATTTTTATGTCTTTAGTGAGTTTCTTTAGTTTGTTTCTTCCATGAGCAAAAGAGACAGATCGAGATAGAGCAAAACAGCACTGGGTCTTTATGCTGTGACCTACCCCAGCTTCAGCCAGCCCTGGATCATGGGCACAAGCATGCCTAGCATACTGAGCAAAGTCTGCAGATGTAAACCAGGAATCTTCCCACGAGTGTCAGTATCAGTATCAGTGTTGCTGCTTCACTGTCCAAGGCCCTAATAATGCTTTGTCAACGCCAGCTTGTTGGACTTACAAAAGATGGTAGTAAACCCTGGATATGGCTTATTCTTCTGTAATAAACTCCTAAACTACAATTGAAAATTAAACATGTATTTTGTTCAGATAAAAAAAAAATCATGTTTCTTATTTTAAGGTATGATTAGATATAAATCATACTCTATTATAAATTATAGCAAACCAATTCATTAAATTATGACTATTTAATTTTCCAAATCATTTTATTCTACAATAGCAAAAAGAATAGGGAATATAGCACATCTTCTACTGATTCACCCTCTTCACTCTGGTAGACCAAGAGGCTATTAGAAAGATTACTGGCTTTAAATTTAGGTGGCTCTACATGTCAAATCTCTTATTCACCACTTATTAAATATGTGATCTTGAGATAATAGGAGATTATATATAAAAATGACTTTCTTATTGTAGACAATTAATGTATTTTATTATGCCTCTCCCTGCCTCCAATCAACTATGGTTAGGGTATGCAATTGTATCAGCAAGCATATGGATTGTGGTCTTGTGTTTGCAGGAACCACGACAACTTTTCCTTGCATTCAGCAATATTGTGGCTACTGCATAAGCTAAACAAATGCATCAAATGCAAGGTAGCAGCATGACTTCTTGCATTTGGGGTCAAGGACACCAATTCGTATCCATTTAGGTAGCATAAAACTGTGTCTAGGCCTCCTTCTTTCATTGTGTGTGTGTGTGTGTGTGTGTGTGTGTGTGTGTGTTTGCATGTGTGTGGTGGCCCTGAAATAACTGAAGGCAAAATTGTACAGTGATAGTCATCTCAATATCTTATCAGAAAAAGTGAAATACCATAAACAAGAAAGATTCCCATGGAGTTGTACTGGGAAAACCCTAAATCCAACAGAGCTTATTCACCACCTTTACCGATTCCAAAGAACACACCTGGTGGTCCAGAGAGGGAAGACATGAGTTCATTTACTTACATAAGCAGAGGGGGATGTACCTCTGGTGACCAGGTGGAGAATGGTGCATGCCATCATTGAGCAGTCTCAGGTTACACACACTAAGAACAAAGCCTTTGTAAATTTGTTGAATATCAATGCAGATTCTGTCACCAGGATAGGGGGCTGGGTTGTACATTTATTGATTGAAGGTTACAATGAAAAGTTTAGCTTAGCGTATCAGTTAATAGTACCTGCAGGGTTTAGTGCCCCTAATCTTGCATGTTAATATGGGAGGGGTTTGCATGCCTCAGGGACAGCCGCAGCCATGAGCCAATTCCATGAGGTCAGGGAACAGTCAGGGGATGCTCAGGATGAAGAGGGAAGGGGAGGAGAACTCCAGGTATGCAATCTACCCTCAGCTGCTAAGGTAACACACTGGAATATATCTTTCCCTGCCACCCCACCCCCCAGCCCTCCCCACACACTCTTCCTTCTTTTCCCTTCCACTCATTTTACTCCCTCCTCACCTCAAATAAAGACAAGAAAGAAAGATTTAATTACAGTGTCTGGCTATTCAAGATATCATACATTAAAATAACATTAAGTCTCCAAAAGAAACCTGGCAGTACAGGATTGTGAGGTATGCGACTTGCTCTGAAACCCGGAAACAAGGACAACTCCACGTGGAGGAGTTGATAAAAGTTTACCGTCAGAGAGCAAGTTACAGAATGGGTGTTTGGGGATTAGTGACAACCATAGACTTCACTTTTCCTGAGCCCCACTCCGCTACCCCAAGAGGACCTCTACTCACCACTGCAGCCATTCTGCACCCCGCTGCTCAGCCTAGCCTGCTTCTGTGTGATGGCTGCCAGACCACTCTGGGCAACTGGGACAAACATGGGAGGAAGGTGTGAAAGTGTGGGGCTCAACGATCCAACATTGGGTTGGTAGCTTTTCTTCTGTTATCTGTGAGAAGGCTAAAGATCACAGAGCATTAGTTTTTTTGTTGTTTAGCGCAATGGCTGGAGCTTTACTCTCAATTAGGAAGGCAGAAGGCCTCAGGTGGAAATTATTCAGTACTACTATTCTAATCAGGGGTTTCTGCTTACTACCCTAAGGAACTCCTGCTTAGAGTACTAGTACTGAACAACTTTAGAATGCAATGGGAACGTAAGGAAATAAATTAAGGAGGAAGATCGAGAGGCAAGACATTTATGGGACACAGAAATGGGTTATTTTCTGTTGATGATAATGTGTTTTGTATCTCACTGGACTGGTGTAAAGTATATTCATGTGGGGTTAATTCAAATTACAAGCTGACTGATGTGTAGTGATTAAATGTAAAAATATTTTTTTAAAAAAACAAGAATGGAATGGCTGTAACCAATGCTAAGCAAGCACTGAAACATAAACCAAAGAACCACAATAAATCTTAACTTTTGTAAACTGTGTTCTATGGATAACTTTTCAGTTTTCCCAACAGGTTAATATATTTCAATACTTTGAATATACCAGTGTTAATTCCGAGATGGTAGAAATAACCTGACTTATCATGATCATGTTGTGGTACTAAGAGATAACACTTTTCAATAAAATTATAGAAATGAAAAAAAAAAAAAAGAAGAAAAAAAAAAGTGACTGGATCCCACATGGCTGACTGTGTGGATGAGTTCTGGACCCAGTGGCTTGACAAACATCCTGGGTATGTGTGGATGCCTGCCCAAAATTCCAAAAGGAAGAAGACATGGAGGAGAAGGTGTTGTGACATGATCATTCCCCAGAGGAGGTGCTTTCTCACTTTTCCTTTTTCACACTCTCCCTCTGTCAATTATGTGTGCCCTCCAGCAATAAATAAATAAATAAATAAATAAATAAATAAATAAACAAACAAACCACAAGGGAAGAGTGGAGGGACACAGACAGAATCAGCAATTTTATTTGTTCACACGCTCACACATGAAGTTCTCTACTTGCTTGTGTTCTTCAAATACATATATCAAGTTTATATAACCTTAATACCTGCTTCAACATAAATGCTCTATTATAATATAATGCACGACCTGTATTAGAGGTATTATCTGATATAATTAGCTTATATTCTTATTCCTGAGTACCTTCTTATAAAAATTCCTTTTTAGGATGGGGCTAGAGGATAGTGCAACAGTAATGCAGCACTCCGTGAGGCTGATACACATGGGAAGGTTCTAGTTTGGCAGCCAGAAATCTTCCTGAACACAATATGGATGCTGTGCCCTTTACCTGCACAGGGGGTGGATCGTGGCATGAAGACCACGATGGAGGTCCTGTCTCTGTGTCTTTCTCTCTTTGTCTCTCTTACTCCTGGAAGAAATAAACAAATAAACTTCAAAACTAAAAACGTTTATTCAAATATAAACTTTAAATAAAATGAAACTTTAAAAAAACTTAAATAAACTTTAAAGTTTACTAAAAAATAAACTTTAATTATGAATAAACTTTTAATACTAAAAAATAAATAAGACAATAAACTTTTTCTTGTCATTATTCCCTAAACAATACAGTGTCACAACCGCTTACATAGCACCTACATTGTATTAGGTATTATATGTGATCCAGAGGCGATTTAAAGTATATAGCAGGATGTGCGCAGATTATATGCAAATACTGTAGCATTTACAAAAATAATTATGTATTTAATTTTATTTATTATTATTATTTTTTTAATTTGACCAGAGAGGGAGAGAAAGAGAAAGTGAGAAAGCAAGCTGCCAGGTTCGGGATTCGAACCACATTTGGCCTTATGGAGGCCCAGTACCTCAACCACCAAGCCCTCTTTTGGCCCCTACTGCAGCCTTTTTTGTAAGTATTGAGAACTGCAGATTTTGGTATCCTGGAACCTATCCCCTGAGAATAGGCTGGATAGTCTCTGCTTGTCCTAAATCCACGGGCTTCCTTCACCTGGTCCATACCCCTTGAGGTCGATACTTCAATGACTGAGGATCCCTCACGTGCTGGATTCCATTTAGGTTGAATAATGGGAAGCATGACAGAAAATCCAAAGGAGGAAGAAAGCTGCCAGGAATTTGTTCACCTGCTCCCTTCCTGCTGGGCTGCAGGTTTGCAGTTGCTGGGTTCCTTTACCTGAGGCCCAGTTCCTGCTCATGAATGGCTTTTACATGCCTACCTAAACTCTAGGGGTGGGAACAATGTCCAGTTCTTGCTAATCTCTGGATGCCTCGCGTTTTGCGCTCTTCTTTCCCTGAGCTCTCTTCATTCTCTGTACTGAGTGAAGTGAGTTTCCTGCTGGGGCCCTGAATGAAACAACCACCACTGGCTATCTCCTTCCTGTATATAGAAAATGCTGCTAGTTTCTAGACATATTTTATTTCATTTAATTATGTCCAGCCACACTTTAGAGCATGCAGCTACATATTATAGAAGGAAAAAAAAAAAAAAAAAAAACAAAACTCAGAACCCATAGCTAGGGAATATAAAAGCTTAATTTTAACCCAGTTTTATCTATCACTAGAACTTTCCACTAAACCAAACTGCTTATTAAGTAAACTGGCATTTATTTAGAAATAAATACCACTAACTCATTGTAAACATTTCACTTAACCTATATTCTCTAGAAAATCATAGCCTTTAGTTTTTTACCCCATGCCTGCTTTCTGGATAAATCTAAATTTGTTTTACTCCCCACACTAGGAATGTCTGTACCATTCCACCTAATCATTCAGATACTTTTAACAGCTATGATCTTCTCACCTCTTTACTAACTCTGTCTTTACAAAGTGCTTTTTCATATCACAATGCTCTCTGACAATTTTTGCCACCGTGTGTTTTCTTGGCTAATTTCTATTTTTCCTATTGTTCACTCTTTCTTTTTCTCAATTCAGTATGCACTAGTAGAAATCTAATCTAACATGGATGGGAGAGAGGCGTCTCTTGAATGGGAGATCATTCACATATGAGTGATGATGGTGTATCACGAACAACATTCAGGCCAATGTGCTACGACCTTCCTTTGATTATCCAGGGCTGCTTCTATAATAATTTCACCAAGACATGTCAGAGCACACTGCAGGTGCAGCTGTCTAATCTCCTGTGCCATGTCCTTCTCCTATATTGAACAGAAATCCTTCATTCCAGGTAATTGCCTGCAAAGGCCATGGAAACATTTGATCAGCATGCCCATTGTCACTGCCACGTATCAGACAGCTCATGAGTTTTTTCTTCCCTTCAAGTCCTCCTGGCTCCTGAAGAAGGATAAACGGAAACCTGATGAGACAGTTGCTAGATAAAATATATTTACTCAAATAGTTTTATATAGTAATATACTATTTTTATATGACTACTCAGATTTTACTAGCTATGAATTACTAGATGAGGTGACTTTTATGTGGTGAAGAAAAGTTTCAAATAAGAAAATAAAAGACCCTGAGCTTGGATATGTCATATATATATAAGTTCATAGATGTCTCAAAATGGTAGTTTATTCATCTGTAAAACTGGTCTGGAAATTATACATACCCAATATTCAAGGAATATCTACTAATGACTAGATTCAGTGCTAATGCTGAGAATAAAAAAGTCCCTGCCTTTGGGGAAAGCAGGGGATAACAGACTTACAGATGTATGTTGGGATCAGTCCTCTGGAGATAAATTAGTGGGTTATAACGTGGATAATGTGTGGAGAGGAGGTAGCTCACATACAGAGCATCGAGGACCTCCTTGCCGTAAACATGTAACAGTGTATTAGCTTCCTATAGTGCTAAAACAAATGATCACAAATTGTGTAACATTAAAAAGCCACAAAATTATTCTCTTCTAGATTTGGGGGTCAGAAGTCCTAAACTGGGTTGGCAGGCTTCGGGGGAGAACCAGTTTCCTTGCCTTTTCAAGAGGAGACCACCTTCTTTCCTTTATTCATAGACCCATCCTCCATTTTTCAAAGTCAAAATTATTACATCTTTCCATCTCTCTCTGTCCCTTGGTTTCTTTGTCACATAGCCTTCTGTGATCTTTCTCATTTCCTGTAATACAAACTGTCGTGGTTATATATATTAGGCTCACCTAGATAATTCCAGATTATCTTCTCCTATCAAAATCCTAGATTGAACCAGCCCATGGTGTACCAGTACAGGTGGCTAGCTCTCCATGTCTGACTGCACAGTTTGAGTCCTGGACCCAGTGTGCCACTGAGTGCACATGCATGCTTGCCCAAAATCTGAGAGGAAAATGGAGGAAAAGGGATTGCAGTGTGACTATCCTCCCTAGGGAGTGTTTTCTCTCTCTCTTTCTCTTTCACTATCTCTCTAGCAAGCACACATGCCCTATAGCAACAAAACAAAACAAAAACAACCTTTAATTTAGTCACATCTACACAGTCCCTTTTACCATATAAAGTAAAATAGTCACAGGTTCAGGGGATTAAAATAGGATGTAATTGTGAGAGTGTAGGAAAAATGATTCTTTCTACTACAAAAAGTGACCTTAAAAAAATAAGAAAGTCAGCCTAAAGTTATCTGTGAAAGAAGAGCTACAATCAGAAACCAACCAAATAAACAAAAAACAGAGTCAAAAGTGAGAGCACACCTGGGAATTTCATGACCCTAGAAAAGAACGAGGGGTTGGTAGGCCATGTGGTCAGAACAGCAGTGGAGTGAAAGACCAGGTAGGGCCTTCGAGAGATTTACTCTGAGATATATGAGATGGTTTTGAGCAGAAGAATGATATGTTTTGACACATTTAACAGTGATGCTTCTATTGCTTGACAGAAAAATAAAGGGCAAGAGTCAAACACGAGAGATTAGTCAGAGGGTTTGGAAATAATCCTGGAGAAAAACGATGGTTTATATCACTGAAGTCATTGTGTAACAGCAATAAAACGTGTCCACATGCTAAAGTATTAATTATTATCATTATTATCTTAAAATTATTCTATTTATTATTATTATTATTTATTATTAGCATTATTATTATTTTTAATTATTTTTTCATTTTTGTCTGACACTGAAGAGAGACAGAAAGACAGAGAGTAGGAGGGAAAAAGGAGAAATCACCCTCTTGGGGGAATGGCCACATCACAATCACTTCTTTAGTCTCCTCTTGGGATTTTGGGCATGCATACACACAGTCCTGATGTGATTTTTCATGTTTCTGAGTCCAGAACTCAAACTGTGCCATCAGCAATATAGAATCCAGAACTTTAACTCGTATGCCACCTGCTGGCCCACTAAAAATACTTTTAAGATTGAGACAAAAAAGTAGGTGATAAATTAAAATATAAAACATAAGAGAAATATGTTATATAAGAGATATAATATAAAATTTAGATTATTAATTTGCAATGTTCACCCTAAAATGCAAAGGAATGGATAAATAATGTGGAATACAATAGTCACTAAAAGAAAAGATGCATTCATAATTTCAAGAAATCTTTTAATTCATTCCTATAAAATAGACTTACTAGATTCTTAAAACTGAGAGAACAGTTTTTGGAAATTAATTTTCTTTTCATCAGTGGGGCTATGTATTATTAAATCTTTGTATGCCAGCTTTATTTAATATCATAATAAAATTTGAGTGTCCAGGAAAGTTATTTATTTATAAAATTAAATTCGATGATATTGAAAAGTGATGCCAGAAACAAAACTTTTGAAAAAGATGGTATAAAATAAAAAAGGAAATAAGATCCCAAGAATTTATATCTGATTATATCATGCTTTTCTTTAGACCCAGACCCCTCTAACAAGGAAAAAAAAAATGGAACTTGACGTGGGTACAGTTATGAAATGCAGTGATCTGCAAAGCTGACCTACCTGGGACTACGCCAGGATCAAGTCCCTGGACATCTGTGAGTGCACCAGGAAGCATGTGTTCCAGATCCAGTGTAGGCTGAGGATGCGGGTACATGGCTGTGTGGTGGCCTTGGATGGGCTGTCAATCTGTCTGTCCATCTCTCTCATTCGTGGAAGAAATAAATGGTTACAATTTTTTAAAAATGGGAAAGAACGTACAAAGAAAGAAAGCGAAAGTGGAAATTGAAGAGGATCCATGTGTTTATGTGGTTTATGCAGCAAAAATAATGAAGAATCCCAATCCGATGAGCAGACTCACACTCAAAGCAAAAGACTTAACCCACTATGCAAGTTTTTTTTCCAATAAATATATAATTATATGTTATACATTGAAAGATTTGTAGTGTCACATTTTAAAAGAACGCAGATTTGATTGTTTTGCAGTCTTGCCAATGTCTGAATAGAGAATTCCCATTCCACTTTTACTGTTTCTTGAGAAGAGAAGGTAACAGCGAATCATTGAAACAATTAAAAACAATTCAAGAAAGGATGTTTAGCTACTTAACATCACTACATTTTTATTACAAAATATTTATATATTAGGAAAAGATTTTTTAATAAATAAAATTTAAAAAATGTTTAATCCGATCTATAGAGAAAGATTTACTAATCCATTGGAAAATTCTGTTATAGTCAAATGGGTAAAGAAAGAACCACAGAGGACATGCAAATTGTTAAAGACATAAAAAAGTTCAGCTTCACTGGTAATCAAAGAAATGCAAATTAAAACAATAAGAATCAATTTTTACTATTTTATTTGCAAGGATTAACCAAACAATATTATGAAAATTGATTGCATGAGGATAAAAAGAGAACTCTCACAATGCTGATCAGGATGTTATTTTTTCCCAGTCTTTCTAGAAAACCTACATAAAATATTCATACTATTTCATATAAAGTATCAGTTTCTGGAACCTATCCTAAGGGAATACTAAAAAAGTACAAAATGTTTATGTACCATAATCTTTGTTGTACCATTAGATATAGATAGGAAAAAAGCAGTGGAAATGATATGGCAGCTCAAAAATAGAATTATTGAATAAATCATATCAAATAAATATGATGGATTATTGCCCAAGAACTAAAAATGGAAAATGCCTATTTTATAAGTGAGACAAAAAATGCTATGAATATGTTATCTCAAATATGTAAAAAAGAAAATACGCATAAAAAGATTGAAAAGAGATATGCTAGCATTTTGTCTGGGATGTGGTTATTTGTGGTATTTTTATTGCTTTTCTATACTACTATTTACTGAGCTCCAAATTTCTAACAATGCTCATATTTTATTTAACTTCAGAATAAAACAAAAAGCAAAAATGCACCTAGACCAAAAAGTAATGCTATCCCTTCTTACTTCACATTTGTTATAAGAATTAACTGTTGAATTGTTGCAAACAATATACATATGTAAATAATTTTATAAAATATTTTGCTAGTGTCATTTGTGATCATTAACCTTTTTTTTTTTTTTTTTTTGGGAGAGGTTTTTTCACTATAGGGCGCGTGCGCTTGCCAGACAGACAGAGAGAGACATAGAGACAGAAAGCGAGAAGTCACCCCCCAGGGGGGATGGTCACGCCGCAATCCCTTCTCCTCCATTCTCCTCTTGGGATCTTGGGCACGCACGCATACGCGCCCGGCGTGAGTTTTAAGCCACCGGGTCCGGGACGCGAACCGCGGTCGACTACGTGGGAGTCCAGCGACATAGCCATTACGCTAACTGCTGGTTCCCTGTGATCATTAACCTTTATGGGAGAAGAGAGCTAGTAGACAAAAGCATTAAAGGTCTTGGTAAAATTCAGAGATTGTATTAGAAAGGAAAGTTTATTGTTAAAGTTTATTGTCAGACCTCTCAGGGATGAGAGTGACTGCATATAAATAGTTACAATAATTGTAAAAATATACACATATATGTGTGTGATATGTATATTACTTTCCTATGGTCACTTCACTCCATGGTAGATGAGGAACTTACACTCGAAAAATTAAGTCTCCATTGTTTTCTTTTTTCCTCTTTTTTGTGCAAGAAACACACATTCTCAAGACCCCATATTACTGATGCCTGATCACTGGTATTGGGAGATCACAACAGGATAATTTTCTCTTGAATGTTACAGGTACGGATAATCTAATTTTATCCTAACATTCCAGTAAGAGTAAAGGTAATCATAGAAATGATTATTTCTGATGAGTATCTGCCTGACACATTTATCTCTAGAAATAGCTCAAAAGTCTGTATCAAAGTTTTTACAAGACTGCCTACTATTTGGTATGGAAATCATCTTTCTAATGGAATATTTAAGTGAAGTACTAGGCTAAACTTAAAGGCTTTTATTAACCTCTAGTGCAGAATGATATTACATATAAAATGAACTGTGCACTTCATAGATAATTCCTATTTCAGAGAATTTCTCAGCCCATCCAGCTTATCAAGAAAATCACATTTCCCTTTTTAAAATGATTTTTCAATGATTTGCTATTCCCAATACTTGGGTTTGACTATAGTCAATGAAGTTGAATCACTTGTTTTCTATTTTATTCTGTATTTTAAAAAGTGTTAAAACTACAATCTGATCTGCCATGGCATTCAAACCTTAGTTATGCAATTCTGCTGGGACTCACTGGATCCAATGAGTACTAGTCAAGTCAAAGATATTACCGTATACATTATCATCCAAAGATAACTTTTCATTTTTGTGTCTTAAATGTCTTTTATCCCCAATCCACTCCCTCTCACTATTTCCCACCCACTCCTTTACTATCTGTACTCTCTACAGTTTTCCTTCCTGCTCAAACACTTTCTTATCTTTCCGTTTCTGCCAGAGTGAAGACATTAAGTTATGTTAAGTGAGGACCTACAATGCCCCCCATAACACTTTTTAAAGCATCTTTGTCGTTTACACTACTGAAGCTGGGCCTCTTTCCTCTTTTTCAGTGTTTGAATTCTTCTCATTTTATTTTAAAAACATTTTGTAAATTTTAGTAATTTTTTTATATTCTTTTGGTTCCCAGTAATTTAGTGTGCCCAGAATGGTTGACAACCTCTTCTAAGGCACCCAAGGGTTTTCATCGCTTCTAATTTTCGGTTTCAGTTTCTTTATTCAGAATGTTTATTTCACCCTCTTAGTAAGGGAAAGTCAGAGGCAAACTGGGAACTAAATAATTGTGTATTCTCGCCTACTTTTAACAGCTGTTCAAATCAGCTCAACTATGTTTTCCGTTTTATTTTGATTTTTAAGCATTTTTTAATGAATAAAAAGCCAAGTCTGTTGCTGTTTATAATCGTTGCAACTCATTGGGAGTTTGATATAGCTCCATTAAGCCATATTTATAATTAAAAGTACAGTCTTCTTTTCATTGTTCTTTCATTCATGTTTAAACTGACAAACTCATCAAAATACTGTAGTTGTTTTAAAAATTGATAATAGAGGAGAACATAGAGTGTAAACTAAAACTACTTTTACCTGATTCACTCCCAACTCCAGTCCTTTCCTCAGAGTTAACCAAAGTGACAGCTTATTGCCTGCTCAATCAGTCACTTCTCTTTGTACATTTTATATATTATATACACACGAACCTAATTATTCATGTGTACACCTCTCTCTCTATAGATAGGTAGAGATACACGTATATATATATATATATATATGCTATATATATATATATACGTGTATCTAAAAAATATATATATAGCATATATATATATATATATATACATATATATATACACACACACACCCCTAGTATATATATCTATATATATATCTATATATACACATACACACATGTGTATATATATACATGTATCTCTGTGTATATACATATATATATATACACATGCACATACGTACATATAAATATTTTATTTTTATTGCTACAATGTGTGTGAGAGAGATAGAGATAGAGAATAGAGATAGAGAGATAGAGACAGGAAGTACCACACCCCCAATGGGGCATAGTCACTCTGCAGTCATTTCTCCATTCCATATGGATTTTAGGCACACATGCTTATGTATTCAGGGTGATGTCTACCTGCAGGGGCTAAGCTTGGATCTGCCATTGGCACTGTAGGATCTGGCTCCTTATGTGGCACGCACAATCCTTGTGCTATGGGGCCAGCCCACGTGTCTGTGTATTTTATGCATACATAAATACATAATGTTAAGCAACCTGATTTTATTATTTGACAGAATACAATCAATGAGTTTCTATTTTAGCAAGGATAGCTTTCATTTTGTTTTATTTCTGTATCTCTATAATCAACATACCATGATTTATTTAACTGTTTCTTAGCCCATTTGTTAACAACTATAAATTGTTTTGTTTTTTCTTTAATAATAACTGTTAACTATTCTTAGGCATAGAGAAAATGGACCAGTGGAAGTCCGAGAGATGGGGAGAGAGCAGAGAAATCCACAATCCTGCCAGCATTCACTCAAAGACCAGACAAAGCCCATCTTCTATGAGACAATGGGCAAGGAACCTGAGACCCATAGAAACACAGATCTGCTGACTCAGAGGGCAGGCAAAGAGCACCAAGACACAAGTACAGTTGGGCCTTGTTTGACATGGGCTTTGTTCTGAGAAAGGTATCCTTAGATGATTCTGTTATTGTACAGATATCAGAGTGTGCTTACACCAACTTAGAGGTATCATCTACCACCCACCCAGGATATCTGGTATTGCATTGCTACTCCTTAAGGGACCACTGTCGCATGTGAAATGCCATCATGTGGGCTAGGACTACATTTAGAACTGTACGCAGAGAGCCAGGCAGCAGTTGCCTATGTTTGGATATGGAGCAGGAAACTTTAAGGACACACCTATAAGATACTGGTAAGTAGTGAAGGCTGTCTTCTGAGATCAGGGCAAATCAAAGTCTAAGCCTTACTAAATATTTGACTTGGCCTAGTTGTAATTAATATGTGACCTATAGCTAATCTACCATAAATATTGATAAATTGTTTTTAAAATTACTTATTTATTTAATTTCATTTATCATTATTACTAATTTTCTATAGGGCACATGCACTCATGAGAGAGGAGAGAGAGAGAAAAGGCAAGCTGCCAGGTCTGGAACTCAAATCATGGTCGGCTATGTGGGAGTCCAGAACCTTAACCACTGTGCCACCTGCTGGCCCCAATAACTAACAATTCTAAGCCCTATTTACTCTCAGACTAAATTGAAGCAATTTCTTTCATTCGCTACTGGACAGAAGAAAAGATATACATTTTTTAGGATGTAAATATTATTTATTATAGTTTCTACTGCCTTTTACACAGAATGACTGGCATTCAATGAAAGATTATGAGGCATGAGAAAAAGGAAATGTGACAAATAGCCAATAGAATAATCTGTCAATAGAACCAGATACAGAAGCTGTCCAGATATTTAAATGATCAGATTCTTTGTAATAGTTATAATAATGAAGGCATCCCCTATATGATCTAGTAATCCTACTGTTCACATTTAAAGTTATTTTAAATTTTATTTTTCCTTATGATTGAGAGTGTACAGGAAGAGGATAGAGAGAGGAGAAAGAGGAGAGAGAGAGAAGCACTTTTGACAGGATCTTGTTATCATGATTATCTGTTCCAACCACATATTTAGCCAGGATTACATGCTATTAGGCCTGGCCTGCTTAGGTTGGTTCTGGATACAAATCTGGACCTCCCATGTGGACCTAGCCTCACCCTATCAGTTGTACCACTGTGGCTGAACCTACATTGTAAAATTAAAATAAAAATTCTAAGAAAATAAGTATGAAACATAGTTACTGAGAAAAATATTACCAACATAGAAAGCTAGTAAAGGGCATGTATGAATAATTTTCATAAGATAATAAAATGATCCAAAAAAACCATAAATGATATAGAAATGTTTAATAAGCCAATAAAAATAGTAACAATCATTAATTATTTGGTAAATAAAAATTTAAAACCACAAAGAGGTGCTATTAAATATTCATTAGTATATTTACAATAAAAAATGTGCCTATTAAATGTCCACAGTGTATTGGATTTCAGTGCTGGAAGCCACATGGCCAACCATGGCTTAAGATCTTTGGGCCAGTCTGAAGCACACTGAGCATGTGCACGAGCACCTCAAATCCTGAGGATCTTGGGAATCAGAAGGGGGTGGGGAAAGGGGATCATGGTGATCACTGAGACCCTGCCAAGGGTGTTTCTGTCTCTGTCTCTCTCTTTTCATTGTACATGTGCATGTAGTCATTAAAAAAAAAAAAAAGGAAAAGAAATTGGCACGTTTCTTTGTCCCATTAATACTTTTCCTCCCCATTTTTCTTCGAATTGTTTTCCCTCAGACCTTACTTTTTCACACACACTATATCTGTATTTACATCCCTTTACTATGTGCCAATTTCTGTTAAAGATATTTTGTAGTTTAGTCAACTGGACTAGGGAAAGATGTTCGCATGTTGAAATATTCACTTTGTAAGCTAAATAATGTGATTGTATAAAATAAAATGGAACTAAAAATAAATAAATAAATAAAGATTAAAGGAAAAGGAAAAGAAAAGAGATAAAAATATATGAAAAGAAAAACATATTAACATCTAATGTTAGAGAGCGGTTGTGGAATAGCCAGAACATCATTCTGATAGGAGTGTAAAGGGTATAACTACTTTGGAAAACTGATAGGTAGTTTCTTTCTTTCTTTCTTTCTTTCTTTCTTTCTTTCTTTCTTTCTTTCTTTCTTTCTGTTTTTAAATTTCTTTTTTTTCCCCCATGATAGATCATGTGCAGATGAGAGTGTGAGAGAGGCACACCCTCTACAAGGCCTGTTCATACTGCTATCTCCTTCTTCCAACCCTTCCTCCCATCAGATCCTGGGAATGTTTGCCCCATGTGTTTAAGGCTGACTGGGTTGGAGGTTCAAACTGTAGTCACCAAGTGGGATCTATTTGCACTTGAGTAGCATCTTTTCACTGCGCTGTGGAGCTAGCCAGGTAGTTTCTTTAAGGATAATGTGTGATTCTTCCTTATGACCCAGAAATTTCATCCCTAGGTATTTAATCAGGAAAAGAAAAATGTATGTCCACACAGGCCTGTAAACAAATGCCCATAGCAGCTTTATTTATAAGCACCAAAGACTTAAAGTTGCCTGAGTGTTAAAAAGTCAACAAGATAATAAAAAAACACAAAATAAAATAATAATACATACAAAGGAAAGCAACTAATTGTATATAAACATATAGCAAGGGAGAATCTCAAAATCATCATGCTTAATTAAAGAATCTAGACATGAAAGAATACTTTCCTTTATATGAACTTTAGAATAGGCAAACAAAGGCTCAGTGATAGAAATTATATCAGCACTTGCTTTAGAAATGGGAGAGAAGAGTTGATTGTCAGAAGAAATAAAGAATGGTGGACAAATATAGAAGATTTAATGTTAAGGGAAGCAAGCCAGATTATGAAAGACAGGAATTGTATGTCCCCACTCAATATATATCAAATGTCTGTGCTTATAGCAGTAGCTGAAACATTGGAAAGTATAATTGCAGGGAGGGCAGCTGTAGAAACTAGAGACAGTGTGGGAGGGAGAAATGGGTGGATAATAGGGGGTGGGAAGGAGGGCATTAGGGAAAAAACAAGCAACACATGTAATAGACACAAAAATGAAAAGTTTTCTGCTGATGATAATGTATATGGTACCGTCTTTGAATTGACTAATATGAAATGCATTCATGCTGTGAAAAACCATATTGTGTACTGTAAAGATGTATTGTGATTAAATGTAAATTTAAAAAACGGTGAAAATATTGCATTCATTTTAAAAAATTAACTGTATCTCCTGAAACAGAGGGAGAAAATACCCCCCAGCCTCCCAGACATCCAGGATTACCTGCAGAGATGGGCACACCTGGTACATTCAAGTTGATTGGGGATCTGAACTGGGCCTCCCATGTTCCAGGATTGTACAACACCACCTAATGGCCTGCAACACCTTCTCTGGACAAATATTCTACTCTAGATTTCAGGACGGGATAGATGGTATATGTGTATGTGAAAATGATAAAAAAATTTTGATGCATTTTATGATATGTAAGTTATATTTTATGTTTTAATGATATTTGGACTATATACAGATTTTGAGGCAATGTTGCCAAGTGTTAAGCTGTCATGTGTTTTGTGCTCCATTTGTCTAAAGTGTATGTTTGTGTCTGTGTGTGCTTATATGTGTGTGTATATATATACATATATATGTGTATATATATATATATACATATATATATATATACACACATACATATATATATATTTGTGTGTGTTTCCTTCTCTATAGTATGTCTATACTGGCAAGCCCATGGGAAATAAAAATTACTTCTTTATCAGATAGAGTTATTTCCTATCAAAGTACATATATTTAAGACATGATTCTCTAAGTTAAGCATGGTTATTTTATATAATTTATATAATGGAAATTCTATACTTAAGCTATCACCTAAGATTTTTATGTCACAGACTCTTCACTTAATATGACTTGATACAGACTACCAGTTACTCACTATGAATCATGTCTAATAAATACTGATAAATTTTCTAGCAGATTTACTGTCAACACAGCATGAACAGAAATAGATACGCCTGAGTTTTTATTAGAATAAACAATAACAAACAGAAAAAAAGTGCACAGTGCATACTCCTAGGACAAATTCTGGGTGGTTTAAACAAAGATGATTTAAAAAAAAAATGAAGCTATGTATTTTATTCTTTTTGTGAGAGAGAGAAATAGAGGTACTCTTGACAAGGACTTGTCACACCACAGTTCTTTTTCCCCACTAACCAGGATCGTAGGGGCACCTGGCATGTTCAAATCAACCCAGAACCCCAACCTGGGCTTCTCATGTGGCTCTACTACCACAGTAGCATCCTACTGGTTGTGCCACTATAGCTGGGCCACAGTAACACAGATAATTTTTTTTCTTCTTTTTTTCCCTGTAGGAAACATACACTCACCAGAGAGAGAGAAAGAGAGAGAGAGATAAAAAAAAGTGAGAAAGCATCCCCCTACAGGGGTGGCCAGCCATGCCACCATCTCTTCTCTTTCATTCTCCTCTTGGGGTTTTGGTCATGCACACACATGCACCCATCATGTTTTTCAAGTCATTGGGTCTGAGGCTCCAGTCATTCAGCTGGCCATGTGGGATCCAGCTGCTTTAACCTCTATGCCACCTAGTTGGCCCAGATGACTAAAAAAGTTATTTTCTTTTCCTCTCTGAACATTTTAATTTTTTGATAAATATACATAACTTGTAGTAAGAAAATTTACAATTTTTTAAACAACTTAAAAGGAGTTTATTCTTCACATATGTATGTTTTTGAGAGTTTTTTTTTTTTTTTTTTTTTTTTTTTTATAGAGTGCATGACCTTGCTGGAGAGATAGTGACAGAAAGTGATGGCCGTGCTGCAATCCCTTCTCCATGCGCCTCTTAGGATTTGGTCATGCATGCACATGTGCCTGATTTGAGTTTCAAGTCACCAGGTCCAGGACTTGAGCCACTGTCTGGCCATGTGGGAGTCCAGTGCCTTAACCACTATGCCACTAGCTAGCTCTGGAAGTTGATTCTTTTAAATGCTTCAATAAAGAATGAAATTGGTCAAGGCACGGGGAAATTCTTGATAAGTAGGAGAATGCATTGCAGGGTAACCTCTTACTACAGACAGAGGAGACAACTACCAGGGGAGCAGCACATGCTCCAAACAGCATTCTCCACCCAGGGGTCTAGAGACCTGGCGGCACGAGGTCTGAAATGACTCCACATAAAGCTTTTGTTCCAAAGAACTATTTCTGTGCTTTTACATTAATTGTTGCAAAGACCTAGAATCTCTCAGCCCAGGATTTATTCATCTTGGACCTACCTTTGACACACTACAACACGAAATTATACAAATAACTGTAGGGGCTATTCCTTTCTATTGTACATATATGATGAATTGAATTGTATATTATGAAGTAATAAGGAATCATTTTTTACCTCGACTGGAGGGACGCTTGCATTTTAAAGGTTTTTTTTTTGTTTTTGTAGACTCAGTAGACTTCACGACCTCTTTTTCCTTTAGCTCACAGTCTAATCTTTTTATCCTGGAATTTTCCATTCCAGAGATGACAACAGGCAAGGCAAAATCAATTCAAAGAAGGAAACCAATCTGTCCTTAATGCCTGCAGCAGAGCTGCCCATTCCCATTCCACGTCTTCTTAGGGCCGACTTATTTTTCCATACCAGAAATAGAAAAGATAATGGCAATCAAAGGAAGAAAAATTCTAAAATAAAAGGATACATTCAAAGACCTCATTAAATGACTGAAACCACAGCATACTAAATCCCATATAAACTATATTTTTTTCCTATCCAAGCATATCTAAGATAAAGTTGAACTTTTAATTAGGCACTCCAGGGAATGCTTGGTGGGCTTCCCTTGTCATATACAATGTTAATGTTTTTTTTTGTTACTGGGTGTGAATATCCTTTGATATGTTTATCAGTAACTTTATTGACAGCACTAGTATTAGGTCATGGTCACGTGATAGGTAGATTCTATTTCCCAATGGGCATCCAGGGGTACCAACTGTCAAGAAATTATATATAGTGTTAAAAAGTTGTAGTTCTCTTGGGAATAAAGTGTAGCGCCAGGTAATTCTCCTACTCCATATAACTGGTGCAGTGTCAGGGAATGAAATGTGCTTTCTTTTTCTAGGAGGCTTAAAAGTAGGAAAAAACGGGTCCTTGTTTCACAAAGTGCCAATGGTAATCATAGCAGCCAAACGATTCTACTGTTTCTGATGATAATAACTAGTACAAGAGTATTTCAAAAATTACATACAAAATGGAATTTAAATACAAATTATTTTTGTACAAAGATATTTGCAATCTATGCATATTTTTTCATAATACACAATTTCAATGAATGTTCTGACTCTCTCATTATAACCCCCAAACTGATAGTCTTTGAAATCATAAACTCCAAACTGGAATTTTTTTTTTTTTTTTTTTTTTTGAGAGGTTTTTGCTATAGGGCACGTGCGCTCACCAGAAAGACAGAGAGAGACAGAGAGACAGAAAGTGAGAAATCACTCCCCAGAGGGGATGGTCATGCTGTAACCCCTTCTCTTCCATTCTCCTCTCAGGATCTTGGGCACACACGCACAGGCACCCAGCGTGAATTTAAGCTACCGGGTCCAGGATTTGAACCGCAGTCGACTACATGGGAGTCCAGCGACATAGCCATTACACTAACTGCTGGTCCCCAAACTAGAATTTTATAGAGGCTGGAATTCCTATTTTAAAAGTAAAGAAGAAAAGTAATATAAATATACTTTATATATTTCTTTTCCTCTTGACAACTTTATAAGGAGCATATATTACTTTTATAATTAGAAAAAATTAAAACTTTTTTTGGTCTAATGAGAGAATAGATACACAAATAAATTTACTTTAGTTATGTTTTAATGCTAGTGAAACATATTGGTACAGTAGTAGTAATATGGTTTATGGACCTTCCAAAGCTTGAAGCAGAATACCACATTAAGATTGTCAATAAGCTTTATGAAGGTATCATGTATTTCCATTAACACATATTTCATACATACTTTTTTGCTTACAAAATTATAGAAAGTGAAAAAAATAACAAGGAAATCTAGCCCTTTGTTTGATGGTTTAACGCCAGGTTGTCAGGCCTTCTAATCTCAAGATATAAATGTTCGACTTCATGAAGTGACATCTGTAGACTGTGTGATATTAAAATTCTGATCAAAGATTCTTCTATTTTACATGCATTGTCTCCTAGCCAATAAAATCAAACATCACACTCTACTATGAAATGTACTTAGCGTTAAGGCACACACAGTTGCCCTCTTTTTACCATAAATTTGCTTCCTCATTTAATGTTCAGATGACGTGCATGAACTACATGGGTAATTTATTCCCAGTTTACTGTGAGACATAGCATTCCTGGGCAGAATCCTTGCTTGAAAATTCTACTGTGTGTAAAAATGTGACATGAATGTGATTTAAATAGAATGTAGATTTGTGGGGGGAGGAACTATTCTTCAAAATGGAGTTCAGGTGATAAACCTGATTACAAAGTGAATAGAAGCAACTGTTAGGTAACATGACGTGGGTGTAAAATCACAGGTGATTTGGTTTGTTTTTGTGTGTGTCACTGCAGAGGTTACTATAACACACACACACACACACACACACATATAGGCAGAAAGTTAATAACTTGGAAATTCTATTATAATTCAAATATATGTATCTTCAGGGTGATAGACTATCAACAGTTTTTAATATATAGAATATTTTGAAAGTTTACATCGTTTTCTCTCATTTATCCTCCCAATTCTATGGTTGTATTTTCTTATGTGCTCTAGTGAATATAACCCTTTGGTATGATTTAGGGATAGCCTAATGCTAATTAACCAAACTAAGTACCTGAAAATATATCCTTTAATTTGGCTTAGACAACTTAAAAAAGTATCATGCTCTTGAATATGTATTCTTTTTTTTTATCATCATAATCTTCTTTATATTACATTGGGTTACATATAATTTTACAGTGTATTACAATGCTTTTTTAAAAGGGAATGCCATGCATGTCAGTCAATACAGAGACATTAATCTCCCCACTTCATCATTCAATATCTTTTCTGTTTTTTCCAATCATTATTAGTATTATTCTAATTATTTTTTAAAACAGTCAATCACTATTTCTCATTTTCTTGTAAAAAGACTTTACCCATCATGAAATACTTCTCAGACCAATCCAGTTGAGAATACTATACATGTCATCACCAACAGGTAATAAGCCATATCTGTTTCTCACTAACGTCTTACCTCTCTATTGTTCTCTTGCTATCTTTCTCTATCCTCTTCTCCTCACCTCCCCCCATTCCACACTGTCCTATTCTCGTTAAGTACCTTCACTGCTTTTATGTCCTCCAATTTTTCACTCTCTACCATAGAGTGCGGATAGTTGGTATATATTGAGTGGATACATACAATATCTTTCTTTCATAGCCTGGCTTACTTCACTCAGCAATATATCCTCTGTATCTGACCACTTTCTATCAAATTCCAGGGTCTTGTTATTTTTTATGGCTGAGTAGTATTCCATAGAGTATATATACCACACTTTTCCAATCCATTCATCAGTTTGTGGACATTTAGGTTGGTTCCATGTCTTGGCAATTGTGAATAATGTTGCAATAAACATTGATGTGCAAGCACTTTTCTGACTGAGCATTCTCCTGTCTTTCGGGTAAATACCCAGAAGTGGGATTGCTGAGTCAAATGGTAGTTCTATGTGTAGATCTTTGAGGAGCCTCCATATTGTTCTCCACAGTGGTTGAACCAGTTTTCATTCCCACCAACAGTGTAGGAGGGTTCCCTTTTCACCACATTCCCGCCAACACTTATCACTTTTTATATTCTTCATCTTTTCCATTCTGACAGGGGTTAGGTGGTATCTCATTGTGATTTTTATCTGCATCTCCCTTATGATGAGGGATGTCGAGCATTTCCTCATATGCTTTTTGGCTGTTCGTATGTCTTCCTTAGAGAGACTTTTGTTCAGCTCATTTTCCCATCTTTTAATTGGGTTCATCATTTTTTTTCGCATAAGGCACTTGAGTTCCCTGTGTATTCTGGTTATCAGTCTCTTATCTGAGGCATATTTAACAAAAATATTTTCCCATTCTGAGGGTTGTCGGTTCACACTTGATACTGTGTCCTTTGCTGTGCAGAAACTTCTTAATCTAATATAGTCCCACTTGTCTATTTTAGGGATTATTGCCTGTGCTTTGGGAGTTTTATTTAGGAAGTCTTTGCCTACTCCAATGTCTTCCAGAGTTTCCCCAGCATTTTCCACCAGTAGTTTTATTATGAATTACTCTGTTCCAGAAGAAGAAAGTGAACTCATTTAACTCTACATATAGTTTCACACCCAGAATGGTGTAGTATATGGCCAATTACTTCACTATGAACTGGACTGGGATACATTGTAACAGTTATTGGTAAGTATAGAATGGTAGAATCTGTTTGCAAAAAATATTAGAAACCTCCTAATTATTGCCTCCCTTTTTTTTTTTATCTGTTTTGCCTCTGTCATACCTTCATCTCAGATAGCTTCTCCCTATCTAGGCCCATTATTTATTTGGATTATTTTAACAAAAAATCACCTTGTCTCTATTTACCGAACATTAACTTCAATCTGAATTGGAAATGTATCAATTTGCAAAATACCTGTCCTGAAAATAAATGCACACTGTTTTATAATGATCCTAAATCACTTTTTTTTTTCTAATGGCATTTCCAACTTTAAAATCTTTAGGAGAAAAGACTGGGATTTTTTCAGTTGTTTTGATGTGTTTTTTTTCTTTTTTTTTCTTTTTAATTGCTAGAGGGCATGTGCACTTGAGAGAGTGTGAGAGAAAGAGAAAGAACGCCCTTAACAGCATATAATCATGCTGCATTCCTTTCCTCTCCATTTTTCACCCTATTGGATTTTGGGCACACATGCCTAGCTTGTTTTTCAAGCCTCTAGCGCTGGAATTCCAACCATGGTCAGTCATGTAGGACTTGGTTCCCAATGCATCATATTTAATCAGTGTGCTATGGGGCTGGTTTCTGTGGGAATATTTTTTTCACATGTAAGAAACTATAAACAATTGAGACTCAATACATTTTATTGAGAAATTCAGAAATATGGATAAATGAAAATTCCTGTTGGGACCAAGCTGTAGCACAGTGATAACACAGCTAAATCTTCCTGAGAGGGTCCTGGATCTGTGTCCCAAAGTGTCCCTGAGCAAGCTGGACATGTGTCTATGTTCCTCTGGTTTATGGTGGCTGATACTGACGGTGGCTCATGGTGTGACTGTGGGGGGTGTCTGCCTCTGTCTCTCACTCAGAAGAAATAAGCCTATATACTTACAAAAATTCCTGCTAAGAATTGGAATTTGGGATAAATAACACTGATTTTTTTGATGTTTATTCTACATGTAGTATTACTTAGAATGTTAGGATACTTAGAAATATGACTTAGAATTACATGAATGGCTTTATTCAGTTCTCGCAACAATCTTTTGAGAAAATGCCCATTATCGTCCCCATTTAAGAGGTGAGGTATAAAGATTACATAACTTGCTTCTAGAACTACAACTAGTTAAAGGTGGAGCTGGAATTGGAACCCAGGTAGGTGGATTCTGGAGTCTGCGTGTTATGGATGTTACTCCCCTATCCTTCCTGTACTAAGAATAATGGAAGAACCATGCAACATGCTTTTTCCATGTTGTGATAGAATTAGAATTGAATTCCACTTACTTATCAGTCATTCACTTTTTCCTATCCTCAATATTTGAATTATACAGTTTTTAAAGGTCCTTCCTGTTAAGGGTTGTTTTTTTACATAATAGAAATTACAATGGTGTTAAGAGTGAAAACAAACACTATTGCCATTTACTCATTTCTCTCAGAGCCAAGCACAGAGATAGCTAGTTTGCACATCAGTTTAATTTTAACCTACAAATAATACCTGCCTTTTAGCATGATTTTATTTACTTTTTGCAGAGAAGAAAACTGAAACTCAGAAAACATAAATAACTTGCCCAAGGTCAGAGGACTTTCTAATGACTGAGCTGAAATGGAAAACTGTATGTACCTATCTGTGCCCATTCTAACAAGCCCTTTAGTCTTTCATGTGGAATCATACACTATATTTTTTTCATTTGCCCTATAGACACTTGCTGAATACCTGAACTTCTATAGGAGCAAATCACTATTTATTCATTATTTTCTCCATTATATAAATACATATTGCTGTTTAAATTGAATATAGGCTATAGATTTTTTTTCTGATTATATATCATGCAGGACAGCAAGCCATATGTTATAGGTTATGTAAGTTAACTATAGTGAATACATTTTGAAGGCTGGAATTTCCCCTTTACTTCTCTCCCTCCTTTTTAAAGAGATCATTCTGAGATTAAAATAAAACAAAAGGCTCCTAAGTTACCTAAGCTTTCTGTTTTCTTTTATATGCCCCAGTTCATAAGAGAACGCATGATTCATAATAATTACATACAAGTATATCATTCCTAAAAGGATAAACAGGAAAGCAAAGAATGTGAGGCATGGTTGGCATATTTCATTTTAATGGTAGCATTCATTGGCAGTATAGGCTACTGCCAAGAAATGTTGAAATCACATCTTAATACTAGACCAGTCAACAGTTGACCTCCTTTGGCCCCTGAAGTTTAGCTCTTATTTTCTCCCAGCTTAGGAGTTTTCGTGATCCCTCCGTATTCTTACCCGATGGCAGAGTCAAACACGCTATTTCTCTTTAGCATTGCTTGAACATGCCTCATTTGCTAGAAGACAAAAAGTGCCCAATGAAATGGCATTGACTAGTTTGAACATTGCCATTGATTGGGGAATGATACTGTGAGAATTATTTTTTGAGAAAGGGAAACCCAATCTATCTCTCTGACCTCTTCAGTAGTGTTTGCCTTGGCCGCTTTAGAATATTCTAAGCTGTTCATAAAAATTTCTCAAATTAGTAGTGGAGCAGAGTCGATTCACAGCTTTTTATTGAATCATGGCCCTCCCCTCAGCTCTGTCAGCCAACTTCCTGCTTCCCCAGTACAGTAGCCTGGTATGGTCGTTTATGGGTTGCACTTCGTTAAACTCAAAAAGACTGGCTAAACCGTGCTTTTATAGTTAAAGATAACAGAGTTCAACCCCCTTTTATATTATGCTTACATGGAGAGAGAATTGGATTATTTGTTATGAAAGAGCATCTGGGTGTGGAAACCATTTAGGAGTTAGAAGACTGGGAAATAGAGAACCACAAGGGTCAATATTAAGGCCAATTTTTTTTCCACTTTATATGTTAATGACCTGGACTAAGGAGCATGCTGCAGAGTGGCAAGAATTGCTGAGAGGGCAAAATGAATGTGAGTACTGTTGAGGACAGAGAGCAAATAACAACGTATTGGGAGGAAATGCAGCACGGAATGAGCTACATATAAAGGCCCTGCTTTCACAGTTTAATGTAAGGGACTGTGAGGTAATGAGGCCAGAGACCAAAACAAGGGAAGTTAATACAAAGCTTAATAGAAGCATGTTCCATCGCTCCAGTGGGTGGGAATGAAGAGAAGGCTGATCTGGGAGAGCTGTGGTGGGTATATATTACAATTCAGAATTCATGATCAAAATGAAATCAATAGGAATTTGAAGTGGTATCTGGGGAGGGCTCTGGGTGGAAAGCTGTAAGCGACATGGCTAATTCATCAAAGTGTAAACACGGGGATTCGAAGTTAGGCTGAGGCAAGGGAAGCCAGCTGCTCTAGGGTGAAATGGATTGAAAACGCACTATTCACTGTAACTTCTGTGTTCGGCCTTTCCTGAATCCACAGGAAAGAAGACAAATCACCTGTCACATAGGCTGGAGAGCTGAGGTCTTGTTTGTATTTTTTCCTAATGACTAAAGGTTAGGAAGCAACAGCTAAGTGAGAAGACTTTTTATATTCCCAACTGATAGACAGTGGCTAATGGGGATGCTTTTTTCAATTTTTAACATGTATGCTGGTTCTCTGAGACTCTTATAAAATTGCAGATTCTCCTCTGGTATTTGGGACTGGGGAGAGGGTGCTGAGATTCTGCATTTCAAATATTTTACACGTGATGTCACAGAGCTAGTGTAAGAACCACACTTTTGAACAGCAAAGTTCTTATTTGAAATTTTCAAAATTCTCAAATCTCTACAACCCTCCCTCCCCGCCCCACACACAAGCTCCAAGGAAAATCTAAATAGGAAATTTGTATCTGCTACCTTAAAAATAATAGAGTGCTTTGCTTCTTTTTCTCTCTTTTCAAGTCAAGTATTTATTTAAATTTTAGATTTGTAGAACTAAAAAATACCTATATAAGTGATAGAAAAATAAGTATATGGTATGGCAAGCTTTTCTACAAGTTTCCTAAATAACATTTAGATTTCAACTTTCAACTATGTAAAAACAATCAAATGAGTATCATTAGATCATTTCTTACGTATGTACACAATAGCCCAGTTCTTGGCTTATTTATTTTTGTGAACTCACTAGCCCTTTGTATTACTCTGAAACTCATTTTAATAAAATCCAAATAACAAGTGTTTTAATATGTAGTAAATTAAAATTTTATTGTTCATGCTGAATTTAAAGTAATAGTGAACAATCAAAAGGAAATTGATATATTCCAAGGGGCTCATAGAACTAAATTTAACTGTTTAACAATTGCTAGGGGAACAGCAGTTAGTGTAATGTCTATGTCGCTGCACCCCCACGTAGTTGACCGCGGTTCGCGTCCCAGACCCGGTGGCTTAAAACTCACGCCGGGTGCATGTACGTGCATGCCCAAGATCCCAAGAGGAGAATGGAGAAGAAGGTATTGCGGCGTGGCCATCCCCCCTGGGGGGTGATTTCTCGCTTTCTGTCTCTCTGTCTCTCTCTGTCTGTCTGGCGAGTGCACGTGCCCTGTAGCAAAAAACCTCTCCAAAATAAAAAATAAAAAAAAGCAATTGCTAGAAAAATATTAAGTCATTGGGAAAGTCATGACATATTTTTCTATGTTTCTCTATGCAAAAATGTGTCCTGACTTTCCTGATGACCCAGTAATACATGTTGCATGGTATATATATAAAATTCTTAATATTAGTTCAAAGCAAGGAAATTTAAAACAAAATTAAAATACTATTAACAGCCTTATTAAAATGCTTACAATTCTAAAAAGGTAAATGCCAAGTTCTGGAAAGAATGTGGAGTAAGTGAAATGCTTATATACAGATAGTAAGAATGTAAATTGCAGCTGCCACTTTGGAAAATGGTGTCATAGTTTCATAAAGCAGTAAATGTACCTCTAGATATGACTTGTATTTATCTAAGAAAAAAAAGAACATAAGTTCGCATAGACTTAATGCAAAAACGTTATAACAGTTTTATGTGTTGTAACTCCAAAGTACAATCTCAAATGTTCATTAACCAGTAAATATATCAAGAAAATATGGTTCACATACCAGTCAGTCATAAATTTAATTAATTACAGACACATGTAACATGAATAAATACCAAAATTGTGATGCAGAGTGAAAGGAACCAGACACAAAATAGTACCTTTCCATAGTTTCTTTTTATTTTTATAATTTTTTGAGATGTTTTTGCTATAGGGCGCGTGCGCTCACTAGACAGACAGAGAGAGACAGAGAGATAGAAAGCAAGAAATCACCCCCCCAGAGGGGATGGCCACACCTCAATTCCTTCTCCTCCATTCTCCTCTCGGGATCTTGGGCACACACGCACAGGTGCCCGGTGTGAGTTTTAAGCCACCGGGTCCGGGACTCGAACCGCAGTCGACTACGTGGGAGTCCAGCTACATAGCCGTTATGCTAACTGCTGGTCCCTACTTTTAATTTTTTTGGAGAGGTTTTTGCAATAGGGCACGTGCACTCACCAGACAGAGAGAGAGATAGAGACAGAAAGCGAGAAATCACCCCCCAGGGGGGGTGGTCACGCCGCAATCCCTTCTCCGCCATTCTCCTCTCAGGATCTTGGAAACGCACGCACACGCGCCCAGCATGAGTTTGAAGCCACGGGGTCCAGGACGCGAACCACGGTAGATTACGTTGGAGTCCAGTGACATAGCCATTACGCTAACTGCTGGTTCCTGCTGGTCCCTATTTTTATAAATTTTTAAAAGTACAAGCCAATGAGGCCAGCAGGTGGAATAGTGGTTAAAGCACTGACCACATGGCCAATAGTTGTTTGAGTTCTGGACTTGGTGGCTTGAAACTCATACCATGCACACATGTGTGTGTGTTCCTAAAATCCTGAGAGGGAATGGAGGAGAAGGGATTGTGGTATGGTCATCCCCCCCGGGAGAGTGATTTCTCACTTTCTCTCTCTCTCTGTGTCTCTCTGGCAAGCATACACACCCTATAACAAAATTCTTTAAAAAAATAAAGATGGGGACTAGCAGATGGTGTGGTGGTTAAGGCAATGGGCTCCCACATGATCTACCACAATTTGAGTTCCAGATCTGACAGCTTGCCTTCCCATTCTCCCTTTCTCTCTGTCTCTCTGTCTCTCTGCCTCTCTCTCTCTCTCTGTCTCTTTCTGGCCACATTGAAGAAGAACAATAAATAAAAATAAAATTAAAAATTTACGTAAAAGCCAATTTGAAATAACAGAAAGATTAGTTCATGCCTAGGGATGAGATGAGAAGAGGGAAGGATGACAAAAGAACAAGAGGAAATATTTACAAGTAATGGAAATATTTAGTATGTTGGTTTTCATGGTTTCTTCCAAAGTCTGCCAAACTCATCAAATTGCACACTGTAAACATGAATAGATTTTATAAAATAAAATAAAAAACAATAAAGTTGTAAATGTTTTCTAGGGCATGGTTATTACAAAGTAGAATAAATAATAAAATCACAGAGAAGAAAATTTATAATTTAAAGAAGTCACATAATTGACCAAAAATAGGCCAGGGGATGAACCAAAGACTGAAAAGATGATCTACATCATGAGGCAGGAAAATGGCTATTTTTCTAAGCCACTAATTTTTACGGTGATTAGTAATGAAGCCACAGATAACTGATTACCTGGCTAAAATACTTCAACATATTAGCTTCAGCTTCCCTATCTTTCCCGTGGAGATCATGTTTATCTCTAGGAGTTGTGGCAATAATACATGTGAATATATCAATCACAGGGCCTGGCACACATAATTAATGACTAAAATTGACTTTTCATATTCTGTCTTTCCCCATGACCACCTTCAGTAGACCCATATTTAAGAAAAAAAAAATGAACAGGAAAGTAAAATCCATGAAAATGTTAATGAAATTTTCCTAGTACAATCTGGTTCTCAGTTGGCTGGTGTGGGAGACGCCGCAGTACGGGAAAGCAATAGTAATTACCCTGGTCAACTGGGGGATCACTTGCTCAAGATTTACAGCTTTGAGAGCATGCCATTTATGGCACTCTAAATAAGTGAACTAAAGCAAATTGGCAATGCTCAGGTTGTTTAAGAAGCTATAGCCCAGGTAGTCATGAAAGGAAAAAAAGGAAATTAATGAAAAAACCATTAGCATCAACAGCCTAAATGGTGCATAGATGTATGCATTAACTCCTGAGAACTTTCTTTCCTTAACGAGCACTGACACTATAGCAGAAACTTCTGGCAGAAGTATGAGTCCCAACTCGTCATGTTCTTTCTCTCCTTTACGGCATCATTTGGATTATAGTCAGTTTTGTGGGTTTTTTTTCTTTCAAAAATGTTTTGCTATAGTGTGTGTGCACTCTCTGGAGAGAGAAGAAAAGAGAGAAATCACTCCACAGGGGAATAGCCATGCCTCAATGCCTTCTTTTCCATTCTCCTCATGTGATTTTGGGGGTACACACACACACACGCACACACACACACGTGTGTGTTTTTCAAGCTGCTAGGTCCAGGACTCAAACCGTGCAGTTTGCTATGTGGGATCTAGTCACCTTAATCACTATGTCATCTTCTGACTCCAGTACTGCGTTCTTTATCAGCCGAACACTCAGCATCTTCTGGGTCTCATCATGTAAACTTCTGTGCACTTCAGAAACTTGGCTAGAATAGGGAACCAGGAGTTGGTGTAATGGCTATGTCGCTGGACTCCCACGTAGTCGACAGCGGTTCGTGTCCCGGACCCGGTGGCTTAAACCTCACGCCAGGCGCGTGTGCGTGCGTGCCCAAGATCCCGAGAGGAGAATGGAGGAGAAGGGATTGCGGTGTGACCATCCCCCCTGGGGGATGATTTCTCGCTTTCTGTCTCTCTGTCTCTGTCTGTCTGTCTGGCGAGCGCACGCACCCTATAACGAAAACCTCTCCAAAAAAAAAAAAAAGAAACTTGGCTAGAATCATAAAAAGTTGTCATGTTTTCGCTCCTTCAACCTGCATTTGATGAGCACCCATTATGTGTCAGACATTATGGTAGCCAAATTGGAATACAAATGTAAGCAAAACATAAGTCCTACTCTTGATTATCTATATTTTTTAAGAATTATTTTATTTAATTTTGACCAGAGAGGAACAGAGCAAGAGCTAGAGTGAGAGAGAAAGTGAGAAAGGAAGTCGCCAGATCTGGGACTTGAACTGTGACCATGTGGGAGTCTACAACCCTTAACCACCATGCCACCTGCTGCCCCCTTGATGATCTATTGCTAGTGAGCATGCCATTTATAAAAATAAATAATTACAATGACATGTTATAATAATAAGATTGAAATTTGCACAAGATGTGATAGGTGAATAGAGAAAAATACTTAACTGCTCTGGTAAGTTTAGACAGGCTCTTCAGAGAAAATCTAACAGAGATTTGCAATATGAAAACAGGTTAGACAATATACTCACAGAAATAGGAGGATTAATTTCTAGATAGATAGATAGATAGATAGATAGATAGATAGATAGATAGATCCTGTGAACCCAGAAATAGCATGATGAGTATGGGGAAGGAGAAGGTGAGTGCTACTAAAACTTAAAATTCAGGTGACCAGTTATAAGAATGAAGCTAAAACAAGAAGTAGAAAAGTTTATGGAGCCTTTCATATTGTATGCAAAGTTCCACAGACAATTCCAGTAGCAGTGTGCCATGGTTAATGTGACCTGAAAGCAGTTTAGCTGGCATGGAGAAGATGAACATAAGAGGAAAGGTACGAGTTTATTGCCTTACTCTGTAGGGCTTCAGGTTGGTGGCTTTTTTTGATCCCTTTTCCTCCATTCCTCACAGAAAGAGAAACCTTTCATGAAAAACTCTATCCTACAAGATTTCAGCCTGCCTCAGTCTTGATTTTTTTTTTCTGGGTGGGGGTGGTTTCTATGACTCCTTTGGAGTTAAAAGAAAGTTATAGTCCTCCTTTTTGCTAACACTGCCTCCCATTTTATCGCCCTTCTCCCTTCCAACCCTACTCCCCAAGCTATTTTGATAACACTTTTTCCATAGCCCAGCCCCCTCTCTTAAAGTGGGCTTTCTCAGGAAACCAGCAGTTAGCGTAATGGCTATGTCGCTGGACCCCCACGTAGTCGACTGTGGTTCGCGTCCCGGACCCGGTGGCTTAAAACTCATGCCTGGCGCATGTGCGTGCGTGCCCAAGATCCCGAGAGGAGAATGGAGGAGAAGGGATTGCGGCGTGACCATCCCCCCTGGGGGGTGATTTCTTGCTTTCTGTCTCTATGTCTCTCTCTCTGTCTGTCTGGCGAGCACACAAGCCCTATAGCGAAAACCTCTCCAAAAAAAAATAATAAAGTGGGCTTTCTCGTGTTCAATTCTACCCAAGAACATCTACTGTGGATCTGTGAGTTTAGGCTTTTTCCGACAGAAAGATATTAGTCTTGATAGTTCGTACGTGATCTTAGAATTGTTAAATATAACCAACAACTTGCATTTGGTAAATATTACTTATTTAAAACAAATCTTTACATAAATTTAACCTCTAGGATCTTATAGTCTATTTATTTGTTTAGAGAGAGGAGAGTAAGAGAGGGAGAGAGACAGAGAAGAGGAATAAGTACTCTTTACAAAGTCTTGCCACATCATGATCCTCTAAGGACAGCCTTGCAGCCAGCCAGAATCACATAGATGTGCTACTGCACTCAGTATGTTCAGGTCAACCAGGAATCTGAACCCTGACCTCCCAAGCACAGCAGTCCCCTTCTGTTTACATCATCATATTTTGTGGCTCTAGGGTTTGTTTGCTTGTTTGTTTGCTTTAGAGAAATTTTTGCTACAGGGAACATGCACTCATTGGAGAGACAGAAAGAGAGAAATCACCCCTCCAGGGATGATGGTCACACCATAGTCCCTTCTCCAGACTCCTCTCAGGATTTTGAGCATGCACTTACATGTGCCCACCATGAGTTTAAAGCTGCCAGGTCCAGGACTCAAACTGCTGTTGACTACATGAGAGTCTAGCAACATAACCATCATGCTATCTGCCTCTAATTTTTAATTTTACTTTTCGGCATACCTTGAATAAACCTCACTGTGGCCCCTCAATATTCTCGGTACCAGCTGGATAGTATCTGGCCCAGAGGCCCAAGTCTTAGTTCTGTAAGGCTATTCTGTCCCTCAATTTTGTGTGGCTTCATCTGCATGCTTCTAGGTTCTTATAAGACAAACTCTTCTCTTTAGTTTTTCTAACATGGGAGATGGGAAGTGGGAGAGATTGAGTCAACCTAGCATAAATAGATGTTGCTATATCTGTTATTAACTGTGTCTTCTTTTCCTTTTTCAATTTCCAACACTCATTTAGCCAAACTCTTGTATTAAATTTTCTGTTTCTGTTTTCCTTCTACTAGTCTAGACTCTGACTGATATACTAGGTAATTTAGTATAATCTCATGGTTTTCTCTGAATCAAGTGTCATCAACATGCCTGTGTAATCAGAGAATCACAATGAAAACTTAGTTTCATTGGGTCTCCTCCAAATTACAATAGGGACTCCTGGAACTAATGTTAACTCTTAATTATATCATTTACATCTTACTATGCGCTGGACACTCTTCTAATGTTTGATGTACCTTAATTTCTTAATCCTTACAGTAACTCTATGTGGTTGAAATCATTGTTAGCCCATGAACAAGCTGAGGCAACGAGTAAACTAAGTGATGTGTCTTAGGTCGTCCATCAGAGCTGAGATTGAAATTCATCCATATTGGCTCCTAAGCCACCTACACTAGCAAATGGCAAACATTTTCCTTAAGGGCCATGTCATTAGAATATTCTGACTTGTCGTACAGTCTCTTACAATTATGTGACTCTGCTTTTATAGAGCGAAAGCAGCAAAAGATAAAAACATAAAAGAATGGTCATGGTTAGGTTCCAATAAAATTATACCACAACAGGTGGCAGGCTTTTGTCCCATAGGTCACAGTTTACTCACCTGATCTGAACTACTGTGCTATATTGATTAACAGACATTTTCAGAAGGTCATTTAACATAGCTATTTAATGTACTCACCGTCCACTATGTCAAGATTATGTTCCCTTTGAAGAGCTGCTTTTCTCTAAAATTACTTTATGTCTTTGAAAAACCCTTCTGTCTGAGTGCATAAATGTCCATGGATATTCTAGATACAGCTTGGGTGTTGCTGCCAATATTCACATTTTAAAAATCAGTTTTATTGGACACATTTAGACTGGATATTTCAATAGATAATTTATCAGGCTATTTGTGATATCACTTAACCATGATTATAGGCAGACATCTAATGGCTATAAATCTATATTGCACATGCGTATCTATATCTCATGTTACATTAGAATTTTAGGTGCATAAAACCATTTAATTCCAAGCCACTTGGGACATGAAACATTTCACCATAAAAATCTCTGGTCAGGGTTCAGAGTATGCCATCACTTTCAGTATGAGCACAGTCCTCCCCAGACTTCACAGAGAAAAGGTCTCAGTATTGTTTTTGTAGAGAATGACTTTTCTCCCCCTTTTTTCTATTTTATCTGTTTTTTTTTCCACTGACTATGAAGAACTATGCTTTTGTTGTTGTTTTTGTGTTTTCAAAAAAAAAAAAAAAAAAAAATCACGCACCAAGGCAAGAGCCTAGCTATTATCTTCTTTTCCCTTAAAATAAATCCACTGTATATTTAATCTTCAAAAGCATGTATCTGTAATTCCAGAGAAGCTAGCTCTTTTCTATAGTTCTTGGTTATGTGACTGAAGAGAAGTTTTAAGTGGTGCAATTTCAGACAATCTGCTTTTACTCATTACTGCATAATAGATGGCAGTTGGATATTTCAGAACCCCAGCTCTGTTTTTGCTTCCTAATCCTACTAGTCATTTGGTCTTCAAAAGGCTGAAATAAAACCCATCACCAGGACTTTCCCTTCTGGATTACATGAAAATGTAGACATCTTTGGTAATAAATTTGCTGTGACAGCTGCTAAAAAATTTAACAAGCTAGACAATATACTCTGAAAGCAAAAGAGAAAATAGAAACTTCGGTTGATTATGTACCCAAAATATTTATCTTCTGGGGAAGCAAAACAAAATAAATTTCAATACTTATATGGGGGAGGGTTCCACAAAAAGTTAATAAAAAATGTATATTATGAAAAAGTGTGCATGAATTCCAATTTTGTTTTGCATCAAAATAAACTTGTATCTTAAGTCCGTTTTCCACAAACATTTCGAAGTCCCCTCATTAAGAAGGAATTTAGATACTATTTTGTTCATCGTTTTGAGGTCTGTTTTGCAAAGTTTGTTTTTAGTAGGCTTCTCATTTTTCACAAGGAGAAAAATAAATGACTTGGAAAAGCAGTGGCTGAATTTGGAATGCAAAGCCCGTCCCTGCTAATTTTCTTTAGAGAAAAATGCAAGTTTTCCCATGGAGACGGACAAAGCTGAAGCAACTCCTTTGGCAAAAATGCTTACGGTCAATCAGTTGAGGGCATAGCCACCAGCAGAAGCAAAATTGTAAGCAGCTCTGTAGTGTTTCAAATAGATTAGCTCTCACGGTTACCTAGACAGATGTGAATCCGTCCCACTTGTCGTCTTAATGCTTCCCTGTTGCTAATGATGTTCCAGAGGTATCAGAGAATGGAAACAAATGGCTGGTCTGGTAGCTGCCTGGAGCTGCCTTAAGTGCTAGGCCTGCTGGGCATCAATTGTTTGTTTGGTTGCTTTCAAGGTAGAGTGGTACATTGATTTGTTTAAACGCTGCAGTGCATTAGTATTTCTTATCTCCTCCCAAGCCTTCAACCTCATCTCATTCAGAAGAAGATAACCTACTTTATATTACAGAGTGAACATGTGCTTCTCAGTGACTTGAAAGATGATTGACTGAACTGTATTGATTTTTTCCAACCTATGTCTCAGAAGCACTTTGGAATAGATACTGTGGAAGTGCTCACAAGGATTGGTAAGAAAACAGTATTTAGACAAGTATATTGACTAATTTTTTGATGCCTTCAGGAATAACATTTGCGATTAGACAGTCCTAAGTAGTTGTTACGTTTTCTACTGGTTCCTTTCTTTCTCTTTTTTTCTTTCTTTTCCTTTCCTTCACCCTCCCCCCCTTTCCTCATTCTCTGGTTCTGTCTCTCCACCACCTGTCTTCCTCTTCTAGCTCCTCTTTCCCCTTATCCCTTCCTGCTCATCTCACTCCTCTACTTTTTCCTTAACAATACTAATCTAGTGCCCAGTATCTCACAACATAAGTTATGAATGAAGTACTCAAAAACAATAAATATGTAATAATGACAACTTAAGAGAATACAAGGAACTAAAAAGGATAGATAGTAGTAAGGAATGCAAGTTATCTTTCAAGCAACTATGTCAGACATAGGGAAACTGCTTCCTAACCCAAGCTAAAATCAAATTCATGTATATCATGTTTTTAAGTTGAGTATCTTTGGGAGGAAAAAATACCTACCAAACCCAGTTTGTTTGTTTGTTTATTTATTTATGTATTATTTATGTATTTTTTAATGCATTCAATCACTATACATCACTTAGTTTGTAAAGTGAATTTTCCCAACATGAATACAGTTCACACCAGTCTAGTTGGGGATACTATACCCATTGTCATCAACAGATAATTATTTCTGTGTCCCACAGATGTCGTTCCTTTCTATTTTTCTTTCCTCACACTCTCCCCTTTCTCTCATCTTTTTCCTACACTGTCTCTAGTATCCATAATCATTTTGCATGGTTCTATATCCTCTAATCTTACCAAGTTTTATCTCATCTCCTTTTTGTATGTCTTTTATCACTTTTTTCTATCTCTTCTTCAACGTAAATGCTTCTTTCTCTTTTTTGCTCCCTCAGGTTTATTTTTATTTCTCTTAGAACAAGAAAAACACAGTCACAGAGGCTGGTAAAAAATTGGAACACAATCTTGTCACTACCTTGCAAATAGATCAATGTGATGTTTTATCATCAATTTGGATTTAAACTCAACAAAATTAATTTGTATTTAATGTGGTCTTCAGTTCCAAGAAAGCTTATGTAGCATTGCCCATAGGGTGCATACTCAGTCTTCAGTTTTCTGATATTGAACTCTGGTCTTTGAAAATCTGCTTCTGACCTTTCATGTGTCTGTGGAGATACCCAGCAATTCTTACTTGGCAATATCACCTAAACCAGTCACAATTGCATCTGGTCTCTAGCTCACAACATTTACAGCTGTTCATCCACATCAGTATGTCATGACTGCATCTTTCAACCTCTTCCTCTGTCTAGCTTTCTTTTCTATCTTGAGGGATGCAGAAAATCTGTAGATGATTAAGACTTTAAATAGATTTCTTTATGCAGCTGATATCACTCTTCTCACCACATATCATGATGGACAGAGGTTTCATAAAGGTCTTCTGGATTAGGAAACTTGAGAGGATAAAACTCCTTTGGTAGATCTTTTTCAGTTATGGGTCAGGCTCACAAGTTCTCCAATATTTTACCTCACTTTCAAAATTATTATATTGAATTTTGAAACTCAAAATCCCCTGATCAACTATTCATATCTCTGCTTTTCTATCAGAACAATCTTTCTTTTCCTCAATGTATGGCTTAATGTGGAGAATGCCCAAAGCAAAGGAACAATCATAACTAATTCCTCAACATTTCACCATATTATTCCACACCCCAATACTAGCTGCATATTTTACAAAAAGTTCTTCCATGAGAAGTTATCAGAGTGGCACATTTCTGTGTCAAAAATAGAAGAATCAATGGAAAACACAATGTAGCAGAGGAAATATTTAAAACTATAATCTAAAACCTCATGTTCCAAATATAAAACACTAAGGATAATTAAGGAGTGGGCGATTCCCATGAAGATACATGAACTTTCAATTTAAAAAAAAAATGTCAAAGACATGTGAGCTCACTAGACAGAAAAAGAGAGACATGGAGGAGAAAGCATCCTTCAATGGGGCATTGTCACACCACAATCCCATCTCCTATACTTCTCCATATTGTTGGGATTTAAGGCATATATACATATGTACCTGGAATGGTTTTGAAGTCATAGGGCCCAGGATTTAAGCAGTAGCCATCCATGTAGGATCTGGCTCCCTTAACCACTAGTCAATGAGACCAGCCTTGAACTTTTCATTTTAACATAGAATTAAATTTTTAAAATGTGCTATTGATATAATTCCTGCAATTAGCTAAGTGCCTTCATTAAAGAGTTTTGTTCGAAATAGCAGGTAAGGGAGCAGGAACATATTTAAGAATTAGTTAGTTTCAAATGAGCTCTCAATTTTTGGAGGCTACTTCTTATCCTTAGTCTCCTGGATCTTTCACTGTCATTCTGAATATAGTTTAGCAAAGATTTTGCTTTCTTATCATTTATATGACTGTTATTTAGACACCAGCTTCTACTAATTTGAATGATGGACACCTGAATTCAGATTCATCTTTACCCTAACATATTCTGACTACACGGGCTTGGATATTTTAACTTTTCACCAACCGTTTCTTTATCTGCACAGTGTGCGGGCATCATCACACTTATCCCATAGTGCTGTTATGAGGATTAAAGGGAATATTATTAAGGTCCAAGAAGCCAGCTCAACATTCGTAAGTGCTTAATTCCATCTGTGGTGCCCGACCCTCTCTTCCCTGGTGAGTACAATTTAATTTTTTGCAGTGAGGCCTTGAATTTAATTATGTCATTGTCGAGGAAGTATAGTTGTATACCATGCTGGGTAGAATAGGTTAATGTCACTATGTGGAAGAAATAACATTACTCACAAACACCTTATATCCTTGGTACTGAGCTATATTCTCTGAGATAGTATCTTCAAGAGCTTAGAAATGGATTTATTAAAACTTAAATTCACAACATAATCAAACTTTATTTATAAGCACAGTAATTATAATTAAGCATTAATTATATGTAATTGAAAATATACCATAACTGGTGAAAAACTAATACTGAAAACAAGATCAAATTATGATAAGCTCAGGATAGTGGCACTGTGCTAACACAATGCTCTATGAGGCTCACTCATGTGGGAAGGTTCTAAGTTCACATCCAGGTACATGCATGCTCCTGAGTTAGGGCTGGCTGAAGCTAAGGGTGGATTATGACCTGAAGACTCTATTCGGAGAGTGCTTCTTTGTCTTTTTCTATCTGTCTCCCTTGTAAAGAAAGAAAGAAATTTCTAAAATTATCATAACTAAGGATGGAAATCTGGGAACATTTCAAAGGGATGATTATTCCAAACTAAACTTTTTTGGTCAGTGGGCTGTTTCTTTGCAGTAGATTTGGTAGAGGAAGTTAAAAGAACTGATCACATACTGATACAGCAATGAGTGATAAAATTATCAAAAAAGTGAGGAAACGTCACCTGGCAGGAGAGACTGGGGGTCAGGAAGAAATGGATGCACACCAAGGCTGATAGCATCAGGTGGCAGAGGATCAAGAGTATGAAGGCCAAACGTATATTCAAACTGATAAATTTAAAATGGAAGTTACAAAGGCTTTACTTCAAAGAGTTATAGGAGACACCAGCTGGAGTGTCTGCCCAGCCCAGGATCCTGGTTCTGGGAAGACTGGTCTTACCCACTGAAATGTGTTTATAAGACATGATCTTGAATACCCTTCCCTAATTCCATTTTTTCTTATAATTTTGCCAAAATGTTTGGAAATAAGTACATCATCACAAATGGAAAGGAGCAGGCTTTATGTCAGATACTGTGTCTCCACAGGGATTTGAAAATGGGACTTAGCAATAACACATTTTTAACTAGTCTGTTGGTTAACTAAACTGAGATAGTGGAAAGTCAGTGTATGAGATTATCCTTTTGAGTCACTGCATTTGAAAAGAGAATGGATATTTTTGGGAGAGAAGACAGACAAGAAAGAGTGAAAAAGAGAAATGAGAAAAGAACATAAGAAAAGAAAAAAAAAACAGTAAATAAAATGAAACAAACAGATTTCTAAAAAAAATAAATAAATTAAGTTTCTTCCATACACTAAGTCCTTGATACAAGTCTTTCCTAAATTCTCCTCCTAATTTCTGTCTTTGGCTACTTCCATGAATATTTTTTCGTTCTTATATTACATTTTTTTCCTGTTTGTTTACTTTACTTGGAAGAGGATTTTATTATTTGGAACCAAAAGATTTTACTGACAGAGAAGTGGTAGTATTATGCAGAATGGGTGAAAATTAGAAAAAATCTTGGAAGACATTTATGGTTCATAGAAATAGATGGTTATCTGCTGATGAAAATGTGTATAGTATCTTCAACTGAACTGGGGTGAAGTGTATTCAAGTCAGGTAAATTCACTTTACTAGTGATGTATAGTGATTGAATGTATAAGATAAGTTAAAATAAAATAAAATAAAACTCGAAAAAGCAAAACGAACTGAAACATAAATTTGAAAGAATGTTTCCAAAGAAGAAAATTAAAAACAACCTTATTTATGTAATTGCTTAAGTAAAAATATATTTTTACTATATGTCCATAAACTTTTAATGAAGCTGTTTGTATATTTATTTAAGATATTTAGAATTTATTTCTGTTTAATAAGGCATTTAGTACTGATTAAATTAAAGAATGTATCTTTTTGAAGAGATTTATATTCTGTAAACAAAAACTGGCTGTGGGGCTGGCCAGTGGCATGGTGTTAAGGGCGCTGGACTCCCACATGACCAACCACAGTTCGAGTCCTGGACCTGGAAGTTTGCTTTCTCACTTTCCCCCTCTCTTTCTTTCTCTCACTCTGGTCAAATTTAAATAAATAAATAAATAAATAAATAAATAAGTTAAATAAAATAATTCTAAAAAAAAATGGTTGTAACAATAAAGTTGGGCTCTAACTGCAGTGTATCCAAAATTTTTTTGTTAATCTAACTTATTTTAAAAGTTTTTCCTTTGTAGACTATTTTGAAATATATGACGTTCCAAAATGAGTATTAAAAAAATAAAAGAAAGAAAGGGAGAAATGAGGAAATCAGGAAGATGCTTGAGACAAACTCCAAGAAGTGTTATTAAGGAATATGCAACAAGAATAAGTGGGTAATCATACATGAAACTTTGTATAGAAAAGTCAAAATTCACATATGTGATCAAATAAGACCCTATGAAGTTCATGCTATGCACAATAAATACCATGAAGTATTAGATTAACAGACATAGGAAAGCCAGAACATTGCCCAAATAAAGTGGTTTTGAAGGATTAGTTAAGAATTCCATCAGAATTTTTACTGAAATGTAAACTGAGTGAAGATGAAGATTATGTTTGATTTATTCTTCACTACATACTTGTGCCTAGAAAAATGCCTAGTGGCTTTTATTTGTTCAGAAATATTTTTGAGAAATTGCAAATGCGTTTATTGGATGATTGTAAGACTTTCATGAAAACACAATAAGCAGGAAAATAGTTAATTTTTTGCATTCTAATTTGCTGTATAAAAATTATGTTGGTGATAGGAAAAAAATCAGACAAATATAATAAATACTGATGGAGAGAATCTTGCAGTCTGGGAGAAAACACATTTAATTATTCAATAAAATTCAAACAAGTGATATTTACTCATAAAAATCTACCAAGTTACTCCACAGATATGTCTATTCTTATATATATGAAGAGGTCTTCAAAAAGTTTATAGGAAATGCATAATATGAAATAACTACTCTTGGATTTCAAAAACTTTTTGAACCAAAATAGATTTGTACTTTAATTCCATTTTTCTATGAATGTTTTAAAGTACTCCTGTAATAATTATTCACTGAATACATAATATATTCAAGACATCGTGCTAGAAACTGAGGGGAATTAATCATGAATCCAATAGAAACTCTGCCTTCCAAGTGAAAATTAGTATGTTTATAAAGGTGATACACTCAAAGTAACCTGTAACTTTCAGAAAAAAAGTTTTCTATATTCTGGGAAGATTTTACCAGTAAGTAACGTAAGTATATCTCTAAAGAATGGAAAGCCTCTGTTCTACGATTACTAAAGAAACATCGGTATTATGAATGAGGGCCCCAGGTTCATAAGGATGAACATGAGAGAAGGAAGGAAGAAAAGATAAGAGGTCAGGAAACAATGGGGCAGAAATTAAAAACCCAATAAAAATACCTAAGAAAGGCATGTGGGAAGCAATTACTCTCTGTGCTTTCCAAAGGATCCACAGGCAGTTTATGATTAGAGTTGGCCAGAGGAGAGGAAAGCTGATGTGAGCTCTGCCATGTCCCTTCCTGAGCATGCCCTGGAGTTAGAGGCTATGGAAGAAATGCCTTCACCTTGGACAAAGTCCACATCACTGCTGTCCCTCTTGCTGCTAATGTCCCCAGCTCCCACAGGGCTTTCCCCGCTATGGCTGCAAAGCTGAGCAGCTGGCAGGGGGCAGATTGCTTTCCACAGAGGAGACCAGATATCCTTACTTTGCTGCTATGGCAGCAACCCAGGCAGCACTGGGAGGCTCCACCCAGGCAGCACTGGGAGGCTCCACCCTAAACCCTTTAAGGCTAGGCAAGTGATTAATGTGCCAGTTTAAAGCCAAAGACATTCCAAGCACTCTGCTCTAGAGAAGATTAAACCCAAATAATTAGACTCCCTAGGAACCATTCTGAAAATAAGAAGAAACTGAAAGAAAAAATTTTAAATAACATCTTTTTAAAAGGAAAAAAAAAAAGATTCAATAAATTTGTGTAACCTCGTACTGGATTGTAAACATTTAAGGTGATAAATCAGTAGAAAACAGAATGGTGCAAAGGAGGGAAAAAAAAAATCAGTGCTTATACCTCTGCAGTATAAGCAGAATTTTGGGGGAATTCCCCAGAGTGTGAAGGAAGGGCAAGAGAGAAGAAGATTTGAACTTCAAGGAAAAGAGAAATAAAACCTCTAAAGTTGGCTACAATCAAATCTGAATCGACAAATGCTGCAAAAGTGTATTTAGGAAATAATATAACAGAGATTCAGATTAAAAAGAATAAAAAACAAAAACAAAACAGATGAAACAGTGACTGAATATCTGAAGGTGATGAATTCTAAAGATCCTTACCAGGAGCAGCAGATGGCATAATGGTTACATCACTGGACTCCCATATAGTTGACCACAGATCGAGTCCCAGACCCCACAGCTGAAAACTCAAGCCAGGTTCGTGTGTGTCTGTGCCCAAAATTCTGAGAAGAGAATGGAAGAGCAGGAATTATGGAGCAGACATCCCTCCTGGGGTCAAGGGAGGATTTCTTACTTTCTACCTCTCTATCTCTTTCTCTCCGGTGAGTACATGCACCCTATAGCAAAAATCTCACTGAACAAGAAAACAGAAAAACTAAAGATCATTACCCAACTTCTGAGCTATAACTTGCTTAACTACTAGGGTGGTGATGCTACTATCTCTTGATCGCAAAGCAGATAACAGTTTGTGTGAATATGTGATAGTACTTGGCACTGGTTTGCTTAGTAAAGCGTCTCTGAATCTGAATTACGAGCCAAAGCATTAGTGACATAGAGTATGGACGGGTTTAATCATGAAGGAGGTGAAGGTCAGGGAAAGGCAATGGTGGGAAGGCAGTGTAGGGAAAAGGTGAATCTGGGACAGTTCTGATCTTGGCATGGCACTTTTTGGTTGGGATGTGGGGATTAAAATTGGAAAAAAAAACTGGAGTCTGGCCAGTGCTTTAATGGCCATTTCAGGGGCTTAAATTTCAAGACAGTTTTGGTTTTAATCTCTTTAAGGTATATTTAGTTTATAAAGGCAGTGGGTATAGGATAGTTTAGATAACATTATTAACACCAAAGTTTAAGTCTTTTATAGTAATGTCATCCAGTGCAAAATCTGCAGTATATTACTCACTAAGATTTGCATTTTAAAAAGAGAGGGATTTTTTTCAAATATAAATTGCCTCATAGTTCAGTGGTTAAGCACTGTGCATAGAAAGATCCATCACACATAGTTGACTGTAGTTCGAATCCTGGCCCTGGAGACTTGAGAAACATGCCAGATGCATGTGTGTGCATGCCCCAAATCCTGATCGGATGGAGAAATGGAGAAAAAAGATTACAGTGTGACTACATCTTATTGAGGGGTACTTTCTTTCTCTCTCTCCCTCTTTCTCTCATCATAAGAAACTAAGTATAATGGTAAGGGTAAGTATAAATGCCCTCTGGTTATATATGTGTATGTGCATGTGTGTGTATAAAGATAAATAAATAAATAAACAAACAAACAGCACATTTCAGGCAGGCCCTACACGTAACCTAGTGATTGGGGGGGTTGGCTCTCAGATGGCCAACTGCAGTTCAAATGCTGGCTCTGATGACTTGAAAAACATGATGGAAGCGTGTGGATGCATGTCCCAAAACCCCAAGAGGAAGGAGAAATGGAGAAGGGTGATTTCTTTCTCTCTCTCTCTTTTTACTCTTTCCTTTTGCTCCTTCTTTCTCTATCTGACGGGCACATAGGCTCTTTGGCAACTAAAGAAACAGAAACAGAAAAAAAAAAAAAAAAAAAAAAAACCCAAAGAATCAGCACACTTGATGTGTTAGCCTTGTGGACAGTTTATTCTCTATCCATTATCGAAAGCAGGATGATTCTGAGATGTTGTTACAGGGCGGTGCCTGGCACGTAGTAAGGGTTTATTATGTTTTTATTAAATAAATTATCTAATAATCTTTCTTCTATAATCAGTTTCCTGTGATGATTAGCATGGAATATTAGTCCTATCATTTCAGGCATTCAGATTCTATGTATTAACAGAATAAGAATGAGGAAGAAGAGTAAGAAGAGGAAATGGGAAAGCCAGTTTTGTATTTGTTTAAGAAAATATTGGCCAACAGGGAATATTTCCAATCATAAACACCTACTGTTACTTGTACCCACTGAGTACAATCAATCTGTTCTGCATTATTAAGTTCTACTATTTTTGGTCTTCCGCCCAGTCTAAACCCTTTTGATACTGAGGTCACTGAACCTAATGAAGGGAATACCATCATCATTTCATTTAAGTTTTATTTATTTATTTGAGAGGTCTTTGCTATAGAGTGTGTGCGTTCACCAGGGAGACAGAGAGACAGAAAGGGAGAAATCACCCCCCAGGGGGGATGGCCACGCTGCAATTCCCTCTCCTCCATTCTCCTCTCGGGATCTTGGGCACACATGCACACGTGCCCCACATGAGTTTGAGCCACTGGGTCCAAGACTCAAAACATGGTGGACTAAATGGGAGTCCAGTGACATAGCATTACACCAACTGCTGGTCCCATTACTTCATTTAAGTTCAAGGGAAAAAAAAAATATGGAAATTTAGAAGACAAACTAAAAACTGTATTCTAGTTATAAAAATGATATATTACCACTGCAGATAAAATAGAAAAGAGGTATAAAGCTATAAATATCTTCAAACATTAATTTATAAATGGGAGAAATCAGAGTAAGGGCACAATATATTTTATATTGGCCTTGTGGCAATGACATTTCCAAACTGTGGAGAGAAACCACATGGGACACTACATGTTGCCACCCCAGGGTCCCTTATGATTTATTACCATTTGTCTTAATAAAGTAGGAGTGCTAATATGATGCACACACCATCATCTTGACTATGGTTTAGAACAGTAAAGGTTTTTTATTGATTCTGTCATCAGTTGTATATTCTCTAGGGTTCTCTCCACCCACCCCCTCAAAGAAACTGATTAGAAATAAGAATCCTGCCTTTCCTAGAATCTAATTTCTATCCCTCAAGGTAAATGCATAAAACCATTTCTCTTAAGTGTTTGAACTTCGTGAGAAAATAAGTAGGATAACCAGAATAATATTTATGGAGAAAGTTGAAAACTCACCAAGTTCATGTGATCGTAATCTTTGGTCTTTCCAATAGATTTGACTCCTGAATATCTCATAGAATGAGATAAAAGGTCATGTAGCTACTTCTTGCCACCCCCTTTTTTTTTCCTTGAAACTAGGCATAGCAGTTTCCTCTTTGGATACGACCTTCATAAAGGCATTTTTTTGAAGTAGGTTTCCAAGCACATGGGGTGTTTTCACTCACAGGAAAAGGGAAAGGAATACATTGCTCTCTCTGCAATTACACCAGGCTGTTCTATTGACACACAAGTGAATGAAATGTTTATACCCTGAGAGGTAGCCTCTTCATCATTCTCAAAATTACAGGTCCTCAGATCACTACTGAATGTCTAGCCCTAGAAAATTTGCAGAGATAGACGAAGAATAAGGGAACAAGACCATCGCAGGCAGCAGTAAATAGCTGTATTTATAGCATTGTGTCATAATGGGAACATCAATCCTGTTTTCTGGGAAAACTACTGAAAATTCTAACCATAATATTGTCCTCTACTCTACTGCCAGATTGGCTTATAACTTATTCTTTCCAAAAGCTAGGAGCTAAATTCTCAGTGCCTTACAGAGTACAACTGAAGATTAAATTGTAAACAGTTTTTAAGGCTCGTTTAACACAGAAACAGATATTTTCAGGCATCCTACCATCAAGTCCAAGGTTAGTTCGCTAGTACTTCTCAGGTGTGATAAATAGATAAGGCAAAGGTATACTCTAGCACCTACTGGGAATATAATAAACAATTATCATATTTATTTAAGCACTTAAAAAGTGAAATATCTTGTTAATTCAGAATGCATCCATTTGTGCCAAAGTTTCTGGAGCAAAAACCATCTTGGAGAGAATCTTCTTCTATTTCATGTGTATACAAAATAATTTAAGATGAATCATAAATCTTTTTTATCTTTAGAAATAGTTTTTTTAACTATGATTATTTTTTCTAACAAAATACAATTGTGTCTGCTTTGACGCTATCAATTTACACACATTTGGTTATTATAGGGTTGACCCTGTAATCTACTAGTCAAGGGAGTCAGATCTCAGATGACCAATAGCAGTTTCAATCCAGTATCAATCGTAAATATTTAATATAATAGCCAAATTATCCACAAATTTAACACTTTAGGGCTGACAGATCAAAAGGGGCTTCATAAACAATTTAAGCAGTATCTGATAACTTCACCTAAGTATGCCACCTTTAAAAATATCTATCATACAGGCCAGCAGATGGCTTAGTTATTATGTCACTAGACTACCACATGGTCAACAACAGTTCAAGGCCCGGATCTGGTGGCTTGAAAATCACATTGGGCACATGTTTGTGCATGTCCAGGATCTCAGAAAAAATGGAGGAGAAGGGGGACCAGCAGTTAGTGTAATGGCTGTGTTGCTGGACTCCCATGTAGTCAACCGCGGTTCGCGTCCCGGACCCGGTGACTTAAAACTCATGCCGGGCACGTGTGCGTGCATGCCCAAGATCCCGAGAGGAGAATGGAGGAGAAGGGATTGAGGCATGGCCATCCCCCCTGGGGGGTGATTTTTCGCTTTCTGTCTCTCTGTCTCTCTCTGTCTGTCTGGTGAGCACACGCGCCCTATCACAAAAACCTTTCCCAAAAAAAAAAAAAAAAAAATGGAGGAGAAGGGAATGTGGCATGACCATTCCCCGGGGGAGTGATTCCTTACTTTCCCTTGAACACCTGAACACTGTCTGTCTCTCTCTCCAGTGAGCGTACATGGCCTATGGCAAAAACCTCTTTATGTATATGTCATCCTTGCCTCTTCTTCACACACTCTTTCTGTCTCCATAATTTCAAGCTCCACAAAAGAAATTATTCCAGCCTAGGTGTTTTCCCTAAATTCTAAATTTTGCATAATCACTACTTGTGCATTATATTATAGTTCATCTCTTCTCCCTCCTCCATATTTGCCCCTAAATCTGCACTTTCTTGTCTGTATCAAAGAAATTCAATAAATAATTGCTAACATTATACCCTACCCCTGAATTTGAAAGATTTCACCATTTAAGCTAGAAATGTCAAATTTTTATTTGTCTATACTTATGTAGTCCTATTCCATCAATCCTCAAGTCTTATAAAATCTATCTTTCAAACATCTCTATCATATTCTTCCACCTCTGCTGTAATTTTATGCCAGTCTGTTATATTTATTTCAACTTTTATTATTCTTCACAATCTGCTAAGATGCCACAAAATTAAAGCAGCACTACTCACAACAGCCAAGATATGAGCTCAACCTAAGTACCCACCTAAAAATGAATGCATAAACATATTATGCATCTGGAACCAGCAGTTGGCATAATGGCTATGTTGCTGGACTCCCACGTAGTCAACTGCAGTTCGAGTTCTGGACCCGGTGGCTTAAACTCACATCTGGTATGTGTGCGTGTGTGCCCAAGATCCTGAGAGAATGGAGGAGAAGGGATTGCAGTGTAGCCATCCCCCCTGGGGGGTGATTTTTCACTTTCTGTCTGTCTCTCTCTGTCTTTCTGGCAAGCGCATGCACCCTATAGCAAAAGCCTCTCAAAAAATATTACACATGCATACACAGACACACACACACACTCACTACTATTCAACCATAAAAAGAATGAGATCCTGTCAAATGAGGTTAAATGGGCAAGTCTAGAGGACACTGTAATGAATTAAGCTAAGAACAGAAAGAGAATAACATGTAGTTTTCCCCTCATGAAAAATTTGAAAAACAAAAGACAACAGCAACAAAAACTATACATAGACCTGATTATGTCCCTCTCTGACTGAATAAGATCTCAGTGGTTTCTAATGTTCAGTTAGATGAATAGCAAACCATTTAGATAGCATCCAAGTTCCTTCATAGGCATAGGTTAATGCAAGTTTTCATGATGGTAAGTTTTTTTTCTAAAGTTTACTTAATTATTGAGAAAAGAGATAGAGAGAGTAAGAGACCTTGACAGGGTCTTACCTCCCTGTGCTCTTCCTGTAGCCTTCCACCCAGCTGGGATCCACAGATGTTCTGAATGCGCTCAGATTGACCAAGGATCTGAACCCCAGATGAAGGTTTCCATATGGCCTCAGTACTGTGTAGCAGCACCCTTCCACCTGCACCATCACAGTGGACACATAGTGTTCTTCAGTTTTATTCATCTCCCTATTTTCAGTGTTTAGGACCAGTGTGAATTACACATAGTGTCTATTGCCCAATAACTATTGGCTGAATGACTAAGTAGTTCATCTCCATTCTCCCTCCTTTCCTCCTTGGCCCCTAAATATTGACTGATCCTGACATCGTACTAATACCTTCCACTTTGTTCTTCCCTGGAGTCTCCAACTCATCTTGAAATTCTAAGCTTAAATATCAGCTCTTTCTGTGAAATTTTCTCCACTTTTTCAGTCTTAGTGAAAAATCTCTCTCTTAACATATTGTATTTAGATAGTCTGTTCTATTATACTGCATAATACATTTTACTACAACTATTTGTAGATATATTTTAGGGCCTGTCTTGCACACCTATCTATGCCTAAATGCTAATCAAAACTGGATATATAGTCATCATTTAATAAATATTTGGTGATTAAAAGAATACACACACTTTCAGATGTCTCTGAGATAAGTATTTTAAAAAGAAACAAAAATTTTGAACCAAATATAACAAGGTAGACATGGTTATTTATTTGAGAGAAAATACAAAATGTAGTTAAAAGAAATTTAAATATCTTCACTACATAGTAATTTTTGTTTCCTTTGTATACACACCTAGTTCTGGGATTGTGGGGTGATTAGCAGTTCTTCTTTCTAAGTTTTTTGAGAAACCTCCTCAATATTTTTCCAAATGGCATACTAATTAACAATATCTTCACCAAAATATTTATTGCAGCACTACTAACAATAGCCAAGATATGAAGATATGAGCTCAATCTAAGTATCCACCTATAAATGAATGCGTAAAAAATATTGTGCATGTATACACACACACACACACACACACACACACACACACACACTGCTATTCAACCATAAAAAAGAATGAGATCCTATCATGTAAGGTTAAATGGGCAAGCCTGGAGGACACTGTAATGAATTAAGCTAGGAACAGAAAGAGAATAACATATATTCTTTCCCTCAGGTGAAATTTGGGGAAAAAAAATGACCACATATACGTAGAGAGATGGAGAATGACTGCTATAGGCTAGGAAGGATTTGTGTATTGGGGGGAAGGGATAAAGGGAGGTTGGCTAACAGAAACAGAACTGCAGTTAGAAAAGCTGAAGAATGTATAGCATTATCAAATGCAATGGGGAGAATATAGTTTGCAGCAATTTGCTATTATCAAAAAGTAACTAAGAGGGGGAACCAGCAGTTAGCGTAATGGCTATGTCGCTGGACTCCCACGTAGTCGTCCATGGTTCGCGTCCGGGACCCGGTGGCTTAAAACTCATGCTGGGCACGTGTGCGTGTGTGCCCAAGATCCCGAGAGGAGAATGGAGGAGAAGGGATTGCGGCGTGACCGTCCCCCCTGGGGGGTGATTTCTCGCTTTCTGTCTCTATGTCTCTCCCTGTCTGTCTGGCGAGCGCACGCCCTATAGCGAAAAATCTTTCCAGAAAAAAAGCAACTAAGAGGGAGAATTTTGAATATTCCAAACACAAGTATTGACAAATGGTTGAGATGACAGTATGCTAAACACCCTGATTTAATCATCACACATTTTGGGGGAAAAAAGAAATGCAAAATAACTATGTAAATTTTAAAAAGTTATGTATTATAACTATTGGATGCCTGATTAGTAATCTGGGCAAAGGTAGGATGCAGTATTGATATTTAAGATACATGCCAGGGAGATAAATAAAGAGTAATTTAAAATAAACTCTATTCCAAAAATTATTTTGTAAATGAATTATACAGTGTTTGAAATACTTCTTAAAAGAAAGAAGGAAAGAAGGTAGGGAGGAAAATGTTTATATTCTCAGATCATCCCATTGAATGTGATTTGATTCCAAAATATATCAGAGGTGGCATAGATGATACCATTGAAAACAAATTTAGCAGCATATGTTCTTCTGACCACCTGGATATTACCTTCTATATTGAGAAACGGTCTCTGGCAGAGATTGTACATTGTTGTAAATGACATTTCATATGTCTCACTTTGCTCTGAAACACAAGATAAACAGCAAAAAGGAAAACTAACAGGTTATAAATGAATGAATGAATGAATGAATGAATAAAATGTGGGGAAGGGACTCCCAAAACCCCATCTACATGTGTATTCACTTGCCAGCAATGGGTTCAGAATCTATTCTACCACTATGTAAGACAATGCAGGCTACTGATGGGGTAAAGGGCTTAGAATTCCTCCTTCTAAGGCTTTACAGAGAAAATGAATAGCCAGAAAACTGTGTCCGACCCATTTTTTTGACTTAAGTTTATTTATTTTCTCCATAAAAGAGAGAGACAGACAGACAGACGAAGATACAGGCACCCCTAATAGGGTACTCACATTGCAATCTACCCCCAGTGTCAGTCGAACTGAACCAAAGACACTCAGACTGGCCTTGCATGCCCAGGAAGGTTCTTGGATACTAAGCCAGCACTTTCCTGAGTGGTCCATTTGCACCACTGCTGCACTACTGCCTGGCCTGCCAATCCATTTCATGTGCTTTCTCTTTCATAATAGGTTTTTCTGGATGCATTACACAGTTGACATGAGTATTTTGTTTCCTTTCTTGGGATTGCTGATCATTATGACCAATTAGCTGGGAATTCATTACAGTTGAGTACTGGTGTGGCAATAATAAACCATATTGAAAAAGCCTGTTTTCTTCACACACAGAGAACGGGGCCAATCTATCTGCAAGAAAATTTGAATGTCATTCCCAAGTAAGGATTTCTAATGTTGAGATGCTTAATATAAAATTTGTATTATTTTTTTTCGCTTTGGCTTCTCTTCCCACCTTTCTTTTTTTTTTTCCTTTTTCAATATTGAGCATCTTGGGGCTGGTAGGTGGCATGGTGGCTAAAGCACTGGACTTCCTCATGGCTGACTGCAGTTTGAGTCCTGGACTTGGTAGCTTGGTTTCTCACACTCTTTGTCTCTTTTTTTCTCTAGTCAAATAAAAAAAATAAAAATAATAACAAATAGAATTAAATAAACCTCCCCCCCCCAAAATGAACATCTTTATTTCATTATTTAATTTAATGAGAATGCCCAGTGTTAACATTTAATGTAACTTGTGCTATTGGCTTGTGATAATTTTTTTTTGGGGGGGAGGGGTGAGAGGTTTTTGCTATATGGTGCATGCGCTCACCAGAAAGACAGCGAGAGATACAAAGTGGGAAATCACCCCCCAGGGGGGATGGCCATGCTGCAATCCCTTTTCCTCCACTCTCCTCTTGGGATCTTGGACACACACGCACATGTCCCCTGCATGAGTTTAAGCCACCAGGCTCAGGACTCAAACCATGGTTGACTACCTGGGAGTCGAGCGACATAGCCATTATGCCAACTGCTGGTCCTGTGACACTTCTTATCACACCTAGGAGATTGCCTTTTATATCAAGTTTTTAAATTACTTTCTTGTTTTTCTACATTTAATAACTGTACATCCTTACAGTATACAAAAATAAATTTTCCACCATGAATATACTACATATTAGTCCAGTCAAAGATATTACCAAATGCATTATACTCATATAATTTTCTTTTTTCTTGCTCCTTTTCCTTTTTCTATCTGCATAAGATTCTTACGACTCTTTTTGCCTCATTTAACAAGACAGCCCTTACAGTATTTATCGTCTCTCTCTCTCAAGGATTGACAAGTGGACCTCCCACAATGATCTTCACCTGGACTGTTCCCAGGACCTGTCCAAGCCCAGACAGACAGTACTGAATCCATCAGTGAATTCCAGAGAAGAAATCTGTATTCTCCTTAACTTTACCATTTTCCAATCTTTGGCACTTGGCGTGTTAGACATCCCTCCTAAATTGAGTGCTGGTGAATCTCAAATCAGACTACTCTGCCCAAAGGACATAAATGTTAGGAAATGGAGAGCGGTAGGGTCCCTTTAAGCTCTGAGAAAAAGATGACCTTCAATTGCTTGATAACTACCATACTTCCCTTTCTTACTATATCAGAATGAAAACTCATTTTGACCTTTTCTAAGTGGTGCCTAGAGGCTTTTTCCCTGTGTTTCCCTCCTTCTTTGGAATACCCCCTACAGATGGTGCGATATGCTGCCAACCAATTTAAATTAATTTTGCTAAATTGGAAAAAAAGTAAATATCCCTTTCTGAGACAACAGAATTTCTCCTCCAGATCCCCAGAAATAACTCAGGAGAATGATTAGTCTTGTAATAGAGTCCCAGGGTGTGTGTCACTCTTAGACTGTCACAGATGTTTGCTGCTAATAGGATTTTGTGTTCCATGCCAAATATTCTTCTGTGACTGTTACTTTTTTTAAAACCATAAAGTTATAACTAACACATTTGGCTTGTATTTTCAAGAAACTAATTTTCTCCCAAAGGAGAACCTTGGGAAAATATTCTGGTGAATAAAATAATTTGTTTTTTTTAAATATCTCATTACAATTTTGTTTTAAAAAGTCAATGCCACCATATTCATCTTTTAAATAAAATAACTCATGATTGGCAAGAAGAAAGCATTCCATTTAAATTAGGAAAAAAATCTTAAATATTGAAGGAAGGAAATATTGATGCCCTTGTCAAAAAACATCTTAGGACTGCAATACTTAGGTGCCTAGAAGTTAATTTAATAACATAGCAGGGAAAGAAAGTAGCCAATGTCATTCTATGGAATTTCTCACAAGTTTTATAGTTATTTCCATTTAAAAATTAATATACACTTTAGAAAATTCTTATTCTTTATCTAAGTACTTTAAAACTTAAGTTAGATCATCTTTGCTTGTTCAGTAAAAATAAATTGGGATTTCATTTTCTCCAGTTTAATGCCACTGTAAATTTTTAAAGAAAAAACGTCATTCAGAAAAATCAATTCTAGCTCCTTTTTGTTGAAATATGTAATTGAAGTCTGAACTGAAGTTTACTTTTGCCCTTTAATAATAATACCTTTCATTTTCTAGCACTTTATAGCTTACAATGAACTTTCATGTAGATTATCTCCTTTATTTCTTAAACAGCTTTAGAAAGTTGGTGACAATTTACACCATTTTAGAAAATAAAAAATAAAATCCTACACGAGAAGCTAGAGTTAGAATACTAGACATGATATCTAGACAATTTACATAACATACACACGTGCACACCAAAAAATTCACTCATATTGTTAAAAGTTGCTTTTATCTATTCAAGAAAGTTTTATGAAGTAATATAATGATTTTATATGAGAATAGAAGTTCCAGACTTCATTTGTTGGCCAAGATGGAACAACTGGTACTAGACTTGGCCTTCAAATAAAAATAATGATAAAATTCAAGAAAAAAATATAAAGCCATAATATCTAGCTTAAACAACAAATAGTATGAAGTTATGATCCTTGAAAGAAAATAAAAGTGAGGTGAATTTATCAATCATATTAAAATATTTAAGGGTCACAAAAATGGAAAATTATTTGCTTATGATAATATGTATGGTAATATCTTTGATTGAACCAGTATACAGTATATTTAAGATGGGAAAAACAGCAGCCTTGCCTTTCAGCTTTGAGTTCTTTTCTCAAGTGGAGCAGAAAAATGAACCAGAAGTAAAGAAGCAGGTCTGGTGAGCTAAGGAAGCAAAGACAATAGTTTCACAATATTGAAGACAAGTAGCTAGCATGTGTGATAGAGTACCTGAAAAGTTGGAGTATTGGCAGAAAGGCAATGCCACAAGTCTGTGTAGGTGAAATTACATAAGACCTAGCAGACAACACCTACCAAAGGACTGATAACAGCACAGTGGTGTCAGTGACATTTCTCTAAGTAAGATGATATATTTGACTGTCATCTCAGCAAAAAAGTGGAAATCTCATTGAACAAAATATGCAATTAGGAAAGGCCATAATTAAAGAATCAGAAACATATCTTGGATTAATGAGCACTCCCATAAGTAAGTTTTCAACTGAAAGATACTTACCCAAATAACAAATTAAATTGCCCTTTTTTTTTTTTTTTTGAAGAGATTTTTGCTATAGGGCACACGTACTCACCAGAAAGACAGAGAGACAGAAAGTGAAAAATCACCCACCAGGGTGAATGGCCACACCACAATCCCTTCTCCTCCATTCTCCTCTCGGGATCTTGGGCACGCACGCACACATGGCCAGCATGAGTTTAAGCCACCGGGTCCCGAACTCAAACTGCGTCGACTACATGGGAGTCCAGCGACATAGCCATTACGCCAACTGCTGGTCCTACAAATTAAACTGCTTTTGACAGAAATAATGTCAGTAATTTAATAACAACAAAATCAGCACACTATACATTTTTATCTGTAATTTCCAGTAAATAACCATATGTGATTAGATATCTGAAGAGAAATGAAAAAGTGATTCATAGAGAAGAAAAGGGAATCAAAATCTAAACAGTAAAATTGCATGGAAGATCTTAATGTAGCTATTAAAAAAAATGCTACAGGAGAGAGAGAGGGAAAAGAGGAAAGCACACCCTGAAGGGGATGTCCACATCACAACCCCTCCTCCTCTATTCTTTTCTAGGGATTTTAGCATGCACACATATGCCTAGCATGTCTATCAAGCCACCCTCCAAGACTTAAGTCACACAGTCAGCTATGTCACCTTAATCACCACACCATTGTCTGCTCCTAATGCAGCTATTTTAAATGTATTTAATGACTTCAAAATATAATTATAATATAAACAGCAAGGGGAAATTTAATAATTGAAGTAAAAGACCAGAAAAAATATAATACAAGGAAAGAAAACTACAGACCAATGTTTTTTTATCAACATAAACAAATATTATGTGATCACGTCAATAGACATAAAAAAAGTATTTGACAAAATTCAATACCTATTCTTGATACAATTTTTCAATAAACTAGAAAGGAACTTCCTATTAAAGAATATTTACAAAAAATCAATAGCTGAGACTCGAGTCTGGTCTGAGCAGGCCTCCTCTACCCCTGGGGCCTGGGAATGACTTTGGACCTTTGACCACTCCATCAGCTGGGCTCACACTGACTGCTTGGACACTTGAGCCTGGTCTGGGTAGGCATCCTCTCATGAGTCCACGCTTGGGGCCTGGAAGTAACATTGGAAGCTTTGGTATATCAGCCTACACGCTGCACTTCACAACTTGTCCCCTCTTCACTATGTTTTATCTCCTTAGCTTGCTACAACGTCATCAAGAGCTGAACATCTGGTAGAAGAGCAAAGTACCTGAAGTTACCCATAACTATTCTAACCTGGGAGGCACAGCCCTCCTATAGGAACACACCTGGACACTAAGGGTGAAGTTTCCGCTTCCAACACTACAGAATCTACTCTAATAAATAGAAAAAACTAAATACTGCATCAGATGACCAAAACCAGCACAGATCTTGAAGAAACATGAGAAAACAAGGGGTTAATTCATCCCCAGGTGAGTATAGTAGCCCCTCACAGAGAAATTTACAGAAATGTCAAAAAAAGAATTCTGAATACTGTATCCCAAATAAAGAGACAAAACTCAGTAAGATGCAAGAGAAAGCTGACAATCAGTTACAGAAAATGAGAAAATCATTTCAGAACTTGAAAGAGGAATTTTTTTTTTTAAAGAAATAGACACTATAAAAAAATCAAATAGAACTTCTGGAAATGAAGAATACAATACAAGAAATTAAAAATTAAAATTTCCCTAGAAAGCATTAAACAGATTGAGCCATGCAGAAGAAAGAATTTCTGACCTTGAAGACAAAATACTCAACGTAACCAAATCATCAAAAAGGATTAAAAAAAAAAAAAAAAAGAGGACAGCATACAGTAAATTCTAGATACCATGAAACACCCAAATAATGGGTATTCCAGAAAGTGAAGAATCTGTTAAAAACATAGAAAACCTCTTTTATGGAATACTGTCTGAAAATTTTCCATATACAGAGAAACATGGAGAGATTCAGATCCAAGAAATAAAAAAGGATCTCAAATAGAATCAACAGAAATAGATCCTCTCCCCACCCCAGGCACATCATAGTTAGACTTGGAAAAATTAAAGACAAAAACAATATTCTAAAAATGACATGGGAGAAATGTAAGTTACTTACAAAGGTCATCCCATTATGCTAACATTAGACCTCAAAACTGAAACAATCCAGGTAAAGAAAGAATAGGAACATATATTCGAAATATTAAAAGAAAAACAATTTCAACCAAGAATACTATATCCAGCAAGATTATCCCTCAAATGGGAAGAACAAATAAAAGTATTCTCAGATAAGCAAAAACTGGAAGGATTCACCAATACTAGGCCAGCTCTACAAAAATTACCGAGGAGAATATAGTATCAGGATAACTGAAGTGAGACAAAAATAGAAGAACAAAAAACATCTAAGAAAATAGCTAACAAAATGACAGGGAGAAGTCCACAAGTATCAATAATGATGACTATTAATGGATTTAATTCTCCCATTAAAAGACACAGACTGGCTGAAGGGATACAAAAACAGAAGCTATCTATATGCTGCTTACAAGAAATACCTCACTGACAAGGACACACATAAACGGAAAGTGAAAGCCTAAAGAAAGATATTTCATGCAAATGAAACAAATTTACTCATTTAAACAAAAACAATTCCCGCCTCTACTGATAAAAATAGATCAATAAATAATTAAGAGAGAATGCTGGTGACAAAGAATGATGAAAATTTAGAAAATTATCAATATGTACTAAAACTACTTAGTGAAACTTTGATTAAAAACAGAATATTTACAGTTTAAGATTATTATAGTATTAATTGTTCAGGGAAGATAAAACCTTTACACTGAAGAAACTAAGTGCACCTAACTTAATCCAGTGATCAAATCAGTGTTGTATGTGTCTCCATGTGATGCACCCAGAAAGATACACTATCACTTTTGCTGGTATCGCTGATCATAGCAAAGAACCCAAATGTATCATAAGGAAATATCATGCAAACTAAAACTGAGAGACATTTCACAAAACTTTTGGCCTGTGCTCATTTATTAAGTATTTTGAAGTAAAAAAAGACAAAGAAAGGCTTAAGATGTGTTCCAATTTAAAAAAAGCTAAATAGACATGATAAATTAATGCAATATATGACCTTTATTATATCCTAGTCCAAGATAAAAACAAACAAAGGAACACATAAAGGATATTATAGAGACAACTGACAAAACTTGAATATGGGCTATGGATGAAATAGTATTGTACAATATTAAGGTAAAATTTCATTTTGATAACTGTACTTTGGTTATACAGAAAAATTTTCATTGAATACTTTGATTAAAGGAGGCCTGTACAGCCTACCAAGTCCTAGATGGCTCATAAAATAATTAATATATTTTTTAAGAGATAATGATAAAGCAAATAGGGAACAATGTAAGTTAATAGTGAATCTTAGTACAGACTGTGTGTGGGAGTTTCTCGTACTGTTTTTTCATGTTCACAATGTACATGGCTGGATTTAAAAACCTGTTTTATAATCTACATATTTAACTCACATAGATGGATAGATACCTTAATTAATATGCATAAATTGCTATGAATTAACTTCCTTGGCATTCACCTGCAATGTTTATAATTGGGATAGTTTCAACATGTAGTTTTCAAAGTTATAGTGTGCCTTTTATGATTAAGAAATGAAAGATTTAAGGAATTAGCAATTGACATACAATTAATCCCTCTGAATTAAAAAGAAAAATGTCTCTCAACCTCACTAAGTAAATTGTCAACCTGAGATTTTTACAGAGATAGGAGTGTGGAAATGAAAATTCTCCATTGTATATTGAAGTGGTGTGTTTTAAAATGCATACTTTATACTGTGAGAATAAAGTTTAACAAGTTCTCTTGGGAGCATGGTGCTTAGCAAAGGAAATGCTGTAGTTCTGACTCAGTCTACTGCACTAAAACTAACTTAAAAACCTTCCTTTCTCCATTAAAATGTGGCTGATATACCAGACTTTTAATTTGGTAACAGAGTTTCCTAAATCAGTGATAAAATGTAAATAAGATAAATCCATGGACTGAATTCCAAGTCTAAATTTTTGTGAATGTTCTATTGATCATTTCAACCTAAATTATATATATATATATATATATATATATATATATATATATATATATATATATAATATATATCACATATATATTATATATGAAAAAACTGATAAATTTGAATTGTGTGTTTGCTCAGGTGTCTCCTAGCACAGTGGCTTGCTGACATAAAGTTCCTGTCTCTTTTCAAATGTCCTTTGATTGTTGATTAGTCATTCTGGTCAATATCAACAGTGATAACATTAGGAACATCAAGAAGAAAGGCAGAATACAGCAAGCAAAAATTGGTGTAAATGGAGCAGATAGCTTTCCTGAATTTCCTAACTTACATTTGGTGGTTAAGCAATCACCTTGATATTAAGGGCACATGCTATAAATAGGAGAGTAAAGGAACACACAAAGAGGTAAAGTTTCAGAGCCAGCAGATGGTATGGTGGTTAAAGTGCTGGATTCCCACATGGTCAACCTCGGTTTGAATCCAGACCCAGCATCTTGAAACTCACAGCGTGAGTGTGTGCCTATGTGCCCAAAATTCCAAAGAGGAAGATGGAAAAGAAGGTAGTGCAGTAGGGCCATTCCCCCAGAGGTAATTAATTTCTCATTTTCATTCTCTCTTTTTTCTATCTCCAGAGAATGCATGCACCCTAAAACAAAAATCTAAAAAAATGAGGTAAAGTTTTTAAATTATACACAACACGTAAAACAATAAAACCACTATGTAGTGTGACAAGTTAGGTATAAATTATATAACAATTAGAGCAGTTACCAAATTAGTGTACAGACAGAAAAACCTAAAACACTAGGGGTAAGTCAAAATTAAATTCAAAAAAAAAAACAAAATAAAACAATAGAAACAGAAAATTCAAATAGCCCACAAGAAAATAGAAGGCTGGAAATGTGAGAGCAAACAGAAAACAAAACAAACAGAATAATAAATAGCACTCTTAAGCCCTAACATACCAATGATTACATCAAATATAAGCATTCTCAATATACTAATTAAACACACAAATCAGCAGTCACTTAAAATTATGATCCAACACATGCTGTTTATCAGAAACTCACTCCAAACATTGCAATATTGGCTAATTGAAAGTAAGAAGATGGACAAAATTATAGCATGCTACATTAACCAAGGGAAAACAAGGATGGCTATATTAATATGAGACTTTGAAGCAAACAAAACTACGAGACAGAAGAAACCAAAACAATAATAACAAAAATTATATAATGATTTGAGAGTTGACCTACCAAGAAAACAAAGTAATCTTAATTATGTACATAAATAATGGAGCTGAAATATTTAAGGAAAAAATCATAGAACTGAAAGAAATATGAATATGTGTAATTACAGTTGAAGATTTCAATGCTCTTCTCTGAGGCTAGCTTATGGAACAACCAGACTATAAACAAGCAAGGATATAAAAGAACCCAATACTACTATAAGCCAATCAAAAGAGGTTTTATTTAAGCTTATTTATTTTTTGCTTTTTTTTTTTTCCATGAGAGACACAGAGAGAGAGAGACAGAGGGAGAGAAAGAGAGAGAGGGAAAGAGGGAGACAGGCATTCCAGCAGTCTTTAAACCACAGTCTACTCCAATTCTCAGGCAGCCTGGTTCACTGTGCACAGACATTGTGCTCCAGGAAGTTCCGGCATGCAAACCCAAAACCCAAAGTGGGTCCAGGTGATTTGCTCCTGTACTACCAACAGAGTCCCAGTCAACAGGGTTTAAACAATGCTGGGAACCAGCAGTTAGCGTAATGGCTATGTCGCTGAACTCCCACGTAGTCGACCGCGGTTCGCGTCTCGGACCCGGTGGCTTACAACTCACGCCAGGCGCGTGTGCGTGCGTGCCCAAGATCCCGAGAGGAGAATGGAGGAGAAGGGATTGCGGCGTGACCATCCTCCCTGGGGGGTGATTTCTCGCTTTCTGTCTCTATGTGTCTGTCTGGTGAGCGCACGCGCCCTATAGCGAAAAACCTCTCTCAAAAAAAAAAAAAAAAAAAAAAAACAATGCTCATAAAACGCTTAGCAGTAAAATACACATGCTTTTAAAGTACTCATCTATCTGTGTCATAAAACAAATTCTACAGGATGCTATCCCATAGGAGCTGTGCTCTATGGAGTTACTCTGACCGTGGGAAATCATAGGCAATACAGAGCTGCTGGCTCCCTGGGTTTCATAGTTTCTGGCCCAGGGGCCCTCTGGGTGCATGAGTCTTGTCCCAAGAGAAGCAGGCAGTGGAGAAGAGGGGCAAAGGTGACATGGAGGTTGAGGAGGCTGCATCTCACATAATCAACTGTATGATTTGAGTCTGAGACCTGTGTCTTGAAAATCACACCAAGCACATGTATGGGCATGCCGAAAATCCCAAGAGGAGAGTAGAGGAGAAAAGACTGCAGCATGGCTATCCCCCTAAGAGTATTTCAGGTATTTGAAAGTAGACCTAAGGGGACCAGCAGTTAGCGTAATGGCTATGTCGCTGGACTCCCATGTAGCCGACTGCAGTTCGCATCCCGGACCCGATGGCTTAAAACTCACGCTGGGTGCGCGTGTGCGTGTGTGTCCAAGATCCCGAGAGGAGAATGGAGGAGAAGGGATTGTGGCGTGGCCATCCCCCCTGGGGGATGATTTCTCGCTTTCCATCTCTCTGTCTCTCTCTGTCTGTCTGGTGAGCGCACTCACCCTATAGCAAAAACCTCTCCAAATAAATAAATAAATAAATAAATAAATAAATAAATAAATAAATAAAGTAGGGCCAAGAATAATGATGTGATGAATGCTATGATGAGTCTTAGACTCCATCGTGCCTGGAAGGATTTTCTGCTCTCGAAGATGCACCCATTTCCTGAGACCAAGCTCCTCGGTGATGCTGGAGGCACAGCTGGCACAGCCTTCCAGTTACTTAATTATGTTCAAGCACAGCATTGGAGAAAACAGAGGAGGCAGTTAAGAACTATATATAGACATATATATATTTTTTTTTTCTTGGAAGAAATTGGCAAAAAATACCAAAACAAAGAAGAGTCCTTGGGTGGTTCCTATGATGTGATCTGTGATATCAACAAGGAGATGCAAAGGTTAGCAAGCAGAAAGCCTTTGCTCAAGGATACAAAGCTGGACTTGTGTGGGTACTGGGAGATGCCAAAGAACTGCTCTTGGATGACGACAAGTTTGATGTTTACACCATTGCCTTTGGGATCCGAATGTCACACACATTGATTGGGCACTCCAGGAAACCCATTGGGTCCTAAAACCAGGAGAATAGTTTCTCTGTCTGAGATTTAGCCAAGTGAACAATCCCTTCATATGCAGGCTTTATGTTCTATATAGCTTCCAGGTCATTCCTGTCCTGGGAGAGATCCTTGCTGGAGGCTGAAAATCATATTGATACCTTGTAGAGAATATCTGATGGTTTCTATCTCAGGAAGAATTCCAGGAGATGATAGAAGTCACAGGCTTTGAGAAGTGACTTATGAAAGCCTCACATCAGGCATCATAGCCATTCATTCTGGCTTCAAACTCCTAGCTGCTTTCCTGTCCTGGAGCCTGACCCAGGCACATTCTGTTAAAAGCTTGGAACTGAATGATAATCTGATGGGATGAAAGCAGCGTGTCTCCTCTTAAGGCTATGTGCCTTGCACTCTGCATTGACCAATCTCAAAGTAGAAGGAACATTTCTGCCACTCTTTTGCAGCTTTCACCAGGAGCTGCTTCAGGTCTTCTAGAGGTACTTGATCTGCCTTTTTGCTTAATTCCTGCTCACTTCTCTTGGCTGTGCAGTGTGCAGTTAAGGTAAAATCAGCACTAACACACAGCTTTGACTTGTAAAAATATTAAAACAGAAATAAAATCTACAAATCAAAAAACAAATGAAACGCACAAAACAAACAAATTTAAAATAAACAAAAACAGTGCTGTGTTTTCCAGTCACACTGTAATCCAACTGGGTTTCAAAAACAGAAAGCTAACAGAAAAATGTCCAAACACTTAGATACCAAACATAGCACTTCTAAATAAGCTATGGGTCAATGTGAATGCCTGAAGGGGGGAGGAGAATAACACATTAAATGGAGTAGAAATTAAAACTTGCTCAAATTTGTGCCACATAGACAACAGAGGGCTTCGAGGGAAATTTACACCATCAAGTGCAAATATTCTAAAAGGTGAAAGTCTGTGACTGGGCCTTTCTGTATTTGCCCTCACAAAGGCACATGATTCTACAATGATCTCAATCTAAGAAGTATGGTTTTAAAAAAGAAAAGAAAAAGGGGAACCAGCAGTTAGCATAATGGCTATGTCGCTGGACTCCCACGTAGTCGACCGCGGTTTGCGTCCCGGACTCGGTGACTTACAACTCACGCCGGGGCGTGTGCGTGCGTGCCCAAGATCCCGAGAGAAGAATGGAGGAGAAGGGATTGCGGCGTGACCATCCCCCCTGGGGGGTGATTTCTCGCTTTCTGTCTCTATGTCTCTGTCTGGCGAGCGCATGCACCCTATAGCGAAAAACCTCTCGAAAAAAAAAAAAAAAAAAGAAAAAAAAAAGAAAAGAAAAAGAAGACATCCTGAAAACCAAATACGTGTCAGAGTGAAAACACGCCTAGTAAGTAAGTGTGAAAAATTAAGTGAAAACTGAAGTTCAAATGACAGATTTGGTCACCAACATTTTCAGCAAAGAACTTAAGTTTTGTGTTTATTTTCAAGTCCTGTGCATGTTCATGCCTTATGCACACCCTGCCACATACAGTAACTTGAAAAATGAGCACTAGTAGGTGTGTATTTTTACTAAAAGGCAGAGATTATGTTAAGTATTTCTTTAGGGCTGTGTTCCCGGCACAATGTCTGCAATGAAAAATGTAATATTTTGTAAAGTATCAGTCATATCGACTACTACGTCAATAACTATCAACACATATTCTCCCCCACCTAAAAACTCTGACCCAAATATCCTGACATTGTGGCAGGAAATGCACAGAAAAAGAAAATGGGCTTACAATTTTGACATCCTTTTAGAAATCTGTATCAAGAAGCCTTTGATACAACCCCATTTGTAGAGGCTAAATCCTTGAAATAAAAGCTACTATGTGGTAGCACTTTTCTCTTTAGTCACCAAACCATTTCAAAATGTGTTTGTGCCTCTAGACCTCAAATTATAGAAATGAGATCATAGAACCTTTGTATAGTGCAATAGTTTGAACTGAGAGGAAACTGCTGTGGCTAAATTGTAATTAAGTTGGGGCCAACAGATGGCATGGAGGTTAGGGCAGCTACATCCCACATGACTGACTACGCATTTCGAGTCCAAGAAGTGGCAGTTTGCAAAACGCACCAGGCACATGCAGGTGTGTATGCAAAATCCCAAGAGGAGAAGAGGGGAGAAGGGATTGCAGCATAGACATCTCCCTTGGAGGATGCTCTCTCACTTTCTCTTTCTCTCTGTGTCTCTGTCTCCAGTAAGAACACACACCATATAGAAAAAAAATTTCTTTAAAGAAATTAAAACCAAATAAAGCTGCTGGGTTGATTCCAGGTGGTATGGTTCACAAACACCTAGCTGATTGTGGATAAGAATGCTAGGTATAATGAATAAGAAGTCTCTAGTGTTTTACACTATCATTTTGAAATAGTAGTATAAGAACACTGATACTGCTTAATCTGCTAAAATCTTCTGAGCTGCTTTCCCTGGCCAAAGAAGATTTATTTACACTTTTTGTTTCTTGGAGACAAGCAGACTTTTAAGATTCCACACCCCAACTATAACTTCATTGATGTCATGGGAATATGCCCTCCCTAAGTTAGAAAACATTTGCTTTTTCCCTGTTGGGTCTGGAAATCAGTGGGAAGAGCAGTAAAACTAGTGTGAACCTTACTTGTGGTTGGTATGTTTGTGTTGGGATATTAAGTCCACTTGGTCAAATCTAAATAAATTAAATTAGCTTCAGCTCTTAGGCTTTGAAAGACTATTTCACAAAAACAAGGCTTTGAAGGTGGTCAAATGTGTACCAGTGTATATTTAACAATTTTGCTATATGTAAATATATTTTATAGTTCATGACTTGTTTTTAGCATTTAAACAGGAAAAAAAAAATGTGAGTGGCATTTTATGAGGGGTAGTAGTTTCAGACAGGTAAAGGAAAAAGAAATGACAGGCATATTCTAAATTTGTCCTAACCAAATCCATTTAGGAGTTCTAATACATCACCGATTTAAATGGAGAAACACATCACACATTCCAGTACTCTCTTGCCACAAGTTTTTCAGCTGTGTAGGCCGTATCATGCAAAAAAACGTAATGAAGTCTTGCACTTTCTCATAGACATTAGATTCTAGGTCAGTGCTAAAGTTGACCTCAAAGATAAGCCATAAAACATTTGAAATTGCTGTCAAATTCATATAGTTCAAATATAAAAAGAGTAAAAAGGCAGCTAGAATATAAAAGTTTGGTGTTAGGGCTAAAATGGATAAACTCAACCTAATCTAATAGTGACTTAGCTGTGTTTGAGTTAAGAGACTATTTTTAAAAGAGAAACATGAATAATTAGCTCCTCAATACAATTACCTGACAATAGATAGGACCTGCACACCCTGGTAAATAGACAAAACAAAAATAATTTACTTTTGTCTTTCCTATAATTGTATACTCAATAATAAGTAATACAGTAAGAAAGCATGATTTGTGCAAAAAAACAGGAAAATATAATCTATAGTTAAGAGAACATAGTCAATGAAATATCACTTGTAGATGACCCAGTATTTGGAATTATTAGACAAGAGATTCTAAAGAAATAGTTACAAATATGTTGAAAAAGGGATAAAGAAATGTGAAGCAGACAATGGGAAGTGATGGGAAAAACATCATTTGAAAATAAAACAAAGGAGCAAAGAGCAAGCTGACTCCTCCTCCTAGAGACAGGCAAATAGAAGAAAAAGAACCTTTTGAGGAGAGTTAGTGATAGATAATTCATATAGAAAAAGTAGATGGTAAATCAGACTATCAGCTCAAAAAAGAACAGGACTATGGAAAAGCAGAGGTCAACTTAAGTAAAACTCATTTGGTGCTTACGAAGTGTGAAGCAGCATATTACGAGTTTTCATATATGCTCCCTATTAATCTATAGCATAATGTAGTCAATCATCAATAATTCAGAATTAGATTGAACCACAACAGAAGATAAAGTACATGAGGCTGAACTAGTGAAATAGCATTTTTATGACTTTTGACTAAAACATTGCTGATTTTTTTCTAGGCTTTGTTTTCCAGTTTTAATGATTTGTGTCCTGTCTTGGGCTGTCAGTAGGTTCGTGTACGTACTATTTGAACAGAATCCTAACCTGCTTCCTGGCTTTAAGTTTTAAGCAAAGTTCCTTAGGATTTATTTGATTTAAGTTAAAACTGCTTTTCTTGAAATTACCAGCTGAACTTGCTATTGAAAGTAGTTAGATAATTTGGAGCCAGGAGTTAGCGTAATGGCCACTGGACTCCCATGTTGTCGACCTCGGTTTGTGTCCCGGACCCTGTGGCTTAAAACTCACGCCGGGCGCGTGTGCAAGTGTGCCCAAGATCCTGAGAGGAGAATGGAGGAGAAGGGATTGTGGCGTGGCCATCCCCCCTGGGGGTGATTTCTCGCTTTCTATCTCTCTGTCTCTGTCTGTCTGTCTGGCGAGCGCACGCACCCTATAGCAAAAACCTCTCCAAAAAAAAAAAAAAAAAAAAGAAAGTAGTTAGATAATTTAAGAAATGGTGTGATATCAATATAATGTGGGGGAAAAGAAATGGAAGACCACTGTAGACACCAGAGATATTGTGGGAAGAGGGTGGGAAAGGACAGAGGGTCAGAAATAGGGGTAAAAAATCATATATATATATATGAAACAAGAAATGGAAAATTATTAACAATAATATGCATGATTAAGCCACTAAGCAATATATTCTGCATGGGAAATCACATTTTGTATGCTGTGATGATGCTTAGGGAATGAATGTAAATTAATTAAGTTAAAAAAAAGTTTCAAAAAAAAAAACCCTAAAACTGTTTTTCTTGAAATTGAAAAAAAAAAGCATTAAAAATACCTATTTGATGACTGTAGTAAGCTATATAGCCCCAGCTAGATGCTGCTTTATAGTATGTTCATTCTACTCACTGAGGTTTATGCCTAAAGTCAGACTTGTGTTCATGGATATGTATATATCAGCCATGCTTGCTATTCAAAATATTTAGATTAATTAAGATCTTTAGTAAATCAATAAAATGTGGGGGTAAAAAGGCATAGAAAGCAACCGTAGATACTAGAGACAGTGTGGGAGGAGGGTGGGAGATGGCAGAGGATGAGAGATAGGGAATAAATGATGGAGATAAAAGCAAAATATACAGGCAGCAAGAAATGGAAAATTATTTGTTGATGATAACATGTATATTGATGTGCTTGATCGAACCAATATACAGTGTATTCTGGATGGAAAGTCTCACTTTGTATGCTGTATTAATGTACAGTGAGTGAATGCAAATAAATGAATTTAAATTAAAAAAGAATAAAAAGAAAATATGTCATATGTGAGAATTTGTTGGAAATAATAGACCAATGATGGGAAATGCATATTCATGATTATTTTTATTCTTCTCTATAGATTACGTCTTTAAAAGCCCATTTTCAGTATTTTTCGGAATATAAAATTAGGCCCCCTAAAGCACAGGCAGTAAATCCAAAAACATACAAATGGGACTACAACAGGTTAAAAATATTTTTGACAGCAAAAAGAAACAATAATTACAGTGCACTGGCAATCCTTGGAATGGGTGGATATATTTTCCAAATATGCCTTAGGTAAGCAACTGATAACCAGAAAATACACAGAACTCAAGCAGCTTACCCCTGCAAAAATTATAAGCCCAATTAAAAGATAGAAAAATGAGCTGAACAGACAACTCTAAGGAAGATATATGAATGGCCAAAGAGTATATGAAAAAAAAAAAAATTCAACATTCCTTATAAGGAAAATGCAAGTCAAAACTACAATGAGATACCAACTAACCCCAGTCAGAATGACTGAGATTAAAAACATAAAAAGTTATGAGTGCTGGGAACCAGCAGTTAGCGTAATGGCTATGTCGCTGGACTCCCACGTAGTCGACCGCGGTTCGCGTCCCGGACCCGGTGGCTTAAAACTCACGCCGGGCATGTGTGCGTGCGTGCCCAAGATCCCGAGAGGAGAATGGAGGAGAAGGGATTGCGGCGTGACCATCCCCCCTGGGGGGTGATTTCTTGCTTTCTATCTCTCTGTCTCTCTCTGTCTGTCTGGCGAGCGCACACGCCCTATAGTGAAAAATCTCCCCAAAAAAAAGAAAAAAAAAAAAAAGTTATGAGTGCTGGCAAGATTGTAGTGAAGAGGGAACTCTCTCATACTGTTGATCTCATACTGTTGGTTAGAATATAAATTAGTACAGCCACTGTAGAAAACAATATGGAGGTTCCTCAAGTAGAATTACCATATGATTCAGCTATTCCGCTCCTGAGAATCTATCTACCCAAAGGATAAGACTACACTGAGTTGGAAAAATCTTGCACATTCATGGTTATTGAGGCATTACTCACAATTGCTAAGACATGGAACCAAACCAAATGTACATGAACAAATGAACAAATTGAAAAGTTTAGCACATGTACATTACAGAATACTACTGAGCCATAAAAAATGACACCCTGATATTTAATAGAAAGTAGACAAATACGGGAGATTTAATGCTAAGTGAAGCAAGCCAGACTATGAAAGAGAGGCACTGTATGTCCCCACTCCATACATACTGAATATCTGCACTCTATGGCAGAAACAGAAAGATTGGAAGATATAAAAACATGGAAAGCAATTGTGGGTTGCTAGAGACAGTGTGGGAGGAGGGTAAGAAAAGGGAGGGGGTAAAAAGAAAGAAATCAAGGGGAAAAAGAAAGAAGCAAAACATTCAAGGGACATACAAATGAAAAATGATGTGCTGATAACGTGTATAATGATATCTTTGACTGTACTAATATACAGTGTATTCATGCTGGGAAAATTCTTTTTTTATGCTGTAATTATACACAGTGACTGAATATATAAAAAAAATGTATTATAGGATAAATAAATAAAATTAATGAAACATTTGGTTCAGGAATTGAACCATGGTTAGTCATGTGGAAGTCCAGTGACATAACCACTATGCCATCTGCTGATCCCTCTGAATTTATGAAACCTGTATAAATTACCTTCATGTATTATATATTATATCTGGAGACATTCTTTCTCTCTTTCTTTTTTCTTTCTTTTCCTTTCTCTCGCTCTCTCTTTTTTCTCTTTCTTTTTCTTCCTTTCTTTATTTTCTCCTTTCTTTTCTTCCTTCCTTCCTTTTTTTCTCTTTCTTTCTTCCTTTTTTCTTTTTCTTTTTTTTTTTTGTTTGTTTGTTTTGTTTTTGTCATAAGGCACATGCACTTACTAAGTAAAAACAGAGAGAGGAAAAGTGACAAATTACACCCCAGGAGAATGGCCATGATGCAGTTCCCTTTCCATTATCCTCTCAGGATTTGAGGCACACACACACACACACACACACACACACACGCCCATTTTGATTTTTAAACCACTGTGTCTGGGACTCAAACCATAGGCAACCATACAGGAGTCCAGCTCCTTAACCATTACATCACTTGCTGGATCCCCTTCCTTCCTTCCTGCTTGCCTGCCTTCCTGCCTTCCTTCTTCCCTTCGTTTAGTGATAAAGAGTATGTGCATGTGCATAAGAGAGAAGAGTGACTTCCAGTCCCGCAGGCCAATATGTGAAGACTGTTCCACTTCTGTTGGGCCTGGAGATACTTTTGATTGTCCAATCTGCCTTGATGTCCAAAATGTATGTACATTATGGAAACAGCATATAATTAGAAATAAAATTCTGAATTCTACTGACACATACATCTGTGATAATGCAAGTTAAAGAGCAATTAGAGAAAAGAATCCATTTGAATGTCTGTATCTACCTGAGTATCATATTTGTCACTTATGTTTCTACAACTATCTTTAATATTATATCTAAAATTTACATAGAGAAACTACTTATCCTTGGGCTTTGCATACAACTTTTAAGGAAAACTTTTTCTTTTAAAAATATGCAAATTCCTTTTCAAATTCTATTAAGAGTTTACTGTGGCAGCACTGTTTTAGGCAGTTGTATAGGCAGGGTCAAGATGCCAGTGTATTAGGGGTAACATTCTGCAAATAGTAATGTTGGCAGTGCCAAGAAAATAATCTCAGCAAATCTTCAACTGTTTTCTAGGTTTCCTTGTATGCCTTATTTTACTTTCTATGTAGGAGTTTTAGATCATGGAATCCATTTGAGACTTTGAAATTTCACTAATAAACATGACAAAAACTGACAACTGGTATAAGCTTATTTAGAAAAATATTACAGTAACCTTTAAAGTTTATTTATTATTCCATGAGTGAGAGAGGGAGAGAAGTAGCGAAACAGAGAGACAGACATGCAATACCCCTGAAAGAGTCCTGACCCAGTGATCCACCTTCTGCCTCAGACAACAGGATCATAGACACACATGTGCCCAGTGTATTCAGGAAGGTCTCCAAATGTGAAATGGCAACCTACCCATATGGGTTGGCCTCTTGGGGTATCATGTTTTACCACCTCTCTGTTGTCTGTCCTATTACAGTAATATTTTTAATAAATAATATAAGTATTTCTCTGGAAATAAAAGAGGTGCCAAAAGCTTCTCTAATCTCTCCCTTATTTGGTTTGGAGAAAACTGAGGTCTAAGTACATGAGGAGACTTTTGTTGGGTTACACAACTCTAGAGTGACAAAGATTGAACTGATACCCTATATGTATCCTGATACAAGGTTCAGAATTATTTGCACAGTCTTCCATATGTTCATTAAATTATAAATATAATTAAAGCATCATTACTAAGATAGACCTTCAGAATCTATCATTTTTTCTATTAAATCTGTAAGTATGTTAAACAGGCAATGAGGCAAATATACCCATGATTACTTTTTTCAAAATGTGAAACTAGATGACTAATAAAAGTAAACTGCAATATAGCCCATACTTGGTGAATAGAAATAAGCATCTATTTGAAGAACACTTTGCGTTATTTGACCTTAAAAAATAAAACTCTTTCCCTATCTATAAAAAAATAATCTGATTGTGCAGCAGGGCTTAAAAAAATAAGGTTGTTTAGAAACTAGAAAAGGCATCCTTTTAACAAAGCAGATAATAGAAGCAGCACTTACTATTGTCAGAATTTGTACAATATGAATATATAAATGAAATCATAAAATGTTAGACCTATCAGTCTGTTTTTTAGTCTCAAATCAACTGAAGGATGAGTCATATCCTGTCAGAAATAGGGATTATTTTTAGCTCAATATTAGTAGGGACTTCGAGAAGGACTAAAGATGGGTAAACATTTATATTTTCTAAAAGGCCCCATTTGATAAATGATTCTAATATACCATTTGTGAAACACAAGTTATTTCTAGCTTAAGAGGCAAGTTTTGAGAAATTCATAGATAATAAGCCTAAAAAATTATTAACTTTCAAATCTTGTTTGTTTTCATCTATTTCCACAAATTTATTCTTTGTAGCTTTTGTGGAAATGGGAAATTTGAACCAGATTAATATTTATCCATCATAGACTGACATTTAAAAAATGTTAAAGATAATTGAACATCACAATGGCGCTAACAATGAAATGATAGTGAGATAGATTCATTCTTAGGACCTAGTTTTAAGATGAGTATAGAATTTGTTGTGATCATTTTAGCTTCTTGGTGTTTGTTCCTGTAAGAATTCTTTCTCTATTAGTCAACTAGCAAATTAAAAAATACACAGAACAGAAAAATCAATTGCCAGAAATTTATGGAAAGAAATGATATAAATGATATATTTTTTTTACTCAAGTACCATCGAAAACATGAAATAATTTATACTTCTGAGAAGCATCAATATATCATTTTCTCCCCAATTATTTTATGTCACAATCTCTGGGGTCTTTTCTTTGTAAAACATTCCATTTTTAAAATCTTTTGCATGATATCTCATTACATCCACCTCCCTCCCCTCCATCTCTTTCCCAAATCAAATACTTTCACAGATGTAAGCTCTATAACACTATTTTTTTTTAATTACTTATCGGGACCCGCAGTTAGCATAATGGCTATGTCGCTGGACTCCTATGTGGTTGACCGCGGTTTGCGTCCCGGACCCGGTGGCTTAAAACTCACACCGGGCGTGTGTGCGTGCATGCCCAAGATCCTGAGAGGAGAATGGAGAAGGGATTGTGGCATGGCCATCCTCCCTGGGGGGGGTTATTTCTCGCTTTCTGTCTCTCTGTTTCTCTCTGTCTGTCTGGCGAGTGCACATGCCCTAGAGTGAAAACCTCTTCAAAAAAAAAAAAAATATATATATATATATATTTATCAGAGGGTACATGTGCTTACCTGAGAGAGACAGAAATAGTGAGAGAGGGAGAAAGTACACCAGACAATAGGGTGCAATGCTGTGATTCCTTCTTCATTTTTCTATACTGTCAGGATTTGAGGCACACACATCTGGCATGTTTTTAGAAGCACCAGGGTTGGGATTCAAACCCTATGGTTGGCCATGTGGGTTCTGGATCACTTAACCACCAGTCACAGGGCTGGCCTTATAACATTTAATTTCTTATGCACAGGATGTCCAAGAGATGTATGGTTTTTCTGTGAATCTCATTGCTTTAATTTTTCTTTTCTTTTCTTCTTTTTTTTTTTCTTCTCTTCCCTCAGTTTCAATTCTGGTGACAAAGAGGCCATTTCATCATGAAGTGACTCAAAATGCCTGGATGCAGGATAATTCAGCAAAATAAATAGATAAATAAATAATAATAGATTACACTCCATAGTAATAAAACAAATATTTATGAGACTATATTGTTATAAACAAATAGTAAAATGAATAAATAAATGGAGTGAATGGATAGCTCCTTCTTACAGAAAATTTCAATGAAATATAGAAATGATAGAAATAAAAGATCATCTTTTGGGAAATACCACAGTAATAATTATTCTATCAAGAGATGCTAAAATCTGGGATCAGCAGCTAGCATAATGGCTATGTCGCTGGACTCCCATGTAGTCGACCGCAGTTCACGTCCTGGGCCTGGTGGCTTAAACTCACGCTGGGTGCGTATGCATGTGCGCCCAAGATCCTGAGAGGAGAATGGAAGAGAAGGGATTGTGGCATGGCCATGCCCCCTGGGGGGTGATTTCTCACTTTCTTTCTCTCTGTCTCTCTCTGTCTTTCTGGCGAGCGCACGCGCCCAATAAGAAAAGCCTGTCCGAAAAAAAAAAAAAAAAAAAAAAAGAGAGAAAGAGATGCTAAGATCAATGGGCAAAAGTGTGATGAAAAACAGGAAATTTATGTTGTCTCAAAATATCTATTAATTTTGCCTGTTTATTACAAAGAAAAAAAATTTATTGGAAGGAAGCAAGTCATACAGCATCTTAAAAGTTAGTATTGCTGGGAAAAGCAGATGGTGTAATGATTAAATCTTCAGACTCCCATGTAGTTGACTATGGTTCAAGTCCCAGACTCGATAGCTTAAAACTCACACTGGGTATATGTGCATGTGTGCCCAAGATCCTGAGAGGAGAGTGGAGGAGAAGGGGTTGCAGCATGGCAATCCTCTTGGGGGGGGTGATTTCTCGCTTTCTGTTTCTCTGTCTCTCTGATGAGCACACATGCCCTATAGCAAAAAGTCTCCCTCTTAAAAAAAAAAAAAAAAAAAAAAACTTGTGTCGCCTATTATGAGATAAATCAACATGTGCCTGATGATGTGATGCACTGAGAAGAGTATCACTGAAGTGATGCACCTAATAATCTAGTTGTACTATTGAGGAGATGCCAGATGTCTTAGTTCATTTTGTACAGTTATAGCATGATATCACAAATTGAATAATTTATAATAAACAGAAATTTATTTCTCACAGTTCTGGAGACTGAGAAGTCCACACAAGATGCCAGCTTCTGGAGAGGATTTTCTCTTTGCATCATTTCATAACAGAAGACAGGAGAAGAGAGGATGTGGGGGACGGGAGACGAAAAGGGGTCAAACTCCGTAATTTTACAACAACTCTCTTCCCAGAATAATGGCATTAATCCATTTACTCATGATATAATCACCTCTCATTAGGTCACATCTCTCATCACGATCGTATCAGGGAGTAAGTTCCCGACACATGCTTTTTAAGGAACACATTTAGCGCATAGTACCTGATTAGCCCAACTGCAGTACATTCTATGAGATAACTGGCCAGTACTCTGCAAAAATGTCAAGACCATAAAAGACAAGGATCTCTAATTAAGTAATGATAAGGAGACATGACAAATAAATTCAACATGCAATCTCCTATTAGTTGTTGGCCCAGAGAAAGGACACTGGTGGGGCAAACTGATGAAATCTAATTAAGGTCTCTAGATTAGTTAATAGCACTATGCCAATGCTAAATTCTAGAATGTGAATAGTGTTCAGAGGTTATTTAAAATGTTAACATTTGAAGAATGAAACTCAGTGAGGTTTAAAAGATTACTTTTCCTGGGACTGGCAGGTGGTGTGGTGGTTAAGGGTGCTGGACTCCCACATGGCCACCATGGTTTGTGTCCCGAACCTGGTGGCTTGCTTTCTCTCTCTCTCTCTCTCTCTCTCTCTCTCTCTCTCTCACTTGCTCACTTGATCTGTTCTTCTCTGGTCTAAATAAATAGTTAAATAAAATAATTATTTTTTAAAAATCACTTTTCTTATTTTTAAAACCTTTTTGGACATTTTGGACTTATTTTTGTTTTTGTTTTTTTGGAGAGGTTTTTCCTATAAGGTGTGTGTGCTCGCCAGAAAGACAGAGAGAGACAGAGAGACAGAAAGAGAGAAATCACCCCCGGGGGTATGGCCATGCCGCAATCCCTTCTCCTTCATTCTCCTCTCAGGATCTCAGGCACACACACACACACACACACACACACACACACACGGCGTGAGTTTAAGCCACTGGGTCCGGGACTCAAACCACAGTGGACTACATGGGAGTCCAGTGACATAGCCATTACGCCAACTGCTCGTCCCTATTTTGGACTATTTCAAATCAAAATTACATTATAAAAAATTATGACACTTAGATCTACAACTTTTGAGATTCAGACTTGACTTGTCCTGAATGGATTCTTGTTCTGTTTCATATAAATTCCGCAAGTGATTCTAATGTCCATCCATGATGACGCTCAAGCATACATTTTTCTTATTCCTTTGAAGGTTCCTTGAAGTCAAAATCATCTGCAGATTTCTTCCCATACCTCTCAGTGCTTTGCGAATAGCCAGATTATAATAATGCCATAGCACGATACATCTGCAATAAAAATCACACAAATATCTTGGGGGAGCAAAATGCTTATTGTAAATATTGAGACCAAGTAAGAGCTATTTTACTTTAAAAAGTTTATATTGGGTCTGCAGTATGAAATGTGGTCCTATAATAAGTAAATAGTTGGTATATTGTGAAAGAAGTTCACAGAATGCTTTCCAACCAGTTCTTCTGGGATCTGAATCCATTAATCATCTAAGCCTAAGCATTAAATTGCAATTTGTGGGTACAGAAGAGGGGAGGGGTGGAGCTGTGAAAAATTACATGTAGTAATATATTTTGTCCCTGTATCCCTAGATTGATCTGTCTGTTGATCACTCCCTTGAAATTTTATACATATTTATACATATAATTAATAAAACTGTAATTCCTTACTAATTACATCTCTTTATTCAGAATTTGGGCAGAAACCAGCCAGAAGTTTAACTTTAAATTGCCACTAAAAAATACGGGTTGTCTGGGACCAGCTGACAGTGTAATGGTTACGTTGCTGGGCCCCCATGTAGTTGACTTTGGTTCAAGTCTCAGACCTAGTGGCTTAAGACTCATGCCAAGTACATGTGAGTGCATGTCCAAAATCCTAAGAGGAGACTGGAGGAGAAGGGATTACAGTATGGCCATAGCCCCTATGGGGGGGTGACTTCTCACTTTCTGTCTCTCTGTCTCTCCAGAGAATGACCATGCCCTATAGCAAAAATCTCTCTCTAAAAAAAGTATATATGTATACAAACACACACACACATACATATGTGTATATATATATATATATATATATATATATATACACACACACACATATATATACGTGTGTGTGTGTGTGTGTGTGTGTGTATATATATATATATATATATATATATATATATATGTATATATATTAGTTTGCTAAGCAAAGGAACACAGTATTTTCTCTCAACTTGTGATTGGAAAGCATATATATGCCCCTCTTTGGGAAAATTCTATTATAATCACTTTGTATGCACCTGTTTATTCAGTGCGATTGTGATAAACAGAACTCTTACTGAAGAGTTACTAAGTATTATGGCTTTATTTTAAAATATTTTAATAAAAATAGTGTCTTTCTAGACCTGTGTGTGTGTATGTGTGTGTGTGTGTGTGTGTGTTTGTAAGAGAGAGAGAGAAAGAGAGATGAAGAAAACTATGCAATGCAAGTTCTTTTAAAATACTCCCTGTCTTTAGGTGAGAATCCCTGTTTTTTATTTTTGTTGTTGTTTGTTTGTTAAGTTTATCCATTTATTTATTTCATGAGTGAGAGAGATAAAGAAAGAGAGACTCCCAACAGAGTCTTTATAATGTGATCTACCCTCAGCTGTCACCCAGACCTGGAACACAAAGTGCATGCCCGCATACTCAGGAAGGTCTCCAGCTTGCATTGGGGGACACCCCCCCCCCCCCCGCATGTGGAACTGCATGCAGAGCATCACATTTTATTACTGGGCCAAGGTCTGGCCCCGTTTTTACTTTTGTGTGCAGAATGGTGAGACAAAGAAATAAGGTAAAATTTCACTCCTCTCCCTGTCTCACAATTCAAGTAGGAAGAAAGTGAGAGCCTGTTTTGGTTTATCGCAATTCAGTCTCTTCTTTACTTGTTTGTTTTTATCTCAAGGGTACTGAGCCTGATGAAAAGAACAAAATGCTTATTAGTAACAAAAGCCCAGAGTCTTAAACTAAGTCAAAGGAAAAAGGGAATTATTTTCCTTAATCTGAGATTTTACTGTCTGGCCTAGGAACAAATATTTGCTTTGTTGGGAAAAATCATTTTGTTGATGACATAGAAAAGAAAGATGGAATCCGAGCTGGACCAGCCTCCCAGCAGCCTCAGGAAGACAGATGTCAGAACTGTAAATGTTCACTCTCCAGGAACCCTCATACATGAATATTGAAGGAATACATACGTTCTTGTTATACTCTACCTTTATAGGAAGAATCATTTCTAGGAAAAAAGGAGCAGTCACTGATTTGAGAGCCTGGAAAGGGAGATGAAAATGTAGAATAGCCTGAACTGAGAAGAGAGGTTTGAACAGAAAAGAGTGAGATCCATCTGAGATTCTATTTTCTGTAAAAGCCTAGCTTGGTGAGCTCAAGAGAATTAGGTAAAATACTATTCTGAACTTTGAAGTTTTATGCTCTGATTGCACCCTGAAATCTCCCACTTTTATTGTGAAACATTTTATTCTTATATTCTAGTTCTATGTTCTAGATAAAGTGAGCTGATAATGTGTGACGTAATCTAATCAAAGAAAGAAAATACAAAGACAGAGTGGAGAACAGCACTGAGCTGTTTATAAGGATAAGGCAGGAGTATAATGATCCAGAACCTTTGAAAGGATGAGGGTGAAAATTTATACATGGGCTAGTTCTACTAAAAGTAAACATGGTGTGATTATTCTAATGATAGAGAAACAGACTTTCCAGCCAACTTAAGACAAAAGAAGGCAGCTGAAATCCTTACAGTGCATAACTCTGGCCTCCTCTTCTGACTCCTTGTTTTAATCTTTTTTGTTAACTCTTTTTTTTAAGTTTATTTATTCATTTCTTCTATGAGAGAGACAGAGACAGAAAAAGAGACAGTGAGAGACAGCAATGTCAACAGGTTTTTTTTTTCTTTTTTTGAGAGGTTTTCGTTATAGGGCACGTGCGCTCGCCAGACAGACAGAGAGAGACAGAGAGACAGAAAGCAAGAAATCACCTCCCAGGGGGGATGGCCACGCTTCAACCCCTTCTCCTCCATTCTCCTCTCGGGATCTTGGGCACGCACGCACACGCGCCTGGCGTGAGTTTAAGCCAACAGGTTCGGGACTCAAACCAAGGTCGACTACGTGGAAGTCCAGCGACATAGCCATTACGCCAACTGCTAGTCCCAACAGGGTTTTGATACCACAATCCACCCACAGCCTCCACCACCCTAGAGAATAGACAAGTATGTACAAGTGGCACATACAGGAAGTTCCAAGATGCAAACTCAGGACATCGCCATGTGGATTCAGCATTGCAATTCATGTGTGATGTGTCTGTGTGGCCCAGATCCAAAAAGTGGGGAGAAACAGAGGAGATGGGGTTCGGAAGTGACCATTTTCCATGCAGGATTCTTTCTCACTTTCGCTCTCTCTCTGGTGAGTGCATGTGCTTTTGGTCAAAACTTTAAAGAAAAACATATATATTAGATTATGTGAAAAACTACAAGTTAATGAGTGAAATCTGTATTTTAAAAAAGAGTAAGAAAGAAATAAAAAAACAAAAGTTAGACTACTGGCAGAATTAATGGCTTCCCAAAGATGTCCAAGTTTTAATCCCAAGAACCTGTACATGTTTTAATTTACCTGGCAACAGGGAATTACAATTGCAATAGATGATCTTAAAATAGGGAGATTATCTTGTATTGCCTGAGTAGATCCAATGTAATCACAATGATCTTTTCAAAGTGAAAATCACCTTTCCTGTAGTATAGCAGTTAAGCCCTGTGCATAGAAAGCTGCTCCCACCTAGCCAAATGTCATTCAAATCCTGGTCCCAGTGGCTTTTTTAAATTTGCCTTACATTTAATCATGTATCTCTTTACAGTGTATAACAGTTCTTTTTCCAGCATGACTGCCATGTATATTAGTTAAGACAAAGATATTACTATATACATATTATATATATACTATCATCAGCAAATAGCTTCTCATTTTTTTTTTTTTTGTCAATTAAATGTACTTTTACTTTTAAAACACTCTGAGCATGCAAGTATGAATGCCCCAAATCCTCATGGTATGGAGAAATAGAGAAGAAAACATTGTGGCATGATCAGACTTCATTGGATGGTGCTTTCTCTCTCTTCCTCTCTCTCTGACAAGTGCACTTGCCTTTTAGCAAATTAAAAATAAAAATGAAAAAGAAATGAAAAAGGGAGGCAGGCATTGAATTTAGAATAATGTAACATTGAATTCAACCTACCATTGCTGATTGTGAAGATGAAATAAAGATGCCACAAGTCAAGAATGCCATCAAGAAGCCGAAAAGGGAAAGAAAACAGTTTTTTCTCCTAAAGCCTCCAGGAAGGGTGGCAGTCTTGAAACCTTTGATTTTAGCTTATTGAGCTCTGTGTCAAACTTCTGACCTCCGGAACTGGAAGAAAAATGTGTATTACTTTAAAATACTAAAATTGAGGGCCCAGTGGGTGGTATGCTGGTAATGGCACTAGACTTCCAAGTGGTCAACTGCAGTTCGAGTCTCAGATCTAGCAGCTTGAAATTCATGCTGGGTGCATGTGGATATTTGCCCAAAATACCAAGAGGAGAATAGAGGAGAAGGGGTTATGACATGGCCATCCCCCTGGGGGAGAGATTTCTCACTTTCTGTCTCTCTGTCTTGGTCTCTCTGGTGAGCATACTAGCCCCATAGCAAAAATCTCTCAAAAAATAAAACAAACAAATAACAACAGAAAGTTAAAATTTAATGGTAGAGAACAGAACTTAAAGCAATTTAAAAAATGAATGTAAATAATAAAAACATTTGGTTCTGCAAAAAGACCAGTAAAAAGGACAAACGTCTATTGAGACTAATGAATAAAATAGAGATGACCCAAAAAAACAAGCAGGCACTGAAAAGGAAACATCACAACTAATGATGCAGGTGTCAAAAATAGTGAGAATGTTAGAAACAACTTTTGGTTTTGTTTTGTTTTTTTTTTTTCTAAAAGACTTTTGAAAATGTAAATTCAGTGGGCATTTCCCTAGAAAATACTATTTACCAATACCGATTCAAGCCAGAAAATAAACATGCTAATTATTTAACTACCAAACAAAATTAATCAGCAATGAAAACATCTTTCCTCAGGAAAAAAACAAACAAAGAAACAAACAAAAATCTCCAGATTGTTTACCACTGGCTTCTACCAAAAACTCAAAGGAACAATACTTACCTTACACAAAGTCTTCCAAAAAACATGTCTGCACAGAAATTAGTGAGTAAAGCATAATCACACGCCAACTACATGTATGACCAGACATTCAAAAATCCTAAGTAAACTCTCATAAAATAAAATATAGCAATGTCATGAAAAGCTTGCACACTGAACCAATTGAGTTCTTGTAGTAATAAAAGGTTGAGTTAATGTTAGAAATTAGTCTGAGTTGTCTTACTTAAAATACATGATTCATTCTATTCTTCTTTTAGTATGTATTAGCTATGAAATTTGGGAGAGATTTATTCTCTCCTCAAATCAAAAAATATGCTCTGATTGGCATAACATGAGCAAGATGGTTTTCGTGTCCTGGCCACAGGTGAAAGATGAAGAAATAGTCTAATCTGAAGCCAATTGTCCAATTTGTGCAATACATTCTAGGGCCTATGTGCTTGTGTGGAAAAAAAAAGTAACCAAATTAATTAAATTGAAGAATAAATAAACACATCTATTTGATGTTTAAGAGGAAAGACACTATCATTTTGAACTTGAATGAGAAACATGTAGCCCCTGCAGTTGAAGCAACCATCTTATAACCTTGAGAAAAGTTTAGGATGCCCCAAATTTCAGAGAAGAAAGTGAAGAGAAAGAAAATTATACTAAGAAATATCAGTGATAGCCCTGAGCTATAAAAATAAGTCTGCCCTACCTTTGAATAGAATATTTTTATGAAATAATATGTTCTCTTTCCTAATATAGATGGTATAGCTTTTCTAATTTTGTAACTTAAAAAGCACAGACTATGTGATTCTTGAATGAATGAATGAATTGTTGTATAAGCAAATCATGTATTCTATGAGGGAACAAAAACTAATCAAAATTGGTAAGGATGGAACTTGGTATGAATATTAACAGATACTTGATAATAAAATAGAGTAATAAATAAATTTCAACTATGAAATAAGCTTTTTTTATATCAGGGCAAGGTTAAAAAAATATATAAACAAAATACACCCTTTACTTTGACCACAAAGAGCAATCATCTTAGATATAATTTAAACACTACTTATTAATAAAATTTTAATATTAGCATGAAAATAAAATTTAAATTTCAGTGTATGAGCCTCTGTAAATTCTTTTTTTTTTTTTTTTTGAGAGGTCTTCGTTATAGGGCACATGCGCTTGCCAGACAGACAGAGAGAGACATAGAGACAGAAAGCGAGAAATCACCCCCAAGGGGGGATGGCCACGCCACAATCCCTTTTCCTCCATTCTCCTCTCGGGATCTTGGGTACGCACGCACATGCACCCGACGTGAGTTTTAAGCCACCGGGTCCGGGACTCGAACCTCAGTCGACTACGTGGGAGTCCAGCGACATAGCCATTACGCTAACTGCTGGTCCCCGCCTCTGTAAATTCTTCACAATGATTTTTCACAAGGTGTAGTACAATATATATTTTCAGATAAAAGAACTTCTTATTACTTTAAGTTCATGTATTTTTCCAAGAGTTACATTAATTGCAATACATATTTTCATAAAAGGTTAGAACAACAGAAGGACTTAAAATTACTCTAAAGTGCAGTAAAACCCCAAGGTTATAAGTAAAAATAATTATTCTGAAATATGAACATAATTGTTCTGAAATATTTTCAATGATGTTGACTGTGTCTTTATTAACCTTAAGAGTGTAATATTAGCATTAAATTAAAAAGCTTTCATGCTGATCTAAAGAAATGTCTGAACTCTTAAACCAGTAAAGCAGTTTATTCTCAGAAAAATGCTACAGGAAAAATATATTCCTATATCATGTGAAAAATACTCTCTAAAAATATTATTCTCAAACTGAAACAATTTAGTTTTTCAGTAGGTAAAGAAATTGTGAAACAAAATAAAATATGTGTTGGTTCATTATTCTTAGCCCTGCAGACTAATGACTATCAGCCACTTAAGTGCCCATTAGAAGCCTAGCATTACGGTATAATGGGTTGTTTTAGTCCATTTTCTGTTGCTCTAACAGAATACCTGAGATTGGGCAATTTATAAACTGCTGAAGTTTACTTGGCTCACGGTTCTGAAAGCTGGAGGTTCAAGAGCTTTGAGCCAGCAACTGATGAGAGAGAGGGCCATCTCTTGGCTGAGAGGTGAAGGTGAAAGAAAGAACAAAAGGCAGAGAGGAAGCAAGAGAGGGCTACTTTTATAACAACTCACTGTAGAGTTAACCCATCAACTCATTAGTCTATTAATCTATTAATTCATGCATAAATTAATCCACATGCTAATTCACCCCCTCATTAATCCATTCACAAAAACAAAGGGATTGAGTTTCCAACACATACATTATGGGGGTACATATTTAAACTACAGCACAGAGATCATATCATATTCATTAGCTATATACTGGAATAAGTAAATGGTCTCATACTTAACTGCAGTGAGATTGCCTGCTGTTGGTGTTGGTTGACTTTGGTGGTAGTTCCAAAGAATAGAGCATGTAGGGCCAATGTGTTTTGCGACAAATGACTAGTATCATTTCTTGACACATTTCCTCATTGCCTATCCACCTGGCTGAGGTTATGTTTAATACCATGTAACAGAACAAACTCAGCTAGTTCCCAGGGAACACAAACGTTGAATATGGTCTCGCTTAGACTGCGATGTAACCCAGAGTTACAGGTGTCCTCCAGCACCAGTGACACCTTTGATCAGCTGTGGGGACACGTTTAAGAGTGAGAGTCTGAGGTGTGGGGACATGCTCTGAGCAAACACCACATGCTCTTTTGGGGTTTGGCAGAACCTTGTAACTTGTCTTTCCTCGACCTTGGCTGCAGGCAGAGCAAGGGTGGAAATTGCTAGGGGCGTTCCAAAAGACACATGTGATAGACTTCAAGAAACATCTTGGCAAAATCCAATTCCTGCTCTGCATCTGAAAGGTTCCTTAGCCTACTCTGGGTGTGGTGGTCCTTCCCCACACATAACAGCTAGTTCTCTGCATTAGAAAGGAAGATGAGATTTTCTCTTGATGGGATTATCACCAAGGGATACACCTGGCCTGGTGTGACTAAGCCCTCATAGATTTGTTAACTGCTTCTTATTGTCTGTAACCTGGCAACCAATGTATGAAGTGTCGTAAAACATACATGTGTAATGTCTCCCTGTTCTATAAATAAAGACGTCCAGTTCATCTGGGTGGCACAGGTTGCTTGGCCTACCTAGGCTCAGGCTGCCTGTGTCCGTTTCTACTCTACCTTTTGTCTCATTTTTTATGCTTCTTCCATAGTAGTGCCGAGCCCGGGGGCGGACGCGGACAGATCAGCTGCAGCTCTGGTCAACACTCTGCCTAATCTCATGCGATATACCAGGCTAGGGTTGCTCAGCAAAGCCTCTTCCAAATACTAGGTAAACAAAACCTCTGAGAAAATGAATGTTATTGCTTTTTGTAACTTATTTTGGGTGTTTTGTTTTGTTTTGTTTTGTTTTTATGCAGTGATAGTTAACTAATAACTGCTCATCCTAGAAGCACCTCACTAAAGAGAAATTCAAAATGTTTAATTTAGTTAAGTCTCTCTTTTTTTCTTTTTCCTTTTCATTGCTGGAGTGTGTGTGTGTGTACTCAGAAGAAAAACAAAGAGAGACAAAGAGAGAGAAGGAGAGGGAGAAAGTAACCTCTAACGAGATGTGGTCACACTGTCATCCCTTCTCCATTTCTCCATTCTGTTGAGATTATGGAAATGCATGCACACATGCCCTGCATGGTTTTCAAGTGTGGCCAGGATTTGAACCATGATCAGATATGTGGAATCTGGTCTCTCTTAACCAGTAGGCCATGGGGCTGTCTCTATTAAGATTTGTTCTTAATGTTGAGTGAGGAAACCAAAGCTCAAAAAATGTTAGTGTTGTATAGTTTTGTAGAACATTGATTAAGAACATATTATTGAGGTCAGCAGGTGGCATGATGGTTAAGGTGCTGGACTCCCACATGGCCAACCTCGGTTTGAGTCCTGGACCTGGTGACTTGCTTTCTCACTCCCTTCCCCATTCTCTCTGTCTTTCTCTGGTAAATTAAAATACTACTACTAATAATAATTAATAAAATGAAATAAATAATTATTAAAAAGAAGGAAAAAACATACTATCTAACCGAGAAAAAAAACAATGCTTAGTGTATAAGTCAAAGGTAATAATAAGCGAGGATTGCATTTATACATTTGCACAAGGAGACTTTTTAGTCTCAGTCTACCTGATAACGTATTTAACAGTCTTTCTTGGAAGTTCTTAACCCATTAAAATGATACTTTGAAATTAGTAGAAATAACTTAAGACACATTATTGACTTGTTTTCTTGGTTCAAAAAAAAAAAAAAAAACTTATTAGAAAACAATGATTTATGTCCCTTCTGAACATTTACAGAAATATAAACTGATTTAGAAAAGCACACAGAGATAAGAACCTAGAGTTAAAGTGATAAATGGCAATCAGAAGAGATTCAGAGATTAAAGTCAAGTTTCCAAACCAATACCAAAAATGTTGAGTGAGAATCAGAGGGGAAATCAGTTCAGTGAAATTTCCCAGGAGTTAGATTCCTCCTCAATAAAATAATGAAAAGAAAGGGTGTGCTTCTTTATCAAATTAGTATACTGTAAGAATTGTTACAGCCTTATGACAAATATCTATTTTGAACTATAAATAGCCCCTGAAATAAATGCTTCCAGCATTACTTCAAAAACAGTTTTCAATGAAATTTAATGACTTAATTTTCCCAAAGAATGTTTAATTAATATCCTATTCTTCTTGACATTTATTTTTTGTCTTAAACTTAGATAAAAGTATTGTTAATACAGTTTCCGTAAACTATTTTTATCAGTGTATCTTATATTATTTGGCTAGAAAATATTAGAGCAACCTTGTACTCTCACACATACAGAAATATAGGCTTTCTATTTGCTTCTGGTTCACAGGTTCATAAAAGCAGCAAGATGTTGTTACAATGTAGTTTGTAGCCATCAGTGAAATTAAAATAATTTTCTGTAATCTAGTGAAACTTATAATAATATTCATCAATCATGGGCACTTATGCTCTTAGGCATTACGTGTGACATAGTTTATGTTAATATGAACACTTTGTGATAAAGGTGGCACATTAATTAGCCTCACGAACAGATGTCATACTTGTGTTATTATGTATTATAACTGTAAAGAGATTTTTTGTTTGTTTTTTGTTTGATATTTGAGAAGTGGAAAGGAATGTAGTTTACTAGATTAGGAAACTGCAGTTTCTTCCTAAGTGGAACATCGCCCTCTGTGTTGGAAAATATCAGTGTAAAAAATGAGATAAAAACGCTTTCGGTTTCAGAAGACATAAATGAGCAAACAGCTGTAAAATCTAAGGACTGCATGAGAAACCAATTTTAAATTCGAACAGAGAGGACATCCATTATTCAAATTGCTATCACTAGACAAGTATAAAATTTATTTGATGTAAACATAATTTTTGAAAGGTAGCTAAGAATTTCTCTCTCCAAATGAAAAATGAAACTCTATCCCCAGAGCTTTTGCATAGAGCAGTCTCATATTATTGCATTCTCTGTGCTTTTGAAGTCTTGTATAGCAATTGATAACAAAAAATGGATATACGTATATTTTCTTGGTAAGACTATATTTAATAATTACTTCATGTCATCAGATTTCTGCTAACAATGATGGAAGATCTGATTCAAAGCAACAAAACCCCGGGAACCAGCAGTTAGTGTAATGGCTATGTCGCTGGACTCCCACGTAGTCGACTGCGGTTCGCGTCTCGGACCCGGTGGCTTACAACTCACACTGGGCGCGTGTGCGTGCATGCCCAAGATCCCGAGAGGAGAATGGAGGAGAAGGGATTGCGGCGTGACCATCCCCCCTGGGGGGTGATTTCTCACCTTCTGTCTCTATTTCTCTCTCTGTCTGTCTGGCAAGGCCACGCGCCCTATAGCGAAAAAAACCTCTCCAAAAAAAAAAAAAAAAAAAAAAAAAGGCAACAAAACCCCTATACCTGAAGTCAATATAACTTTGATCTTTGCTAAAGGAGCCTAAATAAAATATATAATTAATTCATGACAATACTATCTGCCAAACTATGGAGGTAGCATTCAAAAGAATAAACATTCAAAAGAAAAGAAAGAAGGAAGGAAGGAAGGTAGGAAGAAAGGGAAGAAAGAGAGAGAGACAGAAAGAAGGAAAGAAAGAAATACAGAAAGAAAAGAAAAAGAAAGTAACAGGTATAAATCAAATAATAAATGTGGAAGCAGAATAAGAGCTTGTAGTTGTGAACATGAGCAAAGGTTGGTGAGAAGATTAAATAAGCAACTTGTGCATGGAATGGCAGACCCTCTTCTTGGGAAAGCAAAAGAGCTGTGAGATAAAAAGCATAAAAGGTAATTCACAGTAAGTAAAACACCGGCATTAAGTTATGAACCCTAATGTATCATAAATAGAAAAATAAAATATATTAAATAATTTTACCACATAGACAACTAGCAAAATAATTAAGGACACACACATTGATGAAGGAAAGAACGTTGGAGTCATAAATTCAAGAAACTTCTTTGAAGAACAATGCAGCAATGAAAGCCAGAGAGCAGACTAAAGTACACGTAATTATATATATATATATATATTCTTTTTTATTTTATTAGTTTTACATTTAATTCCCATGTCAAGCTAAAATTTTTAAGAATACCAACATTGAATGATGTAGCAATTTTTGTACATATATTCAAAATACAAATTTTGAATGTACAAATTCAAAAACATATGTTTGAATTCATATAGAGCTCAGTTCTATCTGTGAAAATCATATGAAGCCTTTGTTAAAGATACGCTGTATGTTTGCCAGTTAGTAATAACATGAAGCACATTTTATATTTTTATTGGTCATTCAAATATCTTCTGTTTCTTTTGATGTGCCTTATTTTTTTAGTATTTCTTTAAACTGTTGTCCATTTGATCTTTTTCTTTTAGATTTGTAGAAATTCTTTTTCTTTTTGCTTTTTATTTGACAAATAAAAAATGTGCAAATTCAAGGTACAGGCTAATGATCTGACATATGTACACGTGTGTAATGGTTACTATAATAAAATAAATGAACATATTTGTTTTATTCTACATTCTGTTGCTATCACAAAATATTGGATTCTGCTTACTTTATAAAGAAAAGGAATTTATTTCTTATAGTTCTGGAGGCTGGGAAGTGCATTCACCTAGTTCTCTTTCCTTCCTATTCTCCTATCAGAGGTATCAGGCCTGCATGTGAGCCCTCACTTGGCCTTCTCTGTCTCCCTCCACATTAACTTTCAGAGTTTTCCCACTGGTCTTCTATTTCGATGACTACTTCTCTATGGACAGGATCTACACAAATCTCCTTTAAAATAATTATGTTTGTGTAAAAAATTTAATCAATTGACTAGAAAACATTAAATAGTAAGAATGTAAATAGCAGGGAATTGCCTAAAAATACTAGGAGTGTTGTAAAGACTTTTAAACTTTGAGAAATATTGCTTTAGATAGTACATAAAACACTGAAATAATACACCATGCTATATTTGGTTTAGTTATATTAATTTGGATATTAGGATATTTAGATATTAGTGTCATTTTAAATATGCCTCAAATGCTTTGAAATCCTCTTATCAGAAGTCTCATTGTTTTCTCAACAAATATGGGAGGCTTCCATGACTTTATTTTTTTAACAGGAAACTAGGCAGAAGTGCCAGTGGGTGATTTCTGAGATTAGGTCAGAAGGAATAATATAATTTCTGCCTGGTTCTTTATCTCTAGGGTATGGGTCTTGGGTGCCTTGAGAGCCCTGCATGCCAGAAATCCAGCTGACTTAAAGCCACTATCCTGGAGAGACTATGTGGAGAGATCACAGAGATACAAAGGGAAAACCTGAAGTCCTAGTTCCCTCACACTTAGGTGTATCTGTCTGCCCAGCCAAGCCCTAGACAGCAAAGGGAATGTCCTTTCAGATAATCCCTGCTTCTAGCTTTCCAGCCTCCTTAGTCAACACTCTGGATCAGAGGCAAGCGGCCTCCGTTAAGAGGCTGAATCCTAAATAGAGTAAATGTTTTAAGTCACTAGGTTTTGGGGTGGTTTGTTTTGCAACTGAATTTCTGAAATGATTAAATTTTTGGATTTTGTCATTTTTTATTGCCAAAAGTCATGTGCCTGCATGGATGAGAGAGAGAAAGAGAAAGTCAGAAAGCCAGAGAGAGGGAGAAAGAAAGCACCCTCCATGGTCATGCTAAATCTTTTTTCTTCCATTTCTTCATCTTGTCAGGATTTGGGGTGTGCACACAAATATGCCCCACATGCCTGTAAAGCCATTGGGTCCATGATTTAAGACACAATGGGTCATGGGGAATCTGGCTTTCTGTGCATGTTATTTAACTGCAGGTCCAGCCCCGGATCTCCTGCTTTTATATTTTTTGTTGAAATAATCTTACTCTCTCCCACCTCTCGGTAGATACCTTATTTCATTTACTTTTTAAATTACTCTAGATTAAAGGTAAGAAGATAGCTGCATTAACTTTTAAGAGCAACTACATATAATCAACCCTTAGATCTTTACTGTAGAATTTGATTTATTTTGTTTCATCTTAAATTCAAGGACTGTAAATGAAACGTGTAAGAGAGATAGTAAATGTCGCCTGGAGAATGGATATAACCAATTTAACAATTTGTAGAAATGTGTAACCCAGGACCCAGATTCATTTCATATAACATTCAAAAAGCAGGACCTGGAACTATGGTATGCTCTTTAAACATAAGGCAATCAATAATACGCTAAGGATTGTTATTATCTCAGTAGGAGGCTGTAAGACTCTAACTTAGAAAAAAATGGCCACACAGGAACGAGTTTCCATTACTATATCAACCACACAATTATCATCCCTTTACAAACCTATCATCAGAACATTTGCCTTTTCCAGCTTTTTGAGCAAAACAATGTTTAAAAGCAAACAAAGGGGAAGACTTAATAAGGAAGCTCTCTGGGCAGTATCAAATATATCCAGTTTTCATTTCTCCCTTTGTGAAACTGACAACTACTATGTTTAATCAGGCTAAGAACTTAATAAATGCCAGCTTAACTAATTAAGTCTTTATCCCACACATTTGAAATATCCTTTTACCTCCTCAAGTAAAAAAAAAAAAAGAGTTATACATTTCTTTTAAATACAATTATTAATGATTGAAAATGATGTACTAACACAAAGAAAGTGCAACTGAAATTTAATTTGCTGACCTGTAATATTCTCATAAAATGAGATGACTATAGGTGCAATAAACTTAAATTTTAGGAAGTGTTTCATTTCCAGAGAGCACCTTAGTGACAGAATGTAAATTAAATAAAAATATTAATGTTCCCAACCCAGAAAAACAGAATCATAAATCCCAGGGCACAACTTATCCATGTATTGCAAGTGACGTTCTGAAGCCAGCCCACCCTGACGAGATAGCAAGGATTACTCTATGGATGGCATGCATACTGGAAACATGTAGTATGCCGAATTGATCTGGAGATTTAAAATTTTAGTGACTCTGAATATGCCTCAATGCCCATTTAACTTAGACTTTAGTTAAAAATCATGTAGCCTCATTTTCATTTTTCTTTATATGTCAGCATAAAGTGACAGACTAACATTTGGGAGTCAAAGCAGGTTATTACTGATAATTGCCAATCCTTATTTCTGAGGTCTCCACAAATTGTGTCTCTTTCACTCTCTTTTCTTCTTTGCTCGCCTTTCCTGATTGGTTTTCTGCTTTGTGGTCTCCACTAGGAAAATTGTGTCTCAGGAGATGTTCTGGGAGAAATGAAGATGTTTACTCTCGTGGTTTTCATATTCTGTTTGCTCGCCTTTCCTGGTTAATTGGTTTTCTGCTTTGTGAACATTGTTTTTTCCTCGTATGGGCCTGAGGACTAGGAAATATAATACGCCAAGGACATGTCAAGATAGAAATATAGTCAATGAGTAAATAAGCATCTGAATATAAATCTAAGATGAGATCAGAGAAATGAAATCAAGTGAGGGTAGAGTCAGCAAATACTGAGTGGAAGAAGTTCAGGATTCATAGCCTAAATAGAATAGAACAGAAGAAGAGAGGGAGTAACCAATCAGTTGTATGTTGAAGCAGAGAATCACTGAGCCAGTATGAGAAAACAATGAAGCTCCATGTAAGGAAGCCTCGTGGAAGGAATAAGACATGAATGGGACCTTGAATGACAGATCATGCAATTAATTAGCAACAGATAAGAAGAGATAGTCAACATTTATTGACTGTCCATTCAAAATAATCAAAACAACACATGTTGTGTTGGAATTGGATTGGGTTGAGAAAGAAAATATTGTGAGGATGAAGATATGAAGAATATGCTCAGAGTCAAAGAAGACTGAAAAACTGAGTCAGATGATAAGCCGGGGCCAGAATAAGGGAAACTTCAGTCATGTCAAGATGTATGGAGGTGAGGTATCTAATGAAGAGACATTATTGCCAAACATAGGTCTCAATATGACTTACGTGTGATGAATATTTCTTCATCTTAAAGACAGAAAAAAAAAGATGACATTGAGGGGGGAAAAAAAGTTATTCCTCAGATAGAATTTCTCCTTAGAGTCACCTTGCCCATTGGAATTCTTGTGTTGAGGCCTGTTCAAGGTATCAGAGAAGTCAGATCCTACAAGACATGGTATGAGTATACTCATTAGAAATGTCATTTCCCTTACCTAAAGTACTAGGAAAATGTCACCTGGGGATTAAAAGATGTAATCCCAAAGGGAAAAGTTTTTTTAAGAGCTATAGATATGTTGTTCATGGGTTAAATAATATGCTCGTAATTAAAATGGAAACTATGTTACAATATGTCAGCCTTTTGGCTCTACAAGAGTAGGGATCTTCTGAAGTTACCCAAGGTATTTTATACAACAGTTGCCCATTCCTCACTCTAAAATATCAAGTGTCCTCTAGTTCTTGAAACCTATACATTCCTTAGCTGTTATATAATAGGTGATATAGCAGTATTCTGGTTTGTAGGTAAAACAGGAAACTGTGACATACTATTTTTGTTTTGTCAGAACAGCTCAGGTAGCACTTGGCTGACACCTATTGGAACAGTCAAGACAGTATTCATGCTCCTGTGGCTTAAGTGGCAATTTGTTAAGTATTCAGCACTAACTCTGCTCCATTTATTTTCCTTAGCCACACTTTTTTTCCCTATCATATCCCTGACTTTCTAAGCATTATGACGAGTGATGGATTTGTATTGTTTTGCTTATAGTCAATACATTAACTTATGTCGAATTGCTCTAAGTGGCCATATAAGTCTTAGAAAACAACAACAACAACAAAAAAAAACATGTTCATACAAGAGATGAGGTTACTCTTGCAGATAAATGTACTTCCTTTGCAAACCAGTGAGACTTTTAATCACATTTTAAAAGTTCTCCCTAAAGTATAAACATTTTGGAGGGCTTTGTTAGTATTTCTGTTAAGCTAAACAATTGAGGTTGAAAAGACATATAATTCATTTAAATATTCATCAAATCTTTTTTGAAAGATTTATTTAATTCCATTTGTTGTTGTTGTTTTGTTATTATTATTATTATTATTTAATTTGACCAGAGAGAGAGAGAAAGGGAAAGAGAGAAAGCAAGCTGCCAGGTCCAGGACTCGAACCACGGTCAGTCATGTAGGAATCCAAATGCCTTTTACCACCACATCACCTGCTGGCCCTGAAATTTATGTTTTTTAAATTGAGACTTTGCTGTAAGGTGTGTATGCTTCCCAGAGAGACAGAGACACAGAGAGACAGAAAGTGAGAAATCAACCCTCCGCCCCCTGGTGTGGCCATGCCACAATCCCTTCTCCTCCGTTCTCCTCTCAGGATTTTGGGCACACACACACACACACACACACACACACCTGGCATGAGTTTCAAACTGCTAGGTCTGGGACTTGAACTGCAGTCAACTACATGGGAGTCCTGTGATGTAACCATTATGCCATCTGCTGGCTCCTCATTGAATCATTTTATAAAATGAATTCATAAACTAGTGGCCCGTGAAATATATTCTGATACCAAACATAATATTGCTCACTTATTAACTTTTTATAGTTTATTTCTCCTATGAGAAAGAGAGAGAGAGACAGAGAGAAATAGGCAGACAGACATATCCACAGGATCTTCACATTGTGAACCACCTCCAGCCTGAACCAGCATGAATCGTGGGCTTGTGGATGTGCTCCCACTGCATACAGGGAGGCCACAGGATACAAACCAGGGCCCTTTCCATGGGGGTCCAGAATCACAGAGGGCTGTCTTACCATTGCACTACCAGCTGGCCCCATACCTGTTAACTCTTAATTGAATAATTTTCTAAAATCTTCAAATAGGAAAATGTTATCTAAAGATTGGAATTTAAGAAATCACACACACACACACAATTAGAAAATCTGGTGACATCATCTTCATTCCCAGCAGGAAATAATTGGCTAGCACTCAGGACAGGCTATTTCTTAGCTGCTGAAAACTCTGTGAGCTCCCCTGCCTGCCCTATCTCCACTCTTGTTCCAGTTCCCTATTAAATTTACAGCAGATGTTCTTCAACTAGGTGTTCAAGTATGTTATGTGTCTGACCTTGAACATGCAGGCTTTAAGGAGCTTTGTTAGACTAGGATGGGAAAATAAGTCCCCTTTGTTGGAAAAGAAGCAGCATATTACTCTATATGCCTGGGATGCAGGTAATAGTTAATGAGCACACTGGGTTTTATTTTATTTTTGAGGAGGAGGAGAACAGAAGAGCTTATTCCAGCTTTTGTTAAACCCTTTTAATGGATTCCTAATCCATAGGGCTAACTCCTGGCAGCCAGATTCAGACTTTATTACCCAGCTCCCATTGAATATACGAGGAAACAGATACAAGGCTCAAGGCAGGCCAGCAAGATTCTCTCTCTCAGGCATTAGGACATGGATTTCTAAGCTCTCCAGTGTCTGCATGTGACAGGAATTATAAATTCAGCGTCGATGAAGCATATATTTCACATATCGGGTCAAATAGCAAAGGAGTCAGTCTTCAGAGAGCAGCAACAACAGCAGTGGAAAATGAAGCAGGTTCTCAGAGGGAAATGTAATTGAGAAATGAGATCCAGAAGGCTTTCAAGGTGCTGGGTTTTCTTTCCTTCCTTTTCCTTGGATTTCAAAACATATCAATGTACATATAAAATAAATGCTCTCCTTTTGTTTACCTAGCTTAATCTCCATTATTTGAACCCAATATAACCTAATTATAACAGTGAAAAAAGGAAAATCTGTTACACAGAGTCCTTAAAAGATAAGGTATTGATTGTAACATTCTTCACCACCCATCAAAGTAAAGGGTGTAGGAGAATAATACAAATCCATCTATTTAGTTTAACTTAGTTTTCTAAAATCAAGATGCATTCTATACTATGTATATTTCCAATTTTAAGCAGGCAGAATGGTAAATCATTAGTTTTATTATCTCTCTGTGTTTCTGTTTTATTGTTCGTTTCTCCTACTTTGAATATTATCTCTTCTAAATTTAAAAGCAGCAAGTTGGATTCATAAATTAATATTTATTTTATTAGAATTCCAGTAACAGATATGATGACATTGAATGTTTTCAAGGTGTTTTATAAAAGCTCTTTCTAAACAAGTAGTGTAAGATAGTCTCTTTTCATAAAGAAAAAAGAAAAAAAAAGTTTCTCTCATTAATGAATTATTTTGCATATGAAATCCATGAAGTCCTGGTATGGGAACCATAAAGATTATTGAGATAGGAATAATATGATAAGCTTAGGTGATATTTAACTCCAGTGACTATTTATTTAAACCAACCTTCAAATGCTTTAGTATAATGTATCAAGTGGGACCATACCTTAAACTTCATAATGTCATTTTTTCCAAGTGTCAGATAAATCTTACCTTTTACTAATTCATTGTATAAGTGGAAGGAGTGAGGGAGAAAGTTAATTGATTTAATGGCAAATCAGCCATGTGTTTATAAAATACAAAAGCTAGCTGTGTAGTTTGTAAACTGATCTTCATGATGTTTTAATGAGAGGTATTTTTACATCACACCATCATTCATTATACCCAGAGATTGGTATAGTCCAGATCCTCCTTACCTTGAGCACATGCTGTTAGGTTATATATATATATGTGTGTGTATATATGTGTGTATGTACACACACACACACACACACACACATACACACACACAAATATATATATGTATTATAGAGAGAGAGAGAGAGAGAGAGATTTTTGCTGTAGGGTGCATGCATTTGCCAGAGAGACACAGAGAGAGAGAAAGTGAGAAATTATCCACCAGGGGAGATGGTCATGCCTCAATCTCTGCTCCTCCACTCTTTCCTAACGATCTTAGGAACACATGCACACATGCTCAGCACGAGTTTCAAGCTACCAAGTCCAGGACTTGAACTATAGTTGGCCATGTGAGATTCTAGCACCTTAACCAGTATACCGCCTGCTGGTCACTGTTAGGTCATATTAAAGTAAGAATACCAAGTCTTTTTGTTTGTTTGTTTACATATAGGCACCCGTAATGTTTATAAACAGTTTTGTAAAGGTAGTGAGAAAAGATATTGTCTTTATCTTTATTTGGTCTCCATCTTTCAGGATGATATAAGGATAAGGATGAAATAAGGGTGATAATTACTCCTTTTAATGACATGTTAGATTTTACGCTTGTTCTTTTCTCTTCCTTGCAAGATCCTTGTTAACTTTATTTCACATAAAGGAAATCAAGTGCTTAGAGAAGCTTGGTCATTTGTTTAAAGTTACATAGTTAATAAGTTATAGAGCAAAGAGTCAGAAAACCCATCAGAATTTGAAATCTGCTCTCTGATTCTGCTGCACCTGTTAAGAAATCACTACAGGACACTTTGTACATGTTTAATGGTTTAAAATTAACCATCTCCTTTGGCCATAACAACAACAAAATGGTAAAGAAAGATACTATTATTAACACCACTTCAGAGATGAGGTGCTTAAAGAAGTTTGTCTTGGAGAAGCATTCAGTGTCTGAGTTTTAATCTGAACTCAAACATTCTGATTTTGGGCTAATTGGATTGGTACTACCTAACAGAATTCCTGGAAACAAAAATCCAACTAGCTTACATAGAAAAAGAAAATTTATTAAAAATTACTCCTTTTTGAAGAGGTTTGGACTTTCATTTTAATACTTTTGTTATATCATAATATAATTTTACATATTTTATAATATAATCTAAATTTATGTTTTATATTATAAAATGACAATATAATATGGAAAATATATTTTTATCATAATATCACAAAAAGTATTCATTTTTTTTCTCATTGAAGATAACAGCAGAGGTATGTTCAAACTGATGAGCAAACAAAACCAAATATTTAACTGCCAATTTGATGAGAGATTTAGAAAGATCATTTGAAAGCTAAGGAGTTGTCTCTTATTCAGTAGGAGACAGTTTCTCTTGGAAGAATTTTAAGGATGGACACACCTTGAATAAGGCTCTTCTCCAACGTCGTTCTGTTATAGGGCAATATATGTGTGTGGCTCTAGGGCACATCATGGCTTTCATGGGGTCCAAATATCTTTACCTTTTTCTGTTTTAAAATTACTCCTTCCTTTATTAGGAAAAAAAAAAAAAAAAGAAAGGAAGACAAAGAAAAAAGAGAGACCACAGATGGTGTAGTGGCTATATCACTGGACTCCCACATGGCCAACCATGGTTCAAATCCTGGAGCCAGTGGCTTGAAACTCATGTCGGGCACATGAGCATGCATGCCCAAAATCTGAGAGGAGTGGAGGAGAATGGATTGTGGCATGGTCATCCCCCTGGGGGAGGGGGGTGTGATTTCTTGCTTTCTGTTTTTCTAAAAATAAAATATTCTAACAATACATATAAAAACAATTTTTGGCTAAACAGCTCATTTTTTTCTTCTGACTTTAAAAGAGATTAAAATATTTTCATAGAACTCTGAAAGCATCAGGAGCCCTAAGCACTGTACTTATTCCATATAATACATACATTGACCCTGTCTTGCCCACAAAATTCTACACCATTTAGGGGACTGCAGAGTTGAAAGGTAAAGGTATGATCCAGACTGATGACAGAGAAATGAGGCTAAGAGAGATTGAACTAAGAGACACTGTTTAAGAGGAGCTAATAAAGTAAAGGAGTTATTTGGAGACATAAGCAAAAGAATAAAATATAATTTATAAGTATCCCTAACCAGTCCTGAGGAACACTGTGGAATAGGTGACATTCCCACTGTAGAATGGGTGACCCATCTCCTTTGTCATACCCCCTCTATCTTGTCTGTAAACTTTCACTCTCTAATGCTCTTTAGCCGACCCTGCCTGCCCTCCTCCCATGTGATCATCTCTGCAGACCTGTTATGGCACATGACATAGTTTATCACTCTTTTTCTTCAGATTTCTCCCTGTGGCTTTCAGGATATCTACTTGCTTGGGTTTTAGCTATGCTATGGTAATTCCTCTCTTATGCTGATCCTCCCTCATGTCCTCAACTTCTTACATTGGACATCTTTTCTTCTCTCTCTCTGTAGGCAGTCTATATTTTACATGCATTGTAATCCAATTCTATTCCATAACTTTTGAAAAGTTTATTTGTATTATACATTGATTCTATGTGAGGGAAAGAGAGGAGAGTCACATACTCAACAGAATCTCACTCCATGATTCCCATCCATCTTTACCAATCTTTCAACCAGCCAATCACAGGCATGCATGTGCCAAGCATGTTCAGATAGACCTGGGAACCAAATCAGATGTTCCGATGGCTTCCAGTCTTTCAGAGTGTGGCACTACCACTGAGCCACTAAAGCCGAAACCATCCAGAGCTTTAAATTTTTACATGGTACATTTATATCTACATTTATAACTGTATCATTTATGTGGTATGTTTATATAACTAGATTACTGCCTTAAATTTTACACCTATAGAATCAACTGCTCATCTGACATGTCTATCTGGAATTCTATAAATAATATATGGCTCATGATTAACTTGCCCTAAATTACTTCAGGATATTACTCCACAAAATCCATCTGAAGTCTTCCTCATAGTATGTAGGGGTAATTCCATTTTTTTAGTTGTTCAAGTAAAAATCTTGCTGTGATTCTTGACTGTTCTCTCATACTATATGCAGTTCTTCAATAATCCTGTTAGATCTACTTTGAAAATACAGTCATAAGTTGGCCATATCTTAATAACCTATTCTACCAACATCTTCTCTACCTTGGATAATGTCATTGCCTTGCTAATATTCTCCCTCCTAGCCCCTGGACCCCTTCAATATATTCTTTAAACAACAGTGTGTTTCCCTTAAAACAAAAATGAGATCATGACACTCTTACGGAACGCAAAACAGAAAAACAAAACCTCAATAGCTATCCATCTGAGTGAAAGTACTTGTTATGACTTACAAGATTGTGCACAATCAGGTCTCTGCCACCCTCTAACTTCATCTCCTAGTGTTTGCTTTCTCATTATTTGTAATCTAGTTATGTGGGGCGCCTCACTGACCTTGAATATATCAACTATGTCCCTGCCTCACAGACTGCGTTTGCTATCCTTTTGCCTAGAGAACACTTCCACCCAGATAATTGCATAGGAAAAAAATCATTGTTTCATTCAAAACATTACTCCAATTAGTTCTTCCCTAACCTATCCCCAATCTAGTTAAAATTAGAAATCCATTCTTCAGGACCAGCAGTTAGCATAATGGCCATGTCGCTGGACTCCCATGTAGTTGACCGTGGTTCGAGTCCTAGACCCAGTGGCTTAAACTCACACTGGGCGCATGCCCAAGATCCCGAGAGGAGAATGGAGGAGAAGGGATTGTGGCATGGCCATCCCCCCTGGGGGGTGATTTCTCGCTTTCTGTCTCTCTGTCTCTCTCTGTCTTTCTGGCGAGTGCACACACCCTATGGCAAAAACCTCTCTGAAAGATAAAAAAAAAGAAAAAAAAAAGAAATCTATTCCTCTATATCAACTTCTGTTCTAGTTTTATTTTGACATCCTAAAAATAGAAATGGGGTCTTTTTCTTTTACTGCTGTAACTGCAGTGGCTAAAACATAATGAACTGACATGTAAGTTATAAGTAAATGTTTCTTTATTAATGTGTCTATATTTCTAGCCTACATTGTCTGGGTTCTGTCAAATAAATAAGTCTGGGGTCAATAAGTGGCATGTGGTTAAGACTCTGGATCCCACATGGCCGACTCCATGGCTTGAGTCCTGAACCCAGCAGCTTGAGAAACACACTAGGCACATGTGCAGATGTGTTCAAAAGCCCAAGAGCTGACTGGATGAGAAAGAATTACAGCGTGGTCATCACCCTGGGAGGTGATTTCTAACTCTCTCTCTCCCTCTCTTGCTAGCCTGTGCACCCCTCTTCCCCGTTTTTTTTTTTTTCCTCAGGGAAAAGCGCAAATGCAGTCCCTCACCACCACAAATTATGCAGTCGAGTTTCCCACATTTGGGGAAATCGCAGGGGTCAGCACATCCGGAGTGCAATGGATAAGCCTCGCCCTGGGAAAACCACCTTCGTGATCATGGTATCCCCCTGCCTCGTCTGTGCATACTTTAACAAAATAACAAAGCAAAACAAAAGAGAGTAAGTCTCATAAATTAGCTTAAGAAAAATCATGTAACATCTTCATTTAATATATCCTTTGTAAGAAAGTTTGTTTTAATTTGAGTGGGAGGGCCTTATAAATAGTTAACTTATGGATTTTAAGATTACATTGGATTAGCTAAGGAAACAGTATGGCAGAGAATACCTATCATTTCTACGCTTACAGCACATCTACAGGTACTAAGTCACTCTGGGTATAACTGTTTCTGATGCTTTCTTTGATGTGTGGAGCATAACCAAATAAGCAATAGAATTACTTCTTTGGAATGCTACATGACATGAGGCAACTCCTAATATCTGATTTCCCAAGTGTACAGTACTAGAGTTTTCTATCAACGACCTGCTTCTCAGTATAAAAATATGTATAGAATAAGTGACTGCTCTAATATTGAAATTGTTCTGTTCCTTGGAGTTGCATTTTATTTGGAAACCAATATTTCACTCATGTTTAATGTTGTGACAATACAGGAAGACATTAATACGCATTTTGAAAAGTTCCATTGCATAAGATAAGCTCTTTTCCTGTTTTCATGTATTCATTTAAAATGTCTTAAAAGGAGATTCCAATCATGTGTTCTTTCTAGAGAAGGTAAATGATTGTGCAACACATGCTCATGTGTGTGTATGTGTGTACCTTCCAGAGGCTGAGAGCAGGGTTTCATTTCCTCCCATTTCTGTACTACCATAACCAACACACAACAAACTCTGAAAAGAAATTTGTCAAATTAATTTTTTTATTTGATATGGTCTTTATTTTTACTTTCTCATTTATATACGTGTATGGATTTTTTTAACTTCTTTGTTTTATAATCTTATCAATTTATTTATTTACTTTTATTATACATTCAATTACATTATTTAGCTTACAAAGTGAACATTTCAATATGTGAACATTTCTCCCTGGTCCAGTTGATCAAAATATAACAACACTACCTCCCTGTCCCGACAATGCTCTGTCTCCGTATTACATACCTGTATATGCATTTATGGCTTCACATATTTACCTATGTTAGCGTGAATACATAAATCCTCCTTGCATGTAAGCAAAATATAAATAATAGACAACTCTATTTAAATGTAAGGGGAGAGTATATACGATGGGGTCTTCAGAAAGTTCGTGGAAAATAAATTTAATTCAATTTCATTCCTTCACAAACTCTTGGAAGTCCCCTTACTTATGTATTGCTAAGGTCAAATACAATACTATTAAGTGTCTATGGCTTCTCTACATATTAGGTTGTTGGGAAAGTCATGATGCACTTTTTTTCTGTTTTTCTATGCAAAAATGTGTCATGTGTTTTCAGATAACCCAATATATCATCTATCTATCTATCATCTATATAGCTATATATCTATATTTTAGTTTTCAGATGATTCTTTATTGATTTGTTTTCCTGTGTACTTCTTAACTAGTTGGGTGTTCTACTGTACCACTTTTGATGTCATCGATGATGTCATGAGGGTGGCAGCCATTGGCATTACAGCTCAGACTGGGCTGTCCCAGAATCTCTTTAATCATTCCAGAGAATTCTCTGGCCAAAGAGATATATAGATAGATAGACGAATACATATAGATGCTAACAGTCATTTTAACACTTATATGTTTACTCATGTTTATTATATGTTTATATAAACTACATGGATTTATTTACTAGTGTCTATTGCTGTACATTTATATATACTATTTATGTTTTTACCAGTGTATATTTAATCTATACTTACATTACACACACAGATATATATATGTGTTTACTATACATTTATGTAGACTATGTACACATTTGAAATTAGAATATCATAGAAACTAAAGGCAAAGCATAACCTACACAAGGATAAATCTGGTAGATCTACACAGAGATAAAGCTGTCAAATATGAAATATCTTATACTAGAAGCACAAAACAATACTGGGACACTGGACAAGATGTATAAATGGAGATAAATACCATACTCATGAGTCAGATGCTCAATATTGTTAAACATGTCACCTCAAAATTTATAGATAGTGATGATATAGATTTGACAAAACTATTCAACACCTTTGCAAGGTGAATAGAAAATTATTTCAAATTCAAAATTTTTTCAGTTATTTTTGTAGAAATCATAAAGAATTTTTCTGGGTGAGTATTGCTATATTGTAGGTTCACTCACCAGAGAAACAGAGTGAGATCTAGAGACAGAAAGAGAGAAATCACTGCCCCTAGAGGGTGATGTCCATACCACAGTCCCTTATCTTCCATTCTCCTCTTGGGATTTTGGCCACAGACATACATACTCCTGGTGTGACTTAAAAGCTGCAGGATCCCAGACTCACATCGCAGCTGACCATGTAGGAGTCCAGCACCTTAATCACTATGCCTCCTGTTGGTCTCACAAAAAGATCATTTTAAATTCATATGAATTAGTGGACATCCATTATTCAAATAAACTTTGAAAAATAATGAATAAACTTTGAGTTTTAGTTCTAAATGATATCAAGATATTAAAAAATACATGAATCAATACAATATACTATAGTATTAAGATAAGCATTGTAGTGCTATTCACAATTGCAAAGACATGGAACCAACCAAAATGTTCATGAAAAAAATGAATGTATTTAAAAAGTGTGGCACATATACACTATGGAATACTACTCAGCCATAAAAAAGAAAACAAGATGACCCTGGCATTTGCAAGAAAGTAGATGAATATGGAAGGTACATTATTGAGTGAAGCAAACCAGACTATGAAAGAGAGACATTGTATATCTCACATATATACCAAATGTCCACATTTTATACAGAAAACTGAAAGATTGGAGATTATAAAAGCATGGAGTATGGTTGTGGATACTGGAGACAGTGTGGGAAGAGGTTGTGAGATGGGGAAAGGTGAGAGGAAGGGAATCAAGGAGAAAAATGGGTAGGACATTTAAGGAACACAGAAATGGAGGATTGTCTGTTGATGATAACATGTATGACAATATCTTTAACTGGACTGAATTACGGTGTATTCAGGCTGGGAAAATAAATTCATTTTATAAGCTGTAATGATGTACAGTGATTGAATATATAAAATAAATTTTAAAAAGACAAAGAAATCAATGGGAAGGAATATAAGGCACAGGAATAGACACATACATGTATGTACAAATTATTTTTGAGAAAGATGTACAGATAATTCTATGGAAAATAGTCTTTTCAATGGCTAGTTCTGTAATACCTAAATTTCCATATATAAAAGTAAATTACTTCATTCTGTAATAATTCATGCCACTAAGAAAAATAAACTCATAAAGAAACATCTATATAGAAGTTTTAAAATATAAAACAACTAGAAGAAAATCTTTATGACCTTGAGTTTGATAACGATTTCTTCAATAGGACATAAAAAGCACAATACATAAAATAAAATAAATATATGGTTGAATTCATCAAAATTTAAAGCTTCTTCTCTTTTGATGACACTATTAAGAAAATGAAAAGAGAAGCCACAGTTTAGAAAAAAAATATTGGTCAATCAGATATTTTACAAAGACCATACATTAATAATACATAAAAATCTCTAAAGAAAGCAAACAACCAAAATAAAAAGATGAAGCATTTTAGTAGACTCTAAACCAAACAAAGATATCTAAACATCAAGTAAGAACATGAAATGATATTCAGCATCATTAGTTACTAAGAAAATTAATATGAGAGTTAAAGCCAACTGAGATATCACTACACATATATTAAAATGATTATTTTCTTTAAAAGGCCATACCACGTGTTAAAAAGGCCATGGATCATCTGGAGTTCTCAGACATCATCGGTGTTAAGGAACATTTGTGCAACCACTTAGTAAAACGTTTTGACAATATCTTAAAGAGCTAAACACGCACCTGCTACAGGTCAAGCCATTGCATTCCTAGGTATTTAAGAGGAGAAATGAAAACAAAATTTCATAGAAAGCTCTGTCTGTAATAGAAAAAATTGAAAGTAATTTAAATGTCCATGAACATATTTAAATGGTTACATAAATTGTAGTAAATATATCCAAAGTGCTACTACTTAGAAAAATAAGGTAAATCTTCATACATGCAACAGCATGTATAAATCTATAGTTGTGGTGAACAAAAAAAGCAGACCTTCCCACCGATAAAAGTATTTACTGTAAGATTCTATCTTTATAAAATTCCATAAAGCCTGGTGTAATCTATATGGACAGAAATGAGATTGCTGATTTCCTGGGTTATGGAAGAGAGCAGAAAGAAGCAGGAAGGAAGGACTATGAAGGGGTACTCACATTTGAGAGTGAAGAATGTGCTCATTTTCATGGTTTTGTGATAATTTACTGGGTATATAACTATGCTAAACTTATAAAATCGCATATTCTAAATACATAGAATTATTGTCTATCAATAGTCCAAGCATTTATTTAAAAAGCCTTAATTAAAAAGGGAAATAAACATGACTAATTCAACTGAAACTGGAAAACAGGTTAAGAAATAAAAAGCAAAGCATTGCAAATAGAAAGTGAAACAGAGATCAACCCACGATGTGGTGTTTAGGTCAACCCATGATGTGGTGTTTAGGTAGCTGGCTCTTATGTGGCTGACTGCACAATTTGAATCCCAAACCTGGCACCTGAGAAATACATTGGGTATATGTGCACATGTGTCCAAAATCCTGAAAGGAAGGAGAAATAGAGAAGGGATTTTGGCATGACTGTGCCCTATGGGGGGCAGAGTGCTCTCTCACTTTCCCTTTCTTTTTCTCTGTCTCTGTCTCTCTCTGGAGAGCACACAAGCCCTTTGGCAAAAAATATATATGTATATTTTTTAAGAATTATTTATTTTTGTTTATTTTAATTTGGCCAGAGAGAGAGAGAAGGAAAGTAAGAAAGCAAGCCACCAGGTCCGGGACTCAAACTGAGGTTGGCCATGTGGGAGTGTCCAGTGCCTTAACCACCGCACCACCTGCTGGTTCCCCAAAAAATTTTTTTTATTTCAATTTCTTTTATACATCCAATCACATGTTACTTAGCGTGCAAAGTGAATATTCCAACATGTACACATCTCTCACCAGTCCAGTTGAAAGCAAAACAATACTCAGAAGAAGTACAACTGTTGTAGCAATCTCAGTAAACATAAATGCTTTCAATTTGCAAGTTAGAAAGCAGAGATGTTCAGATAGGCAAACAAAAATATAGGTGTATCTGGGGGCCAGCAGGTGGCATATGGGCACTCCCACATGGCTGACCACATTTTGAGTCCTGGACTCGGCAGCTTGAAAACCAGTCCAGGCACATGTGCATGTATGCCAAAACTCCTGAGAAGAGAATGAAGGAGAAGAGATGATTGCGTGGCCATCCCCTCAGCAGGTGATTACTCACTTTCCCTCTCACTGACTGTCTCTTTCTGGCCAGTGCATGTGCCCTATGGCAAAAACTTTTAAAATAATAGATACATCTTGTCATAAAAAGCATACTCAGACTACAATAATAAAGAAAAATGGAAAATCTAAAAAATGATGTATCCAGCTAATATAAACAACAAACGGTAATGCTAGTATATGAGAAAATAGCCTTTAGGGCCAAAAGGAATTTTAGCACTAAAGAGAATCATTAACAGTGTAAAAGTAAGTCATAACAATTCTGCATATATTTACACCTAATATTATCTCCAAATAAAGGTTAAAATAACTAAACTATACCAGCATTTGAGATCACCTTCATTAGGATTACCTGCAGATTCTAATGTTTCACTTCGACATGGCAAATTAGAATTAGTGGATTTTGTGTCCACCATTACACAGTTTTTCAAGAAATTTGCTCATGGTTATTTGGCACACAGATATTTGGGAACCTGATACCTCCAGATAAGGCATTCTTTGAGCTCATTCCAAAGTTGCAAGAGAAAGGTAAGCAGAATGATATGGAACAGTAATTTTCAGCCTTAAGCATATAACAGAATCATCTGGAGAAGTTACAAAGTACAGCTTTCTATGCCTCACTCCAGTTCTGACTTTGTAGGTGAGAACTGGGGCCTATGGATTTGCATTCTATTTTGTTTGTTCTATTTTATTTTGTTTTGTTTTTGCTATAGGGCACATACTCTCACTGGGGAAAGAGAGAGAAAATGAGAAATCACCCCTAGGGAGGATGACCATGCAACAATCCCTTCTCCGTTCTTCTCTTGGGATTCTGGGCATGCATGCACATGTGCCCAGTGTGATTTTCAAGCCACTGTGTCCAGGATTCAAACCGCACAGCTGGCCATGTGAGATCCAGTAACTTAACCTCCACACCACCTGCTCCCTCTAGATTTGCATTTCTAATAAATATTAAGTTTCTGTTGATTTTTATTTAAATATAAAATATACAAAACAATAGGAAGAACAATAAAATACTTTTTGAATTCTGCATTAGGATCATAAGAAACTCTTAATAAAATAACATTTACATTTTCTTCTTAGTTTGGTGTGAAGCACTTTGAACTGGATGATCTTGTTCAGTTTACTACTTAGCAATTTAAATGTTTTTGTCTTCCCTTTTTACATTTTCCTTCATTTTTTCTTTAACTTTAATAGATACCCAAAGTCTGCCCCAATGTGCTCTTTTCTTTCGTTTTGCTGATTAATGTTACCTTCAGTGCCATCTTGATGTTTGACTTCTTATCCTCATATCAAATTATATTCTCATTCTTATTGCTTCTAGTAGACCTTACAATTCATGTGGTCTTCTCAATTTTTATCTCAGTTACTCCAATTTTTTAATTGGATATTTTATGTGCAATGGAGAATAACTGAAAATCCTTAACATGACATGAACTTGTTAATTCAATAAATATATTGTATTTATAAAATATGATTGCTTAATATAGTCAAGGCTCTCTGGTAGGCTCTGGTGATAAGGTGTTAAACGGAAACTGGAACATAAAAATAAAATATGATGGAGAAGGCAGATACAGAACAGGTGATCATAAATGGAAAGGGAATTAACAATAAGGAGGTTTTAGACCTTTCATTATATGTCCTAAGTTCTCCACAGATATACATTTCTTACTACACCTTTACATACTTCACGTAAGCCACATTAGATTATTTCCTCTTCCATGAAAAGACCTAGCTATTTCTTTTTTACAGAATTATTTTATTTAACTTACCTTTTTTTTTTTTTTTATTTGACCGGGGTTGGGGGAGTAGAGAGCGGAAGTGAGAAAGCAAGACACCAGGTCCAGGACTTGAACTGCATCAACCATGTGGGAGTCCAGCACCCTTAAACACCATGACACCTGCCAGCCCCAGGCCAAGTTATGTCTTATCTTTATAGTTTTACCTCCATCTGGAATGTTTTCCCTTTATTTTCCTCATTGGAAACCCCACTCATCTTTTAAGACTCAATTCAAAAGTCTTTCTTTATCCACTAAGTCAGAATTGATTGCTCCATCTTCCACACTCCTACAGCATATCGAATTTCAATTTGTATAGTGACTTACTTATCAGTCACTCCCACTAGAGACATCCCAGGGGAGGGCAGAAGCTGTGCTGCTTTTGCCAGAACAGCATCTTGTGCAGACTATAAATTTAAATCATATTTGTTGAGTAGATGAAAAATATCATTTAAACTTTTTTTCTTGCCTTCCAGACAAAATAGCAGTTGGCTATTACATAATTCCATTTTTAAACCCATTGCCACAGAGGCTTACAGATAAGGGAAAATAAGCCTTTCTTCTTAACACAAATTAGAGTGAAGCACTAAGGCTTTAAAATGTGTGCACATTCTCAGTTATTCTCTAGTCAAACTTAACCAAAATCATAAGTTATAACTATTTCTGATTTGGGTAATTATATATATATATATATATATATATATATATATATATATAATTATAATATATAATTAATATGTAATATATATATACATATATATAGCACTTTTTATGTGAATTATAATATATAATTAATATATAATATATATATACATATATATATATATAGCACTTTTTATGTGAACTCGAGATAAATTTAAATTTATGTACTAATAGATTATACCTGCAACTGAGTTAGCTTTTGCTTCCCTCCAATACTTCAGTCAACTAGCCTCAAAATTGCAGCATCTCAATTACTCAATTGTTTATCATTTTACAAGAAACCCAAGAGCTTCATTAATCAATCTTCTGTAGTAAAATTCAGTGGAAAGGAACTCCAAATTGTGAGGAAGGATGATAATAGAAAAGGTCTTTTAATTTTACAACATAACAAAGAGTTAGCTAAATATACATGTTACTAAAGGAACTAGTGCAATGTGAAAATCTGATAGTGTACTGAGAATATTAATTATAGGGCCTCCCATGACTACAGGTATTTCTAGGTAATATGATCTCACTCATAACCCTGTTTTAGAAATCAGTGTTGGCATTTGTTATTCTTGTTTGGAACCCTGTTAAGATACAGTTGGCTCAGTCTGATGCAGTTGGTAGTGCACCATACTACAGAGCTGGAAGCCACATGCTGATCATGGTTTGAGTTCCTAGTCTGGTCAACCTGAAAATATGCCAAGGGTGTATGCATTCCCAGAATCCTGGTGTGCTAGAGAACTGGAAAAAGGGGATTGTGGCATCACCAAGAACTGAAGAGGGTCCTTTTCTCTTTTTCTCTCTCCGTCTGTCTCTTTCTTACAGGAATGTGCATGCATGGATACACTTTATCATGAACACAATTATTTTAAAAGTTGAAAAAAAAAAGATGCAGTTGATAGGAACAGGATACATATTGTGGAATAAAATTCTCTAAACAAATAGGAAAAAAAAGTAGTTATTAACTGAACCAATCAGGAGTCTGAAATATGAAGCCTCAAAAATTAATCTTCAAGTTAACTTCAAAACACAGAAGGTAGTTGACAAAAGGAAAATCTTAAGACATATTAATAGTAAAATAGAAGAATAAAAATCAAAGAAATCCTGTTACTGAATTCCTGAAGGTATCTTGGCTTTTAATGACTACTCAGTTCTAACATGAATTTTATTCAAAAAAAAAAAATAGGTCTATTGAGATTTGACTTATACGTGGCAAAATTTATTATTATTAGGTATATGGTTTTCAACATTTTGACAGAGGAATATCGTTGCATAACCACCATCACAATTTGGTCACCCCTTGACATTTTCTTGTTAATTACCAGCTCTATTATTCTTGTGAGAGCCCTTCTTAAATCTAATGAAGTGTGGCCAAATAGAGCCAAAGAAGTAAAACTTAAAATAGATACACTGTATGATTTAATTTTTCTATATGTAATCTACCATGTATTGCACTTACCTAAATTTATCCATTCATCTATGATATTAGAAATTGAGGTAGGACCAGCAGTTAGTGTAATGGCTATGTCGCTGGACTCCCATTTAGTTGACCGCAGTGCGCGTCTCAGACCCGGTGGCTTAAAACTCACGCCAAGCGCGTGTGCATGCGTGCCCAAGATCCCGAGAGGAGAATGGAGGAGAAGGGATTGTGGCATGACCATTCCCCCTGGGGGGGGTGATTTCTCACTTTCTGTCTCTCTGTCTCTCTGTCTGGTGAGCGCACGCGCCCTATAGCAAAAACCTCTCCACAAAAAAAAAAAAAAAGAAAGAAAGAAATTGGGGTAACTTTTACTCTTGGAGAAATAGAGTGAGGCTAAGGAATGGAATGGGATCTATGTAGAGTTTAAAGGATGTTGAAAATATTCTGCTTTGATATGGGTGCTGGTTATACAAGTATATTTAGTATGTGAAAATTTACCCATTCCTGATTGTGACTTTTGCAATTTTCTATGTATCATACTTTAATAGATGAGTTTGCCATCCCCTCAATGATTTTTCTTTCTCTTTTTCTTTCTTTTCTTTCTTATTTTTTTTTTTTTAAGAAATAAAAATGTTACAATGGCTTTGAGTAAAAGTCAAATCATTCTGGGACCAGCAGTTAGCGTAATGGCTATGTCGCTGGACTCCCATGTAGTTGACCTCAGTTCGAGTCCCGGACCCAGTGACTTAAAACTCACGCCGGGCATGTGTGCATGCGTGCCCAAGATCCCGAGAGGAGAATGGAGGAGAAGGGATTGCGGCGTGGCCATCCCCCTGGGGGGTGATTTCTCGCTTTCTATCTCTCTGTCTGTCTCTGTCTGGTGAACGCAAGCGCCCTATAGCAAAAAAAAAAAAAAAAAAAAAAAAAAAAAAAACTCTCAAAAAAAAATAAAACTAACACCTCTTTACAAAAAAAAAAAAAAAAAGAAAAAGAAAAAAAAAGTCAAATCATTCTAACAGCCTAAAAGGCTTTCTCTTCTCTCTTTACCCAATCATACCAGTCTTTTTGCTGCTCCAAGATCACAGGGGTATACTTTTCTCTAAAACTTTTGTACTAACTGTTGTATTAAATAGTGTCTAAAACACTTTTAGCTCTAAGTACAATAAACTCTCTAACATTCTTCAAGTCTTTGTTCAAAGGAATATAAATAAGGTTTATCTTTACCACCCTTCTTTATACAGAAACTGCTCTTTACTTCACTACTGAACTGGAGAGAAAGAGAGAGAGATAGGGAGAAACACCCTCCCCAGTGGGGTGTGGTCATGCTACAATCCCTTCTCCATTTCTCCATCCTGTCAGGATCTTGGACATGCACACACATATGCCCAGAATGTTTTTCAAACCACTATGGCCAGTATTGGAATCACAGACAGCCATGTGTGATCAACTTCCTTAACCTCTAACCTATGGGGCTTGCCCGATCCATATGCTTTTAGAAATAAAAACAATCCCTATGTTGAGTAACAGTTTTAAAACAAAACTGTCTTAGGAAATTATGATCTCTATAAATCAAGTAAGATGAGGACCGAGAACTGAAGTTATATTTAGCAATGTAAAGGTTATTACAACAATACAAGTAATGACTAGGAGAGTTGGGGACATCTAATGGATTGAAGTGTGTTCACCCAAATCCTTCTGTACCTGAAAACTCAAAAAGTGCTTTTAGTTGGAAATAGGGTCTTTGTAAATAGAACTAGTTAAGGATCAAGATGAACTTACATTGAATTGAAGTAGGTTTTAAGTTTATTGAAAGTGCTGGTATTAGAAAAAGAGAAGACATGGAGGGATAGGAACAGGGAGAAAGGCCATAGGAGGAGGGAGGCAGAGACTGAGATCACGCTATCACATGTCGGTGTCCCTTCCGCAGAGACGACATGACACCTGGTTCTTCCTCGCAGTCTTTATTCACAGGTTTTCTTTATCTTCTTCTTCTTTTTACTTCCCTTTTCCCGGTATATATAGGATCCTCCCGGCAGCCCCACCCGCAAGTTCCTTAGCCTGTACGAGGCAAGTCCTGATTGGCTGTCTCAAGTTCCTTCACCTGTACGAGGCAAGTCCTGATTGGCTGTCTCTAAAACATGTCCATAGAAGGAGTTGTTTGTAGTACTGGAGACATGCCTCCCTATGCAGCCCACGGCGCCATCTTGGCTCTGCAGCCAATGGCAGCGGCCAACGATCGTAGGTCAAGTGAAAGTTGGGGCAACCAAAAGCTGGGAGAAGCAAGGAAAGGGTCTCCTCTAGAAACTTCTGAAAGCTTAATTTCAGACTTCTAGACTGAAGAACTGTGAAATAACCTATTTCTATGGTTTTAAATAGGTATTTTTGTTATTGAAGCCATAGAAAACTAATACAGAGGTAAAAATCATACTGGAGGTAGGTTTAATAAAGACTAGGAAGAAAAATTAGAATTGGATAGTATAAAAGGTTATTGGATAGTATTGTTCAAAGCCTTGCAAACTGTGTTGAAGGTCCAGCGTTTTTATTTTCTGATCTATTGCAGAACAATATTGCTGTAAAATATAATAAAAATAAATAACTAGAAAAATAAAATAAAAGGGAGAAAATACAAGCCCTGTTTTTAATAGATTCAATTAATATGTAAAATTATTCTATAAATAGTTGCTATAATTACATGCTTATAGTTAAATACTTGCTCTTAAATTTTGTTTTCTTCATCGAATGGTACTCATAGTTCAAGAACTGGAATATGTCCAAAGGCTACAGTCTAAGAGTGTCACTGGTACAAAGAGCTCTTTTAAGGGGATCTTAGAGAAGATCAAATGCAGTTTGTGGATCTGGCAGGTGAAGATTCCTCTTTTGAAATAGTTTCCATTTTTCTTTTTTATACTATCCTAAAAGTATGAGAGTAACTACATATAATCTTTTAAAATTATGAGTAACTATATATGATCTTTTTATATTTATTATTATTATTATTTAGAGGTATTTTTGCCATAGGGTGCATGTGCTTACTGTAGAGAGAAAGAAACAGACACAGTGAAAGGGAATGTGAGAACTTACCCCCTAGAGAAGTTGGCCACACCGCAATCGCTTCTCCTCCAGTCTTCTCCTGGGATATTGAGAATAATATCACATGACTTTTTGCCCTGTTAATGTCTCTCCATGTATTCTCTTTTTCTCATAACAGCACTTCCATTAAACGTAAAGCCCCCCCCCACACACACACAGAGTCATTTTTAAGCCACCAGGTCCGAGATTTGAACCGCAGTTGGCCATGTGGGAGTCCAGTGACATAACCTCTATGTCATCTGCTGGTCTCTTCTCTATGACCTTTATATGCACAATTTTGTATTTTGGAAAGAACACATCTTTGATGAAAATAGGGTCTCCTGTATAGCAAATGTTTAGTGGCTATTCTTGGTCTGCAGATCATTTTATTTCTCTGAGTACTGACTCCAGCTTCCATGTAAACTCATTTCTAATGTGGTTGGATGATGGTGCTATGGTAAAACATGATGCTCTGCAAGACTGACCCACCTGGAAAGGTTCTGGATTTATATCCAGAAGCCATCCCAAACATATCAAGCATGTATGTGCCAATGATTGTGGGCTGGCCGGGACTGGGAGTGACTTGTAGTGCCAAGACCTTATTGAGGATATTCTTTCTCTCTCTTCCTCTTGCTTATGGACATAATAAATCAATAAGCCAAAATAAAATAAAATGATGCTTTTAACCACCTAGAATACAATCCTTCCTTTCAATACTGGCCTTTGGCTACCAGATCTACTTTTTCCATAAAGGGCTTGGGTATTTACTTCATCTTAGGGTTCAGATGCTAAAGTAAGAGAGCTTAGCTCTCTTGTTTTCAGCTGGATCTTACTCTGATCTGCAACTCACATGCCAAAGCTCACCTTTGGAATAGGCTGTAACTAGGATTTCGAAATCTCACAGATTGGGCTTTTCCCTCTTTCTTCCCTGTTTTCTTCACTTACTTTCTAGATTTTCATTAAAGTGTTTCAACAATAAGCATTCACATATAACTCTTTAAGTCAAGATCTGCTTCTGGGGAATCTTATTTTAGATAAAATATAGCCACATCATTAAAGTGATTCATAAAGTAGTATTCTATTTCTAATATATTATGGATTACAATAGAATAAATAATCTACTATGGCTTGATCACAGGGACTAATAAAGGATAAAGTTCGCCAAACCTGGGGTATTTTCTATAAAATCTGAAATGCATAGAAATGTAAGAGGAATTTTGTTTATTAAGAAACTGCATTATTCAAGGTAAGATTTCTCTCAGGACCAAAATATTAGATTTTTTTTGTTTTAGAAGCATAATATGAAGTATAATTAATATATTTTCACTTTTTGCTGTGCTATGGATAATTTAATTGGTGTTTTCATGTTTTCTACTCTAGCTAGAATTTGTATACATATTTATTTGCATTTCATAATATGAGTATGTAATTTATTTAATATACCATAAATCCAGTAAAGTATAATATATACTCCATAAATACAACTAAATGTAATTTAAACACACACAATGTGTGTATGTGCATGTGCAGGACAGAGGGGAGCAATTATAATTATAAAGTACTCTTTTTTTGGACTTTTACAGTCAAAATAGATTCCAGTAGAGAACTGAGCAAAACTGAATGTAATTTACTTGATCTGCAACCAATTTAGCTTTTATACAAAAAGCTTAAGACTCAAACTGTGAATGTCTTACAGTTTTCACTTAATGTAGCCTTAATAATATGAATTACTTCTGCCTCATTCTTAAATATACTTATTTAGTAGCAAAAAGATTATATACTGTTGCACTACTGGTTAATCTAAAGCTCTGGACTATTGTGAAACATTAGTAGAGAAACTTGAACAAATCCTGCTACACTAATATTGCTTTCTGTCATAGATAATTAAGTTTTTGTTCAAATGTACCAGACATTTAAGATGTTCTTAGCAGCATCTCTTGTTTAAGGAAAGTAGTATTACAGTTAGTGAGAGAGAGACTTTTATAGGGTTGGAATATGTTATGAAATCTATTTGCTTGACTTCTAGGGCACGCCATGCCAGTGTGTCTCTGCTCTGGCAAATGTCACATGTTTTTGAATGCAATACCCATCCATGAGGTCCAGAGGCCAGACGCAGACTCTGATCCCGGCTTACTGAGTAACATTTGGAAAGCCAATTGATATACTATCCTTTCCCTACTACAAAAGCTTTGAATGACATAGTAGAAAGTGTATTATTGTAAAGAAAAGAAAAATGAAAGGCCTTTGTTATGAATATTATTAATATACTAATCTATGTAAAACCATCCTTTCACTGTTGGTGGAATGTTTATGTGAGAAATTCTTGCAAGTTTTAGATTACACTTGGGTGAAAACTGAAAGTTCAAGCAGGATGGAAATTCAAAAAGCCCTTTAACCAGGGACCAGCAGTTAGCATAATGGCTATGTCGCTGGTCTCCCACGTACTCTATTGCAGTTCGAGTCCCGGACCCGGTGGCTTAAACTCACACCGGGCACGTGTGCATGCATGCCCAAGATCCCAAGAGGAGAAAGGAGGAGAAGGGACTGCAGCATGGCCATCCCCCCTGGGGGGGTGATTTTTCTGTCTCTGTCTGTCAAGCGAGCGAACACACCCGATAGCAAAAACCTCTCCACACACACACACACAAAAGTCCTTTAACCAGAGCCCCATTCCATTAGGTCATGAAGATTCTGAGAAATCAGAATGTAGCCCACATGCTTTTCAGGCTATGAAAAGTTAAATGAACAGACAAAAAACATTTCCATGATTTCAGTACAAAATGCACTAATAAAATGTTAGTAAAAATATTTTTAAAAGAAGGAAAAATATATCATATGAACTTGACTTTGATAGTTTGATTATGCAATGCTCAAGCATTTCAACAATAATGTTGTATTACAGCCAAAATCTTGAGAAAAAAAATATGCCTCATTATATACTAACTATTCTTTGGCTTCCTACTCTAACTTGACACAAGAACACTTAATGAAAATATTAATGTTAAATTCTAGAAATCTGGCATTTAGATATTATGATTTACTAATAAGATTGATTTGGGCATATACAGAATGTTGAGTATTAGAAATATTGTAAAATTGAAATTAATTTCTTGGGGCCAACCCAGAGCATGGTGGTTAAGGATTCATATAGCCAACTATGCAGGTTGAATCCCAGGCCCTGCAGCTAGAAAAACATACCGGGCACATGTTCATGCATGCCCAAAATCTTGAAAGAAGCGAGAAATAGAGGAGAAGGGATTGCAGCATCACCATTTGCTATGACAAGTTCTTTCTCACTTTCTCTCTCACTTTCTGTCTATGGTGAGTGCATACAACCTGTAGTAAAAATATTTTTCAGAAAATAAATTAGCCTATGGCTTGTGTAAACCTATTGACAAGAAATTAGAAGTGTTTCTAGGCTCACAAAACAGTGATGATTATCAGAAAAATGTGGCAGTTTCACTGAGGAATATAATAGAATTTTTGTTGTTGCTGTTGGTGTTGTTTATTGGCTTCTCTGACTTTGTTTTATATTGAAATTATCAAGTAGATTAAAATATTCTAACTTCCTTTTATTTTACTTTCTGATCCTTGAAGACCCTCATCAATGTGATGATAGACTAGGAATTCTGCCAAGCATTTCCTTTTCCATTTTCATTAAGTTGCTACAGCATTTCAGTCCATTTTACCTGTTATTGACCATCTGAGAACTTATCTGACATCACACATTAAGTGTGTATTCCAGACAGCCTGCCTAGGTGGCACAGTATGAAGAGTATTGGACTGCAGTGCTGGAAGCCACATGTTTGACCATGGGTTTAGATCCCCAGGTCAGCCTGAAAACATTCCGGGAGAGTGCAGGGGCATGAAGATACTGAGAGGTTGGAGGAAGGGAAAAGGTGATCGTAGTGTGACAAGTCCTTGTCAAAGGTGCTTCTCTCTCTCTCGCTGAAGAAATATGATGGAATAAAATAATTTTTTAAATTGTACTTTCCTGAGAAATCACTGCTGAACCAATGAGTTAATGGCTAGGCATCCCAGATATTTTACCAGAGCTGGACTTGAGGCTGCTCTGAACTTCTGTTTATTTCTTTATCTATGGTACTTTGATAATAAATTTGGTCTAAGGACCAAAATTACAAAGCTTTTTCCCAGAATTGTCAAGTCACGATTATTTATTGAGAAGCTAACTCTAGGTGAGGCAGAAATAAGTTCTTTCTACCTGAGCCAGGAAGCATAGTGTCTCTTTGACATATGCTGAGATAAATGTGGTCATCTCTCTCCCTGCTGAAAGGAAGCAAAAAATCTTATAAAGTTGAGAAAATTTATAAATCAATTTTCTAAAGACCAAGTTTTATTTGGGCAAATAACTCAAAAGGGAAATGTCAAAATGGAACACCACGCCGCCTTAATGCATTTTTTAAATGTTAGTTGTAGAAGGAATAACTGATCAGAAAATCTACCACAGAACAATGGGGTAAGCCACATGCTGAAAGAGAGTAATCTGCAGTGTTTACCTCAGTGCCCCAGAGAAGTAAGTCTCTTGGAAGTCTGAGTGTTATTTAGAAAAATAGGCCTATCCCTGGCCACTGCTGGAGGGGCAGAGGCTTCTTGATTTATTTTAGTTTTCCAAGCAAGTGTATGTGTGTTTCTCGTCAAGAGTTAATCTGCTGCCTTTGTTGTCTATTTTTGAAATTTTTGTTGCAATTTCTAATTTACATATAATAATTCTACATCTTTGTTGGGTATAGTGGTTCCCCCCCCCTTTTTTAGAGAGATTTTTGCTATAAGACACATGTGCTCATCAGAGAGACAGAGAGAGACGGAAAGTGAGAAATCATCCTCCAGGGTAGATAGCCATGCAATCCCTTCTCCTCCATTCTTCTGTCAGGATCTTGGGCACACATAAACGTGCAAGTAGCTTGAGTTTTAGGCTGTTGGGTCTGCCACTTGAACCACGGTTGTCTACATGGGAATCCAGCAACGTAACCATTACACCATCTGCTGGTCCCTGTTGTTTCTTTAAAGTTTTTTTTCCATAGAGCATGCAATCACTGGAGAGAAACAGAGAAAGAGAGAGAGATGGCAAGAGGGAAAGTGAAAAATCGCAGCGGCTCACCCAAGGGGAATGACCATACTTTATCCCTTCTCCTTCATTCTCCTCCTGAGGTTTTGTGCACACACACACATGCACCTGGCATGATTTTCAAGCCGCCAGGTCCAGAACTCTAACTGCATTGATCAAGTGGGAGTACAGCACCATAACCACTACACTACCTGCTGACCCCCGATAATACTGTGTTTTTATAAAACATGCAAACAATGTGTATTGATCAAATCATGGCAATATAGTTACAATCTCCAACATGATTGTAACTTGTGTTGTGTAATTTTAAAATCTGCTTTCCCGGTTATTTTGAAATATATATTAAATCATCACCAACCTTGTTTATTTGACTACACTACAGTACTTTACAACCCATTCCACTCATGTACATGGACTTTGGTATCTGTTAACCAAATTACTCCCATCCTTCTCAATCTCACCTCTTTTCAACCTCCAGTATCCATCATTATACTCTCTACTTCTATACAGTCTAGCCTGGCTTCCGTAAGGAGTGAGGTTGTGTGGTACCTGTCTTTCAGAGCCTGGCTTCTTTCACTTAGCACTATGTCTTCCAGACTCATTCATTTTGCCTCAAATAATAGGAATTGATCTTTTGTTTTGGTCTAATATGTGTATACATTTCACACTTTCTTTATCCATTCATCAGTTTGGGACACTTGGGTAGATTCCACATTTTAGCTATTGTAAATAGTGCTGCCATAGCCATGGAAATGCAGATATCTCTGACATAATACATTTTCTTTCCTTTGAGTATCTACACAGAAGTGGGATTACTGGATCATAGGTTGGATCTATTTTTAGTTTCTTTGATAAAACTCCATTGTGTCCATAATGACTCTGCTAATTTATACTCCTACCAACAGTGTGCAAGAGTTTTCTTTTCTCCATAGCCTCATCAGCACTTTCTAGTTCTTTTTTTTTTTTTCAATAATAGCCATTCTCACTGAGGTGACACTTAACTATGATTTTGAAGGCTTCTTTTTTATGTAAGTAGAAAAAAAATTCAGTTCATGTATGAATCCAATATATGCTTTAAAATGTTGAGCAAAAATATAAGCTAAATATGACCTAATTCAGTGCTTCAACAGTTAGAAATAACAGGCTATACCTGTTTGGGCTTGAATGCAGCTAATGTTTCTGTATCTATTATAGTACATTGTTACTCTTCCACATGAGCAAAATTAGAATATTATAATTTGTGCTATTACCCTCAATTTCTCTCTTAATAGCATCTTTGTGGTTTCAACTTGGTGAAATGCAAAAACTGCAGGGCAGCGGTATGAAAATTATTTTGTCCATGGGCACCTGAAGAAGCAAGGTGAAGGCCAGCACTCTCGCTAGTGAGAGCTTACTTTCTCCTCTCAATAACATTTTACTGGACTTTCACTTTAGTCTGTGTAATAAAAGATTTTGAATTGTGCATCACTCTGGTATTGCCAATGCATTTTAACATTCATAAAGTTTTAGGGCGAATATTTAGGATATTCCTGGTAAACCAAAAGAGGTGCTAGACTTTTTATGGACAGGCTAGTAAGAAATAGACTAGAGAAAATGGGTTATATAGACCTTAGTACTAAAATAAAAATCCAGTCACATCAGTTAAAATGTCTAGTGAGTAAGCCTAAGTTCTACCTGAGCCAATTTTGGCATTTAACACTGGGGGCAAAATGAAGTTGTTGCTTCCAGAGAACTGGCACTTGAATTAAGACCAACTGCAATACCATGATTTGGTTGTCTCCTTCAGTTCAACTCTGGCTTGTAGTCTAGCAAAGAAGCTATTATAGAGATGGAAGTCTAATTCCAAGCCAACAAGTGTTTGATAAGGGCTTAGGCAAATGTTAATTTCCAAGACTGCATTTAAGTAGGTTAACTATCAAATTAGGGATTATTGTTTTCATATCACAGATACAAATCTGGAAAAGGGACTGTGGGGAAAACTGCCTTTTGATTCCGTTTGCAGAGAGAGCTTTCTTAGTCTCAGATGGACTATTTATATAAACCTCTTAATACTAAAGGATATATCTGAATCAAAACTGATAAACAAAGCTAAGAGTAGACATGGAAGAGGAGTGTCATGGGATAAAATCAAGGTATACACACATGCTGAAGTGATAAATCAAATGGTTAAGAGGATTTTGAGCAGATCAGAAAAGCAGGTGCAGGGAGGACCACAACCAAATAGCTCGAAATGTAGAATATCACTGTGCATGAAATGTTGATTGAGCTGTTTAAAATTAACTAGCTGAATGTGAACCTGGGTGGTGGCAGAGAAAGTACTTGACTGCTACCATATGAATAAAAATAAAATCTAATACCACAAACTAGGTAGTACTGTAAGTAGTAGAAGTACCTATTAGGAGTTAAGAAGAGGGGCTGGAAGGTGGCATGGTGGTTAAGGACACTGGATTCCCACATGACTGAACACAGTTCAAGTCCTAGACCTGATTACTTGCCTTCTCATTTCTCTTTCTCTCTCTCTCTTTGGTCAAAATTTTTAAAAAATAATGATAACAAATGGAATTAAATAAATAAATAATTCTTAAAAAAAATAAAAGGAAGTTAAGGAGCAATAACTTTTGGTGAACAGGTAAAAGTCAGAATTTAAACAAGGCACAATGGAAAGGAGTTTTTCCGAGGTTAATTCTGGGCCTGTTCAACTGAGAGGTGAGAGGAAATTAATACAGAATATAGACTAGATGAAGCCAAAGGTGAGAGGGATCTATATCATCAACTTAGAAGACTCAGAAAGGAAGAACTTCCCTATATTGGCTAGGTACTTTCCTACATAAAATTTTAGACCATCGTATGTTCTAAAATCTCCACGAAAACATCTAGGTTATCAGTGGAACCATATTCCTTGTTCACCTACATCAAATCTACCTGCTGTCCCAACTGATTTTACTCTTGCAATATAACTGAAAGTCACCCACTTTCTACAATGAGTCCCCTATTACATTAGGTCTTTTTCTCTTGAGTTCTGCTGTTGTTTCATTTTTTTTGGAGAGGTTTTTGCTATAGGGGCACGTGCGCTCGCCAGACAGACAGAGAGAGACAGAGAGACAGAAAGCAAGAAATCACCTCCCGGGGGGATGGTCACGCCGCAATCCCTTCTCCATCATTCTCCTCTTGGGATCTTGGGCACGCACGCACACGTGCCCGGTGTGAGTTTTAAGCCACCGGGTCTGGGACGCAAACCACGGTCATCTACGTGGGAGTCCAGTGACATAGCCATTACACTAACTGCTGGTCCCTGCTGTTGTTTCTTTCTTTTTTTTTGAGAGGTTTTTGCTATAGGGCGTGTGTGCTCGCCAGACAGACAGAGAGAGACATAGAGACAGAAAGCGAGAAATCACCCCCCAGAGGGGATGGTCACGCCGCAATCCCTTCTCCTCCATTCTCCTCTCGGGATCTTGGGCAAGCATGCACACGCGCCGGGCGTGAGTTTTAAGCCACCGGGTCCGGGACGCGAACCGTGGTCGACTACATGGGAGTCCAGTGACATAACCATTACACTAACTGCTGGTTCCCTCTGCTGTCGTTTCTTAAACAGCACATCTATTTTTTTTTCCTCTTTAAATTTATTTATTTTTTACATTAATTCACTATACATCATTACAGCATACAAATGAATTTTCCATCCAAAATACACTGTGTATTAGCTCAGTCAAGCACATCAACATACATGTTTTCAGCAAATAATTTTCCAATTCTTATGTCTTGTATACTTTGTTTTTTGTTTTGCCATCCTTGATTCCTTATCTCTCACCCTCTGCCATGTCCCACCCTCCTCCCACATTGTCTCTGGTATCCATGGTTGCTTTCTATGCCTTCCCCCCCCTATTTAATTGATTTGCTAATTAACTTAGTTAGTCTAAATATATCTAATAGCTAGCACAGCTGATATATACCTATACATGAACCCAAATCTGACTTTAGGCATAAACCCCAGTGAGTAGAATGAACATATTATAAAGTAGTACCCAGCTGGGGCTATATAGCTTACTGCAGTCATCAAATATGCATTTTTTAAAATTGATACAAACAGTTTTACCGTTTTTTATTTCTCCTGCAACTTTTTTTTTTAATTACTTAACACTCATTCCCTGAGCATCATCACAGCATACTAAATGTGGTTTCCCATCTAGAATAAACTGCGTAATGGCTTAATCAAGCATGTTATCATCAATAATATTCCATTTCTACTTTCATACATATGTATACGTATATATAGTTTTTTACCCCATGTTTGACCCTCTGCCCTTTCCCACTCTCTTATTACACTATCTCTGCTATATTCAGTTGTCTTCCATTCCTTTTTCTACAACATTTTGTTGACCACACAATATCATAAGTAATCTAACTACTTTCAGCAGGTAATTTCAAGAAGAGTAGTTTTGAACTGGTAATGATATTTCCTTGAGACTTAAAGCCTAGAAACAGGTTAGTATTCTGTTCAAATAGTAGGTACATGCACCTATCAACAGCTCAAGACAAGACAAAAATCCATTAAAACTGGAAAACAAAGCTTAGGAGAAAAGCAGCAATAATTTAGTCAAGTCACAGAATGTTGTTTCATCGGTTCAGTCTCATGTACTTAATCTTTCTTCTGTTAAGGTTCGATCTTCCAGATTGAATTCTGGGATATAATATTCATCTCCAAACATTGTCCCTACAATTAAGTTGCCCATTTTCTTAGTTTTTGAACTCTTATTTCTGTGTGTCTACATTTAATTTTACTGACATAGCACTCCCTTAAGAACTTCTTGGAGATCTGGTCTGGTGCTGGTAAATTCTTTCAGGGTTTGTTTATCTGGGAAAGTTCGTGTCTTTTCTTCCCAAATGAACGATAACCTTGCTGGGTACAGAATTCTCAGTTGAAATTGCTTTTCCCTTAATACTTTGAATATATTTTCCCATTCTCTCCTTGCTCGCATTGTTTCCGATGAGAGGTCTGCCGTTAGTCTGATGGGATACCCTTTGTAGGTAACTTGCCTTTTTTCTCTTGCCAGTCTTAGTATCTTGCCTTTCATATCTATTTTTATTCTTGTCAAGTGCCTCACCCACACCAATCCACTTTACACACAAGAGTCAGAGTGGTTTTAATGCATGTGAGTTCAGTTATATCATTTTCCAATATAAAACGTTCTGATTGCTTCCTGAAGCAATCAGAAAAAGATTCTTAATGTCTCATTCTGGCACATGACATTCTACCTGTTTTGGCCTCTTCCTCACTCTTTAATCCTGTCTCTACCTCTCTCCCTGTGGAGTACCATAGTGTACCCAAATGGCCTTTCCAGTTCTTAGAAAGGACCAAAGGTTCGACTGTATGGAGCTCTTTTCCTCTGACTCTTAGCATGGCTCACCCATTTACTTTAGGTTTCAGCTTAAAGGCCAATTCCTGGGACCAGTAGATGGTGTAATGGTTACATCACTGGACTCTCATGTAGTTGACCGTGGTTCAAGTCTGGATCTGGTGACTTAAAACTCACACCGGCATGTGTGTGTGCTTGCCCAAAATCCTGAGAGGAGAATGAAGAAGGGATTGGGACCAGCAGCTGGCATAATGGCTACGTCACTGAACTCCCATGTAGTTGACCGCAGTTCAAGTCTGGACCTTGTGGCTTAAACTCACACTGGGCGCATGTATGTCTGTGCCCAAGATCCCAAGAGGAGGATGGAGTAGAAGGGATTGTGGTGTGGCCATCCCCCCGGGGGGTGATTTCTCACTTTCTAGCTCTCTTTCTCTCTCTGTCTTTCTGGAGAGTGCATGCGCCCTATAGCAAAAAAGGGATTGAAGCATGGCCTTCCCCTTCAAGGGGGGGATTTCTCACTTTCTTTTTCTCTCTTTGTCTCCGTGGCAAGCACATATACCCTATGGTAAAAATCTTTCTTAAAAACAAAAAAAGCCGATTCCTTTGGTCTTGTCCTGAAGTTCTTCCAGTTCAGTTATTCTCTATCATATCAACAGAGTATTTCATGCTTTTTTCACAATCAAGTATGTTTATTTATTTGTTTACTTTGTGTCCTCTATCACTAAGATAAAATACAAATATTATTTCATCTTTCTCTCTTTTTGTTATTTTTTAATTTTTAGAGGGTGTGTGCATACATGAGCAAGAGAGAGAGAAAGCATCTCATCTTGCTACCTTGAGGGTCTGCTGTTCCTGGTAGTCAAGGGATGAATAAAATGAATGAATGAAATTATTACAAATTTCCTCACTACTTTTGCTTAAGTGAAGTGATTTATCTTGATAATTGTTCATCTTTAAATTCCTACTTTTCTAAGTAGACAGCTAATTTTGTTTGACATCTTTTTCATCTTCCATCCAAATGTACTATGAATTAGTGCCTACCCAATGGTAATGATAATTATCACTTCTATAGCAAATGCTACCTGTCAGGTACTGTCTTATTATTTTGCACATACTAAGAAATTTAGCCCTCATCACAACCTAATAAAGTAGGTCATCCCCATCTTCTACATAAGAAAAATAAGGCACAGTTGAGTTAATAGAAGTGATGTCACGATCAGGTAGTTAGAAAGTTAGGCAGTTTTGTTATTGTACATTTACATGTAATATACATGTATATGTTCAAACACACAGACACACACATGTGCTGTTTTGGGTTGGATGTCCCTTCCATTTCATCTATAAAATTCACAGGGAGTGGAGCCAGCAGATGGTATACTAATTAAGGTACTGGACTTGTACATGGCCAACTACAGCTTGAGTCCTGAACCTGGTGACTTGAAAATCATATTGGATGCATGTGCATACATGTCCAAAATCCCGGGAGGAGAATGAAGGAGAAGGAATTGTGGTGTGGTCATCCCCCTTGGAGAGTGATTTCTCACTTTCCCTTTCACTGTCTCTCTCAGGGTCTCTCTGGTAAGTGCACAAGCCCTATAGCAAAAATCTTAAAAAAGGGGAACCAGCAGTTAACGTAATGGCTATGTCGCTGGACTCCCACATAGTCAACCGCGGTTTGCCTCTTGGACCCGGTGGCTTAAAACTCATGCCGGGCACAAGTGCATGCATGCCCAAGATCCCGAGAGGAGAATGGAGGAGAAGGGATTGCGGCGTGACCATCCCCACTGGGGGGTGATTTCTTGCTTTCTGTCTCTATGTCTCTCTCTGTCTGTCTGGCGAGTGCACACGCCGTATAGTGAAAACCTCTCCAAAAAAAAAAAATCTTAAAAAAGTAAAAATTCACAGGGATTGCATTTACTAAATCACTTACATGTAAGGAATTTAGGCAAATCCAGATTTTATGTAAGGAGAAGCAAACAAAACTGGTATATATATATATATGTAAGATGTGGTAATTTCTTCAGTATTCATGAAAGGGACACCTAGGTTTTTCTTTTCTGATGCCTTGAGTCACTTAAAAAACTTAATAAAAATATAGTTTGAGTCAGTCAATGGGTAAAGTTTATTCTCTTCTTCTGAAATTATGAACTATAGATACAGCAAAATAAAAAAGCATAGAAAAAGGCAAAAAGCTCCAGAGGACTATAAACATAAATATATGTCATGTTTGCAGAAAGAATCAGGACTTTTTCTCTGTCTAGCAATATCACAGATTTCACAGGGTCACTGATACTCAAGTTATTCTCTGGAGTTCAGGAATTGTCAGTTCAGCAATAACCCACATTGTTAAAATGCAAAGCTGAAAACAAAAGGATAGGCAGGAATAAATAGGCCCATTTCTGATCTTTATATTGCTAGCATGCAGAGTCTGTTAGTGCATCCCCCATCCCCACCTCCACTGGAAAGGAATTGATTTATCTATGACTTTCTTTTCCCCCTTAGAAAGAGAAATTGGAGTTGTTCAATCAGCTAAATTGCCAAGACGGGTAGTGAGTTCAGAGGTGTCAGAGGTCCTTATTAACATCTGACAAAAATATGCCAAGTTGGGACCAGCAGTTAGCGTAATGGCTATGTCACTGGACTTTCATGTAGTCGGCAGCGGTTCGCGTCCCAGACCCGGTGGTTTAAAACTCACACCGGGCATGTGTGCGTGCGTGCCCACAATCCCGGGAGGAGAAGAGAGGAGAAGGGATTGCGGCATGGCCATCCCCCCTGGGGTGTAATTTCTCGCTTTCTGTCTCTATCTCTCTCTCTGTCTGTCTGGCAAGCACACGTGCCACATAGCAAAAAAAAAAAAAAAAAAAAAAAAAAAAAAAGAAGAAGAAGAAAGACAAAAAACCTTTCCAAAAAAAAAAAAAAAAATATGCCAAGTTAAAGTTTCTAGGGGAAAGGTGAGGTCCGTAAACTAGGAGGACGTGTATGGACAGGGTTAGAGTAATATAATATGGATGTCTACAAGCAGTAATTGTTTTACCAGCTACCCAGGTTTAAAGTCTTTGGATGCTGGGCTGGCTCTGGGGCCTGGTGATTAAGGCAGCCAGATTCCACATGGCCTGCAGCGCCATTCCAGTTCCTCTCCCGGCAATTTGAGAAACAAGCCAGGCATGTATGTATGCATGCCCCAAATCTTGAAAGGCGGAGAAAACAGAAGGGATTGTGGAGTGACGCTTTCAGATGATGGGTGCTTTCTACTCTCCACCCCATCTCTCTCTTTTTGGTGAGTGTTCATGCTCTCTAGAGAAAAAAAAATGATTAAAAATAAAGTCTTTGGATGCTTTCAACAGGTTCTTGCTTACAGTGCATTTTGTTGTTGTTGTTTAGATACTTTCATCATTTCTGCTTTCTTTTCCAGGAACAGGGATTTCTTTCAATATAAATGATACTGTGCTTTCCTTAGAAAGTTTTTAATAAAAGATAGACAGATCAATCATTCAACTATCTCCTACTTAGTCCTATCAGTTCAAGTTTGACACTAGGGAAGGCACTATAGTCTCTAGCAGTCCCTGTGATCCTAAGATGTAGGGAGACTCAGAACATTTTTAGTCATCACTGGAAAATGCTGACTACTCAACCATGTCAAGTGTCTAAAAGAAGAAAATACTAAATTTAAACTTATAAAAATGAGCACATAGTACAGAGATTAAGTGTTGTTTATTGGGAGCTGGGCCTCATGTGGTTGACTGTTGTTCGAATCCTACCCCTTCCAGTGGCTTGAAAAACATGCTATAAAAATGAGCACATAGTACAGAGATTAAGTGTTGTTTATTGGGAGCTGGGCCTCATGTGGTTGACTGTTGTTCGAATCCTACCCCTTCCAGTGGCTTGAAAAACATGCCAGATCTTCTGTATGCTCAAACTCCTGATGGGAAGGAGAAATAGAGAAAAAAAAGGATTGCAACATGACCACATCCCATTGGGGGATATCTCTCTCTCTCTCTCTCTCTCTCTCTCTCTCTCTCTCTCGTGTGTGCGTGTGTACACACTCTCTGAAAATTAAAAAATTATAAAGAAAAAAGAAAGAGAGAAAGAAAAAAAGAGAAAGAATGAAAAAATGGGAAAAAGAAAAGATGTGCAAGTGAAGTGGGGACAAAATTCAAAGTTCTCACTTCTAGCTTTCATTCCTGATGTTGCCGTAATAGTTCATGTTTTATGGTGTTATAATGATAGCTAATATCAGCAGAATAAAGGAGGCTTTGGAGAAATGTTGCACTGAAGAAATTGAAGTTTTTATAATGTTTCACCAATGCACATTTCTTCATTGTACCATTATCCTGGAGCCACACTTATTACATTAACTCGCTGACACTCTTCAGAGCTGTTAGCACTCAACGTACTTGGAAGGAACAGAAGTGAGAATTGCAGTTACGCAAATACAATCAAGAGTGTTTAGATGAGTACAGTTAGGTTTAAATAGCAAAAAGAGGGAACCTCTCAGCTGCTGTTTCAGTGTTTTAAACATAACAGAATCTACAAGTATCTGGATTTCTTTTGCCATAGGGCGGGCGCCACCACGCCCCAAGTATCTGGATTTTAATGTCAAGGAAACAGTACTTTTAAATGAAGATTAATAAAAAGGGAGAGATAAAACAAGAAAAAGATCTCTTAGACCGCTGCAGCTGAAAGCTCTGCCTGAACCAGCATGATGAAAAGGTCCAGCTATTTTGTAGATATGACCAAACCATTTAATTGGTCTAATTCACTAGATTTTCTAGAGTTCCTTTACTATCTTTGGATGTTTCCATTTGTGAAGTTTGAACAAGGGAAGAGGACCTGTTGAAGGAGACCCTTCTTTATCTTCAAGGACAGCTATGGGGGACCAGCAGATTGAGTAGTGGTTATGTCACTGGACTCCGACATAGCTGACTGTAGTTAGAGTTCCGGACCTGCTGACTTGAAAATCACACAGGGCACAAATGTGTACATGCCCAAGATCCCAGAAGGAGAATGAAAGAAAAGAAAAGGGATTCTGGAATGTGGCCATCTCCCCTGTGGGGTGATTTCTTACTTTCCCTCTCACTGTGTCTGTCTTCTCTCCAGAGAGAGCACATGTTCTATGAAAAAAATCTCTCAAAAATAAATAAATAAATAAATAAATAAGACAACTCTGGTCCATCCTAATAAAATAGTAAAATGTACAAGCGTAATGATAACAATGTACATTTGTTAGACGGGCAAGATGTGTTAATGCAGTAAAATAGTTAGAATAGTTTATGGCCCACAATATATGCTATGTGTGTGTTAACTGTCAGTGTTATTGTGTTCTTCCATCTCAATTTATTTATCAAAAAATAGGCCTCGGGACCAGCAGTTAGCGTAATGGCTATGTCGCTGGACTCCCACATAGTCGACTGCGGTTCACGTCCCGGATCTGGTGGCTTAAAACTCACGCCGGGCGCGTGTGCATGAGTGCCCAAGATCCCGAGAGGAGAATGGAGGAGAAGGGATTTCAGCGTGGCCATCCCCTGGGGGGTGAGTACTTGCTTTCTGTCTCTCTGTCTCTCTCTGTCTGTCTGGTGAGCGAAGCGCCCTATAGCAAAATCCTCTCAAAACAAAAAAAAAAAGAAAACAAGAAATAGGCCTCAGGGACAGTTGGTGGTATGGTGGTTGAGTGCTGGACTCCAACATGACCAACCACTGTTCAAGTCCTGGACCGGGAGGCTTGCTTTCTCACTTTTTTTCTCTCTTTTGCTCTGTGTCTCTCTCTGGTGAGTGTGTGTGCCCGATAGCAAAATTAAAAAATAATAATAGTAAATAACTTAATTAAATAAATAATTTTTAAAAAAATAGACCTAAAATTCTCATTAAGAACTTACAATATTTCTACTAAGACTATGATTATTCAGGAAAGAGATAAGTAGTCAAAAGAACTTTAGTATTTGCATAAGGTAACACAGAACATAAGTAAGAGCAGACTGATTGGAAATGCTGCAAAACATGCAATCTTTTGGATATAGAATGATTTATTCATTTCCAAAAATCCCTGGTAGTCACGCAAGGGATAAATATGCATAGGAAGCATGAACAACTCAGAACATCTTAATTTATAGCATCTTTCTCATGGAGATTTCTCAATTTGCACTCACTTTTTTAGACTGATCTTGGTCCCTGCTCAGGGAAAAAAAAATTAGTTCATAATATTTCAAATTGATCAATACAACATGTAGAATTGAAATAAGACATGTAGAAACTAACCAGAGAATCTGTAGAACTTATCAGAACTGAATAAAAATACATTATCCTCCATATGTCAATTTCTAACCCTGGGAGCACTGGGGAGCATGCAGGGAGATTTGAGCCAACATTGCCAACATTTTCTAGTTCTCTGACTTAAAAAAGCGAACTTCAAATCAGAGCTGCCCCAAACCAATTCAACACTCTCTTAAAAATGGTTTTAAAAAGGAAACTTATAAAATGTTTTTAGAAACTCAAATTTTTACTCTAGAACTCAAGTAAAAGTCCATGTCCATACATTGAATTATAATAAAGGGAGGCGGCAAATCATTTCGTACTTCTTAAAATGTAATCCCAAGACTGTCACTGGTCCACAGAATGTCAGAGATCTGAATTGAGATAAGTAATAAGTACAGAAGGTAAGTTAGCACAGAGAAATTCATACACGTGTCTGACATGCCTGTCACATCCACACCTTATAATTTTCCTTAGTTCATTTTATAATAGTACTGGTTATTGCTATTGGATATTTTCAAAGCAAAAATTGAGAAATAAACAGAAAATTGACAACTCTAAGTAAGAAACAGAGGCAGGGTCGAAGCTAACTCATTACTATAATCTCAGACTCATAACTGACCTTTAAGAAAAGGCATAGGAACAGGCAGAAGAAAGTGGGACCGCCTTGACACCCAGACGGGATGCATTCATACCTATTTTCTCACTTGAAATATCTGTTGAATTATGAAAATAGTTCCACTGTTAACCCATCAAATGCTCTCTCCACCCTGAGCCTTACTTATTTGATCATTTTGATCCTCGATGTGGCTGGAGATTTCCAGAGTGCCCCAGCCCCCTTTAATAGTGATATCAGAGCTCGTGTTTTCAGCCACCTTGGTTGTCTGTGTATCCTGTGTCTGTGAACTCAAGTGACAGAGTAACTCAACAAAATGACATACAGAATTGACCACTCTGTTACTCATGCCTTGTTTTTGTTTTTGTTTTTTTCTTTTCTCAATGGAGAGTTTTAACCTCATTGTCCACATTTTCTAGCTCTCACCTGCTACCATCAGTAACCTGCCTTTGACTTCTTTTAATGTCTTGAGTTTTTCAATATAACCAGAGGTCAGTACTTTTCTCTGATTTATCACCTCATACTCAGGGACCCCAGTGAAGTACACCTCTATTCTCCAGTGAAGCCACATCATGGCTTTTGCATTTTAGTCCCTACAATTCTGTAAACAAAGATTGTCCAATTTTCTGACCCAGAGTATCCTGCAAAAGCACAGGAGAGTTTGGGAGGATACCTTGGAACTTTAAGGATGACAAAAGCTATTCATCTGTTTCACTTAGTGTCTTCGTGCTATTTTAGAGAGAGGTTTTGAGATTCACCAAAACTTATTCTACGATCTTTCACTTTACTTTTTGAGAGGCAACTTGTTCTCTTAGAAAGAACATGCAAATTTAAATCAAGGGAATCAATTTATCTCTCAAATTATACTGTTTTTCTGGTCCCTGACTTTGGGCAATTGTGCTTTATCTTTGAAATGTAAGTTTTTATATTTTCTCTTTTTTTCTTTTTAGTTTTTATATTTTCTTAAATATGTAAAATTGAGCTCAAAATATCTGTTTTCCAAGGTGATTGTGAAGATCAACTGAGGTGACATTATGTAACATTCTCTTATAAATATTGATTTTTTTAAAGTGAAACTAATACCTAAGCACTGGATTCATCTTTACTTAAAGAAATGTTAGCCACTTTAAACTGAAATACAACTTACTGAATAAATGTACATGGTTCCTTAATGTATGATTGAATAATGCTGCAGCAATGGAAAACAATGGTTGAGACAAAGAAGAGTTTGTCCATGACAGCAAGTGTTCGAGAAACATTTGTTCTCAGTGACACAGAGGGATAAGACTTGAAGAAACTGAATGGTTCAAAATAAACTAAAAGTGAAAGCACCGATTTTTAAAAAATTTCTGGTTAATTAAGAAGATCTTTCAAAGGAGCCAGCAGGTTTTGGCGCAGTGGTTAAGGTGTTGGACTCACACATGGCCAACTCTGGTTTGAGTCTCAGACCCAGTGGCTTGAAAATCATGCTGGGTATGTTTGCATTCATCTCCAAAATCCAGAAAGAAAATGGAGGAAAAGGGGAATGTGGCCAATCCTCCAGGGGGATAATTTCTCACTTTTCCTCTGTGTCTTTCTTCTTTCCAGCAAGCACATGCATCCCATGGCAAAAACCTAAAGAAAGAAAGAAGAAGAAAGAAAAAAAAGAAAGATCCTTTAGGAGGAACAACTCTTACTAAAGTTCGTTATCAACAATCTACTCCCTTGTTACTGTAACTTTAATTAGTAAACTATATCATAATGATTTTTATACGGGAATAATAACTTCTCTAAATCTCCTTTATAAAATATCACACAAAATCCCATATGTTGTAAAACAAGATTTGCGAGATAGACACTTGTGATTTTTAGTCTTTTATCTCTCACAGGATAAGTTAAGTGAAACTGACCAAGGTGAAAATAGCATTTGTGGGAACACTTCCTATTTCCAGTATGCTTTAGTATAAAACACCTGATTTTAAAAGTATGAAATTATATTTAAAGCTAAGATTAGTAGATCTATTAAAATCCCAGTAATGAAAATACATTTTAGTGACAATTGTTTCTTGGTTAAAAATGATTAGCTGGTGTAAAATGATAGTATGCACTTTTTGATAGTTCCAACTCTAACTTTTTTTTGTGAAATGCATGACCACACATTATTAACTGTCACTTTATTTTATTGTCTAAAGTCACCATAACAGATAATCGGTTTTTCCCTGTAATAAGCAAAGCTGCTAATCAATAATTAGCTACCTGCATATAAAGCTAGCGATGTTCAAAGTTGCTTCTTTGCACTTGAACATTAACACCCAGAGGCAAATATTGCATTGTTCCAATTGTTGAAAGATGCTCATAAAAATATAGAAAGGTGAGATGCATTTTCATTTTATTATTCTTTGTTATTTAATATCTGTGTAACATAGTTTCCAAGTTCATTGCATTGAATTATTTTAGAGTACATAAAGTGTATAAATTTGAAGATGGAAAATCTATTTTGGCTTCCTGTAAATAACTGCCCTTGGTGAGGACACTCTTGGTTTATGTGTTATGATAACTCAGATGAAAATAGTTTTCATAAAGTTGATCAAATCTCATCTCCTACGGACTGAATGGGAAAAGTTAACAATTCAAGTACATCTATAAAAGCTAAATAAAGTGTCTAAAACGGAGACATTAAGTTAGTTAGTGAGAGTCACAGACAGCTTTTACAGACTGTTCTTTTTCACCTTGCCATTTTAAGGCTGGACACATCATTTTTTTTAAAGTAACTACATAAAGGAAAATACTCTCAACCATTTTCTGGCATTACACTGTCAACACATAGATACTATATACACAGAAATTGGAGAGTAAATTTAGACAATTTTTTTTTTTGGAGAGGTTTTTGCTATAGGGTGCGTACACTTGCCAGAAAGACAGAGAGAGACGGAGAGACAGAAAGTGGGAAATCACCCCCCAGGGGGATGGCCATGCCGCAATCCCTTCTCCTCCATTCTCCTCTTGGGATCTTGACCATGCACGCACACGTGCCTGGTGTGAGTTTAAGCCACTGGGTCCGGGACTTGAACCGTGGTCGACTACATGGGAGTCCAGTGACATAGCCATTATGCTAACTGCTGGTCCCAATTTAGACAAATTTTTAACTACTACCTGTATTTATTTTATATCAGGAATTATTTTATTTTACTTTTTAGAGGCTTTTGCCTTAGGATGTGTGCACTCACTAGATACAGAGACAGTGAGAGGGAAAGTGAAAAATCATCCCCCAGGGATGACAGCCACACTGCAATACCTTCTCCTCCATTCTCCTCCTGGGTTCTCAGCTACATGAGCGCACGTGCCTGGTGTGAGTTTCAAGTCACTAGGTCTGAGACACAAACCACAGTCGTCCTACCGTACACCGTTCAGTGACATAACCGCTAGACCATCTGCTGACCCCTCTATCAGGAATTTTTAAAAAGTTGTTTCCTACAAATTTTTTTAACAATTATTTATTTATTTAATTTGTTGTTCTTCTTCTTCTTTAATTTGCTACAGGGCACATTACCAGAGGGAGACTGAGAGAGAAAATGAGACAGTAAGCTGCCAAGTGCAGGACTCAGTCAGCCATGTGGGAGTCCAGCACCTTAACCACCACACCACTTTCGGGCTCCCTACCAAATTTTTAAGTTGTAAATGTTCAAACCTACACAATTGTTCAAAGAACTACAAAATGAACATTTGTAACATGAGCACACCACTTAGATCCACTGATTATTAGTGATTTATCACTTTTGTGCACACACTTTCTCTCTCCATACACAGAGGAAGATAGAATAACAAATAGGTATATATGTGGTCATGTATATGTGGTTTACTTTGTTTTGCATTTGCTTAACCTCTTGAGAATAAGTTTTAGACATCACTCTTGGATAATTCAGTGTTCATATTCTAAAAGTAAAGACATTCTCCTTCACCAGTACAGGAAAAATCAATTTAATATTATCATGTAGTATACATTACATATTAAATATCTTGACTTGTCTTCGTAATGTCTAATTTTTTTTTTTTTGCTATTGGGCATGTGCTCTCACTAGAGAGAGACTGAGTTAGAGTTAGAGAAAGAGAGAGAGAGACAGATAGAGAGAAACTGGGAAATCACATCCAAGGGCAGTGGCCACACTGCAATCCCTGTCCTCCATTCTCCTCTTGGAAATTTGGGCACACATGTACATATGCCCAAGGTGTCCCTGAAGCCACCAAATCCAAGACTCAAACCACAGTCAGCCATGTGGGATCCAGTGCCTTAACCACCATGCCATTCAGTTGGTCCCTCATGATGTCTTTTAGAGATGGTTTTATTTGTTCCTTTGTTTACTTCCTTTGTTATGATTTATAATCATGATCCAATCAAGCTTTATCTATTACTAGAGTTTCTGATAGCCAATGTTTTCCAATGAAGTACAATATTTCTGACCAAAACTACTGGGTTGTTAGAAAAGACATGACACATTTTTTCATAGAAAAACAGAAAAATAAAACATTATGACTTTTCCAATGACCCTATAATTTCTCATTAAAAGGTGACAGAGAGTCAACTTATTCTTTGTTGGTATCTGCCAGCAAGCTTAAAAATAACATCTCGGGAACCAGCAGTTAGCGTAATGGCTATGTCGCTGGACTCCCACGTAGTCGACTGCGGTTCGAGTCCCGGACCCGGCGGCTTAAACTCACGCCGGGCGCGTGTGCGTGCGTGCCCAAGATCCCGAGAGGAGAATGGAGGAGAAGGGATTGCGGCGTGGCCATTCCCCCTGGGAGGTGATTTCCTGCTTTCTGTCTCTATGTCTCTCTCTGTCTGTCTGGCGAGCGCACGCGCCCTATAGCAAAAACCTCTCCAAAAAAAAAAGAAAAAAAAAAGAACATCTCTCTGGATGGTAATACTGTTAGCAATCTCCTTGGGACTTAGTCTTGCAGGAAGGAAAGTTAGAGAAAGGAGGAGACACAGAAGCAGAAGTGCAGTGAACATAGATAAGCTGTGCTGCTCAGCCATGCTGAGCTTCTTTATTTACACATTTTACCAGGCACAGTAAACTGTGTTGCAAGCTTTCAAGGATGCAGTTGAAGTCTACAGTTAGAGATGAGCGCTTTAATATATACATTTTCCAGTCTTGTTACTATCATGTGTTATCCTGTTATGCATCATAGGTCAAGACAGATTACTTATCTGTAAATGTGCTGTTCCTTTGCAGCTCCAAGAAAGGCTGAGCATATATAAAAGAGGATGATGTGTAAGACATAAACATTATATAGAACAGGCTTCTCATGACCTACCTAGGGTCAGGATGATTCCCAAGCACTACGAATGTTTCCACAGAGCCCCTAGCTCCTAAGGTATGTGTCAGTCAGCTCGAGTGACTAATTAACAAGGCATGCAGATAACTGCTTCATACTGCCAGGCTGCATATCCTCACAATTCTTCCATTTAACAAATCTTTTTTGAGGGTTTATTATGTGTCATATACTCTTTTAGACTTCAGTATACAGTGGTGAATCAGACAGTAAAGATCTCTTCTCATGAAACTGAGAGAAACAGACACACACACACACACACACACACACACACACACACACAATCTAAACCATAAACTATGTTCAAATAATAAGTAGTAGGGACAAATAAATTCGGAAAACATAACAGTTTTGTGCTCTCTTCTTAATTAGCAGTTTGAGAGTCTCTTTGAAGAAGTGTTATTATGAAAAAATGCCCACCATTTAAAGTGCTGGTACAAAAGTCTTCCAGAGAAAGTGAACAGCCAATACCAAAGTGCTGAGGCATGAATATACTTAGCAAATGTGCTAGAAAAGGCATTATGTTTTTTATGATACCATTCACTGAGCAGTCCTTTGGGAGGTGTTCTAATAGCTAGAGTTTATATCATGATATGGCTTTCTTTGGAGTTCAGAAAATTTTTCCCAGTAGACCCTGGAAGAGCAATGGGTGGTAAGAACAAAGTTGATAATACTCCATATTCACTGAGTTAACTTTATACTCTGCATCTCACTCAATATGGTATGGTGTAAGGTGGAAAAGTATAGTAAAGTATAGTAACACACTGACCAGACGAGTCCTTTCCTTTCCTTTCCTTTCCTTTCCTTTCCTTTCCTTTCCTTTCCTTTCCTTTCCTTTCCTTTCCTTTCCTTTTCTTTTCTTTTCTTCTTTTCTTTTTTAATAGAGGTTTTTGCTATAGGGCGAGTACCCTCGCCAGACAGACAGAGAGAGACAGAGAGACAGAAAGTGAGAAATCACCTATCAGGGGGGATGGCCATGCCACAATCCCTTCTCCTCCATTCTCCCCTCAGAATCTTGGGCACGCATGCACACGCACCCAGCATGAGTTTTAAGCCACCGGGTCCAGAACGCGAACCACAGTCAACTACATGGGAGTCCAGCGACATAGCCATTGTGCTAACTGCTGGTCCCTGAGAAGAGTTATTTTCTCAAAAAATAATATTCCAAAACATTTTTTTCTGTCCCTTTTTCAGGAATAAAGCAGATAAATTTCCAGAAAAGGGTGAATAGTAGAATCAAACAAGTATGGATTGTATATCAACAGGGAAAACAGAATTTATGGGAAGTACTGGAAGACACCAGGATAAAAGAAGTTGGAAGATGTAAGAGTCATGATCTCAGATAGTCTGAAGGCATATACAACAGGTATTCTGGTCAAGAGTTGGTAAAAATACAGGAAGCTGTGCAACCGTAGAAGTCTGGCTGTGAAAACAAGGACAAGGGAAATCAGAAACAGTTTCAAAGAGCCAAAATACAAGAAGACGATCTGGGTCGAGGGCCGGGATTTCAGGCAGCAGATAAAAATTGTGGTATTATTACAGCTCTCCCTATTCTCTTCCTCTTATATTTTTAAATTATTTATTTCATTCTATTTATTCATTCATTTATTTTAATTTGACCAGAGACCGAGAGAGAGAGAGAGACAAAGTGAGAAAGCAAGCTATGAGGTCCAGGATTCAAACTGTGGTCAGCCATGTGGGAGTGTCCAGCTCCTTAACCACTATGTCACCTGCTGGTCCCCCTCCTCCTCTTATTTTATATAGAAACCCATCTCTTGATCTTGATCAAGGTACTCTTGATCTTCTTATAGGTTTATGACTTCAGGAATTAATAAACAATAAACTTGGGGGTTAGCAGATGGCATGGCAGTTATGTTGCTAGACTCCCACATGACCAACTGCAGTTTGAGTCCTGGACCTGGTGGCTTAAAATTCATGCTGGGCACATGTGTGTGCATGCCCAATGTCCCAGGAGAAAAACAGAAGAGAAGGGATTGTGGCAAGGCATCCCCCTTAGGGGGTGATTTCTCAGTTTCTGTTTCTTTCTATCTATCTGGCAAGTGCACATACCTTATGGCAAAAATCTCTCCCCTCCCCCAAAAAAATAAAACAAAAAAAACAATAAACTTGAGTTTTACTTTTGGCTGTGCCACTTACTAACTATGGAACCTTTGTCAAATGGTATGACTACATAGGCTCAATTCTCTCCACATGTCTCTATATATACCACCTTAGATCTCTTTTTATTTTTTTTTAAAGATATTTTTGCAATAGGGTGTGTTTGCTTGCTGGAGAGACAGAGAGAAAAAAGGCAAGAAATCACCCCCAAGGGAGAATAGCCATGCCATAATCCTTCTCTTCTATTCTCCTATCAGAATTTTGGACACACACACACACATGCACCCAGAATAACTTTCAAGCCTCCATGTCCAGAACTCTACCACCATTGGCCAACATAACCATTATACCATCTCCTGGTCCTCCTCCTTAGATAGCTTAAGGGAATAAAAATTGGTAGCACTTATAAGCATTTAGCCATGTGCCTGGTTGGGATTGTCATGTAAGCCCTATAATTATTTCTATATTATAATGCAACCCCTTTTTAAAAAAGTTAATTTATTTCTCATTTAATGAGAGACAAAAAAAGGGATACTCTTGATGGGGGTCCTGTCACACCACAATTTTCTCTACAATCTCCCAGTCAGTGAGAACCATGAGCACACAGCATGCTCAGGTTAATCCAGGATCTAAATCCAGTCTTCCATGTGGCCCCAGAATGAGACAACAGTGCATATACCACCTACACCATCACAGTGCACTTAGAAGTTGCTTTTAGAATAATACTTGACTCCAATTCTAAAAGGAATACTTTCTACTTAAAGAACATTTTGACTATTCTGGAGAAGACAATGAAACTGCTGAAATCCAAAAGAATAGAAGTAATAAAATAGAGTTTCACCATCTTCCTCACTGTGCATCCCTAGGGTAACAACTAATGTCCAGAGTGACATTGGTTAGTCATCTACCCCTCTTTATGGGATTTCTTATTGGCCAAACATCCAGATTAGTTTGGCAAAGATCATAGGCAGATTATTGAATACAATTCTAGTTGGAAAATATTTAGCAAGGCCATACAATTTTTAACATTTTGAAAACCAACATCTTAAAAAAGGCATATTCTATGTAATAAGAAATCTAGTTTCTAAAAATAAAATGATGTGGCAAGTCCTAGGCATACATTTCTATTTGTCAATAACTTGGTGAAATAAGTAGCTGTTTCCTTTTTTTCTAGATAAGGGGTATGGACCCCAATGCTGTTCACTCACAAAAGGCATACAGTGAACCTTCTCAGAACCACCTGATCCAATTATGTTATCTGCCTGAACCTGCTAACATTTAGAATTGGAACCTGAACCAAAGAATCTCTCAGTTTCTTTCAAAAAATGATTTGCAAATTTTATTAATATGAATGGGAAATTAATAGCCAATTTAAAACAATATTAATCTTTGGATGGTTGAGAGATCAAGGCAATAAAGCCATGAGAGAGGAGATTTGCATTTTGGGTCTATTGCTTTAATAATATGGAACCAGAAGGTGGCATGGTGGTTAAGGCACTGGATTCCCACATGGCCAACTGTTGTTCAAGTCCCAGACTTGGTGGTTTGAAACTCACATGGGGTATGTATATGTGTGTGCATGTCTGAAATCCTAGGAGGAGAAGGGATTGTGACATGGCCATCCCCCTTGGGGGGTGATTTTTTTCCTCTTCCTTTTACTGTCTCTTTCTGTCTCTCCTCAGCAAGCACACCTGCTCCATGGCAAAATATATATTTTTTTTAATTAAAAATAAAAAAATAAATATATAGGCATTCTCATTAATTGAGTTAGTGTCTCAAGCTAGGACTTTGCTAGTCATTTTGTATGAGATATCTTTTATTTGTTTTAAAAATCAACACAACTATACTTTTCATATGGAGAAATGGGCATCAAGACATAAATAACTTAACAACAGACATAAACAACAGAGTATACCATATACTGAGCATGCAATTAGCATTAGAAGTCTGGTGTCTCTCACTCCAGTACTGAAATTCAGCTCATTATTTTTGTGCTACAGTATTTACAATATGCTATACATGAAACCTTGACTTTATTGTACTTTCTCTAACTGTATTTTGTCACTTTTAGTTAAGATTAACTTTACTTGTCTCACAGGCTGTTTGTGATGACTAAATGATATATAGCACTGTTCATGAGAAATCTAAATAGAGAAATTAATAGGGATTGGTATATAACAGAGACTCAATCAGTATCTATAACTGTTTTTAGCCCAGACACTTCCACAATATCCACAGTAGACACTAGTAGGAACTGTTCTGGATTACAAGGCAGCTAATGGTTATGCAAAAAATGTCTCAGACTCCCACAACTGTTATACCAAAAAGTTATTTACAGACATTAGAAAGATAGTGTCTGGGAAATCTGTCTAGAATAAAAGGAATAAACATATTACTATCAAAAGTCCACTTTGAGAGAAGCAGATGTTTTGAATTAGCATCAGGTGGACAAACAGCATGTGTAAATCTGCCATTGATCCACATACTTTATCAACTCAAAAGTGAAGTCTGTAAAGAGGGAAAATACAGTCTGATTCAGTCAGTGTATGATAAGGCATAGGCACTATGGCACCAGCCAAAGGAAACAAACAAGTCTGTGAATATTGCAGATGAGATGGATATTATACTATATGGCGATCCATTCTGTGCTCTGTTCACCCAAATGCTTAAAGTCACAGATTATCACAAATCCTTATGCAAAAAAAGGTATAAAACACCTGACATTTAAGCAGGCTTTGTGAACCATTTTTGACATAAAGTAATTTGTGTGTGTGTGTATATATATATATATATATATATATATATATATGTATACATATATATATGTGTATATATATATATGTATACATATATATATATATACACACACACACACACATATATATAAAATTTTATAAAGAATTATTTATTTAATTTCATTTATAATTATTTTATTATTTTAAAATTTGCTACAGGGCATATGCATTCATTAGAGAGAGACTGAAAAAGAAAGAGAGGGAAAGTGAGAAAGCAAGGTGCCAGGTGGGACTCAAACTTTGTTCAGCCATGTGGGAATCCAATGCCCTAACCACCATGCCACCTGCTGGCTCCAATAATTTTTTGAAAGCTTTTTGTTACAAGTTCAGGCACGTCCCACTTAATGACCTAGGAGTTCCATTCCTACAGCTAAGTTATTAAGTGAATTGGTCAACAATTGAGCAGCTTAGAAGCAGATGTCTTATGGTGTGTTGTGGCACTATAGGGTATGTGTTTTTCAATAGATATTACACAACAGCACAGTAGAATGTTATAATTATTTCCCTACAAAAAACACACATTAGATAAGTGCCAGAAAAGGGGAAGACAGCATATCAACACAACACAACAATATAAATCCAGCTTAATTGTTTTTATTTATTCTGAATATTACTATGAATGCACAATAAAATATAAATTTATAAATGAAATATGTAGTCTTACATGGTTGCGAATGCTTCAGGTAGTGAATACTAATGAACCATGGGAATGAGACTTAAAAAGTAGATTCCAGAGACTCACACAGGCTGAGAAAGAGGATTCTCCATGCTGGAGAACTGAACATAAGTCCAAGTGGTTGTTTAACAGCTAGAGTGTGGGAACCAGCCGTTAGCATAATGGCTATGTCACTGGACTCCCATGTAGTCGACCGCGGTTCGCGTCCCGGACCCGGTGGCTTAAAACTCACGCCAGTCGCGTGTGCGTGCGTGCCCAAGATCCCGAGAGGAGAATGGAGGAGAAGGGATTGCGGTGTGACCATCCCCTCTGGGGGGTGATTTCTCGCTTTCTGTCTCTATGTCTCTCTCTGTCTGTCGGGCGAGCACACGCGCCCTATAGCAAAAACCTCTCCAAAAAAAAAAAAAAAAAAAAAAGAACATAAGTCCAAGTGGTTGTTTAACAGCTAGAGTGTTAAGTGACAGCACTCATAATCTATGGGTATAACTTGATTTGATGTGCTTTGTTTTTGTTTTGTTTAAAGACAAAGAATATTATATTTCTACTTTAAAGGTAAGTAATAGCAATTATTCAATAGGCACAACTGGTGTAACACACATTTTCATTTGGCAGTTGGTAAAGTAGGTCCTGCTGGTCTTGTTTTGCCTACTGCTTGTTTCTGTAAATGTATTGAACATAGACTTGTCAATTGGTTTCTCCTCTATAGTTGCTTTTACATTTCAATGCAGTTTAATGATTGAGACAGAGATCATATACTTTTGAAGTCTAAAATAATTACTATCTGGCTCTTTACAGAAAAAGTTTACAGAACCTCTAGTTTGGCTCAATACTATAGCCTTTTCTTTTTAATATAAGTTCTTCATTCTTCTATTGGAAACTGTAGAAGAGAAAACTAGAACTTATCTGAGCAGAAAAACCTCATGACCAATAAAGAAAGAAGATACATAAGGACAAAGAGACAAGAAAATAAATGACTTAATGACTACCTCCTTTAAAAAACCATATGGCCTTTAAAAATCATTTCCAGAAAATCTACTTATTATAAGCCATCTAGAGGTAAATTTGGTCTTAGGTAGAAGCAAAGAAAAGAGGATCTCAGGACCGGGGTCATTCCCAGTTTAACACAAGCACAATTCAATTCGTTCAGTTGACCCAAAAAGCAGAAATAGAAGCTAAGAATGTAGACTGAATGAAACGAAGGCAAAGGCTGACACAGGACCCACAGTCAAACACACCTGCTTCAATGGTAGCATCATGTCTGACTCTACAGATATAGTTTATTTTGTTATGTAAGTAATATCCAAATATATTTTAAATCTAATCACAAAAAGGAAAATTTTATTGAACTTTATTAGACTCTTTCTACTGTGAAAGAAAAACTTTAGGCAATTTAATTTAATAAAATTTAAATGAGCAATAATAAACACAATTTGAATTGGGAACTCCAAAATGGCTTCCAAGGAGAATCTGGGTAGCCTCATGGTCAGAGATACTTATATTCCAGAACAGGAAAGTGACCTTCAGAAACAAAAGTGAGGGAATGTGATAGAAAAATAATTGGATTGGTTACCTCTTGAGGTTTGTCTGTGTTAACACAGACAAAGATAGGATGTCTGTGATTTACTGAAGTCTAGCTGCTGTTATTGGTTATAACTTAGCAACTAACCAAGAAAGAGACTTCCAAGTGAAGTTGCAGTTTGCAGTTTGCTTATGGAAGACAAAACAGCTTTCCAAGTGAGGTCACAGTCTGCTTATGGAAACCAAAGCAGGAGTACAGAGGCTTTCTCAAGCCAATATATTTTAACACTATTAAAATGCTAATTAAAGGAATTGCTAAATTGAAAGATTGAAAATAATTTAGAGAATGAGACAATATAGGCCTCTGTGCCCTTGCATGGTGCTCTGATACTGTTTTGTCTAAAGTATTTGGTATTGCCAATAGCCCTTCTCCTTTTGAATATTATTTTGAATATTAAAAATACAAACTAGATATCAGTTATTTTTATTTGCAAAAATTCTACAAGGTTTTTTTTTTTTTGTTTTTTGTTTTTTTTTTTTTCCCCCAAGAAACGTAAATTTAATCAAGAGCTCTTCAAAGAAACAAAAGAAAACTCTAGATCAAGGATTAGTAGATTTCAGCACAGTGGCCAAATTCCACTTACCATCTGGTTCAGTAAGGCCTGTAAACCATGTCTTTCAACTGGTTTTGAAAATTTTAAAAAATAAGTAAAATAACCAAGGGCCAGAGCAGGTTATTTGGTGGTTAAAGAGCTGGATTTCCACATGGTTGACCATAGTTCAAGTCCCAGATCCAGTGGCTTGAAAATCACTCTGAACACATGTACATGTGTGCCCAGAATCCTGAGAAGAGGTTGGAGGAGATGGGATTTTGGCGTGGCCATCCCCCTTAGGGAGTAATTTCCCACTTTTCCTCTCTATGTCTCTCTCCGATGAGCAGATACACCCTATGGCAAAAAATAAATGAATAAATAAGTATTTAAAAGTAAAATATTTCATGACATTAAAATTGTATTATATCCAAATTTCAGATGCATAAATAAAAATTTTTGGAACATAACTATGTCTGTCTATTTATTTAAATATCGTAGGTGGCTGCTTTTGAACTGTAACATCAGAGTTGAGTAGTTGTGACAGAGACAGCATGAACTACAAATTGCAATATTTATTATCTTGTGTTTTCCAGAAGAAGTTTGTTAGCAGTGGCTATATTCTTATCTTACTTCTGATGAATACTTTTCTCAGTCCTAGCCTCTAAAGCAACATCAACAGTCATTGTAAGTTTATTTTTTTTTAAAGTTTGCATATTTATTTTGAGAGTGTGAGAGAAAGAGAGAGAGAAATGGTCATCTTTGATAGGTCCTCACATCATGGATCTCTCCCCAGCCCTGCAACCAGCCGGGGTCATGGGCACACCCATGGGAGCAGCCAGAGTGCTCAGATAGAGCAGGCCCATGGCTACACAGAACTCCCACTGCCTGTGCACAATAGCTGGGCCTCCTGAGGTTTTGTTTTAGCTCAGCTATTATCATCCACTTCTAGGGATCACAAATTAGAACCTGTAATCCTTCCCAGGAACTGATTTAAAAATCCTTAGTGAATTATGCATCAAATATTCATTCACTAAACATTTAATAAGTTTTTGTGGAATATTTAGACTATTTACACTGGTAACAAAATCCAATGACTCTTAGTTGCAAAAGTTATAAAATCGTGTACTTTTTTCTTTACCTGTGTTGCCAAACATGGTGCCTATCATGTGATAAATGCTCAAGAAATGTTATGTGGCTCAATAACCACATAATTTTTTGTCTTTGAATAATCTTGTGGTTTCTGTCTCAAAATAACATACAATCCAGTAGAAAACATGTGGAAATCAGACTTGCCTGAAGGACTATGAAAAAGATATAAATAACTCCTCTATGGTATCAGAAGAATGAGATTTCACAAAAGTGGCAGGTGAAAAGCATCTCAAAGACTAGGAAATATACAAGAGAATTTCAAAAAGCTTATGAAAAAATGGAATTAAAGTATGTGTTTATTTTAATAAAAAAAAGCTATACATAACACATATTTTCCATGAACCTTTTGAAGAAAACCCAACCAAGAGAAAAATCTCAGGCACAGTGATAAACATGAATCACTGCCAAAGCCTGTATATTTCAAAATAGAATGGGTTTAATGTAGTGCTCACCAAACAATTATGATATGGCATATCATATGAAAGTTCTGCCATATTCACTTTTTTCAAAATTATTTAGTAAAATGTCAAACATGGGATCAGCAGGTGGCATGGTTAAGGTGCTGGACACTCCCACGTGGCCAACCATGGTCAAAGTCCCAGACCTGGTAGCTTGCTTTCTCACCTTCTTTCTCTCTCATTCTCTCTGTAGGCATCTCCCAATGGTCAAAATTTAAAAAAAAAAAAAAAAAATGAGTAAATAAAATAAAAAATAAATAGTTCTTTTAAGAAAATGACAAACACTGCAAAAGACACAAGGTATCTTTAAAATTTGGAAAAAAATACAACCTTGTAATAAAACAATAAAAGAATAACTAATAGTTTCATTGGCAGCCTGTTGGAAAATAATTTATTCAAATTTTAAAACAGAAAGAAAGTAAATATTCAAAAGAGTGTTTAAGAGGTTCGCCCTTGGTTCTTTCTTTTTCAAATATACTTACCAAAGACCTCAATGAAGAATTGGAACACATATGGTAAAACATTAAAAAAAAAATTTACACATAGTCTAAAGCTGGAAATGAAATCTGACAAGAAAGTAATAAAATTAAAAAAAAAAAAAATAGTGGCAACATATGTTATTCAATTAATGGACTATAACAAAGTTCCAAAGAAAAGGCAGGGACCAGCAGATGGCATAATGGTTGCGTGCTGGACTCTCAGGTAGTAGATTATGGTTCAAGTCCTGGATCCAGTGGCTTAAAACGCAATGGGTTAGTGTGCACGCATACCCATAATCCCAAGAGGAGAATGGAGGAGAAGGGATTGTGGTATGGCCATCCCCCCAAGGGGTAATTTCTTGCTTTCTGTCTCTCTGTCTCTATTTGGCGAGGGCACATGTTTGATAGCAAATACCTCTCTGTCTCTCTCTAAAAATAATAATAATAATAAAATAAAAAAGGAAAGAAACAAAAAGAAAGAAAGCAAGGAAGAAGAAATGGGAATAAAAGAAAGAAGAAAAAAGAGAAAGAGAAAGAAGAAAGAAAAAGAGAAAGAAAGAAAAAGAGAAAGAAAAAATGGCATCTGGCAGTAGCTTATTTAAAAAAAAGATTAGGACTTTTAGGTGAGCATAAGTTTAATACAAGTTGACAAGATGATTTGGCAGCTCAAATAATGTAATGTATTTCCAGTCGATTGAAATAAGAGTGTGAAGCCTACTATTGAAAGCAATAAGCTCACTGTACTGCTGGGCCTCATTGTCTAAGCAGGAAAGAGTCCAATGAGAGCCCTTTATAACAGAGCAATGAGGCGAGTGAATTGTATGGGACCGTGCATACGGAATATAAGTCGTTTGTGTACCTGGTGTTCAAAATAGAAATGTCCGAGAATGAGTAAGAGATGGAATGCTGCAAATAGTACAGTTTAACAGAGAAAGTCTTGGTCTTCAGAATAAAAATAATGAAAATGGTTACATTTTCTGAGGAGGTAAAAAATAAAATAAAAGGCTTGAAACAATTCAGGCATCTGTGTAAGAGTCTTGAAAGCAACTTTTCTCTGAATAGGGGAAAAGAAACAAGAAAAAGGAGTGAAAGGGAAAAAGTTTGTTAAACCTCGTTTTCTGCTCATTTCCTAAATAAGTACCAGTGAAACATAATCAAAAAGCAGATTGTGGAGGCTTTAAGACTTTCATACATCATGAGATACTCTAACCTGCCCAGGAAAAGCAAGCTGTGATGCTTAAAGGAAAGAGAACATTTCCAGAGGCAGAAAGAAAGAAAGACTGAGTCAAATTTTGAGAACTTGTAAAAGAAACAAGAACCAGGTCTTCCTGCCACTTCCAATTTAATAAAATTATTCAGTTAAAGTTAAAATGTTCCAGGCTTTTAAGTGCATCAAAAATAGCAGCATCAGTGCTAACTTCGACTGAGAACCTTTTCTCAGAGATTTCCTCTTTATTCAACATGTAAAAGCAAATTTGGCCCCTCTATCACCAGCCTGAATATTGCTCACATGATCTCTATCAAAATCACTTGAACTATGGATGTGTAAAAGGGAAGACAGACAGACACAATTTTTATCTGAGACTGTGTAACATTTATACGAGACTCAATAACCAGGAAAATATAAGAAAATAAAGTAGCTACTTGTTCTCTATGATGCCAAATGTCAATGATGATGGTATAACCTGGCTGCTTATGTCAGTGTCCCCCATCACCAAGTTTCATGAGAAGGATGTGTTTTGAGAGGGTGACTTAGCTGGAATATATTTTACGGAATTTCTTTTAAGAGTTTCAAAATAAGCTTTTTTCCTTATCTAAATGGGTCCTTTATTTATATCCATATATAAAATGAAGTGTGACAATAAAGGGAGTTGTAAATTACTATTAACAAGGGCAGATTTGCATGACTGTCTTTACCATGGACTCCCTATGTTCTTAGAGGAAGAAGAGATGAGGAGGATGGGGGAAGGAAAATTAATAAATTAATACTTATTTTGTGTATGATACATAGATATTTCTATTTATGTATTATACACTAGCCTCTCTGTACATCTCACTTCTTTTAGCAATGAAATAGGCTAATGATAATAATCTACAGGAAATGTGCAAAAACTACAATGGAAAAAATAGAGACAAATATATAAGATATAGTAAACATTGAAAAGATAATAGCTGGTTTAAATAAGTCTCCTCAGTGGCACACTGATAAACAGATGATCTTGGGGGGAGAAACTCTCATTTGTATTGTTTTCCAATTCCCTTGGTGTAAATACTCCCAACAAGGCATATTTCAAGCTACCAAAGTGCCATCACAGTACACAGGGTTCAGAAGAAATGAAAAATAAAATTTTCAAGCTGCCATAAGCCAGTGTTATTCAATTCATTGTGTAGGGAAATGGGCAACCTCACACATAGCTGGTAGTACAAATTTTGGCCTTCAATAATCAACAAAATTATAAAAACAAATATAATTTGATATGCCAATTAATCTGTAAGGTATCAAAACATGAATACCTTGTACAATAGTGTAAGCTGTCAGAAGTAGAATCTATATATATCTATGCACAATGGAGATAGGTTTTACAGCTTTGCTCGTAATAGTAAAATTGAATAAATAAATATATGCTTATATATGGATGTACATTGCACTTATACTATAAAAAAATAATTATTTTAAAAGTGGGGAGAGACATGAAGAAGGAAAAAATAAGTTGGAAAAAAGGGAGAAAAATTTGAAAGGGTACATTTTTAATATTTCTCAGGAAAGATGGTATGAAGGGCACTTTCAGATTTCTTTAAAATTTTTTTATTATTTGAAATGTTTAAAAAATATTGTCATAAAAAACAGAGATAAAATAATAATGTTTAATCAGAGTTGTAGTGAGACTCATAAAAGATATTTGATGCATTAATAATAATGCTGATGAACTTTTAAATTTCTTTGAGCCTCGATTCTTTAACCTATAATTATAGAATACTTTTCATTATTTATCACTTATTTATGAAAGTGCTATAATTTTTTAAACACCTTGTTCATCTAATGCTTACAGTGGTGTGCCAGAGCTGGCTTGTTCAGGCTCATGGGGAGCGCTGATCTTTAAATTTCAGAAAAAATTTTAGGCCAGCAGTTGCTAAAAGCCATTGTTATAAATAAACTTACAATTAGAACTAAAGGTAAAATTGGCTTCATTTTAATAAATTGAACTTGCACAAAGTTACAAAATATTAAATCACATATCAGAGTTAAAGACAAATTTATTGGAAAAAGAGTGGGTTAGGATGCAATTCTATTGGTCATGGTTGAATTGCAACCTTAGAAGAGCTATCCTTATTCATTCAATTGACAGAAGCTACAATGTCGATTTCTTCCATGGGAATTTATACATTGAAGGTTTTCCTCTGAAAATGAAGGCGAAAAAAAACTCTTCTGTAAAATTGCATATCTTAGATGATTACCTACTTGTTTTCTTAATTACAATATTGGAAGTCAATAGTGCAAATTCCTAAAATTTAGCAAGCTCTTCTTTTGTTGGTAATCATTCAGAATGCAGTTGCTTCTGAATGGTTTAGGGTTTAGAAATATATTTAAGTCAATACTTCTCACAATAAGACTAAAATATAGACTATCCAACTAATGGTTGAGTTACTTCCTCTAATTTAAAGGCACTACTTGCTTCAAATAATAAATTTACCCCTCTACTAAAAGCATGTTGACTTTTATTCTCTTTGTCCCCTATTTTCCACAAGGTGGTATGGATGAGGTTCTGGGTTGATTTCATCCACCTAGTGGGTTTATATTACAACGAAAAATACTGAGCTTACGAAGCTTTCAATTGTATAAGGAAACAACTAGCACACCTGCGCATCCTCCCTGAGCGAGAGAGAGATCCGTTTAGTAGCTTGGAATGTATGTAAATCCAAATGATGAAGTGTTTGCTTTTGAATGGTGAAAGCAGTACACTTAAAAGGACAAGTAAAGCATGGTTCTTATATTTTTTAAAGAAAAGGTAAAAAAAAAAATTGTTAGACTGTATAAACAAATTCATGAATGCTCCAAGTGTTTGAGACTTAGAAATTAACCTGGTAATGAAGAGCACATGCTTATCCCAGGTAGGAAATAAGAGGAATGATTTGGTGAAAACCAACAAACGGGTAGTATTAATTCACTAGAAATAAGTAATGCTTCTAAATAGGAAGGACTGAGGAAGTGGCTCAATTACTAGTTAATATTCTATGTTTTAAAGTCTGACTGTGAGGAGTGTTTACCTAAACAGCTTTTTAAAGTTTATTTTACTTATCAAAAGAGAAAAATAGAGAAGCACCCTCATTGGGTCTTCCTCCACCGTCCCCTTCAAGCCTTTTCCAGCCAGTCAGGATCACAGAAATGTGCGCTCAACACGTACAGATCAACAGAGAAGCTGAGCTCAACTTCCCATATGCTCTCAAGCACTGCAGAGCATTGAGCTATTGTGGTGGGCCTGATATGCTTCTTAAACCCTAAACCAAGAGCAGCTCTTCACAGTTCAAATGAAAAATAATGACATTATACAACAATGTAAGATATATAAAGCCAGAAATTCCCATTTTATTTACCATTTTTACTAGTCATAAGTACTATTTTACTATTATTCTCTTTTAAAGTTTGTGTTCTTTATACTTAGAATATTTCCTATCACATAGTAGGAAATCAAATATTTATGGATGAAAGAATGCATGGATAAAAAAATGAATGACAGAAGTACAAAATTATATGGCAACTATAACCTCATACCCAGAAATATCAACATTACATTTGTTAATTAACTAGCCTGCTAATGTAGTATATAAAAAGTTCTGGCTACACACAATTTTAAAATAATTTAAACCAGGGCCAGCAGGTGGCATAGTGGTTAAGGTGCTGGACTCCCACATGAACAATCATGGTTCAAGTCCTGGATCCAGTGACTTAATCCTGAGAGGAAAATGAATTACAGTGTGACCATCCACCCCGGGGAGGGTATTGTCTTGCTTTTTCTCTCTGTCTCTCTGGCATGCACCCTCCACCAAAAATCTCTCCAAAAGTGATCAAAGTTGATGTCAACAAACACTATTTGTGTGCATTTATTCTGGAAAATTAGTTGAGAAAATTCCAGTATTAATTTTTGTAGAACTCACCAAAATAATAACAACTTGAAAAAATAAAACAAAACCCTTCATTTTCTTTTGTTTATTATCATGTATTATGAAACTTGGAGATCTGTTTGTCATCCCTTTTATTTGTTTATTTGTTTCTTTAACTAGAGAATAAGGCACAGGCAGGTACATTACTAGTTGTCAAGTTAAAATTCGTGATGTTCCACAATATTTGTAAAATTTAGCCCTCTCTCTTCCCATTGACACTAAGTGTCCATTTTTTCTCCTTTCATTCTCTGTATAATATTCTACCCTCTTGCTTTCCTTTGTTCTCTTGCATTTCCTCCTTTTTTTTTCTTTTCTCTGTATAGAATTCTAAAATATATTTCCTTCATAATTCCCAATGCTCTTTTCTTTACTACAGTTTCAGGGCAAAGATGTAAACTCTAGACCAGATTTTTTTCTAGCAGCTTCCCCAATGGAAAGAAAATAGAACCTTTGTGAGTGATTGTTCCAGGCAGTAGTAAAATGATTTTTTCTTCAAGTTTTCGTCCTTTAAAAGCCTTCTGGGAAAATCGACATATACATAAACTCTTCACAGAATCGAGTGTAGATTCATTATCCATAAATTATTCTGTTAGGGCTTTGTTGGATTTCAGCTGTGAGCAGCTCTCCTGATTGTTATTTAACAGCTTCGCCAGCCAGATGGTTCAGCTATCTTAACTTTTTGTGTGATTATCATTTTTCCCTCAGACTTATCTCCCACTTCATCTGTTTCACCCAGAACCCAGAATAGCATGGTCTACCAAGAAAGAAGAGTCACAGTAAAGTCCAAAATAGACTCCTGAGCATTAGCTTCTTCAGGCCTTATTTTATAAATGTACATGCATGGGCTGTTCGATTTCCCACCGTTTGGTTCTTCCTAGTCTCCATCTTCAGGTCTATGAGTAGAAAACCTTTTTGATGATTTTAGTTTTAAGTTTTTGAATTGTTTTAACAAATACTGATTGAAATGAGAAGGTCTTACCCACTGTCCCTGGGTCAAATTCTTTAATCACAGAATCAGTAGCTTAACATGTTTTTCTGTTCATTGAATGAAAGAAACATGTGTTTTCAGTTTCTGTCATTCTGAATAAATAATGTGCTTATTTATCATCCATTGAATTTCCAGACTCACCAACTTACTCATGTTAAAGTTAAGGCCTAGATGAGAAGCAAATGAGACTTTGAAACTGGGCAGGAAGACCTAAGTTAGACAAAACAAAGCTGAGAATTTCAACTCATTGAACCTCTCTTGCCAATGGAAGCAGCCTTTTCTCCTATGCCTGAGGAAACTTAGAAATCCTGTTCAAAACTAGCATATCAGAAACATTTTTAATTGGGATTGTTCAAGTACTGTTCTCACACGAACAAGATAAGATGGGTTACAAAGATTCTTCATGGTTGGCCATGGACTTTGATTAAATGCTAATCCTGGACTGAAAATTCAAAACAGAAAGGTGTTGGGACCAGCAGTTAGCGTAATGGCTATGTCGCTGGACTCCCACATAGTCGACCGCGGTTCGAGTCCCGGACCCAGTGGCTTAAACTCACAACGGGCGCATGTGCGTGCGTGCCCAAGATCCCAAGAGGAGAATGGAGGAGAAGGGATTGCGGCGTGGCCATCCCCCCGGGGGGTGATTTCTCGCTTTCTATCTCTCTGTCTGTCTGTCTGGCGAGCGCACGCACCCTATAGCAAAAACCTCTCCAAAAAAAAAAAAAAAAAAAAAGAAAGGTGTTGAGATGACTAAAATATTCTAAAATGTATCGCATTGGAGGAGTTTAAGCTTTATTATCTGCCTCAGTTTTTATAGATTCCTGACATAACATTTAGGAAAGTGATTACACCTTTTAGGTAGTAAAATGGTCATGACAGCCAAAACTCCTCTTTTTACTGCTTTATCACATATACTAACCACATCATTTTCTTGACTACTTGTTCTGTTTTGTGCTAAATCACTGAATCTAGGGCACTGTTGTCTCAGGTGTGCAACTGCAGTTCATTTATCTGGGACTACTGAAGTTGAATACATAATAGTGTTCCTTTCTATTCCCTTCTTGCCCCTTCTTCAATGAAGAGCCTACGGAGAATCTCTAAATTTTAGAAACAAAGCTTCTTTTACTTAATGTTATCAAGATTTCTGAGGAAAACGCAGAGAGAACAGGAATTTACCTTAAAGACCATGATTCAAAATTCACCTTTACCCCCATTTGGGGCAATAAACATAATGCTCTGGTTTTTAAATAAATATTGTAGTACCTATCATCCACTATTATTTTGAATTGTAAATTAGATGTTGTATATATGAATATGTAGCTGAAAGAGTGAATAGCAAATGCTGATGCCTTGTTAATTAAAACTATAAACATTGAGAAAAATTTGAATAAGGGGACCAGCAGTTAGTGTAATGGCTATGTCGCTGGACTCCCATGTAGTTGACCGCGGTTCAAGTCCCAGACCTGATGGCTTAAACTCACGCCAAGCATGTGTGCGTGCATGCCCAAGAGCCAGAGAGGAGAATGGAAGAGAGGGGATTGTGGCGTGGCCATCCCCCTCTGGGGTGTGATTTCTCACTGCTTTCAGTCTCTATCCATCGGTCTCTCTGTCTTTCTGGCGAGCACAAGTGCCATATAGCAAAAACCTCTCCAAAAAAAAAAAAAAAAAAAGAAAAGAAAAATGGAATAAGTATCTGGATTCTACTATGTATCTTTTTTAAAATGTAGTCATTCCCATATTAAATTATATTGGCTTGTCGGAAAAGTCATAATAAATCTTTTTCTATATTTTTCTGTGAAAAATACATCATGACTTTTCCAACAACACAATAGTTTACAACATATTATAAAAATTCACCACTTATTTTTTATAAGACTGAGGATTGGTTTATCATTGTGAATAAGATACTGACTGTCCCTGGGGTAGTCAATCTAAAAGAAACAACTAGCAATTTAATATAACAGTACTGTGTGGAGGGGTGGACCAGCAGTTAGCGTAATGGCTATGTTGCTGAACTCCCATGTAGTCAACCGTGGTTCAAGTTCTGGACCTGGTGGCTTAAACTCACGCCGGGCACATGTGCGTGCATGCGTGCCCAAGATCCTGAGAGGAGAATGGAGGAAAAGGGATTGCAACATGGCCATCCCCCCTTGGGGGTGATTTCTCGCTTTCTGTCTCTGTCTTTCTCTCTCTTTCTGGCGAGTGCATGCGCCCTGTGGCAAAAAAAAAAAAAAAAAAAAAAAAATAGAGTACTAGGGGGTCAGCAGGTTAAGGCAGCTATATCCCACACGGCAGACTCCTGGTTCAAACCCAGGGGTTTGAAAATCATGCCAGGTGCATGTATGTGTGTCCAAAATTACAAGAGGAGAATGGAAGAAAAGGGATTGTAGCATGGCCATTCTCCCTGAGGGAGGGAGGGGATTTTTCACTTTCCCTCTCTGTATCTTTCTCTAGCCTATAGAAGTGCCTTATAGCAAACATACATACAACCAAGATACTAGAAAGTCGTATGTTCATAACACTTTGGAGTAAAGAACAATTATTCAGTGCACTTTTGTGTTTTTCTTTGAATATTATGAAGATGTAGGTAGAGGAATAAAAGTAGGGATAGTTGGGCCTGCAGGTGGCATTTTGGTTAAAATGCTGGACTCCCACATAACCGACTCCATTTTGAGTCCTGGACCTGACAACTTGAAAAATCACGTTGGACATGTGTGTGCATGCATGCCCAAAATCCTAAGAGGAGAATAGTGAAGAAGATACTGAAGCATGGCCATCCCCCTTTGGGAGGGAATTTTCTCACTTTCTCTTTTGCTGTCTTTATCTCTCTTCTCTCTGGTGAATGCACATGCTCTACGGTGAAAATCTTATAAAAAAAAGAAAAGAAAAGGTGATTAAGATCCGTGATTTTGGGACCAGCAGTTAGCGTAATGGCTATGTCACTGGACTCCCACGTAGTCGACCGCGGTTCGAGTCCCAGACCCGGTGGCTTAAAACTCATGCCGGGTGCGTGTGCGTGCATGCCCAAGATCCCGAGAGGAGAATGGAGGAGAAGGGATTGCGACGTGGCCATCCCCCCTGGGGGGTGATTTCTCGCTTTCTGTCTCTCTGTTTCTCTCTGTCTGTCTGGTGAACGCACGCGCCCTATAGCAAAAAAAAAAAAAAAAAAAAAAAAAAAAAAAAAAAAAAAAAAAAAAAAAAAAAAAAAAAAAGATCCGTGATTTCAAGAACCTTATGATCTATCATCTTTGCATGGGTATGCTTTCCCATTCTAGGCATGAGGTTTAAACAAAACAAAACTAAACAAAAAGACAAATCATCTTAACTATGTTAAGATTTTACAAATTTTATTAAAGAATGAATAACTCTGGAGAAATGTCTTTTTTTCAGTTTGAAATCAATTAAAAATACCCTTTTATTAAAATGAGAGAGAGAGAGAGAGAAGAGTCAAAACAAACACTGAAATTATATGGGGGGGGGTAATTATTTTGGGATTCTAGTGCTTAAGCAAGAAAATTGAGCATTCTTTAGTAGAAATAGGGAAAGTCTAACATATTGAGAGGTGCTGTGAAAAACCCAGTTTCAAAATGCTCAAATTGAAATTACCAACACTTACTTAAGTCGTCTAAGTACAAAGAAAGTCTGTTTGGTTACATTTATGGCCAGTTTTAATCTATTGTTCTATCTTATATTAAAGCTTACTTTAAATATATTTTGCTTTGATTTATGATCTAACATGATTTTTATTTTGAAGTCTTTCAAAAATTTGTGTTATAGCTGTCAGTTTGCTGGCAGAGACTATGCTAGGGATCACAGAACTGTGCAAATATATAATTTTATTTCCTGGTAGAAAGTCGTGGTCTGGCATTGAATGATGTTACCACTTAATGCACTGAATGGTTGTATTAAACAATAAGAGTAGGGTGATTTTTTTCCCAATGCCTGACCTGATTCCTCTATTGACAGAATATTTTTGTGAAAATAATAGTGTAGCTTTTCTTATTGATCCAAAATAATGGGTCAAATAAGATTTCACTCTGACACAAGTCCAATCACTCTACAACTCAATAGGAAATGTACATTTGTTCAAACTGCTCATCTTTTAAAACCATTTACTTTTTATCTTCATTTTCAGAAGTCAAAGACATTAAAATTGCAATTTATATCTAGACATATTTCAATGTGATTATTATAAGTGACTTTGCATGAGCTATAAACCTGAGTATAAAAGAAACACTTGATAAACTCCAGTCAAGAAGAGATCAGCAGTAAGAGGTGAATATTTAAGTTTCTTATCAAAAGTGTTAAGATATTTTACTAGATGACTGAATTAATATCTTTGAAAATAATGTCATCAGTAGTCTACCAGCCAAAATACATCTGTGCTAATGCCATGCTAGAAAAGGAATTAGTGAAGAATGAACTGAAGGTTAACATCTGCAATTTTACATTTTGAGAAATGCTAAATGGATCTTATATCAAAATCTATATAACAATAATAGATATTGATGTCAACTGTATAATTTTGGTGCCATTTTAGTAAATATTCTTAAGGAGATATAATATCCCAGAAAATATGTTTTTTAAGGTAGTAGAGAATTACCATGCCAGTAATATATTGTTTTCTGAATCTGAGAATCTATACGTAAGGTCACAAAATCAAATTTGAGTAATGTATGACAAGAATCATAATAGTCTATGATAAATTTTGTTTTTGTTGAAAAATGTTTGTCAATCCCTTAGATCTAATTAAGCTGGGAACCAGCAGTTAGCGTAATGGCTATGTCGCTGGACTCCCACGTAGTCGACCGCAGTTCGCGTCTCGAACCCGGTGGCTTACAACTCACGTCGGGCGCGTGTGCGTGCGTGCCCAAGATCCCGAGAGGAGAATGGAGGAGAAGGGATTGCGGCGTGACCATCCCCCCTGGGGGGGTGATTTCTCGCTTTCTGTCTCTATGTCTCTCTCTGTCTGTCTGGCAAGCGCACGCGCCCTATAGCGAAAAACTTCTCCAAAAAAAAAAAAAAAATTTGCCCTTCTTAAAAATGTAAAAAAATCAAATGTAAAAGATTTTTAGATAAAAAATTAAAAAAAAAAAAATTGTAGGCAAACCACTAAGGTTGGCACTAATCACTTCCACTTATAGACTTATTAGTTGTGGGGCCATGGGAAAGTTGCTTCAAGTTCTCTGTCTCAGTTTGCTCATTATACTAAATGACAGTGATAACACTTATACCATAGAGTTGTTAATCACAGATAAATGAGTCAATAACTATGAAGCACTTGAAAGAGAACCTCCCAAATACTAACATTCATATTTAAATGTGTTAAATAAGAACATAAAATCCAGAGATTAGAGTATTAAAAATAGGGTGGAGATAATCTCAGTATGTTTAGAGACTAAGATACCACAGAGCACTAGCTCAACAATGCATGATTTATGATGAGATGTCGTTATGGGATCTCTCAATATTAATAGCAAAATGAGCCTCCTAATTACTCCCATCTAATTAAACTGATGAGAGACAATAAGAAAGAGAAGTGACTAAACAAAGTGAGGTATAAGGACTAAATTGCTCAAAAGTGATCCCTGCAGCTGGGACTCCCAGGGAACAAGTTGGTCTCCTACAGAGCAGAACATTTTAGGAAACAAGACCTGCTCCATGGAAACCAGATACTGCTAAGTCCTTAAGGCAGTCCGTCCTGGTAGCTTACTGAGGTAGCTGATCAGGGAAGCCACATAGTAAAACCACCAAGCCAAGTCCTAGACCTTTAATGGCACCAGGGACGAGATTGATGCTCTACCTGGGAGTGGGGGCTGCAGTTCTACCACGTCTTGCAGCCATAATCACAAGGTTTACAGTGAAGCTACTGATTATGCTGAATGGGGTGGGACTTGTGTTTCCCTAATAAAGATTAAAAACTTTATAACTCAGGAGCCACCGACCTTCTCCAAAACTCTGACACTCCATCCTGCTAAATTCCTGCATACTGTATTGGAATGAAAGAAAACTATTGAGGAATCTAGACACTGTATATAGCTCTTGTTTTGTTTGTGAATTTCCCCCCATGTGCATTTGCTTCCCGATGATTCTCCCTTGTTTTTGACAGGTTTTTTTTTTTTTTTATTTTTGTTTGTTTGTTTGTTTGTTTGTTTTTAGCATAATTAGAGGTTGACCCACAGTCTTCCTTTACAGTTCCAAAAATAGGGATGAAATGTGTGGGATAGAAGGGCTGTCACTATGCTGAGGTAGAGACACTCTGGACCTCTACCCATGTCCAAGCAGACACTCAGAATGCACTAAGAATGCAATAGTGCTAAATACAAAGGGACACTCCTGAGAAGGTGGCCTTAGTACATCAACCATGAAATTGGAGGAGTTTTAATGTCCATTGTGTATAAATTAAAAAGAAAAGGTCAAGGATGGAAGCAAGAATGGAAAGAAGAAAATGAGAAAGGGAGGCGAAAGAACCTTCCTATGAATCTCCAGTGCATAGGAGGGTCTCATAATCAGGACAGGATGGGTGATGGAGTCATAGCACTCATACTATTACGTCTTCAGTCCTCAATGGAACCTGCATAGTCACAAGGAATGTTCATACAAAGAACTGAAGAAATTCCTTGAGAATGAAGTTCTAACCAATCTTTTCTGTAAGAGTTTTAATTCAATCACTTCCGTAAAACAAATATTTCCTGAACACTAACGAATACTGACATTGGTGCTCTCTTAAGAACTGGTGACCAAAACCATAAAAGGACTGCTTTATATAACCTTTATTTTACTGAGAAGGCGCAAAGAATAATTTTATGTTTATATGTATATGCATGAGTATACACACATATCAACTGTATGACATCATATTAAAGGATAGATAATAAGTGAAGAAAAGAAAAAGAAAACTAGATAACAGAATAAACAATGCCATGATATTTTCATTTCAGATAATGTTATCTGAGTATCCACTCTGAAAAAGCAAATTATGAGCAAAGATTTGTAAGGAGAGAGAGAACTAATCATCTAATACCTGGGGGAAAGCGTCCAAGGCGAGGGAAACGGAAAGAAGCTGAGATAAGAGGGTTAGACTACTTTGAATGGAAAACAAAAAAGCCAAGTCAGGCAAGGAGAACATCTGAACATCGAATTAGAAACCAGACAGTGGAGGACCTGTGTGCCATGCTGAGGACTCTGTTTCTCACTCTGAGTGAGAAAAAGCAGCCACTGAAAGATTTTAAGCAGAAGACAGATGTGACTGTGATATTCCTGAGCTGCATATTTTTTTTAAAGAGATTTTTGCTATAGGGCATGTGCACTGGCTGTAGAGAGAGAGAGAGACAGAACCAGAAAATGAGAAATCACTGCCCAGGGGCGATAACCATGCCTCAATCCATTCTCCTCCATTCTCCTTTCGGGATTTTGGGCGCACATACACATGCGCCCAGCATGAGTTTCAAGTCTCCAGGTCTGGGACTCAAACTGTGGGAGTCTAGTGACATAACCATTATTCCATCTGCTGGTCCCCTGAGCTGCATTTTAAAATATTCCTTAGTTTGAGAAAGAACAGAATTAATGATGTTGAAATATTTATGGTTGTGGTCTTGACCAGAGGAGGGTACACTAAAGACTATGAGCAGTAGTTGATTTTGATTGTGTTCTTAAGGTATAGCTAACAGGAATTTCTGCTAAATTGATAGGGTCATGCTAAAATATTTGTAAATACCAAGTGTTTAGTATACAATGGTATTGTACATTTTTAAATGTAAGAGATATTTTTATCCTTCAATGTGAAGATATACAATGCTTATTTTGTGTGTTTAATATGATTACACATTAGACCAGTTATTTATGGTCTTTTACAAGGGTGCTTTATCCAAGTTTCAGAAATTCCCTAAAATGTTAAAACAGCCAAATGCAAAAGGAACACATGACACCAAAGGAGAAAGATGGAAAGACATGATGCATTCTTTCCCACCTTGCAGCATGCTTAACTAATTTTTATTAAAAGAAAGAAATGCATGAAAAGAAATATGCTTAAAATTATAAATTTGGGGAAAAACTGAATTTCTACTGTTTTGATGATAAATTTGTATACTATTTTGAAGGAGGGCTGGATTCCTAAGATTTTTACATTAACAGCCAGGTGAGAAAAACTCATTGAAGTACATATGTTTAGTGATTATCTGGTCTAAGAAAACTGAGGAAACTAGCTCTCCTAATCTAAGATTACAGACAAACCACTATAGTAGACTGTGCTGATTTATCACTTTCCTGCAAATGCCTGACAGGTCCATAAAAGTGAATAGGTGCTGAGATTTCCCCCTCTGTGGGAAGATTGAACTAAATGTGGACTACTCAGATGACTTATAGATTGATAACTCAATAGTTGATCAAGCAAGATATGGCCAGAAAATGATCCAATAATGAAATGCTAATGTTCACCCACAAATATTACTTTCTGCATGAAAGTAGTAGTACATTTGGTGAGAATCTGTTCACTTATCCAGGCAAGACATGTTCTTCTGAATGTATGTTTTAGAGGTGGTAGACAGATAAAGCTAACTAAAACAACATTTCCACACAAGAGGAGTAAAATGGTTCATTACAACACAGCATGATAAACACAATGGTAATAGCGTCCTCACCATTTAGTCTCACTGTAGGGATTGCACTTTCCCATTTTCTTTTAAGTTAGAGGTCATGTGAGTTGCTTCATTGGAAAGTATATCAATGGAAGTGATTTTTGTCATTTCTGCATAGAAAAATCTAAGAACAGAGCAAGAACCACCATTTTGCTTTCTTCCTGTCACAGTGAGTGTGGAAGCACAGGTATAGCTAAAGCCCTCAGTTCTTGGGCTCTTGAGTGGCTGTGATGAACAGAACCCCCTTGCCAATCTCCATTCACTATGGAGTTGAGCAGAGTTCATAGCTATTTTTTTAAGACTGACAAAAGAAGATGAAATGTTGCTATGAAGGTTCTGTCCTATATTCATGTCATGTTGGATATCCATATCCCACTAACCTTTGATTACTAAAGTATTAATCATGGGGACCAGCAGTTAGTGTAATGGCTGTGTTGCTGAACTTCCATGTAGTCAACCACGGGTCAAGTCCCAGACTGGGTGGCTTAAAACTCACGCCGGGCGCGTGTGCGTATGTGCCCAAGATCCAAGAGGAGAATAGAGGAGAAGGGTTTGTGGCATGGCCATCCCCCCTGGGGGAAGATTTCTTGCTTGCTTTCTCTCTGTCTCTCTCTGTCTTTCTGGCAAATGCACATGCCCTATAGCAAAATCTTCTAAAACAAAAAAGTATTTATCATGGAATTCTTTGAAATCTTTGGGCTCTCAGTGCCAGCCTGACCCAATGCAGAAAGCATTAAAGAACATTTTTTTGTGTGTGTGCATGCCAGGTATTAAAATACTACTTAAGAAGAATAATAATAAAGAGGAAGCATTGCTACTGAGCTGCAATTAGAACATTGATAAATACTCATTGCTCACAAAGTCCCTTTGGCACTACAGCATGATATGATAAATGGTCACTTAGTTAATTATTTCACTACAGTTTCAACATTTAAAATACAGTTTGGGAAGCAATTAATCCTAAATGAATTAGTGCTTGGGATGGATTATGATAAATAAAATGTCAAAATTTTTGGCATAGAAATCTAACTGTTCCTAGCACAGGTAGGTTCTCCTGTAACATCAGTATCTTGTGTTCTTTATATTTCTCAATTCTGTCATTGTCACCACTATTATAAAGAACAATAAGTATTGTTCAGACAAAACAATAATGTCTTCTTAACCCACCAAACTAAAATTGATTTTCTTATATTTCCAAATGTTTCCATGAGTCTTTACAAAATAGCCTAATATTTGGATCATAATGTGAGCTGACATCTCCGAAATATAACTCATTTATGCCCTACCATTTCTTATCGCATTATTGCATTCAATTTGTCCTTCTTTCATCACATTCTTCTCCATATTGTCAGTTATCATAAATATAAAGACAAAGCTCTAAGTCTATTAGTCACTTGTTTTTGGTTTGTTTGTTTTAATTTGCTGTAGGGCTCATGCACTTGTTGGAGAGAGACAGAGAGAGAGAGAGAGAGGTTGAGAAAGCATTCCCCAGGTGGGGATAGCCATGCCACAGTCCCTTCTCCTCCATTCTCCTTTTAGGACTTTGAGCACAGAAGCACATGTTCCTGGTACATTTTTCTGGCTACTGGGCATGGGACTCCAACTGCACAGTTGACCATATAGGGTCCAGACACCTTAACCTCCATACCACCTGCTGGCTAGTCACATATTTTCAAACCCAGAATATAACCCCCTTGCCATAATAAAATATGTAGTGGGACATACAATGATATTTTCTTCTGGCCACAGCCTAATTATTTTCACTTTCATTTTCAATTAACTTCCTCCACTCTTCATTACATTTTACTCAGTCTCAAGAGTTGCCATTTGTGAACAAACTAGGATATTATTTTTCCCAATGTACAGTATTTCCTCTAACTTGAATGTGTTTGTGCATTCTCTCTCTAAAATTAATTTTTTAAGTTTTGCCATAGAGTGTGTGTGTGTTAGCAGAGAAAGATGGAGAGGGAAAGTGAGGAATCACCCCTTAAGGGTGATGGTCATGCTTCAACTCCCCCTCTCCTCATTTCTCTTCTTGGCATTTTGGGTACTCATGCATGCACAATTTTCATGCATATTTTCATGCATAATTTTCAAGCCTCTGGGTCCAGGACCTGAACTACAGTCGGTCATGTGGGAATCCAGTGCCTTAACCACCACACCACCTGCTGGTCCCATGTATTTATTTTTTCTTAAGATCCAACTCAAGTCTCACCTCCTCTCTGAATTTTGCCTTTACTTCTTCTCTTTGACTGTATCTTATTCTCTTGCTTCATAAGTACCTAAAAGTTTTGTTGATCATGATCAGTCTGCTTTTTCTATTTCTGTGTTGTATGCTTTTCTGTGCTTGGAGATAATAAATACTTCCAAACTGTGTATTTCACTTTTTTCATTATTAACTTTCATCAAAGCATCTACCATTTGGGAAAAACTAAATGCCACTCTATTTATCTTTGTAACATTAGTGTGGTCATCCAACGAGTAGACAGGATAGACCCAGGGATTCAGATGAGCCATATTGGAGCCTCACTAGGTAGTTGGCCCTTGATTCACCAAGTGGGTACTATAGAATAGACATAAAATTGAATCTTAGGGACCAGCAGTTAGCATAATGGCTATGTCGCTGGACTCCCATGTAGTCGACTGCGGTTCGAGTCCCAGACCCGGCGGCTTAAACTCACGCCAGGCGCGTGTGCGTGTGTGCCCAAGATCCTGAGAGGAGAATGGAGGAGAAGGGATTGCGGCGTGGCCATCCCCCCTGGGGGGAGATTTCTCGCTTTCTATCTCTCTGTCTCTCTCTGTCTGTCTGGCAAGCGCACGCGCCCCATAGCAAAAACCTCTCCAAAAAAAGAAAAAAAAATTGAATCTTAAAGTCACAATTAATTTATGGAGCAGATTGTCACATTATCCTTTTCTTCTCAGAATATGCTGTACACTAATGTTGATGGATTAACATACTGCATTTGATGAAACTCCAGCTGATTGTAGGGGGTATTATAAATGATTTTCAATGTGAAGTGGTTATTATTATTCCATAAGTGTTTTAGAAAGCATTAAGTGAATGTTGATAGAAAGGGCATATGCATTTTAGCCACTTAATATATTTGTAATACCAACGAGAAGCAGCATAAAATAAGCTATCAATATTGAATAAATGTTTTAGCAACATACATTATAAATTTTAAGTGACTGGCATAAAATATGCATAAAACACAGTGCTTATTAGTAGTCTTACACTGTTTCCTTTCTAAGAAACCATTAATATTGTGATGACCTTAGGTATACAGTAATAGGTTTTAGAGAGAGCCATCCATTAAGCCATTCTAAATTTAACTAAGATAGAGTAAATTCCATAATTACAGATGTCCTGCTCACACAAACATGAACTGAAGAGAATTTTTAGGTGAAAAATTCTCCCATGAAATAGATTGGAACTTCAAAGCGATGTAAGAAAATCCTTTAGTTCATTATCCTCTGTTTCTTCCTTTATCACTCCATCCTTTTTTGCTCAGTATCTACAGTTCATACATTTTTCTATTTCTATTTTTTTTTCCCTTTTCTCCATCCTAATCTAGACAAAATATTTTTTTTTCATTCTTGTTACACAGGAAGTTCTCTGGGAATTAGAGTTAATCACATGTAAGTTTAGAATTCTAGTTCCCCAACTCTTGGCCAGAGATCTGCTCTCAGCAAATTGTAGAACCTCATTAAGCCTCAGTTCCCTGAGCTACAAAATGAGGATGCTAAAGTTGCCATACATTGGAACTGCTGTGAGCATTAAATAAAATGTGCCTAGGGTACCCTTCTTGTAGTCATTGCTCAAATAGTATGTGATTTTGGTCTTGTTCTCTCTTTTTTGCTTTCTTGTAATCTAAATCAAGCCTCTAAGAAAGTAATATTTCCAAAAGAGGCACACTTTTATGGTTCATATTTTTTCCATGATTGTAACAAGGTGGAATTAATTTGTGGTTCTAGCATTTTGTGTATTTACCTATAAGATACAAATAGTTTGTTTAAGCAATGTGGATTCATAACTGCTCACTAGATCTGCACTGTCCGATACATTAGGCACTAGGCATATGCGGTAATTGAGCATGTAACGTGTGGCTAGGATAGATTAAGATGTGTTGTGAGTACATAGTATACATCAGAATTTACAACTTAGCATGAAGAAATACAAAATCTCTCATGTACATGCTGCTTGCAGGATGCTATTTTGAGTATATTGAATTAAATAAAATATAGCATCAACATTAATTCTATCTGCTTCTTTTATCTTTGTTAATTCTGCTTTCTAGAAAATTAAAAATTACCAGTGGGGTTTGCACCGTGTATCTTTTAAACTTCTCTAGGTTACTCTGATCTAAGGATATTCTCAGAAGGATAAACTCTACTATATAATGCCATCATGCATTTGGTTGGAAGAAACCAAACAGCTCACCCTTTCCAAATCATTTCTTTTCATAATTTAATTCTTCAGGACAACAATCCGGAAGGGGATGATGGCAAGAGCCACATGAAGTCTGGAATAAAATAGTTGAGGGTAGTGAGTTCCAAAGCCAAGGCAGCAAAGTCAAATTAATGTAAGTTATGGAGGAGGGCTGACCTACATACAGTGCAGGAAGACACTTCATGTGCTAGATGCTGAAGTGTTACACAGATCCAACAGCCAAATACAAAGTCTCAGAAAGGGGGAAATGGCAAAAAGAGAAAGGAGTGCCTGGGAAGAATTGGAAAACTTGCCATCCATGATTGAGGTCACTCCAGCCCTTTTATTGGCAGTTTGGCACCTTCATATCCTGCCATATTTGTCCAGTGCCTCCCCTTGGTCATTTTGCACTTAAATCTCCAACTTGGGTTTTCTGACAGTTGTTCTCAAATTTGTCACCTCAGATTACTGCTCTGCTTGGAGTCGTCTCCTGTGGAGGTAACTATTGGCTCTTAATACTTTTCCTTCCTTGCTTGTTTTTTCTTTGAGACTATCTCTACACAGCTGCTGGCATTGGGGAGAACCTGTTGCTGGTTGGTATTTTGGCCAAATCAACCCATGTCTGAGATTTCTGGTGAATTATTTTTCAATCTAATTTTGTCGAAAACATTCAGGATATCTTTCAATATTTACTCATTATATCTGCTTTATGAGGAGATTTTTACGAGAGCTACAGTGCCACCATGTCTTTTCTGTATGAATTTCCCGATAATCGTTGGAGAATTTTAATCTATTAGAAATCTTTATTAAATTTACCAGAAATGTAAAGTTGATGAATCTTTTAGTAAAAATAACTAGTAATTCTCTACTACTGGACCCTTAAGAAAACAAATCCTCTTGTGGAAAACATATCTTTATAATCCACCGAGGACCTGCACCATGGCCTACTTAAGGAAGCCAGATCCCACAGCTGACCGCAATTCAAATACAGGCCCCAGTAGCTTGAAAAACATGCTCTGTGTGTGTGTGTGTGTGTGTGTGTGTGTGCACATGCATGTGTACATGTGCACACATGTCCAAAATCTTGACAGGATGAAGAAATGGAGGAGACAGGACTGAAGTGTGATCATTACACATTCATTGGTCCCTCTCTCTCTCTCTCTCTCTCTCTCTCTCTCTCTGATGAACATAGATACCCATTGACAAATTTAAAAATAATAATTATAAAAGAAAACCCACCCAAAAGAATTCCCATAGTTCTACAAATCCTTTCCCCCCCCATTTCTAACTCCGTCATTTCCTTTGAACATTCTTTGCATAAACAACAAAAGAAGTGTGGGCTAATCTCCATGTTCACATCTGAAGATCTGTAATAACAAGACTAACGTGGTGACTTTATTTTATTTTTTTTTATTAAGACCTGGAATTTCCAGTGGAACATATGGAGACAGATGAGCTGATCCCTTTGTCCAAAATATTCCAATGAGCAATCTTCAAAAAAGGAAAGGCAGGCCTTGAGTGCCAGTATCCTGGACAGCAGAATGTCTGTCTCCTAACCCCTCGAACAAATCTCAGGTGTGGTAAAATGCCAAACAGGATAAGAGGTTTTTGAAAATTTTAAAAGTTAAAAATTATTAAATTTATAAGTTAGCAATAAATATTTTAAAATTACATTAAGCACCAACAATAGAAGACAAATAGTTGATATGCAAAAGCATCTTTTGTAATGTTTTCCTTTACTTCTCATGTTTCTTCTTTAAATATTAAATAGATATTGATTATTATGGAAACAAATAGCAAATCCTATTAAAAGAGTAGTTAAATATTGACTAATATAAAGTGAAGACCAATACTTGCAGAAGGAGACAAGAGATTGATATTCACTAAGAATAGGTTTAGTGTACACCCATATAATTTCACCAAAATAACTGCAAATTTTTTCTTTAAATTCTTCTACATTTTATAATGTAAAAATATTATTCTATACAACATTGTTTTGGAAAAATCAAATAGTCTGACATCAGATGCTAATTGAATATTCTTTTCTTCTACCCATCATAAATATTTGGATAAGTTATTAGACGTAAAATTGTATTCTATATGACAGTTGTAATGATTTTAAAGCAAGTCATTAAGGCATATCATCCTTACACAATTGACATCAATCTACTCTCTCTTATCCAAATCCCTTGAGGATAGATGGCTTTCAGAATTTGAAATTCTTCAAACTTTTATAAAATAAATGTGTAGGAACATACTGGGTAATAGGCAGTGTTCCTACTGTAGCTAGATGGCATTCATAACCAAATGCACTAGTATTTCTGTAGCAAGGATCATGAAAATTCACAGTAAGCAAAATAAACAAAATAAAACAAAACAAAGGGTCAGTCAGTGGAACTGCAGTAATGCAGTGCTCTGTGCTGCTAGACCCAGGTTTACGCACAGGTCTCCCTGAACACAGCAGGCACACTTGCATGCCTGTGGTCCATGCCAGCTGAGGCTGGTTGTGGATTAGAGTATAAGAACCCTGTCAGGGATGCTCTCTCTCATAGAAGAAATAAATAAAAATTTTAAAAATCCCATTGAATTCTCACCTAAACCATCATGTCACAGGTTAGCCCAAGGTAGCTTTTCTTTTTTTTTTTTAACTTTGTCGTCATAATAGTTATCGTGGCCTTGCTCTTAACAGAGAGAGACCTCGGAGCTTTTCCAGGTGTTTACTGAGGTGTTATCAAAATGAAAGTCTAGAAATGGAAGTCAAAAGACTTCTCAATACTCATTTCAGAATCTATTTCATTATTGCCAGGGTCAAGTACAGCATCAGGTTCCTCCCATGCATCAAAATATCAAAATATAGGGACCAGCAGTTAGTGTAATGGCTATGTCGCTGGATTCCCACGTAGTCGACCACGGTTCGTGTCCCGGACCCGGTGGTTTAAAACTCACGCCGGGCGCATGTGCGTGCATGCCCAAGATCCCGAGAGGAGAACAGAGGAGAAGGGATTGCGGCGTGGTTATCGCCCCTGGGGGGTGATTTCTCGCTTTCTGTCTCTCTGTCTCTCTCTGTCTCTCTGGCGAGCGCCTATAGCAAAAAAAAAAAAAAAAAAAAAAAAAAAAAAGACTCAAAAAAAAATCAAAATATATTCTTTTTTTAACTTTGAGTTTATTTCTCCAATTTTTATTTTTTTTATTTCAAATTATTTTATACATTCCATCACACATGTAACTGAGCTTGTAAAGTGAATGTTCCAACATGAACACATTTCTCACCAGTCCCATTGGGAACACTATACACATTATCATCATCAGATAATAATCCATTTCTTTGTCTCATAAATGTCTTGCCTCTCCATTTTTCCCTTTAATTTCTTTCCTCATACTCTCCTCCTCCTCCCATCTTATTCCTACACTGTGCTTTTTTCTAATCCAATTAAATGACTGTTTTCAATGACATTGTAACAAAAAGTCATCACTGAAACCAGCAGTTAGCATAATGGCTATGTCGCTGGACTCCCATGTAGTCAACCACTGTCGGCGTCCGCCCCCGGGCTCGGTAGAAACGGACACAGGCAGCCTGAGCCTAGGTAGGCCAAGCAACTTGTGCCGCCCAGATGAACTGGACGTCTTTATTTATAGAACAAGGAGACATTACATATGTATGTTTTATGACACTTCATACATTGGTTGCCAGGTTACAGACAATAAGAAGCAGTTAACAAATCTATGAGGGCTTAATCACACCAGGCCAGGTGTATCCCTTGGTGATAATCCCATCAAGAGAAAGTCTCATCTTCCTTTCTAATGCAGAGAACTAGCTGTTAGGTGTGGGGAAGGAGCTAAAGATCTTCTCGAACCACCACACCCAGAGTAGGCTAAGGAACCTTTCAGATGCAGAGCAGGGATTGGATTTTACCAAGATGTTTCTTAAAATCTATCACATGTGTCTGTTGGAATGCCCCTAGCAATTTCCACCCTTGCTCTGTCTGCAGCCAAGGTCAAGGAAAGACAAGTTACAAGGTTCTGCCAAACCCCAAAAGAGCATGTGGTGTTTGCTCAGAGCATGTCCCCACACCTCAGATTCTCTCTCTTAAACGTGTCCCCACAAACCACGGTTTGAGCAGACCCAGTGGCTTAAATTCACGCTGGGCATGTGTGCATGCATGCCTAAGATCTTCAGAGAATGGAAAAGGGACTGCAGCATGGCCATTACCCCTGGGGAGTTATTGCTCACTTTCTGTCTCTCTGCCTTTCTCTGTCTTCCTGGTAAGTGTAAGTGCCCTATAGCAGAAACCTCTCAATAAATAAATAAATAAATAAATAAATAAATAAATAAATAAATAAGTCATCTCAGGTCAGCCTGTGGTGTAGTGGTTAAGGAGGTTAGATCCCATCTTCCTGTCTATGTAGTTCAAGTTCTGGACCCAGCAGCTTGAAAAACATGCTATGCACACATATGTGCTTGTCCAAAATCCCCAAAGGAGAAACAGAGGAGAAAAGATTGTCGTGTGGCCATCCCCCAGAGGGGGTAGGGGGACTCTTTCTTATTTTCCCTCTCTCTCTTTTTCTCTCTCTGGCAAGCACATGCATCCTCTAGCAATCTTTTTAAATAAATAGTCATCTGATCTACTGAATTATATTCAACAATGGATAATGCATTAGTCATTTCTAAAATGACCTCTATTTGCATTATAGACACAAAGCAGTATCCATGGCTGACTCTCAGACCACCTCTCGTACCCACTGGGCTCATCAGTCCCTTCTTACCACCCATGCCATCTAAATCCAATCCACTCCAAGTGTGATTTCAAGCCCAGCACCATTTGTAGCACGCACACACACTCTTGGCGTGTTTCTCAAGCCACTGAATCCAGGACTCTAACCAAGCAGTTAGCCATGTGGAATCCAACTGTCGCAACCATCATGTCACCAGCTGACCCCCACTCTTGCTTTTATTATTACCTAGATTTATTTCTCATCTTTCTTTTTCTTTTCCAGAATGACCTTTGAGGTTGTCCTCAGGAGCACTCAAGAATGGTGGAGCCAGGAAGACCACATTCTGATTCACAGCCATTTTTGAGGAAATGAAATCACAAGAGCCATAGACTGGGAGGTAAACAATTAGAGTTCCTGCTGCCTGAAGCAGCAGAGTAAACAGACCTGATAAATAGCCTTAAGCTTTAATGATACAAGAGCTCATGAGTGGTTCCCGGAAATCAGATGTTTTGGCTCTAGAAACATCTTTAAATATATACTTTTTTAAATAGCAGAGTTTGTGAAATTGTCTAAAAGCCTGAAAATATGTTGTGCTCTCATTGTTCTAATCAACTGGGAGGAAGCACATATTGATGCAGGGTTATGGGTAGGAGAAAACAGCTTAACTTAGCTACACTATGAGCAACTGAAGGAAAATGAATGAAAGGAATTCAGAGTCATGTTATAATAAATTTTCTCTCTTACAATCAGGATTAATTACAAAACCCTGTGACAATTTTGTGATTCAGTTCAACTGAATCCTGATAAATTACAGACAATGCATCAGAATTTGTGCAATTTTGGGTTTAAAAGCTAATTTAAGATAAATAATGGTTGCCTTTAATGACAAAACACACTTTCTTTGATAGATAAGGCAATTTGTATTAGTGAGGGTGAATAAATATGATGTTTTTATGCCTCTTCTTGAACATATAGGAATCACAGCGATTTCTATATTTGTTCTCACACAGAAAGCCCTGGAGAAGTGTTTTCCCAGAGTAAGAAGTAAAATGAAATAATTTAAAAGTGTTTTCCACAGTGGTAAAGAGAATGAAATTCAGAATTGCTATTTAAAATTAATTTTCTTATTAGAGGTTTGCTAATGTAATTAGAACTTGAAAGGATTCCATTTAACTCAATAACCTAGTTTGTTAATAAATATAGAAATACTGGCAAGCATTATTATCACAGAATTTTGTAATTGCCCTGTATAAAGTTTTTCAATCTCAGCATGTTTAATTTACACAAACAAAAATTTATTTTTCATGAGTTTCTATCAGTGCTACCTACTCTGTCCAAATTCACTGTAAAATAACACTGGGGAAATTTACAGAAGCTAAAAACCGAAAGTTTGGGGAAACCGTGGCTTATGATTTCTGTTTCTAAGGGATTGAATGCAATTTGTGTTACCTTTTTTTTTTTTTTTTTTTTTTTTTTTTTTTTTAACTGTTATTCTCTTGAGCATTGAGGTAAGGGTTTTGGTATTAGATGATAGATCTAAAAGAGTTTTTCAGTTTAGAGTATGTGTGTGGCCCACACAGTAAGAACAGGGCAGCTGAACATGCAATTATAATCAGGACTGGGGAAATACATGACAAGAACTATTAATAAAAATAAAAATAGTATTCAGCACACAAACAGTACTACCATGAATAATAGCAACCTGGTTTATAGAAGCTTACCTGAAAAGATATTGTGCTAGATTATTTTATATATTAGGACTTTTATTTATTGGCATAAAACAAAGATCCTGCTTAACCTAGCTTGAACAGAAAGACTATATTGAACTAGTAAATAAGATTGAGTCCTGAGACAATCATGGATAAAATTCCACCAGACATTTTTAATTTCTCATTGTTCTTATTTTGCTAACTGCCTTCTTTCTCTGGGACTGAGGACTAGATTTTTTTATTTTTTCCTAAAATATTGAGGGATGAGATTGACAGGTTCATGAGGTTTACATATCCCCAGCACATCACCAAGTCGGAGAGGAGTCTCCACACCCCGACCCTGCAGAAGTGGAGAATTACTTAAGAAAGAACCACCAAGACAAGCAGTTGGTGTAATGGCCATGTCACTGGACTCCCATGTAGTCAACCATGGTTCGAGTCCTGGACCTGGTGGCTTGAACTTATGCTGGACGTGTGTACATGCAGGCCCAAGATCCCAAGAGGAAAATGGAAGAGAAAGGATTGCAGCATGGCCATCCCCCCTGGGGGGATGGGGGGATTTCTCACTTTCTGTCTCCTCTGTCTCTGTCTTTCTGGTGAGCGCACATGTCCTATAGCCAAAGCATGTACACACACACACACACACACACACACACACACACACAGAGGGACTCCTGTGGGTTATTGTGGGTAGGAGAATGTTAGAAAGCTTACATTATGAACTTAGAAAAGATCACATACCTATTTTTAGAACAATTATCATAACCAGGAAAACCACAGTTCCCATTTGTGTCTCTGGTGGGGGTGAGACAGTAAAGATTACCTCACAAAGCACTGGCACAGTCATAGCCCCTGGGGACCAAGCAACCATCTTAATTTATTTCTAGTCTTATTTATGATTCTTACAAGAACCGTGGACACTATAAATAGAACTTTACTTCATAGAGAAGGAACTTTCCTTTATTCACATTAACTAGTGAATTGCGGATCTAAGATCTGAACATACTTTTTTTTTTTTTTTAACTGTGGTCAGCAGTACCACATTTAAACGAATCTCTGGAGATCCTTATATCTCAATTTGTAAAAAGACATAGAATACAGTAGTCACAGTGGTTTCAAAAAAAAAAAAAAAAACAAACACAAACTTTTAAGTCTTTTTCTCAGGACCTGGGATTGGCTGAAGTTAAAAGTGCATCCTAATGGAGTGAATGCCTGTTACTACTGCCTTTTGATCATCCACCCTCTGGTTTCTATCCTGCCTCCAGCGGAGAGCACCTGCATTTAGCAACTGAGATGGTGACAGTCATTCTTTACCCTGCTGACCATCCCCTCCCCTTCTCCTCCAATAGCACCGAGGGTGGTAACTCCAGCCCCTCTGTCTGCTTCATGCCATACGTCAATCATTCCTTTGGGATGATCCCACCTATCTCTTCTGAGAACTTTCTAGATTCGTGCTGTACAATTTCAAGGTATCCTTCTGATGTTCTTTCCTACTGCAGCTCAATGTGGTGACTTCATGCTCTGTTAGATCTTTCTTGAACAGCGTTAGATAAGAGATGGAAATTCCTGTGCCAATGGGACTACTCTTCTCATCCACCTACAGGCTTCTAGTCTATTCAACTCACCTGTGGTGGTATGTGGAAGGCACAAATGTCATCACACTGAAGGAAATAGGCTAAGAATGTTGTAAATACAGCCTAAGGTTTTTGAGAAGACGTTTTGGAAGATGTGTTCTGTATTTGCAGAGTGTCAAATTCACATGACAAGAAAAGAAATGATCTTTCACATTTTCCTCCATAGTCTGAGTGAGCCTTGCCTTTGTGGTCATCCTCAACAAAGCACAGCAACAACTTCTGAGAAAGTCACTGGAGGCTGGTAATCATAAAAATCCAAAAACTGGTGCAGTGTATGCATCATGTTATTGATGTGGGAAAAATGATATTAGGGAACTGCAGAGACAGGATTGATATTATTTCAATAGTAAGATGTTTCAAAGAGTAATAACAACATTGAAACCTTTCTCTAATGGTGGGAGATATAAAATTAACCAAGAACAGCAAATGTGACATTGAAAAACATGAATAGTTTGTTCTTGAACTGAAATAGGAAGAAAGAGCACCTGGAGACTGGAAAGATTCTTTGTAAGCCCTGATGAGATAATAAGCAAATCATTTGCCTGTGATTCTAATTATGTGTAGACAGTCACTATACATAATACATACGTGTCCTTTAGTTTTATATTTTAAAGCAAATTGTTTTAGTAAACAGGGATCTTTGCCTGGGGCCCACATACACTAGTGCCCTGGCAGAATCCCAGCTCTTCAGTGTCTTTGATAATGGGCCAATGAAATAGCTGAGTTCCAGATATGTTAAGAGTCCCTGAGAAAAGTTTCAAATGAATAAATGTCTAGAGGTGGAAAACAGCATAAAGTTGCCAAGAATAAATATTCTTACAGGCCAAGAAAATAATCCACATGAGCATTAAAAGAATAAAATGATGAAAAATTAGGCATTAAGGAGCATTTGGAATCAAGTTATAAAGAAATTTCTATCTTGGCTAACTGGCGTTGCAGTGGCAATGGGATGTCCTGTGAAGTTAGATGGACACGAGATGGTCCCCAGTTTGTGTGCTGGAACCTTTCTATGCATGCCATCATGTGCTTGGGTGCCCATTACCCCCAACTGTCTAAGTTTGGGGGTGGATCATGGTATGGAAACTCTATTCCAAGTGCCTGTGCCTCTCACTCTCTTTCTCAGGAAATGATAAATAAATTTTAAAAAAAAACTTTTAAAAAGTATTAAATGAATTTGGTTCTAATATACTGACAAGAAAACAGTTGTTTGATTTGTTACTTAAAATTTATTCATTAATGCATTCTGAAAATGAAAAACATGTAGACTCCTTTGTTATGGAAGAACTGAAAGGTGAAAATACAAAGCATTTAAATGAGTAAGCTATGATTTATAATGTGTTATCTTAAATGTAAAGTTCAAAACAAACTTAGAGGGGCTTAATCCAAAAGACATTGTAATAAGAGAAAATCATACATATGAACACTTAAAGAAGTTCCTATGCTGAGAAAGTCATCTATGAAATTTTATATTCTCAATTTACTCTAATAATAATCCTTGATGGTAGCTAATCGTTAACTCAGTTTTAAACAAGCCAGTTAAATCAGTTTCTTCTGGCATATATTCATGCTCATAGTTTGGTGGCAGATCCAAAAATGAAATCTAAACATAATATTCTCTTTAGACTGTTCCCATTAAGTTTATGAACACACAATAAGAATTCAAGTATTCATAAAACCCAGCCTTGCACATGGGCAAGTTTCTATATAACCAGAGAGAGGAAAAACTTCCTGAAATATGACTCAAAATTGAGAAGACAAAGAAAACAGAATACATTCTTACTAACTATAGTTACAAAGATGTACTTGAAAAATGCTAATAGAGTGGAGGTTAAGTGTTCTCATCACAAAAAAAGTTATCTATGTAAGATAATCCGTATGGTAATTAGAAAGACTTAACGCTGGACAGTGTTGGGACCAGTAGTTAGTGTAATGGCTATGTCGCTGGGCTCCCACGTAGTCAACCACGGTTCGCGTCCCAGACCCAGTGGCTTAAACTCACGCTGGGCGCGTGTGCGTGCATGCCCAAGATCCTGAGAGGAGAATGGAGGAGAAGGGATTGTGGCGTGGCCATCCCCCCGGGGGGTGATTTCTCGCTTTCTGTCTTTCTGTTTCTCTCTGTCTTTCTGGAGAGCGCAAGTGCCCTATAGCATAAACCTCTCCAAAAAAAAGAAAAACAAACAAACAAACAAAAAACTCTGGACAGTGTGCATGGACTTCAAAGCCTCATGTTTTATATTATAAAGATATACAGTTTGGGCTGGATCCATGGGCTAGTGGTTAAGGCAGTCAGATCCCAGATGGCAGACCCCATGGTTCAAGTCCTAGAACCAATGGCTTATGAAACGCACTAGGCACATGTGTGTGCATGCCCAATGTCCTGAAAGGAAGGAGAGAGAGAGAAGAAAAAGGTTTGTGACATGATATTCCTCAGCCCATTTTTTCCATTCTGTCTTTCTCTGATAAGTATGCTCATGTCCTGGCAATTTTTGTTTTTTACAAGACGCCCAATTTTGTCAATTAAAATATGAAAGATACCACACAGTAGTGCAGTGGTCAAGCATGAGGCTCTGCAAGGGAGTCCCATTTAGAGAGATTTCCCAATCAAGTCAAAGAGATGCTTGGCAGGCGTGTGCCTGTGATCTGGGGCAGGCTGAGGCAGGTGGATTATGGTGTTGGAACCCTTTTGAGCAGTACTGTCTCTCTCTGTCTTTTTTTCTGTCTGACTCACTTGCTCATGGAGGAAATAAACTTTTTAAGTTGTCCCAAAATTAAAATAAAACAAGAAATTAAAAAACAAACAACTATAGACATTTGTTTACATAATAGTAAAAAAACAAATTGTATGGCAGAAGCATCAAAGAAAACAAAATACATTCTTACTAACTATAGTTACTAAGATGTACTTGAAAAATGCTAGTACAGTGGAAGTTACGTGTTCTCACCACAAAAAAAAGGTACCTATGGAAGATAATGCATATGGTAATTAGAAAGATTTGTCACTCCACATTGTGCATGGAATAAATAAAGTAAATACAACAGCCAGCTGGAGAAAATATTTGTAGATTATATTACAAAATAAAGTAAGAATTTATAATATTTTAAGGGTTCTTAAAAATAGAAAGGAAATATATCAACTATCATCGAGAAAATGTGCTAGAAATCTGAACATGACCTTTATAGAAAATATGCACACAGAACTTAAATGTATTAAAGATGATAAAGCTCATAAGATAATAGGATAAATGTGAGTTAATACTTTAATAAGATAGATTTCTCATGTATCAGATTTGCAAAAATAAATCAAGTTTGATAACTGATACTGTTGGCAAAGCTGTGAAGAAACAGATGCTCAGATATTACTAGTGGGAATGCAAAATGTTAGTACTATTATCAGGGGGGAGAGTGGTCATAGACAGAACAATTAAATAAACAAAGTCATGAAAAGTTGTTCAATGAACCAGTAGCTATAAAAACAATACTAAAACAGCCCAAACATCCACCAGTAGGGGACTCGTTGAATAGACTATGACTCTCTATGCAATAGAGAAATGAGAGAAAAATAGCTGAAAAAATTAAATGAGATATCTCTGTATATTCAAAATGATATTTAGCATTTAAAGCTAAGTGAAAATGTAAGATGGAGACAAGTGCATATAATATTTTGCCATTTTATTAACATATGTATATATACTTGTGCATCATGTGTGTAAAGAGGTATTTAAATTGAAAAATACAAAATAGAAAAATAAGATATACTATTAAGACAAAAATTTTACCTAGAAAAAGAAGAAGGCAATAGGGCAACCAGGACTGTTAGAGAAACAACACTTTTCTCAATACCTATGTTGTTATATGGATCTTCTTTGGAAGCAGGTGTATTTTACATCTTTTCAAAACAGAATTAACTTTTTTTAAAAGTCCTCGATAAAGCAGAAGCAAAATAAAACAAAGGACTAAATTGTGAATCAAGCTGATGTTATAACCATAAGAGATGAATAATTTCAAATACTCAGAAAACAACATAATTCGACTATATTTTCTAACAAGGTCTATCGTGAGTGGTATATATCTTCAAGACAAAAAGAAATGCAAGGCATGTTTAAAATTTTCACTCATATTGTTGTCAATGGTATATTTTAAATCTTATTGTTTATACTTAATGAACATCTCTACAGCTTAAAATAGGAACTTTCCCAGTATGAATGCACTGCATATTAGTCAAGTCAAAGATATTACCATACACATTATCATCAACAGATAATTTTCCATTTTTGTGTCCATTAAATGTTTTACTTTTTTGTTTTTCCCCTTGATTCCCTCCCTCCCATCTCCCCCTCATTGTCCACCCTCCCCTCACTGTCTGTAGTATCCACAGTTGCTCTCCATGCTTTTGTACCTTCCAATCATTCAGTTTCTGCCATCGAGTACAGATATTAAGTATTTCTTAAGTGGGGATGTACAATGCCTCTCTTTCATAGCCTGGCTTGCTTCACTTAGAATTAAATCTTTCATCCTCATCCATTTTCTATCAAAGCCAGGATCTCATTTTTCTTTTTTTAAATGGCTGAGTAGGGTACCATAGAGTACATGTGCTACACATTTTTCAATCCATTTGTTAGTTCTTGGACATTTCAGTTGATTCCACATCTTAGAAATTGTGAATAATACTGCTAGAAACATGGATATTTAAGTGATTTTTTTTTTGGACTGAGTGCATTTTTATCTATTGGGTACATACCCAGAAGTGAAATTGCTACCTCCTATGATAGTTCTATTTGTAGGTTTTTTGAGGACACTCCATATTGTTCTCCATCGTGGCTGTACTAATTTACATTGCCACCAACAGTGTAGGAGGGTTCCTTTTTCATTGCAGCCTTGCCAGCACTTACCATTCTTCATTTTTTAAATCTTAGCCATTTGACTGGGGTTAAGTGGTATCTTATTGTGGTTTTAATTTCCATCTCCTTTATCATAAGGGATGTTGAGCATTTTTTATATGCCTTTTGTCTATTCATATGTCTTCCTTGGAGAATTTTCTGTTCAGCTCAATTGACTATCTTTAAATTGTATTGATTATTTTTTTGCAGGTAAATCGCTTGTGTTCCCTGAATATTCTGGTTATTAGTCCCTTATCCAAGGCACAGTTTGCAAATATGTTCTCATTTTGAAGATTGTCTCTTCACTCTAATTATTGTTTCCTTTGTTGTGAAGCTTTTTAATCTGGTGTAATCTCACTTGTCTATTTTGGCATTATTGCCTGTGCTTTGGGGATCTTAAACTTAAGAATTCTTTGCTTGCTCCAATGTCTACAAGAGTTTCCCCCTGTGTTTTCCACCAGTAGTTTTACAGTTTCATGTTTTATGTTTAGATCTTGGACCCATTTTGAATTGAATTTTGTTAATGGTGAGAGATATGGGTCCAGTTTTATTTTTCTGCAGGTAAATATCTGATTATTTTTAAGCATCGTTTGTTGAAGATATTGTCTTTACCCACAACATTATTTGTGCCCTTTGTTGAAAATCTGTTGGCTGTTTTGGGGTTTATTTCTCTGTTCTCTATTCTGTTCCATTGGCCTACATGCCTATTTTTGTGCCCACAACATACTATTTTGACTATTCCCGCTTTGTAATATATTTTGGGGTCAGGGAGTGAGATACCTCCCACTTTATTCGTTTTGCACAATATTGCTTTGGTGATGTGGGGCCTCTCATGACTCCAGACAAATTTTACAATTGTTTTTCCTAATTCTGTGAAGAATGTCTCTGATAATTTGATAGGGGTTGCATTAAATTTGTGAGTTAATGTGGGTAGAATTGACATTTTTATTATATTAATTCTTCCCATCCAGGAGCATGAGATATCCTTCCACTTTTTTTGTGTAATATTTAATCTCATTTTGTGCTTCTTGTGGGAAAAAGAGAATGGTTCATTCCTTTGGCACCATTGATGATGGTGATATTGCCCATAGAAGAATGGAAATACAAGTGAAAGATAGAAGAGATTAAGTAATGGCGCTGATCTGGAACTTAAACTGGAAGTAGCCATACTAATTCATGAAGCATTTCTTTAAAATAAAGATGAATATATCCTAGCTCTGTGCACTGAAAAATCATACAAACAATGACTGACCCAGTGGCAATAAGTAATCAACTATACCTAGACTTTGTCTCCAAATATCATTCACCAACAAAAAGATACCTTAAAAATGTGCATAATGTCAGGCCAGCCAGTTATATGGTGGTTAAGGGATGGAATCCACGTGACCAGCTTCGCGGTTTGAATACTGGACTTGGTGACTGGAAAGACATGCTAGGCATCTGTGTGTGCGTGCTCAAAATCCCAAGAAGAGAATGGAGGAGAGGAGATTGTGGCAGGCCATTCCCTCTGGAGAGTTGACTTCTCACGTTCCCTCTCTATTTCTCTAGGGAGCACACATACCCTATAGCAAAACCTAAAACAAATTTTAAAAATTAAAATTTAAAGAAAGTGTAATATCAAGTTTGAAAGTCAAAAGTGTACAAGATAAACATAGAACATTTTGCCATACTGACAGCAGGAAAACTTTCTAGTAATATTTAATATTTTTATAGTGTTAAAAAATTCAAAAGCTTGGGACTGGCAGGTGATGTGGTATTTAAGGCACTGGACTCTCACATGGCCAACTGCAGTTAGAGTCTCAAACCTGGTGGTGTGCTTTCTCTCTTTCCCTTTATCTCTTTCTTTTTCTGGTCAAATTAAAAATAATAATAATAAATAAAATAAAATAAATAATTATTAAAAAAACAAGAATTCAAGAGCTAATTAGAAGATGGTCCTTTGATCAAAGTTGAGACATTTTGATCAAGATAGTTAATAGCTTCAGAGAATTGAAACATATAAACTGTTTAAATTCTTGGGTAACTAATGATATAAATAAAAGAAAAACTGAATGTATATCTGTGGAGGATTCTGGAAAATATCATACCTTTAAAACCAGTAAATAAAGTTAAAAAATCAATGCATACGTAAAAACAAATGTTTACCTCGATTTTCTATAAAAAATTGTAACTCAGTACCCATGCTGTTGAAGATTACAGATTGTTCTTAGAGAATTATGACAGTCAATAGATGATAATAGCATGATTATATTGAACAAGCACCATTTTTTAGTCCCTAATGAAAACAAAGCTAAACAATGAATATAAATGGCTGTTTACATAACGCCCAGAAGGGCCAGACATTATGTCTCTCCTTATAGACTTTTTTTGAAGAAAAAGGAAAATCATAACAAAATCTGATTAAGCCAAAAGATCTTACAACCAATTTACAGGAAATGTAGTAAACAAATTATTAGTTGACACCACAAGGAGGCAATCAGTACAATTTAGATTGTGAGAAACTATGGGATAAACCCAACTTAATCAACAAACAAACTACAAGTTTTAAAAAAGACGTGGAAGATGAGCCTATAAATAACCTAAAGATTGAAGGAAACTTGAGAAATACTAATTAATCGTAATAAATGGACCTTTCTGAATTGTATTTCAAGCTAAGGTAATGCAGGTGTGAGTATGTATGTATATTTATGATGATTCATAAAATGTGAATACTGACTATCTTATGACATACAAAATTATTACCATTACATTAACCACATAAGTACTGTGGTTATATTTTCTATAGCAAGTATTGTGGTTACATTAACTAGAGTCTTTACCTTTGAGAAATACCTATATATACACTTATAGATGAAATGATATGATATCCTGGATTTGCTTAAAATATTCAGGGTCAGAAGTCTAAATGGTCAATATGAAACAAGACTATGCATTTCTGAAGATGAGTATTAGGTACATGGGATTTTAATGTACTATTGGTTGCCCTTTCATAAATACTTAAAATTTCCCATACTTAATAGTTAAAATGCATAGACAATTTTGATCTAAGCATGTCTGTAGTTACTCACTATACTCACAGCACTGGCAGTTAAAGAAGCGCATCTCCTAGTATATAAATCCAAACACTCTACTGCGAGATTTCTTGCGAAGTACTAGTGAATGCCCTCTAAGTTTCTTTTCATTTGCACAAAAGCATTTGCAAAATTGAAATGAGAGCTTCACCCTCAATTTAATTTTACGCATAGCATCTTTCCAACTCTATTAGAACTATCAGACACATTTGGTTTCTAAGATCGGAGAATATTCCTGTTTAAGGATCAAGCAGGAACAAATGTGTGTAGCCATGACCTTCTATTATGAGGATGCAGCTGTTTTTTTTTTTTGTTTTTGTGTTTGTTTTCACCTTAAAAAAATAATAGACCTATAACAACATGAAAGTTTTGTTCAAGTCATTCATGGGTCTGCCATGCTCTTCCAGTGTTTAAGAAGCTTCTTTACACTAATCCTTTAGGAAAAGCTGTGAGTGTCTAATAAGGACTGAGTCAGAAACAAAAACGCAGTATCAGATTATTCAGTAAATTCAAGTCTCAAATAAGTCTTCTCTTACAGAAGTTATAGACTAGAGAGTTTAACTTTTATTACTTAAATCATCGATTACATTGGGGGGGATTCTAAAATATTTTTCTTTTTTACTTTTATTTCATTTCATTTTTTCAAAGACAAGGTCTCATCTAGTTGGTCAGAATGCAATCAAATTTGCAATATTTCTGTCTCAGTTTCCTAAGTAGCTGGATTGGGTTACAACTGCATATTACCATACCTGGCTTGTATTCGTTAAAGAATTTTTTAAGTGATTCTAATGTAAATTATGTAACAATATTTTTAAAAAACATTATGGAGAGAAATTTATTGTTAAATTATGACATATTAGACTCTGTATAGAAAATATAGATATGTCATACTGCACCAACAGTTTGTCATTCTTAGCATAATCTTTTTTTCCCTTGAAAATATAAATTTTTTTTGTTTTAAATTATTTATTTTACATTCATTCATTGTATATCATTGCAGCATACAAAATGACTTTTCCCATTCGGCATACACTATGTATTGACTCAGTCAAAGATATTACCATACATGTTATCTTCAACAAATAATTTTCCATTTCTTGTTTCTTACATATTTTGCTTCTTCTTCTCCCCGATTCCCTCCCTCTCATTCTCTGCCATTTCCCACTGTCCTCCCCCACTGTCTATAGCTGCTTTCTTTGCTTCTCCCCACACACATTTTATTGATTCACAAAAGATTTTAATTTAACTAAATACTTTCAATAGTAAGTACAGCTGATATATCTATGAACACATTTCTGACTTTAGATGTAAAACTCAAAGAGAAGAATGAACATACTATACACCTAGCTGAGGCTATATAGCTTACTGTGGTCATTAAATAGGTATGTGTTTTTGTTTGTTTTATGCATTTTTTTAATTTCAAGAAAAGCAGTTTTAACTTTAATAAATCAAAATTTTTAAATGTTAAGAAAAAATTGCTTAAGACTTAAAGCCAGGAAAAAGGTTAGGATTCTGTTCAAACAGTAGTAGATACTAGAAACTCAAAAAAAAACAGATGTGGGGAACCAGCAGTTAGCGTAATGGCTATGTCGCTGGACTCCCACGTAGTCGACCGCGGTTCGCGTCTCGGACCCGGTGGCTTACAACTCACGCCGGGCGCGTGTGCGTGCGTGCCCAAGATCCCGAGAGGAGAATGGAGGAGAAGGGATTGCGGCGTGACCATCCCCCCTGGGGGGTGATTTCTCGCTTTCTGTCTCTCTGTCTCTCTCTGTCTGTCTGGCGAGCGCACGCGCCCTATAGCAAAAAACCTCTCAAAAAAAAATAAATAAATAAAAAATAAAAAAAAAATAAAAAATAAAAAAAAAAAAAAAACAGATGTGGACAAAGCTAAAATCTAGTAACAAATGCACTGTAATTTTCTTCTGAAACATTTTTTTTCTCTTTATTCTCATTTTTACCAAAGAGAAGCATAAACTAATTTATTGGCAAAAAAAATAAGTTTAGTCTCAATTTGGTCTGTTATTGGAACAAAGCCCCATAGAATACTAATTGATTTAGTTGGCTTTGCTGGAACCTTTTATAAGGAGCTTCAGATTAGACTTTAAAAAGTCTCTCAAGGCTACTGAGCCAAGTCTGGAATTCACCATCTGACTGTGCCTTCAAGTACCTGTACTTGAGAGTTTTTGCAGTGCCTTTCAGGAAGTAACATTCTTTATTTACCTGTCAGGATTGACCCTTTATGGAACCAGGCAATCTTTGCAAGAGTTAAGACCTACCTTAGTTCCTTAGCTTTCTGGTCATATCTTCAGATATGACATTCCAATCAAAGCCCTGGCAATAACTAATATTTCCAATTTCTGATGCAAGGTAACAGATATTACTGAACTTATGAAAATAACCATTCTGTAACAAAATTAGAATACTCACAAATATTTTCCAATTCTAGAGGGGTCAGAGAGAAAGGTTTATGTTTCAATTAAAAAACAAAATTAACGAATTGCTGAAACTGTCAACAGCTCAAAGAAAACAAAAATCTTTAAATCTAGACACCAAAGCATAGAAGAAAATCAGTAATGTTTTAGTCAAAAGTCATCATATTCTATTTCACCAGTTCAGTCTCATGTCATTCATCTCTCTCTGTTGAATTTGCACTGTTACTGTTGTCCTATCTTTCCATTAAAACCCTTGAAGTTAACATTCATCATTATTGACATTTCTGGACTTGTCCCTTCCATTAAGTTGGCCATTTTCTTGTGTTTTGTTGTTGTTGTTCTCTTATTTCTGTCTGTCTGTCTTTAGTTTTCCTGGTGTAGCAGTGCCTTCAGAACTTTTTGAAGACTTGGTCTGGTATTGGTAAATTCTTTCTGGTTTTGTTCATCTGAGAATGTTTTTATCTTTTCTTCTCATACGACGGATAATCTTGCCGAGTATAGTATTCTTGGTTGAAATTGTTTTTCATTTAACACATTAAATATATTTTTCCATTCTTTCCTTGCTTGCATTGTTTCCCATGAGAAGTCCCATGTTAGCCTACTGGGATAACCTTTATAAGTAAATTGATGTTGCTCTCTTGCCAATTTTAGTATCTTGTCTTTGTCTTTGATTTTGATCAATCTGGCTATAGTCTGCCTTAGAGAAGATCTATGAAATGTTTAATTCTTGTCAGGAAATATGCTGAAAATGTTAAATATTAACCCTGCATTAAACCCATCAGGTAGGTATGCTATTGTATGATTATTATTATTTTCAGCTTGTAGATGAGGAAACCAAGACACACTAAGCAAGGTAACTTCCTCATAGTTATACTCCAATAGATGAAAGGACTAAAATCTGAACCCAGGGTCATCTGGTTACGTAGCCCCTGTTATTATCCACCTATGCTCTGCTAAAATCTTCTGGAGTACAGAGGTTTTCTAATCTAGCTACACATAAAAATCACCCAGAGAGCTTCAAAAATGTATACATTCCTGACCTAAATCCATGGTTTCTTACTTCATTGGTCTTAGCTGGCCCCACAAAATCAATAGTTTTTAAATATTTCATGTGTTTCTAGAATATATACATGATTGAAAATTGAGCATAGGGGAAGATATGGAATAACACAGTGAGTAAGAGCTTAGCAACTACATGCAGGCTGCACAGGTTTGAATCACAGCTCTTCTAACTAAAGATGATTTGTCCCTCTTTTTCTCCTCTATGAGATGGGGATTCTGATTACATCTGTCTTTTAGGATTGTTATAAAGATTGAACAACTTAATATTTGTAAAGTGCTCAAAACAATCTCTGGATACAGTAACTGCTACATCAGTGATTACTGTATTTAGAGAAAAGGATATGGAAACAGAAAAAAATTCAATTCCAGTAGATATAACTGTAGATATTGCTGGATGACACAAAAATGTTTATTTCTGTATATTATACACTTCTTACCTATAAACTAAGAATAATTGAGGGTTTTCTTCTTTACCTCTCCTTCCTCCTCTTCTTTTTTTAAATGTTATTTTTATTTATATTTTAGAATAACGATATTTAGCCACAGTTGTATATCTAATTTTATTTTTGAAATAAATTGGAAATTTGAAAGCTGACTTTTGAAACTAAAAATACTCTTAGGAGTTTTAACATTGACGGTCTTTTTGTTGTTGTTGTTTTTGAGAGGTTTTTGCTATAGGGCACGTGCGCTCGCCAGACAGACAGAGAGACAGAGAGACAGAAAGCGAGAAATCACACCCCAGGGGGGATGGTCATGCCGTAATCCCTTCTCCATTCTCCTCTCGGGATCTTGGGCACGCATGCACATGCGCCCAGCATGAGATTTAAGCCACCGGGTCCAGGATGCAAACCACGGTTGACTACATGGGAGTCCAGCGACATAGCCATTACGCTAACTGCTGGTTCCTTGAGAGTCATTTTTAAGTGGCTCACTTTAGTCTCTTCATTCAAAGACTGGAAATGGAGTTTAAACCAAGCCTTTTGTTTGGCAAGGAGATTTAGATAACTTACAAATTGCTTAGTAAACGTAGGAGAGCAAAATGGGAAGGATATAGAGCCCAGGGTCCCTTGACTTTTAATTAGTTCATTTAGAAAACAGAACAATAATAAACTGTCACTGAAATACAATAGTTCTGTTCTTCAGGGAAGGTTTGTATTGAGTTATATAGGTTTAGAAAAGAATATATATACATATATATATATATATATATATATATATATACACACACACACACACACACACACACACACATACACACACACACACAGGAACTAATATTATTCAGGTCTGGGCAACTTCCCAGCAAATGTTGCTGAAACAGGAAGACCTGTGATGGCTTTCATTTTTGTGGAGGTGGAACAATTTCAATTTTGAAAATATCTGCAAATATGGTGATGGTGGATAAATTATTTCCAGTCAGGAAGGCTAAAAACTTCCTGACTCAATGCTCTGTGCTTTTTCTAAATAATCTATTTAGATTGGTCCAACACAGATAAAGATAATCAGGTAAGTCTTATGTTTTGCTGTATGTACTTCAAGCATAATTTGCATAAGCCTTAGAAGTAGTATTTTTTTTGCAGTGACCCAAGTTTCTATACTGTATCATGTTGTTTTATAAATATTTATTCAAATTTGGTTTTCTCCACAAAACCACAAGCTTCTGGAGCTTTCTGTCTGTGTCTTCTTCAGATATCAACTAATGCATATGTGAGTCTCCGTGCTGTGCCGTGCTGTGAGACAGCAACAGCACTTTTTTTCTTTAGAAAGATAAATTATTGATCTTCAAAGCTTGCAGGTGGATGAGAAGCGGTGTGGGTAAATGTCATGACAAAATTAAGGGAAAGAAGGATACAAGCTTTTATCTGTTTTACTAGCAAGTCTTTCTGAATGGAGTCATATTTTTCTAACCACGGTCCATATGCAAAGCGAGGTAAACAATACTGCATACATTGGAAGAGCCCAGGCCAGCAGGCAAGGCTCTGCACTGACTTGTGTTTGATGAAGGAAGATTTAAGAGCAATGCATCGAGTAGGGAGCAGACGTTGCACCCTCTGCTACTACAGTCATCGACGTACCCTGGAGGAATTGACTGCATGAGTGAACGTAAGATATATGTATATACACACCAAATGTCATTCTGGAATAAAGAACTTTTAACTGTGTAACCCCAAGAAGGTGTCATCCTTTCTTGGCCCTTGAGGAGCTACAGTGGCAAGACAATTATCTCCACTAACTCCACTAACATCAGTGAGAAGAATAGGAGGAAGTTCAGCCACATCCTGTGAGAGGAGGCTCAGCATCTATGATCTGGTGGATGCCAAAGATTCCAACAGTGCCGACGCTTTGGTGTGCTGGTGATGAGAGAAGAGGCAGCAAGGGTAGCAGTCTGACAACTCAAAGCAGCCAGAACTTAGTAGCAAAAGTCAAGGTACTTCAGAGCTCCATTTTCAAGGGACTGGTTCTTTCCACATAAGAAGGAATTCCATTGTGCATTGCAGCAGATGCAAAGATAAAAGGTGTGTGTTTGTTGGTTTGTTTCCTTTTGCAGGCTGCTCTGTTGTCCCAGCAATACTAATTTGTCTTGTCAGAAACAAATTCAGCACCGATAGAAACCGATGGAAGTCACAGCAAGAAGAAAGCTGGTGGATCTATGAGTATCAAAGGGTATGTCTGAGTTCCAGATTTACTGGCAATGAGCCAGGACACTCATAGGATACAAGATGAGACAGGACACTCATATGAGATTCAACAAATGTATGAACCTTCTACACATTCATGTTTCTGGAGATGCTGTCCAAATTGAACATTTTACACAGAAAAAAAATGTTAACGGTGACGTTGTTTACTTTAAAATACTTAGCCCACCTGATACTTTTAATCTTGTGGATCTGATAGTTATGTAAAGCAGTGCAGGACCACTTGGGACCTTCTGACCTGGCTCAGTTAGCTCCCTCGTCATATTTGTTCCCTTTCCCCAGCAAGCCCAAAGCTCTAACATTTATTGGTTCAGATACCTTTATCTTTTCCAATAATTCAGGTGTATCTAAATTCACTCCTCTTCCTTTTGCATTCCCTACTTCTTTATTATTCCCATGAAATATCATTATCTAACTAATATACCCTATATAATAGAAAATTTGAGAGTTTTGTTTGTTTGTTTGTTTTTGCTTTTCTTCTCTATAGGGCATGTGTGCTCAAGAGAGAGAGCAAGAGAGAAAAAGAGAGAAAGAATGAGAAAGCAACCCCCAGGGAGGAAGGCCACACCACGATTCCTTCACCTCCATTCTCCTTTGAGGATTTTGGGCATGTACACACATATATCTGGCATGTTTTTCAAGCTGCTGGGTCCAGAACTCAAACCATTCAGCTGACCACAGGGGATCCAATTGCCTTAACCTCCATGCCTTCTATTGGCCCTGTAACCATCAATTTTTATAACAAAATATTACATTTGTTAATTTTATTCTTGAATGACTGTTTCTGTAACTATTTCAAAGAAGCATATTTTTTTTTGGCATCACTGTTTTATTAAAGACTTTATTCTTTTAGAGCAGCTTTAGGGTCACAGCAAAATTGAGAGGAAGGTGCAGAGATATTCCACATACCTTCTGCCCCAATGTGTGCACAGCCTGTCCTTAACATGGCCCACCAGAGTGGTGCATTTGTTACAGTTGAGGAAGCTACAGTGACACTTATCACCCAAATGTCACAGTTTACATTAGGGTTTACTCACTATTGTACATTCTATGGATCTGGAAGATGTATAATGGGTTATATCCACCATCGTAATAGCATACAGAATATTTTCACTGCCCTAGAACGTCCGCAAGCATACTCTTTCCTTTAATTCCTCTAATTACTCCACGTATATATTGCTGTTCTAGCAGTAATAATGTTGCATTGTTATGCATATGTGTTTACTATTAGACTAGAAGTTCTTCAAAAGTATAAACTGTATCCTTTGTACTGACTAAAATTAGCAGTAACAAATCTATAAAGAGTTCATAATTGTCATTGAATAAAATCATATTATTTAGAGTTTGTAGTTACTCTCTCAATCAGCAAGAGTAGATAGCTTTCCTTTGCATATCGGTAAAAGACTACAGTTATGATTCTATTGCTTTATTAACAGTATGGAGGAGATAATTGATATTTCAGAAGGTAAGTCAATAAAATCTGCTCATTAGTCACTCTTCAAAATTTGATAAAGTATCTTAGATTAAAGAGATTAATTAAATTAGGGACCAGCTGTTAGCATAATGTCTATGTCGCTGGACTCCCATGTAGTCAACCATGGTTCAAGTCCTGGACCCGGTGGCTTAAACTCAGGTCAGGTGCATGTGCATGCATGCCCAAGATCCCGAGAGGAGAATGGAGGAGAAGGGATTATGGCATGGCCATCCCCCGTTGGGGAAGATTTCTCGCTTACTGTCACTCCCTGTCTCTGGTGAGCGCACGTGCCCTATAGAAAAAAACACTTAAAGAAAAAAAAAGAGCTTAACTAAATTGCATATGAGATCTCTTGGGTTGTCAGAAAAGTCATGACATATCTTTTCTATGTAAAAATGTGTCATGACTTTTCTGATGACCCAGTGATTTAGGGTAGCCAGCCCCAGGTTTTGGGAGATTACAAATATACACAGTCAAGGGGATCCTCCTAAAGAAAAAAAACAAGACAAATTACAAATGCAAATATAGTGTGAAGTCTGGGAAGGGGCCCATGTTTGGTTGGTTGGTTTTTAGAGATTTTTGCTATAGGGTGCATGTGCGTGTCAGAGAGATAGAGAGACAGAAAGTGAGAAATCACCCCTCAAGGATGGCCATGCCACAATTCCTCCTTTCTCCTCTCAAGATCTTAGGCACTCACACACATGCCCAGCGTGAGTTTTAAGCCACTGAGTCTGGGACTTGAACCACGGTTGACCTTGTGGGAGTCTAGCAATGTAACCAGTATGTCATCTGCTGGTCCTAGGGTCCCATGTTTGTGAGGGACTTTTAAACAAGGCATAGTTTGCTTTACAGTAAATCTTCTCTCTCTCTCTCGGGTACTATTTTTTTAAAGAATTATTTTATTATTATTTCATTGAACTTTATTTATTTATTTTAATTTGACCAAAGAGAGACAGAGTAAGAGTGATGAGGGGGGTGAGAAAGCAAGCTTCCAGGTCCAGAACTCGAGCCACGGTTGGCCATGTGGGAGTCCAGCACCTTTAACCACCATGCCACCTGCCGGCCCCTCTGGTATGTATTTTTACAGAACATAAGTAAAATGTATTTCTACAAGTTTTACAGAGTTTCATTATAAGAAATAATCATATGGAGAATAAAGAAAACTTTTATTTAGGGGAAGTAAGAGTAAAACTACTGAAAACATTATCCACTATTGTTGATGCAATCCCTTACATAAAGATCTACTAGGCTTTTTTTCCTTAGAAAATGAATAGATAGATAGATAGATAGATATCCTGTTTCTAACTTATGACTGTCTCCTGCTAATAAAGAATGATCCATCATGTTTATTCTTTTCTTTAGAAGATAAGAAACTGAGACATAAATGATTAATTTAATTTCCATAACCATTCACAGCTTTGGTTTTCTAAAATTCTGCTTCTTCCATTTAAGTACTTGAAGTACTTGGATTTTTGTTTTGTATTTTTTTCCAAAAGTTTTCCATTTTACTGCATCTCTGTTTATGTGTAAGATACCTGAGATCAGCTGGTACAAATAAACAAGTTAACTCTGAATTATTCATCTAGGAACCTAGTAGCCAAAGAAAAGAACAAGTAGAGATGGAAAAGATATGGGCCTCTAGAGACTGTAACTAAGGACAGAGCTATTGAATTTCACATCTCCACTCCCAGTCTCTACTCGTGCTGCAAAAATCAGAAATACCTTTTTTCTCCCTCTTGTAATGAGTAGACCTAGGGTCAGTGTGAGAACCAGGGGGTGAGTTTAGCCTACCTGCTGTGAATCTTGTAAGGTCAAGATTAGGAGCAGGATGTGTCTTAAGTGGAGTTGCAGAGAAGATAAAACTGAGCATCCAGGAAGCTAAGAGTCCCACTGGGTTAGGTGAAGTTGGGAAGGTCACTTAGGCAGAGAGGAAAGTCCAGAGCCAGGAAGTCAGAAACAGATCTATAAAACCAAAGAAGTCACAGATATATGAATCAGTAAGGCACAGCGGAAGGGATAGTCTGGAACAGGCTATCGCCAATGACTGACACGCATTTTTCCATCTGTCCATGATATGCGGTAGGACCTGGTTTTATGTATGTATATATATTAGGTTTGAATATCATAGGGCTCATGTGCTCTCTGGAGAGACATAAAGAGAAATAGTGAAAGGGAAAGTGAAAAGTCACCCCACTATGGGGGACGATCATGCCACAGTCCTTTCTTTTCCATTCTCATTTTGGGATTTGGGACGCACATGCACACATGACTGGCATGAGTTTCAAGCAGCGAGGTCCAGGCTTGAACCATGGTCAGCCACGCGGGAGTCCAGCATCTTACCCACTATGCCACCTGATGGCCCATACCTGATTATATTTAAAGGACTAGTGTAAGGAGAGACTCAAGAGAGAGTCCACGTGGTTTTGAGTGTTCACAATGGTGTTTTCCTTCCCATAAATTAATTTCAACATTTATACAAACTTGCAAAAGTTTTCAGAATTAGTTATCTTTTCAGTTGTCAGACAACACTATGCAGCCCCATCTGCTTCAGAAGCCTCCCCTGGTAAATCCAATTTAACTGCCACTGCTCTGTCAAGTTTGCCTGGGTTTCTTGTGCATTAGTAAAATTCCATGTTTCTAATGTTTTCATGTCTACCTTGCTAGCATGATTATTTTGCATGCAGCCTTACAACAAAGACTGTGTCTGATTTTTAATGTAGTCCCTAATGGTTAGGTAAAAAATTCTATATATCCAACATTCCATTTGTTTTATTGTATACAGTGTGTGAAGAAACCACCTTGACATATATTCTTATTCATTATATGCAAGAACTTTGGAATGAAACTATGACATTAGCATCTATACATACCACCCCCACCCACTTTTTTTTTTTTTTTTCTTTTTTTGGAGAGGTTTTTGCTATAGGGCGCGTGCGCTCGCCAGACAGACAGAGAGAGACAGAGAGATAGAAAGCAGGAAATCACCCCCCAGGGGGGATGGCCACGCCGCAATCCCTTCTCCTCCATTCTCCTCTCGGGATCTTGGGCATGCACGCACACACGCCCGGCGTGAGTTTAAGCCGCCGGGTCCGGGACTCGAACCGCGGTCGACTACGTGGGAGTCCAGCGACATAGCCATTACGCTAACTGCTGGTCCCACCCCCACCCACTTTTAAAACAATGAATAGTTGAGGTACGAAGAGATAAAGTGAGTCATTTCTAGTTACATAGTCATAAAATGATCTAGGACGAGGATAACGGTTTTCTTGTTCCAAGTCGTTCTTTGCTTTATCACATGGGAATTTCATACGTTGCTTCAACTGGGATACCTTCAAGTGCTGACCTTAACCAATGTGAGCAGCCAAAGTGTACTATATATAGGATTCAGCAGTACTATCCAATCATCTGCTGTGTATCCAATGGATCAGTCAAAACTGAGGGAGGGCGACCAGCAGATGGCGCAATGGTTACAATGCTGGACTCCCATGCAGTCGGCCAAGGTTTGAGTTCCGGACCTGGAGGCTTAAACTCACTCAGGGTGTGGTGTGTGTGTGTGTGTGTGTGTGTGTGTACATGCCCATGATCCCAAGAGGAGAATGGAGGAGAAAGGGTTGTGATGTGGCCATCCCTCCCAGGGAGGGTGATTTCTTCTTGCTTTTTATCTCCCTGTCTCTCCAGCAAAAGCACATGCCTTAATAACAAAAATTTCTCTTAAAAAAAAAAAAAAAAAGAAAAAAATTAAACTGACTAAGCAGCTACCTGTGCCAAGAAGACTGTTAGTGACTAAAAAACTAGACTTACATGCTAGTTTGGTAGCACATCTGAGAAAGGACATTGCCTTTAGGGTAATGGCAGAAAAGTGCATTTGAAAAGTGCAACCTTTGCATGCCGGATTCTACTCAAAGTAAAGCATATGGTGTGGTTCGGAAGCTAATGCCACTGTGTGAACCCAGCACCAAGTGAACAACGCCTGAGTGCACATGGCACGTCTGGAATCACCCTGATGCCAGCCACGGAGCACAGAGAATTGGCTCAGGAGCAACAGGCATCTCTGCAGCATCCCTGTGGCTGCTGTCAGCCTCGGAGATGGTGCCAATCTCAACTCATCTCGCAGCTGCCTCTACCGGCTGTGCTTCTTTAAATGTTCACAGCTTTGGCTATTAGAGAGGGCTCAGTAACAGGTGGAATATGGGGAGACCCAAAAGTTCGGTGGAATAGATCCAAACGTTAGGTAGACTTGGTACATCTGATATTCATCAGCAGACACTGAAGAAAATGGGTAAATTTGTCCTCTCTTTGCCAAGGGAGATTTCATGTCTCAGGGAAAAGAGTAGGGACTTTGGAATACGGGAGAGTTGTGTGCATCCCCTGTCTCTGCCACTATGTTGTGACCCTGAGTGAGATTTCTGACATCTGTGATCTCCATTATTCTTATTTAGATAAATGAGTATAGTCATACTTTCTCTCCAAAGGCTGTGTTGAAGGTTCAATTCATATGGATGTGCATGGTATATAATTAAGTGGGAAGGAAAAAAAAAATTGCCCATGGGTATGTATAATGGTCTCCCATTTTGTTTTAAAATAGTATATTTATGTTAGGGGAAGGAATGTGGGATAGAGACAGAATAGAGATTAACTGGGTGTGCTCTATTTAAATGACATTAGGAAAAAAGTCTAGAATGCCCTAGGTCATTCTGGAAAGGGGTGGGATTAAGGAGCCCTATGCCTGGACTTTTACTTCAGACTTTATAAGTATTTTGAATAGTGGTGGGATTGTGATTATAATCTGTGTGCATGTGTGTGTGCACATGCACACATGCATGTGTATCTATGTGTTGCACTTAAAGATAAATAACAGATGCCATCTAAAATAGTACATGTAAAGAACCTGGGCCACACTGCATATGCTCTATGGAAGTTAATTTTTTTTTCTTTTACTTTCAGGTCATTTTAAATGGTGAAACTGGCATTCCTGGTTACTGGCATCTTCTAAAGGGGATGTTACAAAACCACTGAATAGGCTGTGAAGGTGGTAGAGCAGAGGAGATAGGACTTTGAAAGAGTAGAACACACTCCCAGGAAAGGAACTGGCATCATTAGGCCTCTTTAAAATAACACATGATAGGTTCACTCCTCCCTGGCTACTCACTGACACAGATATTCGCTTGTTCTCCCAGGTAATCTCAGAGCGAAATGAATGGAGGAAAATATTTGGAGTCAAAGAATCTGTGTCCTAACCCTGTCTCTGCAATTGAAAATTCACAAATTACAAAACCCAAGTCTCCTAATATTCCTAATCTAACGAGTTCATTCTTTTTCCTTCTCTGTAGCTCTTAAACTTAAATTGATTATAATGAAACCACTGAGATGATGATTTTAAAAATACATGCCAACAGTCACTTTTTTCCCCCTCTTATTTCATGTTGTTTAAGGACCTGTTAAGAAGTGCCGAGGTAATAGTTGAAAGTCCAATGTGGAAGGACAGTCTCTTAAAGTACAATATAATACAACATTTCAGTTATCAAAAGGTAGGAGGAACAAGTTCAAGAAATCTATTGTATTACATGGTTCACAATATATAGTGGAAAAATGCTAAGAAAAACTTAAGGAAAATTATTTCTATATTTCATTCACAGCAATGTTTTACATGATTTAAACATTCAGTATAAAATACAATAATATTTTAATTAAACTATTTTCTATGTGAAATTTAATAGAAATACAGTACAGTTAGAGTTGTAAGGATGGGGGGGGGGGCGCAGGAGGAGCTAACTGCTAGAAGTAGTTACCTTTGCTTTGCAAACTATAATATAAAACATTTTACAAAACTTGGAAGCTTTTATTCTTCCTAATTGAGCAGAGCTTGGCTTCTATAGTTTTGAAAGGAAGGATTGCCTATGAATTACCAACCTATTATGTTTTGTATTCGGCTAAGGAAAAGAAAAGATCTTTATTTTCACTCCATCGCTTCTCAACTGCTCTGTATAAACGGATCGACAGAGGAACTGTGTCTTTCACTATCGCTTCACAAACACACTTCTAATATCCCTTCCATGCTTTATTTCCTTCTCTGAAATGTTCCTGTTAAGTGTATCTTGGCTTACAATCATCTTCCAATTACTGGCGTGAGTTGATATTTCTTAAACAATAACTCTCTGTAAATCAAATGTCCTCCAGCCAGTCCGGTGTCATATAATTGGGATGATTGCTTAACTACTAGGGTTTTACAACCAATTAGGGTGGTTTTACTGTGTTAGGCAGAAGATGGAGTTTCTCTGTCAACTCCTCTGTTTTTGTTAGGCAAGATCAAAGGCCAAACAAATTACTGTGGCCACCATTTTGACAGTCTTTCTGTCTAGCCCTTGATCAGACTCACAGAATTCTATAAATGTTCAAAAATATTTCCCATTTCAAACAGCAGTGCTTGTGAAGTAAAAATCAGCATCTTCAAACAGAGCCTCTCAAAGCAGCGTTAGTTAATACTCCTTCAATACACCTCAGGGAATGAACTCCAGGACCCTGATCTTAGCAGCTATAAACCCGCTGGCTTCTAATTGCCTGGATAGATTGCTGTGTTCCCTGGTAACTTAACAGTTTTTAAGTTTAGGGAGAAGTTTCCCATATCATTAATCACATTTGACAAAGTGAAAGGGAAGCCAACCTTTCTCACAACACATAAGCAGTAAAAATCTATATATGGCTGGTCATTTTTATGTATAAACAATTTTTTCATCTCTTTAATTCTGTGAAACTTCCAGTTCAAAATGAATGCCCGGCTTTAACCATCTGGAGTTCAGCTGACTAACCTTGCTAGATGGCTTTTCAGTTGCTTCTGTCCTTACACTTTTTTTTCTTGGATCGTGTGACTAAACTGTTATTTCTGATGTTGAATTCTGAGTGGATTTTGAAAACTCAATTTCTGCTATGTTGTTTACTTACTGGCTTCATTATAAGGTGCTCAATTATTTGATGATACAATTAGCAAGAAACAGACACCTTCCCTTTTTATCTTTGGCATTTATAATAAGTGATTTTTTTTTTAACTTTCTCATCAAATTCCTGGGCTAAATGTGGAATGAGATGAGGATGCTGATTTAAGGCTGGGCCTAGGCCATTCCCTGCTCTTCCTTATCTTAGCATATGCCGCCGTCAACTACACAATTGTTCAAGATGAATTCTAGTAGCTTTTACTGATTTGTTACATTCTCTCCTTCCTTGTTTTACTTCCTGTCATGAATAGGTGATGTCAACTCCACTTGCTCGACATATTCTGAGGGCAAAATGCTTTCTCTACCTTTATTTACCAAAACTGTCCTCTCTCACCAAAAATGCTACAGGAAGAGATTCTGAACTAGACTCCTCGGCTTGTTTTCTTGTCTCCCTTAAATTTGTTCACCAGAGCTATTCAGTGATCTTCTAGTATCTTATTATTCTGAAAACTGACTTTGAGCATCAAACACCAGCACCACATGGGAGTTAACATGTTAGAAATGCAGTATCTTGGGCCCCACTCCAGATCTCCGAAATCACAATATGACATTTTTCTTTTGTTTTTAACTTTTGCTATAGGGCGAGTGCACTTGACAGAAAGAGAAGTAAAGTGAGAAATCACTCACCAGGGGGATGGCCTCGCCACAATCCCTTCTTTTTCATTATTTTCTCAGGATTCTGGTCATATATGCACATGCATGTTTTTCAGACCCCTGGGTCCAGGACTTGAACTTTGCTGTTGATCATGTGGGATCTAGCAGCCTTAACCACCATGCCACCAGCTGGCCTACAATATGACTTACAATAAGCTCCTCAGGGGCTTTACCTGCACAATACATTTGAAAGGCATTGGTTTCAAACATATATCTGTTTTGTTGCCCTTCAAATTAAACATCTTCAATGACTTCTAATTTTACCTGGAATAAAACCCGAACTCCGATGTGACTCATGATTCTCCATGTATTGTGAACTTTGCCACCTCCTCAACCTCCTTTCTTCATGACCCCTGTCCCCAGTAGAACTCAAATCACAGGAATCCTCTTTCTGCTGCTAGAACATGTCTCAGGTCTTTGTACCTGCTGTTTCATCTCCTAATGTTGCTCTTCCCTTATTATGTCATGGCTAGCTTCTTTCTGTCCTCTCGACCCTTCTTATAAGTGACCTAATCGGAGATGAGACTTCCTACATGAGAGTAGTCGTATAATTAATCTCAATTTCTGGACTTGATGTTAATTGTCTGCTTAGCTTTACTGTCGCTTGACATTTTCTAAAAATCTATTTATTATTTCTCTCATCTATTCTAAAAATATTCCTTGTAGATCTTGGTCTCTGCCCTACTTCCCACACTTTAAACAGTGCTTGCCACCAATCATAGGCATCCAGCGAATAGAAGCTAAAAAGAAATAACTGAAGGTAGGGGTGGGCAATTGGATTTATCCAGAACATTTCAAGTGGGAGTTTAAGAGAGAGTCCTGGAGAAACAAGTGAAGAATTAAGTCCAAGGTCAGCTAAATGTGTGTGTGTGTGTGTGTGTGTGTGTGTGTGTGTGTGTGTGTATTTTTTTCTTGAGTGGGAAGGTGGGGGTTAGAGAAGGTAAAATGACTTAATTACTTAGGGAACAGTAATTACAAATATTACAGATCTACTGGGCTGTAGACACTCTACCATGCTCCCCACCCACAATAAAAAAAGATACTTTGACTTCCTTTTCTTTCCTTAAAAAATAACTTCTACTGTTTTGTAGAATTTCATGTGATTCTTGCTATGGCAAACATGTATGTAATACAGTGCTGGTCTAACATGTCAAGGGCACTCAGGTTCTCTGGCTTTAGTCCATTCTCACTAGCCCTAGATCTGCAAGCATTTAGAACTGGGAAACTGAAAGCCCATAGGGGTTGAAGGATGGCATAAAAAGAAGTAGTAGAAGAGACTGAGAGATGAGGAGAGGATGGTCCTACTATTAATTCATCTTTTTTTTTTTTTTTCATTCACTGAAATGATGGTGTGCATTCACACGTGCATTGTTTCTCTCTTCCAGAGTGCAATGTCACTTTCGCTTCTGTGAGCCCAGGGCCCTTATCTGACTTGGTAACCTTACTTCTCCTAGGACTCGCACAGAAATTGCCAAATAAGAAAATCTCCACAGGTGTATATTGAATAAATAAGAGGAGAAAATAAGTGATGAAGAAAGGGAGAGCAAAGAGGACTGAAATGGAAGTTCAAGAGAAGTGATATATACCCATTAAGACAAAATTGGCATTTTCAAAACAGCCATGATTGCAGTACCACATGTGCAAAGATCCATTCCTGTATCTTTGGTAGAGAAGGAAATTCACAATTCACATTTCGTTCTAACATGTACTATTTGCCTCTAGCATAATTACATTCCGTAAGGTGAACTTCTGACTCCCTGGTTTGTCGATATTCCTGCTTTGTATAGTACCAACTTTTACAGGTGAAAGAAGAAAAATGATAGGATTCCTCTTTGCAGGAGCTCACCAGAGTCCTTATATAAAAATTAATGATAGAGGGAAAGCAGTTAGCATATGGCTATGTCGCTGATAGTAGTCGACCGCGGTTCGCGTCTCGGAGCTTACAACTCAGCTGCCCAAGATCCTATGGAATTTCTCGCTTTCTGTCCTATGTCTCTCTCTGTCTTAAGTATAGCGAAAAACCTCTCCAAAAAAAAAAAAAACAAAAAACAAAAATTAATGATAGAGCAAGAGCTTCCTATGACTGCCTTAAGTATGCTAGTTGGGAAAAAAATCAATAGTTTATCTAAGTGGCAGGTTACTGACAGAAACAATGTTCCAGCAACCCAAATCCTTACGCCTGGTAAATAAAACACCGTGATAACACCCTGTAAGTATCCTAAGGTAATGGCATTAGATCACTGCAGATGCCATTAGGACCCGGTTCCAGAAACAAATACGCAATCAAGCAAGCAGCTCCTTAATTGGTGAAAGTGATGCTTGATCAAAGAGGCGAGATTAAACCATTTACCAATAATTAGTTGCATGGGAAAGTACTAAAGGTTTCTTAGACTTTAGATTTGGAACCTAAGGCAGGTATTTGCATATCCATTCTAATGTTGATTACAAATACAATAGATGACTGTCTTCCTGCTTTCTAAATAGCGCAGATGAAGGAAGTCAATGGGGTTAACGAACATGTCAAAAAATCGGGCCGCATGTAAAAAATGGTTCTGGGAAATAGAAAGGTATGAATGTAGACCAAATACTTGATGCCCCTGAACTACTTTTTTTTTTTTAAATTCATATAGAATATAGAATTATGTGTGTGTGACCAAGATAGTGCTCTATGTGCTAGTGAGAGAATGAGAAATTGTGTGTCAAACGAAATAGATACCAGATAAATTATAAACGTTTTTGTTATAATTAATTCAGGATATTTTTTGCCAAATGAATTAATAGATGTAAAAGCAGTGTAGAACACATACAATAGCTGTATGTCTATGAATATTGTTAAAAAAATATGGTTTTGTAAAAATTTTTTTTGTTTGCTTATTTGCTCTTTTTTTTTTTTAAGGGACAAAAAGTTGCTTAACCTAAATGGGTCATAACCTTCTAAAATGATACATGGGCAAAATGAAAACAAGGTTAGCTATTATTTTTATTAGTAGTAGTTTTGAATATTTTGATTAATTGAATGAGAATATGTCTTATGGAGAATTTAGAATTAAAATCTAACTTGGTTGCATTCTGACTCCCTTTTTTGTCATTCTAAATACATGGAACATTTTTAACATTTTCTGATTAAGTTGGGCACTTTCATAGTTTTTCTGTGTTTAATTTTCTTGATACAGCACACCCTTGAGAACTTCTTGGAGATCTGGTCTGGTGCTGGTATTGAAAGATAATCTTGCCGGGTACAGTATTCTTGGCTGAAACTGCTTCTCTCGTAACAACAATCAATGCCCTTATGGGTCTCTTCACCTTCTGGAATGCCAATTATCCGGATATTTGGACGTTTGATGGTATCAAGTACTTCTCGCATATCACTCTAAATTTTTGAGCCATTTTCTCAGTCTTCGTGATGGAAAAAAATGATAGTCTGCTTTTAATACTTTTGCTTTTGTAAAGTGTGTAATTCCTCTTTTACTTGCAAGAATTTCCTCATCTCCTGGAACTCGTCAACTTCTTTCTCCTTTCTCTTTAGCAGTTCATTATCTCTCTTTTCTTCCATCTCTGTTAGATTCGACATTACGAATGCTCTAAATTCCTTATCAGACATTTCCATGACTTTCACCGAACTGTTTGTGGATGAAGGAGAGTTACTCTTTTCCATTGGAGAAGAGGTATTTTCTCGTTTTCCCATATTTCTCGTGATCCGAATAAACTTGTGATCGCTGGTGCAGCAGATTCAGTAGATATTGGGTGGAGAGACAAGAAAAAGGAAAATGAAAAAGAGAGAGAAAAACAACAACAAAAAGAGAGGAAAAAGACAAAAAAATAAAAAATTATAATTGCTTTTCTTTATCCATGTGGTTCCAGCTGAGAGCCAGAGAGAAATTTTTTTTTTTTCATTCCTCCTGTGCCCTGAAATATCTAGTTCCCAGTATCCATGTGGAAGCTCAACTCTCCTGCCACACTACTGAATTATGAGTAGAAAATCTTCATTCCTCCTGTACCCTGAAATATCTAGTTCCCAGTATCCATGTGGAATCTTTTGGAAGTCGTCTTTTTTTTAGAGTGATTTTTGCTATAGAATGTATGTGCTCTCCTGAAAGACAGAAAGAGACAGAGACAGAATGTGAGAAATCACACTCCAGGGAGGATGACTATGCTGCAATCCCTTCTCCTTCATTCTCCTCTCTGGATTTTGGCCACGCACATACACCTGCCTGGCATGAGTTTTAAGTCACCGGGTCCTAGACTTGAACTGTGGTCGACTATAGTGAGAATCCAGCCATGTAACCATTATGTCATTTGCTGGTCCCTTGAATTCTTCCTATATGTTCTAGTTGACTGTCCTGACTCAGGCCACATATCACCTTCTCCCTGAAGCATTCCTTGATTCCCCTAGATATTAATTTATCCCAGGAACACCTAAACTATCACCTACAGAATGGGCTGGCCATGTTTTGGTCACCTCTCTAAGTACCTAGGATAGTAGGCAATTTATTATGAGGAATTATATTATTACATACTGTTTGAAGTATACAAAAGCTAAAGTCAAGAAAGAAGCATTCAGAAAGCTCTTGGTGCAGTATTCACAGGGAAGTTGCTAGCCAGAGTCTCTGCTGCCTGTAACACTAATGTGTGTGGTGCTTAGGTTTGGGGGCCAGCGGGAAGTATGAACTGCACGTTAGCAAGAATTATCTTTGAAGTCATCAGGAGATTGGGAACTGACCACATCCCCAGAAGAAAGCAACTTCTAACCTCCTCTTTAGATGCACACTTGAGAGTGGGTCCAGTTCTCCAATAAAATTGCACTTACATGATGACCAGGTGATTGGATTAACCCGGGATAGTATATTTCAATGGCTAACACATCCAACATATTTCTATTATACCCTTATTTGAATACAAATGTTGAGTTGTAAGCTTCTCTTCGGTAAGCACCTTAGTGCATGATTCTCTTTAACGTTATCCACACACACACACATACACACATGCACACACACACACACACACACACACACATCTCATACTTAGGTAATTATGGGAAATGAAAGTGGAATGTTTGTCTTGTAATATAGTTCCTTCTGTGTATTCATATTGGGATATTTATTATTTTATTAGATTCTGTTGCTCTTACTACTCCTTTATATTACATTTTTGGATAGGAAAGAGGGACATTGTTATATGTCAATAAGTAGGTGGGCTGAAATAGACAGGCAGATATTTTTAATGTAAAGAAGCAATTGGATCTGCAGAGGTTGGGTGAATCTGTCAATAACTAGTAGAGCAGAACAGTAGTTGATACGGTTACTCCCACTTTGCTCTGTGCTTACTGTGTTCACTTAGCATATTATTTTAAAATTGTATTTATGGGGTCATCTCCCTCAAAGAATATCATTACTTCTGATTTATTTAGTTTTAATTTTATTTTTTCGTGGACAAAATTCTTCTTTTAATTACTATAAATAATTGAAACATAATAGTTGTCCATGTTTATGGGGCATTGTTTGATATTGTAATACATGTATATAATGTGTAATAATCAAATCAGGACAATTAGCAGAACCATCACCTCAAATATTTACCATTTCTTTGTATTAGAAGCCTAGAACTGTAACTGGAACATGTTAAATGTTTAATAAACATTGTTAATTTTACCAGGCACAGGTGTGTTTATGATCAAAATCCCAATAGGAGAATGGAGGAAAAGGGATTGTGGTATGGCCAGCCCCACTGGGGGGTGATTTCTCGTTTTCTGTCTCTCTGTCTCTCCAAGTGCCTGTGCTGTATAGCAAAAATCTCTCTCTAAAAAAAAAGAAAAAAAATTAAATTAATGAAAATATAAAATAAATAGTGTTAATTTAAAAACTCTTCATTAATCTGACCATATCACAGAAGTTTATTTTTCTGTTCTATAAAATGAAAATTTAGGGAGCCAGCAGGTGGTGTGGAAGTTAAGGTGTTAGATTTCCACATGGTCCACCATGGATTGAATCTTGGACCTAGAGACCTGAAAATCACACCAGTCATGTGTGTGTGTGTGTGTATGTGTGTGTGTGTGCCTAAAGTCCCAAAAGGAGGATGAAAAAGAAAAATACTGCCGCATCACCATCTCCCCTGGGCATGATTTCTCACTTTCCCTCTCTGTCTTTCTCTGTTTCTTGCTGATGAGAGCATGTGCCCTATGAAAAAACAAACAAATAAACAAAAACAAAACAAAACAAAAAGAGAGAAATCTCTCTGACATTGAGCTTTGGGAGGATTTAATTAGTAAAATTTCATGTCTTCCACATTATCTGGTATAGTGTAATAGTTTAGAAAATGTAGGTACATATCAATGCCTTGACTCTAGAAAACATGGGTTCCTGGCTCCTTGGGCTCTGTTTTGGCACCATTCTACCAGCTATTGAAAACTTTCATGTAATACCAGATCCCCAGTTCTACTTGGAGAACCAGCTCTCTGGACCAAACTTTTTCCAGTCTTTGCATACATATTTCCTAATCTTTTATTTTTATAGTGATTCTTAAAGTGTCTTTGTTATTGCTGTTTCTCTGTGAAAAATAGTGAGAGTCACCCACCTGGTCAAATGTGTGGAAAAAAAAATGTTATAACTATTCCACGGATAACCTGCTAATATTTTCAGTAATACACTCTAAACACCCTCTTCAAAACACAAAGTTTAACGAAGATTCAACAGCAACAGCAAAATCATCCTGTTTGTGTCTTTTCCTCCTCCTAGTTTTTCTTGCCTCCTCCTTGCCGTAGAGACAGCTGTCAGACAAATGGAGGAGATGATGGAGTAGAGGCAAAGATAACTTGTGGAATCGCAGGGATACAGGCTCACACCTGACCAGAGAGAGGGCATTTCAACTGAAATATTTTAGCTCTGTCTGCAGTACCAGAGATTATAAATTTAAAATTTAGAAAGCAAGACTAATGTTACAAAGAATTTTCTTTCAAAGTAGTGTCTTAGCAGTAGGTCCAGTTGTAACTATTATGAAACATCAGGTATTGATAACCATGCTTCAAGAGTGTTCTATGAGAAACAAATTGCCTAGAATAGTAATGAAATTTACAGAAAAAACAAGGATCTCCAGAACAATTACATTAAGAAAATATCTAAATGGTTTTATTTTTCATGAAAATCTATAATAAGCAAATGTGAAATAATGAGTCTCCACAAAGTAAATATGGTGACCAATTCCCCAAAGTTTTGTACATGGTGTGAAACAAATATTCTGCAGAATATGCCATTGAAAATGACTGTTGTTAGAAAATAATCTCGGCAGTATCACTTCTATGCATTATAATAACCATCATTTCATTCATTTCCTTTATCAGTATTCTCCTTTAAGGCAGAAACCATTTACCTATCTCTCCCATTAGTTTTTAACATGGTGCTTAACATACAACTGCTACTTAATAAACAATGGTGAAATATGTGAATGAATGAATGGACAGGTAAATAGGTAGAAGGATATAATGGCCATTGAAGAATTATAAAATAAGTGCATTTCCCCCAAAGTTATGTCCTGGTAAAAGTGCTGGCTCCTCCATGTATAAATACTGATTGTATCGCTTATTTATTCATCTGAAAAATGAACTAATGATATTCTTTAATTCATAGGATTGATATGAGAATTACATAAAACTATATCTACACACACAGAGAGACAGACATAGTCTTCAAAAAGTTAATGTAAAATGTGTATTATTAAAAAAAAAGTGTGGATTTCAACATAAACTTCACAAAATAAGCTCATACAATATTTAACTTTCCAGAAAACTTTCTTTAAAAATTTATTTGTTTTACTTTGCTTGTTCAGTTGGTTTTTAATCATTTGCTATAGTGTGTGTGTCTTCAGTGAGAGAGAAAATGAGAGGGAAAGTGAGAAAGCACCTCTTGGGAGGATGACCACACTACAATCGCTTCTTCTCCATTCTCCACTTTGGGAATGCACACACAGGACCCTGGAGTGTTTTTCAAGCCACCGGGTCTGGGTCTCAAACTACACAGTTGGCCATGTAGGATCTGTCACCTTAACCATCACTCCACATGCCAGTCTCTATTTGTCTCTTTAATGAGCAAGAGAGCAATACCCGACAGGGCCTTGTTGTTATGATCTATCCCTAATCTCAGCTAGCCCCAGTTCAAGAGTGTTCAGGTACTTGGCTTTCTCAACGTGGTCTCCAGATGTAAACCCAGAATTTTTACATGCGGGTCCCATTTTATCACTGTACCACCATCTGACCCCATTACCAATATTTTGAAGCCCACTCATCTTGTGTATGTGTATTGTGTGCGTGTGTATTGTGTGTATGTGTATTGTGTGTGTGCTGCTTAGCATAGCATCTGGTACACAGATAATAGGTAACAACTTGTATAACTTGTATTAAATGCTACTAACATTAAATCATTAATTAAAAAAAACTTGAGAAAGACATGATTGAAAAAAAGCAAAATTTTTTGTTCACCTAGCTCTTGTTTTTTACTTTTTAGTTTGCTATAGTATGTGTGCTCTTGCCAGAGAGAGACAGAGAGAGTGTAAAGGGCGAAAGTGAGAAATCATCCTCCAGTGAGGATGGCCACTTTGTAATCTCTACCCCCTACTTTCTTCTCTCAGCAGTTTTTGCAAGCTACCCTGTCCAAAACTTGGACCACTAAGTCACCCATGTGGAATCCAGAGCCTTAATCTCCACACCACCTGCTGGCTCTGCTCATTTTAAAAAATAGCTTTAATTAATTTTATTTAAAAGCTGCCTCTGTGTAAGCTAAGATGTTCAAATGGTAGATGAACTATAAAGCAAACTCTTTAGGGTATATATTACAGTATTTTGTCAAAATGTTTAATTTTGCTAGTATTTATCTTAAGTAATATTTCAGAGTCCCCCATGGAAGAATGCTATTGTTGATTCATAATGTGTGTATGATTGATTGCATTGAAACACATTTAAACTTGAGAAGTTTATCATACAACTTGAGGAGAACTTTAAAGTGTAGGATTTAACTTGGTGTCCCCAAAGATTTTTTCTTCTTAATCCTTACAATGTGTGGACCTCTTCTTAACAGATAGCCTAAAAGGAGATCAGAACTTTTTTTTTTTATTATTTTTTGGAGAGGTTTTTGCTATAGGGCGCATGCGCTCGCCAGACAGACAGAGAGAAACAGAGAGACAGAAAGTGAGAAATCACCCCCCCAGGGGGGATGACCACGCTGAATCCCTTCTCCTCCATACTCCTCTTGGGATCTTGGGCACACACGCACATGCGCCTGGCGTGAGTTTTAAGCCACCGGGTCTAGGACACAAACCGTGGTCAGCTACGTGGGAGTCCAGCGTCATAGCCATTACGCCAACTGCTGGTCCCAGGAGATCAGAACTTTTGAAGGAATAATTTGCAATGGAAAAGTGGAAACTTTGACTTAAGTCATTCTATAACTGATAATTGATCCAGAGTGGTATTTTCAATTCTTGTGTCACTAACTAAAATGTGTGAATAGGTAGACTCCTGAGAAACTCTTTATAATTTAGGGCATCTATTATAATGGTTCTTTGGGTAGCTATTGAAAGCACTAAAAGGCTTTCAACATCAGCACAGCAAATAAAATTTGTGTTTAAATTGATATTATAAAGAATGATATGATGTATGGCTTATCAGTGACATTTAGGAGGTGATATAGAATATGACACTAATGCATTAAGTGACTACAGAGCTCCTTTGTAAATTTTGCCATCCTTCACCCATGGAAATTAACTTAGAAGCCTGTATACATGTGTCAAAGCTGGCAGTTCTTCAACCCTCATTTGTAAGAAAGTTGAAACTAAGTAAAATGTGTCGTTTAGCTAAGCTGGCTTTATGGAGAATCATGAAAAATTTTAAAAATTATTTAGGTTGAACTCCAACAGACCTCAGTTTGAATTCTGGCTCTACCTGTGCATGAATGTGCCATTTGGGAGATGCTATTTTCCTTCACTACCTCAGTTTCCATATCTATCACGAGAGGTTTTATTGTGAGGATAAGAATATGGATGCTGGGGACCAGCAGTTAGCATAATGGCTATGTTGCTGGACTCCCATGTAGTCGACCGTGGTTCTCGTCCCGGACCGGGTGGCTTAAAACTCACGCTGGGCGCGTGTGCGTACATGCCCAAGATCCCGAGAGGAGAATGGAGGAGAAGGGATTGTGGCGTGGCCATCCCCCCTCGGGGGTGATTTCTCGCTTTCTGTCTCTCTGTCTCTCTCTGTCTGGCTGGCGAGCACACGCGCCCTATAGCAAAAACCTCTCAAGGAAAAAAAAAAAAAAAAAAAAGAATATGGATGCTGTCCTGAGAATTTTAGGGCTTCAATCTCAGCTTCTCTGAATACAAATTGGGTAGATACGCATGTGCAATTCTCTTCGCCACCTGTTGTCTCCGTTCACTTGGGCTTTCAAATCAAAATACCACAGAGTGGGTGTGTAGTAAATTTTTCTAAATGTATTTTGTCTCAGCATTCATTTTAAATATGTTTACCTTTCTCATACCAGCAGCAGGGCTCAGTCACCTTGACACGGTTTTAAGGTCTACACCTTTTCCCAGTTTCTCAATGTGGTGGATCCAGGTATATGCCATGTAAAACTGTCTCCTGGTGACCGCATTCCTATGGGACAGCTTGATACAACCTAGTGGACTTGCCCTGCCGACCCTCATGCACCATGAACTGTGTAGGAATGTCACAGTGACCACCATCAGTCACAGCATGACCTCACTGCTTGCTATGAAATTCCTGTGGGAAATCTGTTTGGGTAACACCTTGCACTACAATAAAGAAGTTTGGGGACCTGCTGGTGATGCGGTGGTTAAGGAAGCTAGATCTCAGAAGACTGACCCTGTGGTTGGAGTTCCAGACCCTGCAGCTTGATATCACACTAGGCGCACAGGTAAGTGTGCCCAAAATTCTGTAAGGAGGGAAAGATGGAGGAGAAGGAATTGTGGTGTGACCATGATCCATGGGGGTTGCTTTCTCACTTTCTCTCTCTCTTCTCCTCTCTCTCCGGCAAGCACACAGACCCTTTAACAAAAATTTTAGAGTATATTTATTAAAGAAAAACATAAAAGAAGTTGGCCCAAGGATCCCCATCTTGAACGTGCTCCCTGACCTCCTGATATATAAACTCCAGATATGTCACATACCCCCTCACCTGCAAGTAATAAAAACTTAATCTCCATCTTTGTCTCTTCCAATCATTGAAGAGCTGCTCTCTATCTTTAAGATCCTAAACTAGAAAAGGGTGGCTTAAACAATGACTATTTATTTTCTCACAGTTCTGGAAGTTAGAAGCCCAAGATCAAGGTGTCGGCCAGGGCTCTGCCCCGCGTGCCGTGGCCGGGCCCTGCCCCGCGTGCCGTGGCCGGGCCCTGCCCCGCGTGCCGTGGCCGGGTTCTGCCCCCGCGTGCCGTGGCCGGGGCTCTGCCCCCGCGTGCCGTGGCCGGGGTCTGCCCCGCGTGCCGTGGCCGGGGCTCTGCCCCCGCGGGCCGTGGCCGGGATCTGCCCCGCGTGCCGCAACCGCTGATGGCCGTCTCTGCTTTCCTGAGCCACGTTCCTGAAACTGTGTTCCATGGAGATTCACCTACATTTGCGGGGCTGCACGAGACCCACCCTTGGTCCAGCCCTGAGTGCAGTCTACGTTTCCTATTGTTGGGAACTTTATGATCTGATAATTGGGAAAAAAAAATCATGTTTATCATAAAAAATAATTAGAATAATAATAATAATGATTGGGGGAAACATAGGAAAGATATTGAATGTTGAAGCGGGTAGATTAATGTCTCTGTACTGACTGACATGCATAATATGTTTGAGTTCCTCTGAGGTCTCTCCTTGGCTTACAAATGGCTACGTTCTTGGTGTGTCCTCACATGGTTATTCACCTGTGTGCACACCCACAATGTTTCTGTTGTCCTAAGTTTCTTATCTTATGCAGATCATTGGATTAGGGCTTACCCAAATGGCATCATTTAAATTTAACTACCTCTGTAAGGATTCTGTCTTCAAAATACACTGGGGCACCGGGGTCTTGTTTCAACATATGAATTTTGAAGGACACATTCAGACTATAACATTACTTGCTCTGCAAATAGTGAGTGAGTGAGTCTTTAGTATTGGGTTCTCAGAAAAGTCATGACCTTTTTGCATACAAAAACATAGAAAAGATACATTATGACTTTTCAGACAACCCAATGTATTGGTGAATAATTTAGGAATAATGACTTAGGTAAACTTCAAAATCAGAAAAGTAATAGACACTACCTTATAGCCAGGAATAAATTAATCATGATTTAAAACAGTGCTGGACACTTAATAAGCACTCATATGGTGACCATTCTTCTTGTTATATTTCATTTTTCACAAATAAACTAATCTTTACAACCCTTGTTAAAATAGAGATAATAATATAACCTTCTTATAGGGTATTTGCATGAATGAGAGATCTTGTTTTTGAAGAAAGTCCATATTGTGTGCTATAAAGTTATACAACATCAGAATGTGAATAATAAATCATTAAAAAACAGTTGTTCATGAAAAAGAAAAAAAGATCTTGCATGTACAAGTGCTTAGCTCAGTACCTGATATAACTTAAGCTTTCAATAACAGATGTTCTTGTGAGCATTAGTACTATTGCTGTTATTGTTGTTGGCATTCTAAGTTATTCTTCCCATGTATCAGATATTTCAAGTTATTTATAATGACTGATGTTTGAGGGAGAGATCAGTGTTATTATGTATTTGTCTATTTTTAGTTTACTATAAGGTATATGCACTTGCCAAAGAGAGAAAGAGTGTGTGAAACCACTCCTTAGGGAGAATGATCACACCAAAATCCCTTTCCTCTACTCTCCTCTCAGTATTTTGGGTATGCATGCACAGGCGCCCAGCATGTTTTTCAAGCTGCCCAGTCCAAGACTCAAATAGGGCATTTGGCCATGCAGGATGCAGCCACTTTAAATATCATACCACTTGGCTGGTCTGAGATCATTATTGTTCTCTATATATTTTATATGAGGAAACTGAGGTTCAAAAAGCAATAAATTTAACCAAATGTGTATAGCCTATAGAGAGGAAAGCCAAGATTTAACCCTGCCAAGTTAAAATCCAATTGTATTTCTGCTCACTCTCTCTCCCTCCACTTATTGAATAAAGAAGCAAAAGAACTTATTCCATTATCCCAGAAAATCAGTTCAAATTGAACTCTTCATATTTTTTTCCACTGATTATACATATTTGTTCAGGTCCAAATGAACATTTTGCATGGGTTCTTAGTCACCCTCTCTAATTTTGTACTTTTACCCCCAACTGTCTCACTGTCTAATAATCACATGATTACCTGTCAACTTCTCCCAATAAACTGTAAGACCCTGAAAGGAAGGGCTGTTCCTCATTTATTTTTAAATTCCAGAAGCTAATCAACAAATGTTTGTTTGGTTAAAAATGGATAAACTACAACTGAAGAATGAATATGCATGAGGGCCTTTGATTGCTTATTTGGATTTGACCCTCTGCTTATGGATCAGGCATTAGAGATTATCTATGGCCCCTGCCCCTGCTCGATATTTCTAGTGATCCTGACTCTAATTATGGCTGGAACAAGAGTTTGGCGTGGAAAAAGAAAGAAATTCAGAATAGAAGTTGCGTTGTATTCAGTAATTCTTCAACATGAACTTGCCTAAATTACTGCTCATCACATGTATTTATTTTTAGATTAATTATAGTTTACTGTCTAAGATCTGTGGCCAGAAACATAAATCATGTAACAGGTTTGTCTTATTTCCTTATGAGTCTACTTTATAACCAGCATTGTGAGGCAGAGAACTAATATATGTGTATCCGTGAATTCTGGGGAAAAGTATTAGTTCTGAGTTTTCCACTTAAAACAATTTAATGTGAATCAGTAGAACATTTGAAATTTCAGTTAAGGGGGCCCCTCTATTCTCATTTTGTTGTGGATTTTGAGTCATGACAAGTGAAAAGTTGACCTTAGTAATGCAATCTATGTAGATATCCAATGTTGCCCATTTTTTTGGGGGGAAGGGGTGGAATTAGTTATTCAATGAAAACATAAGGTGTCTGATTTTCCATCACCCAGTCAGCAGTGTGCTAACTGTTCTGCAAGTGATGACCGAGTTGTCTAGTATACCGGTGCATGACACGTGAATAATGACTTCAGTGAACTTTACTCAGTCATTTGAACAACAGATTATAGACTATAAAATACAGACAATAAATTGACCTTCATCATAGTTTCCAAAAGAACATCTTTTTAGGAAGATTTGAGGACATTGCTCTAAAAGACATCGTTAACTCAAAATAATAAGCTTTTCACATAACCAGGGTTGAGTTATTCCTGTGTCTGCTTCTCTATATGATTGATTTTTTCAAATTCCATTTACAGGTTTTTCTAAAATAGATATGTTAGAGTTTAGACCCCAGTATGATGATACTAGAATATGGGACTTTTGGGAATTTATTAGGTCTTGAGAGATCCTCCATTATGAATAGAATTATCACCCCTTTAAAAGAGGCTTCAGGGGACCAGCAGTTAGCGTAATGGCTATGTCGCTGGACTCCCATGTAGTCAACCGTGGTTCCCGTCCTGGATCCAGTGGCTTAAACTCACGCCGGGCGCATGTGCATGCGTGCCCAAGATACCAAGAGGAGAATGGAAGAGAAAGGATTGTGGTGTGGCCATCCCCCGGGGGGGGGGGGGGGTAATTTCTCATTTTCTGTCTCTCTGTCTCTTTCTGTCTGTCTGGCGAGCGCACGCGCCCTATAGCAAAAAAAAAAAAAAAAAAAAAATGGCTTCAGGACCAGTCAAGAGTGTGGTGGTTCATGTGGCTGGACCCCACGTCACCAACTGGATCCAGCAGCTGGAAATATATGCCAGGTGTGTGTGTGCATGCCCAACATACCAAGAGGAGAGTGGAGAAAAAGAGATTGAAGCATGGTCATCTGCCAACCCAGGGGGTGCTTTCTCATTTTTTCCTCTCTCTCTCCCCCTCTCTGTCTCTCTCTGCCAAGTGGTGCACATGCCGTGTAGTAAATCAAAACAACAACAGTAACTAATAGCAGGCTTCAGAGAGCTTCTTAGCCTTCCACTATGCTGCCATGTGAGGCAGTGTTGAGCTCCTTTCTCCCTATGAGAACACCAAGATATAGTCATCTGTGAGGAACAGGTCCTTACGAAGCACTGAATGTTCCAGTGCTTGAGCTTGGACTTCCCAGCTTCCAGAACTGTGAGAAATATATTTTTGTTGTTTATAAATGAACTAGTGTTGGGAATTTTGTTATAGAATAAGACACATTCCAATAGAATTTCAAAACCTTTAACATTAACAACTCCCTATGAAGTTTTAGAAAACCATTCTCTCCCATGATCAAGAATAGAATGATGCTGTTCTTTATGATGCCAGATCTAACTCGCTGTCCTAAACTGGTTTCATAAACATCCTTTGAGGTGTATTTGGTAAGAAAAAGTTGGTTCATCTATCTTCATTTAGAAGAAATTATTGTAAAGTGTTCATGTCAGTTCCTTTCTACCTTAGAACTTTTCTTCAAGTGTGAACAAACTTATAGGTGTATGTTAATCAATATCTCTGCTGTAATGGTTATTACAATAGCTCATCTTTATAGTCTCTTTAGAAAGACAGAAAAATCGATTGTCTTTTATCAGAAAGAATAATATTTTTTGTAGAGAAAAATAATTGACAAGAATACATATTGGCACAGCTGTGATGTGGAGTTGATAGCATGCTCAGCTGTAGGACTGGAAGCCACATGGCAGGCGAGGTTCAAATCTGCAATATAGTTGGCCTGCAACACATCAGGTATGCCTAAAGTGCCAAAGATCCAATGTACTAGAGGACTGTAGACAAAGATAGTGATTTGGCCTGACCCTGTGGAAGGTATATTTCTCTCATGTGTGTGCTTATACTCTCATGAATAAAATAAATAAATAACAAAATTAAACTAGAGTACATAATAATGAATATTGTAAATACTTTAGTTAGCCTAAAGAGAAATTATTTCATACCAAAAGTATTTAAATACTGGATCATTAAGTATTGGTTCATATAGCCAAGCTTTGAGTGATCAAAGGAGAACAGAGGTCTCACTTCTGGTCTGTTCCTTTGGTGTCATTTTTTTTCTAACTCTCTTGCCACTGTATTTGATATAGATTGCATGCAGGGCACTCTTTTGGAGTTAAAATATTACCCCCTGAAATCTCCGCTAAAGAGTATGCACAACACCTATTAAGGTAAGAAAATAGATGCTCTTTTCCTCATTTATAGCTAATAATAGAAATTATTCTACTACTTATTTTCTTTATAACAAGAAGCGATATTACATAAGAGTACATACACAGGACAAGTAATTTTGACAGAGGAAAACTAATGGGTTAAAATGTTGTGTTTGTGTGTGTGTGCTGTGTGTGAGTGTGTGGGTGAGCAGGTTGACAGGAGATGGTTTGCTGCCAGAAGGGTTGCTGTCAGTAAAACCCATGTGAGGAAGTGAAAGCTCAGAGTAGAGAGTGGATTGGAAACAAATGCTGTGTTCTTTGAAAATGCTTCTGAGGCTGTTTTGAGACCTCATAAGCTAACATAGTAGGTATTTTCATGTCACAGAACTTAAGGACAGTATGATAATGGGCTCTATGCTTAGTAAGATTCTAACACAGTTGTTCGAATACACGATATCAATGTATTTAAAGTGCATTATTCATTAAATTCATGCAGTCTTTTTTTCCCTGGATTTTTGTTCTCTCCAGGATGATATAATAAGAAAATAAACAGCTCAAACAGCTTTACCGTCATACTTTTAAAGAAATCAGGTGACAGTAAGTGAAGACATCTAACATTTATAAGGACTAAACAGGGTGAGGCATTATGCTAGCTACTTTATGTACGTCATCTCATTAGATCTTATACTTCTCCCATATGATCCAGCAATTCTACTCCTGGGTATCTACCCAAAGGACAGGAGAGCACTCAGTCAGAAAAGTGCTTGCACAACTATTTTCACTGCAGCATTATTCACGATTGCTAAGACATGGAACTAACCCAAATGTCCACGAACAGATGAATGGATTGAAAAATTGTGGCACATATACTCCATGGAATACTATTCAGCCATAAAAAACAACAAGGCCCTGGAATTTGATATAAAGTGGATGAATGTGGAAGATTTGTTGTTTTGTGAAGCAAGACAGGCTATGAAAGAGAGAAATTGTTTATCTCCACTTAACATAGACTGACTGTCCACACTCTATGGTAGAGACTGAAGGACTGGAGAACATAAAAGTATTAAAAATTATAATGGACACTAGAGACAAATTGAAAAGAGAGTGTGAGAGGGGAAGAGTGTAGGAAAGGAAATTTGGGGGTAAAATGGAGAGGTAAGACACTTGTGGACAGAGATAAAGTTATCTGTTGACAAGGATGTGTATAATAGTCTCAACTAGGCTGAGCTTAGATGTATATCATGCTGTGTTAAGTCTCTTCACAATCTAAATAATGTATAGCAATTTAATGTACAAATAATGATAAAAAAATTTTAAAAATTAAAACAAGACCTTATACTTCTCCAAGGTAAGTATAATTGTCCCCATTTTACAGATAAAAAAAGGAAAGCTTGGAGATGTTAAATAAATTGCTTGCATCATATAGTTCTGAAGGGTAAAATTAGAGGATCAAACCCCAGATGTTCTAAATTTGTAATCGTGCTCTTTATGCTGTATTTGTTGAACCATAAAATGTTAAGGTCCTAAAACATCATTGATCTTAAATTCTTCCCCTGGGGAATTTTCTTAAACACTAATACCTCCCTCATTCTCTCAAAGGAAATCCTTTTCACTCAAACTGTAAAAATGAAACAAAGTGGCACCTCCTGCCATCACCATCTTCATTAAAAGTTTTAACAAGGGGACCAGCAGATGGCATAATGGTTATGTCACTGTACTCCCACATAGTGAACCGTGGTTCAAGTCCCAGACCTGGCAGCTTAAAACACACCAGGCACGTATGGGTAAGTGTCCAAAATCCAAAGAGGAGAATGGAGGAGAAGGGACTATAGCATGGCCATCCCCTCGTGGGGTGATTTCTTACTTTCTGTCTCTCTGTCTCTCTCTGTCTCTCCAATGAACACACGCACCCAATAGCAAAGATCTTCCTAAAAAAAAAAAAAAAAGTTTTGGAATATATTGCTAAAACATTACCTAGTTAATAAGTTGTCCATAGAGAATTCATAAGAACATGAGGAAAACAACTGGAATCCCACTCAGATTACAACAGTAATTCATTCAGCTTCTCCTTCACTGGGAGTGAGTGAAAGAGGAACCACCATCTATACCTGATAGAATAGAAGTCAGACCTACTTAGCCTCCATCCACACAGAATATTGGCAATTACCCTTTGTGTTTCAGAGACACAGAGTACCATCGAAAGGATTGTCTTTGCTTTGTCTGGAAATTCAAACAGTTTTCTATTCAAACAACTGTGTTATGTAGATCTGGACTATGCCCTCTGCCAAGCTACTGTGAAAAATTGCAGTTCTTGAAATATGCTCTGAGGATGCATTGTATAAATGACCTTATCCTAACAGTGCTCCTCAAAGTGATGTGTATAGGGATCACTGAGACATCTTGTCCAGTTGAAATTCTACAAAGCTCTCTGGTATGCAATGATGCTGTTGCATAGAACACACTTTGAGTATGACAGACCAAGATTATTCTGCAAACTTTCCTGTGGTTTGCTGCTATAAAAGAGTTGTAACCATTCTTAAAGTAAACTAATCCTTTTAGCATTAGTTAAAAAAAGGATTTTCAGAAATTATCTTTAAAATATTGGTTTTTATTTTACTCTTGTGACACCTGGTTTTGTTACTTATGACCAACTTCAATTTACCTCGCATTGACCCAAAGTACTTTCAAGATTGCAATTTTCTTTTCTGAGGAGTCACACTCCTGAGATATCACATAAATACTTAGTTTACCTCACCACTAGACTTATTTTTCTGATCCATAGAAAAAAATCTCATGTCCAATTTCTCAGGGAATAACAAAGAGTGAACAAAAACCCTACTGTGTCTAAAGTTACAAAATGGTTATATGAAGCATTGAAAAATATGGGCAGCTATCATAAGTAGACTTAGAGGGTAAATAGGTTGCTATGTACAAAATGTACTGGATACAAAAAGGGACTCATATCTACAATAGCTATCTTGTCCCATTAGACAAGGAGCAGCTTGAAAGAAGGGACTGTATCCTCTTTATCATGATACCCAGCACAGATTCTGACAGAGGAGAAAGGACATGCTTAGTATGATTTTTTTTTTTAATGGCAGAAAGAGAAATGACCACCTAGTCTTGAATTTTGCTTTGTAGTCCCCATCTACAAAAGAAGTAATGTTTATCTGCATGTGTGCAATAGAGTTCTTAGATAGTTTAAGTAAGATAATAGCTACTAGATTACTCTCAGCACTATGCCTATGTAAGTGACACAAGATGAAGGGCTTAGAGGTGAAAAATAGACTCACTGCTTTACAAGTTTAGGGAAGAACTCTCTTATCTGTCAAAATCCCAAGAAAAACTGCTTGTTTTTTGAAATTCAGCAATTAAAAATTAGTACTTTTTATTTAAGCTTTTGTCTAATTAAATTTTTGTTTCCCCAGGCAAAAATCTCACTCACATTGCTTTTATCAGTAGGCTGGCCATATGCCCTGTTCCTATAGACTGTGTCCCTTTATGCCTTTAGTCCTAGAACCTTATTTGGTTAATGCTCCTAAATAATCTCAAATGGTCCTCATTTAGATGACAAATTGTGGAGAGCAGCCAATCTGAAAACATGTGATTAAAACACCAGAAAAGAAAGGGGGAAGAAGGAAGTGAAATGCAAAGAGAATAAGGGAGGTGAAATTGGGATGCAAAGCCAGTTGTTTCTGGATGTAAATTGACTTAAGATGTGAAAATGACTGCCGACATATAATTTTACAGATCCTTTTGGGAGAATAATCTGAAAAGGGTTTGTGACTTCTTTTAGCCTGATACTGGGCAGTATCGAGGTATTGAGTTTCAAGAAGAGCAGGAAGACAGCCATTGACAACAGGCAGGTACTGCTTTCGTATGTAGATGCTTCTCAATAGCCCTGCTAGTGTAGCTTATGGAAGTACATATCTGCATGTGTCTTCAGGCCACATGTTTTAATCACATGTTTTCAAATTAGCTGCTCTCCACAACAAATTATATAGTAACCCTATGCATTAGATATATTTATAACTTGGTGTTAAATAATTAGTTCCTTTTTTTTTTTTTTTTTTTTTTTTTTTGCCCAAGCATGTAAATTCTGAATGAAGAGGTAGAAACAAGATAGAAAGAGATATCCTGATAGTTCTAATGTAATGGGGTAGAAAGTGTAAGGTTTGTGTAATCAGGGGGGAAAAGATATGAATAGAAGAGTAACATACAAAAAAAAATGGGTTTAACAAGGAATGTCTAACCTGAGTGAATACCCACGTGGCTTTCTTCAATCTTCACTAAAAGACTACTTTGTTATTAAGTGTTTAGGGCAGAAGGTGGCTGTTTGATGGAGATTGGTGAGAGGGTGATTTCCTAACCATTTTACACAAAATGGTTAGGAAATCAATACATCACTGAAGTTTGCTATCAGTCATCCAATCACTAATATAGATCATTGCAGCATTAGTCTGCTTCTGCAATTTGGAGAAGAGTCCAAATACAGAATGATTGCTCTTAAGACAAAATAAAGTCAAAGGAATATGGTATTTATTCTTCCAGTAAATAGACCACTAATCCAAAAACCAGTGCCCATTTTGTTCCAAGGGAGTGTAATAAAATACCTGAATATGCACCTGTGTTTCTTTGGAGATGTTCCATTTCTTGGAAAGAGTTGAAGATAGAAAACATTTGTGGCACAGTCAGTAGTGTCCTGGACTACAAAACTAGAAACCCCATGTCAACCACAGTTTGAGTCCCTGACCCTATCGGCCTGAACGTGACAGGCACAAACATCCCAAGATCGGGGCATGCTGGAAAACTGGAAGAAGGAGATGAGGTAGACGGAGCCATGTCCCTGTGAAGGGTCTTTCTTTCTTTTGCTGTTTCTCCTTCCCTACCTCCCTGTCTTTTTCTTTCCCAGTCTTCTTCTCTTATGCATGTACACGTGTTCTATCAAGAACAATAAAAAAGAACAACAAGAAATGCTATGTCATCACAATCATTCCACTTTAATATCTAGAGCTAGAGATCAGAATCAGCAGAAAGCGATCAGTCACTGGACTTTCGACTGCGGTTGGTATTGAGATAGTGCGGCGGGTCATTATACTTCTGGCGAATATAGAAACTTGACAGCTGACCTCCTTTGCATTGCAGTGGGCTAGGAGATGGTTACAAAAATCTATCAATGCAATTTCACCCTTTAAGAGAATTTTTTCATATTTTCAATTTAATAAAATATAAATATAATTTCTTTGCTTCTATTTAATTTCTCAATTATATCATTGGATGCTTAAGTTCAAGTGCTGATTACAATGCTAAGCATATAATGAAGTTCTAACAGCACATGATAACTCTTGACAGTTAACTTAATCAAGGATCACTCTCTTCAGGAGAAACTATCCAGAATATGATAGACTCCCCTTGGGTTGTAGAATGAATCATTCCTTCCATGTTTAGTTCTTGAAAGAAGGTCCAGAACTGCCTAGTGGAGGTGCATTCACTTGAGGTTTTTGAGTTATAGAGGACTGCAATGTTTTATTGTTTGTGAAAATGTATTTATTTCAAAAACTTTTAGGCTTACAGGCTACATGTAAAGATAACACAGTATTAGTAATGTTTATTCATCTTTCCCTAACTTTTACAGCCTACAAAATAATGGAATAGCTATTAAAACTAAGAAATTAATAAGCAAACAATATGAAGGAACTCCAAAAAGCTTGTGGAATACTGGAATGAAAGTAAAAGTTTATTTTGGTGTAAAAAATTGAAATTCATTCAAAGTTTGTTCAGAATTCGCATTTTCATGAACATTTTGAAGACCTCTCATACTAATATCTGTGCTAAATACTTTATTTATTTCTTATTCAGACAACTCTTTCTTCCCTTCTAAGATCCAAACTGGGATAGCACATTGCATTTTGTCATCAGGTGTCTTCAGTCTCTTATAGTCTGTGACAATTTCTCAGTGTTCATGACCTTCATTTTTTGTTTTGTGAGTGCTGGTTAATTATTTTGCATAATGACCTGCAAATTTAATTTGTTTAATGCTTTCTTATCACTATACTGCTCTTACTGCTTTTGGGGGACAATGCCATGGAGATGAAGCACTCTTTAATCACATTGGAGTCTGATATCAAAATAACTATTACTGATGATGTTAAAGTTGATCAGTTGTTCAAGGTGGTGTCTTCCAAATTTTTCCACTGTTCAGTTAACAAGTTTATTTGTTTCAAGTGTCATAAAGACAGGCTCATACTTTTGAATAAAAGATGGAGGGCCTGCATTGAGTCTATGTTGTGGTAGATGGTGTCACTAACTACACACCTAAGCTATATAGTATATATAGTCTATTGTTCTTAGGCCACAGTCTGGTACAGCATGTTACTGTGCTAAATACTGTAGCCAATTGTAACATGGTGGTAAGTATTTATGTATCTAAACATACCAAAAAATAGGGGACCAGCAGTTAGCATAATGGCTATGTCGCTGGACTCCCACATAGTCGACCACGGTTTGAGTCCCGGACCGGGTGGCTTAAACTCACGCCGGGCGCGTGTGTATGCATGCCCAAGATCCCGAGAGGAGAATGGAGGAGAAGGAGTTGCGGCGTGACCATCCCCTCTGGGGGGTGATTTCTCGCTTTCTATCTCTCTGTCTCTCTCTGTCTGTCTGGCGAGCGCATGCGCCCTATAGCAAAAACCTCTCCAAAAAAAAAATAGAAAGGGTAGGATAAAAGGCCAGCCTATGCCATGGAGGATGAGGCAGCTGGATACAATATGGTTGACTGCACAGCTAGTGTTCTGGACCTGTCAGCTAGGAAACATGCCAAACATGTGTACAAACCTACCCCAAATCCTGAAAGGATGGAGAAATGGAGGAAAAGGGATTGTGGCAAGGTATAATAAAAACAGTGTGAAAGATAAAAAATTAGTACACCTGTCGGGAACCAGCAGTTAGTGTAATGGCTATGTCGCTGGACTCCCACGTAGTCGACAGCAGTTCATGTCCCGGACCCGGTGGCTTAAAACTCACGCCAGGCGCGTGTGCGTGCGTGCCCAAGATCCCGAGAGGAGAATGGAGGAGAAGGGATTGCGGCGTGACCATCCCCTCTGGGGGGTGATTTCTCGCTTTCTATCTCTATGTCTCTCTCTGTCTGTCTGGCGAGCGCACGTGCCCTATAGCAAAAAAAAAAAAAAAACCTCTCCAAAAAGAAAAAAGAAAAAGAAAAAAAAAATTAGTACACCTGTATACAGCACTTAATATAAATGGAATTTGCTGAGCTGGAAGTTCCTCTGGGTGAGCCAGGGAGTGAGTGGTGAGTAAATGTGAAGGTCTAGGATATTAGCGGTTACCACTGAAGATTTTAAAATGCCATGCACTCAGACTACATTGTTTAAAAAATGCCTTTTCAATAATGAATTGACTTTTGCTTATTGTAACTTTTTTACTATATAGGTTTTTTTTTTTTAATTGTTTGTCTCTTCTGAAATAACACTTAGCTTAAACATAGACAACTGTACTGAAAAAATATTTTTATTGTCTCTTTATTCCATAAGCTTTTTTCTATTATTTTTTCTGAAATTTTTAAATTAAAAACGAGGTCGCAAACACACACATTAGTCTAGGCCTACACAGAGTCAGGATGACCAGTATCACTCACTTCCACATGTTGTCTCACTAGAAGGACTGCGATAAAACAACAGGATATAAAATCAAGCAGAAACGAAATGGTACGATCAAGAGATGCAATAAGCACAAGGCTGCTGGCCTAACAGCACACTATTTTACAGTAAACTACTTTTTCTAATTATAAGACTGAACTCTGAAATAATGATTAAAAGGTATAGCACTGTACAGAAAATACACAAACCAGTCACAAGGTCATTTACTATCATTATGAAGTTATGTAATATACGTGATTGTATACATTTATTTGCTCAGAAACATAGTAGTTTTGTTTACACCAGTATCATCACAAACATGGGAATAATGTGTTGCACTATGACTTTATGACAACTACATTACTACTACGCTGTGGGAATTTTCCAACTTCATTATAATCTTATGGAGCCATCATCATATAGCCAGTCTGGCCTTGACTGAAATGTCACTATGCAGCACATGGCTGTCTATTTCCATTAAGGCAATAAATCAGAGCTTCTGAGTGAGCTGTTTTGAAAATATTGGAGTCCTACCTATCCTGTAGTGTTGCCTCAAGCCAGCAAGATGTGGGACAGCCAAATTTGCAGAACCCCGAGCCTCTCATACTTCCATCTAAACAAATATTCATATGTAGTTATCAGCCTTACATATTGCACTGCTCTGTAATTTTTTTCTGGAAAGAAAAGTTTATGAAGTTAAAAAAATGTTTAATTCCAATAGTTTGTACTGTTTTTCCATGTGAGTGTTTTGCCACTCTTTCTTCTCCAATTCCTCTGCACAGATCTATAATAAATTGAAATGAATAGAATAGAACCAAGAAAAACAATGGAAGCTATAACCAAGATTTACATTTTTTTCTATTCAACTTTATAATAATTACAGAGCAGGAGTTTACTGTAGGTAGATGGATGAGAAAAATACAGCTCCCCAAAATGAGGTACCTTGTGAAGTTCTCAGAGATAGCATTTGGCAAAGGCGGATCACTTCCAGACACGGAGATGGGCTGAATGGGAGCGCGAAAGTCTTATTGACCCGTAGCCACCCAGCGACACTCTCACTTTACAAAATTCAGAAAAATAAGAACACTAAGCACGTCTCTGGACCAAGAATATATTTTTCAAGTTAGCTCTGCCTCAGCTTTAAGTGTGGCTAACTTTCTATCTAATTTTCCTACTGCTTGCTCTTAGAATGAGTAGCTGACATATCTTTTCGCTATTTAGCTTTATCATGAATCTTTCCTTACACTTCTAAGAAAGAACCTCTTCTAGTTAAAATGGTCTAAAATTATGACTAATATGTCCTTTTCATGGGCATTAAAACCTGAAGGGCTTAGAGAAGACTTTTCTTGAAATCTCATTCCAAAGGAATATATGTGCCACTGCCATGATGTCTGGGGCCTGAAGCAAAGTGGGGGAAATAAAAAGTTTTCTACGTGGGATGCGTAACAAAAACCTTCATTCTTACAAGAGTATTAATAAGTTTTATATATTAAATACTAGCCCTGCTTCTATATTAAATAATAGCCTTGAACTATACAATCTTCTTGGCACTTTAAAGACGTCATCACAGTTAATGCCGCAGCCATTTGTTGTGTTAGGAGTTTCTAGCCTATTACCCTTCTTTACTTCTACTTACATTCTTTATCAGAGTGTTTCTGACCTTCACTTTATCTCCAGAGGTCATTTCCCAATTAATAGCTCCTACTTCTGGGACCAGCAGTTGGTGTAATGGCTATGTCACTGGACTTCCATGTAGTTGACTGTGGTTCGAGTCCTGGACCTAGACACATCAGGTGCATGTACGTGCATGCCTAAGATCCCGAGGAGAGAATCGAGGAGAGGGGATTGCAGCATGGCCATCCCCCCTTGGAATGTCTTTCTCTGTATTTCTAGCGAGTGCACGTGCTGTATAGCATAAACCTCTCAAAAAACAAACAAATAAACAAACAAACAAAAACAAAACACTCCTACTTCTTGATTCTAAAAGCATCATCCATGTTCCCCTATTGGGTCACTCAACACATTGTGACACACTCCGTTGGGCAATATTCATTGCATGTCTTCCCCCATAGTCCGTAAGTCCACTGAATGACATTACTGCATTTGGTTGATAATATTATTGAGTAGTAAGAGGACACAGAGTAAAGGAGTTTGTGGAAGTAGTCAACGTAACTTTTACTTGTGGCATTTTTTCTAGACACTGTATGTTCCCTTCTTCAATTCCGAGGACATAAGTAAAAATAGCTTTCTTTTGCTGATGAGGATACTGAGGCCATGTGATCGAACTACTTGTCCCAAGTTACACACATAGGATCTGTTTGAACCCAAGTCTGTCTGGGTCCTTTTTCCCACCATAATTTCTGATACTTATTAAACATTTCTTAATGAATTAAATTGTGATTCACAAAAATGTGGCTCTGATTCTAATATTTACCCTTATTGTATCAGTGTTCTATGTAGTTGTGTGCTGATTATTTATTACACAAGTATAGGCTACATTAAGCAACCTGTGTAGTCTAAAGAGGCCATTAAAACAGGTTATTGCTCCAGAAATCTTATTTGTCAGCTGTGACAGCTATAGTAATGATCTCAATTTATTTCATATCTGCCCCCATATTTCTTAGCTCCCTTTTCCTAGTTCTGGCCAATGGCTGTGAGTAGAAGTGATGTATGTCCCTTCTGTGTCAAAGAATATAAAAGCAGCAGCAGTATGAGAACTCTATGGATGGCTTCTTCTCCTTCTGCAGTTAGCAACATTCCTGTTGGTGGGGTATCCATCAGTTTTAATCCCTGAAGGGTTGTGTGGAGCAGGCACTGCACAAACTCAGTTGGACTTGCACATGAATGAAAAATAAACTTTACATGTGAAATCTCTGATCTTTGAGGGTTAAATTATTACTACAACACAACTTAAACCATTATGATTAAGATAGCAACTGTGGAATAATAAGTTGACACCTTTTCAAAGCAATGTACCACTGTGTACATACAGATGCAAATATTACATGCCTCTTTCCAAAGAATAAGAGATAGAGATTTTAAGTATCTAACATAACTGCTTATTCTGTGCAATGAGTTTGATTATAACAGATATCACTGCCTTATTTTGCTTTCTGATAGTGTAGAGTCAAAGAGCTGGTCAATGTATAGTGTTATTTGTAACTCAGATTAAGGAAGAGAAAATGTTAACTGTTATGGTCCTAGACTACAAAAGCACTTGTTATAGAAGAAATTAATTCAGAAATTATTCTGACCAGGAATTGTTGTTAATCTGAAAATCAGTTAAGACTATAATGTTTAGTAAGCAATAGGTATATGGACCTTTGCATTATTTAGATATTAAATTTACTCCTACTTAATTAATTAGATGTGGATTTCAATAAGCTTTGTAACATCTAAGAGTACTTCCTCATCCTGTGATACATTATGCTTTCATTAGTTCAGTTCAATTTAATGAGTAGTAATGACTACCTGGTAAATACTGGAAATTTCACCATGGATTAGAAATAATAAATTAATGATCCTTTGTGGCCTTCTAGATTTATTGTGGGGACATGTTTAAGAGAGAGAATCTGAGGTGTGGGGACAAGCTCTGAGCAAACACCACCTGCTCTTTTGGGGTTTGGCAGAATCTTGTAACTTGTCTTTCCTTGACCTTGGCTGCAGACAGAGCAAGGGTGGAAATTGCTAGGGGCGTTCCAACAGACACATCTGATGGACTTCAAGAAACATCTTGACCCCAATTAGTAAAATCCAGTCCCTGCTCTGCATCTAAAAGGTTCTTTAGCCTTCTCTGGGTGTGGTGGTGCACTCCTTATAGAGAAGTTCTTTAGCTCCTTCCCCACACCTAACAGCTAGTTCTCTGCATTAGAAAAGAAGATGAGATTTTCTCTTGATGGGATTATCACCAAGGGATACACCTGGCCTGGTATGACTAAGGCCTCATAGATTTGTTAATTGTTTCTTATTGTCTGTAACCTGGCAACCAATCTATGAAGTGTAGTAAAACAAACATGTGTAATGTCTCCTTGTTCTATAAATAAAGACTTCCAATTTGTCTGGCCAGCACAAGTTGCTTGGGATACCTAGGCTTAGGCTGCCTGTGTCCATTTCTACTCTAACCCTTTGTCTCATTCTTCCCAATTCCCCGGTCATGGCAAGATGGAGGGCTTTCTCTTTCTCGTCCTCTTTCTCTTCCTCTTTCTCTTCCTCTTTCTCTTCCTCACCAGCAGCCCTCTGATCATGATTCAGCCAGATCCACGCCCTGGGGTGGACGCTGACAATTTATAATCCATAAGTACAGTGGAACACTTTAGAAAAGAATTTCAAAGCAATATGATACATCGCACAGGGAATATACATGAAGGAAAACATTATTTAGCATGTGTGAGAAGGCAGGTAAGAGAAAGCTTCCTTGGGAAGACAAGAGTCGCTGCTGTAGAAGATCTGTAGGAATTCGAAAGTATGTCAGGGAAAAGGAAATATTTAAATAAAGAGAAAAACGAATGGCAGAGAGGTTTAACATAATGTCCTGTTCTGAATTTAAGTCATTTAGTACTGTTGGAATATGACATTCAAATCCTGGGCTGTCAGGAGATAAGGTTCTAGAGGTCTCCTGTTAGGGCTGCTAAAAGATTCTATGAAGAGAAGTAACATGATCAAATGTGTATGTTAGGTAGATCACTCTAGTGGCAGAATGTAGGATTCATTGAAAGGCAGAATTTTCTTAAAATTATTTTTGGAGAGGGAAAAAATTTCATAAAGTACTAAAACATTTCATAGATTTATTTATAACACACTGAAGTTAGTTTCATGATTTATTGAAACTATGTGTTAATCTCAGAATAGACTCACTGAGTATATAATAGTAACCAACACAAATTATCTCAATTAATTTAAATTCTAATAACCTGTAAGGTCTTTTTCTATACATATGCAAACATTTGATGAGCTGAAATTGACAAAGGGGTTAGACAGTATCAGTATTGGAAAGTGAAATGATAAAAGCCTATGAATCAGATCATTGCAGAAAACAAGCTGAATAATTCAGTCTCCTACCAGAGTATTTTCCTAGTCTTTTTTTAAATCTTGAATTATTAATCCTCTCTGCTTTTCTAGCTAGATACCACCATATGGATACAAATTTCTATATATAAAAATATTTTCTGAATGAATAAGTTAGAAAATAACACATTTTATAAATTCTACAAGACTCTAAATTAACTGAGCAAGTTAATAAGTGACTACTTTGATGACAAGGTATGTAATATGATACAAAAGACTTAAACGAGGTAATGTGTATATTAATTAGCTTGATTTATTTCTTCTACATGTGTATATACTGTAAAACACTATGTTGCACATGATAAGCATATATAATTATTTTCAATTAAAATAAAGAAATTTTAAAATTAAAATAAAAATGATAAATCCTTAAAAATAAGTCTTACTTTTTTTTTTTTTTTCTTTTTGGAGAGGCTTTTCATTTTTTCTATAGGGCACGTGCACTCGCCAGACAGACAGAGAGAGACAGAGAGACAGAAAGTGAGAAATCACCCCCCAGGGGGGATGGCCATGCCGCAATCCCTTCTCCTCCATTCTCCTCTCGGGATCTTGGGCACGCCCGTCGTGAGTCTAAGCCACCTAGTCCGGGACTCGAACCATGGTTGACTACATAGGAGTCCATCAACATAGCATTACGCTAACTGCTGGTCCCAAAAATGAGTCTTACTTCTGAAAAAAAAAAAAAAAATCCACTGAGGTACTTGCTCTCTTTCATATAAAGTATTTTCCTTATTAGGAAATATTGGGGGGCCAGCAGCTGGCATAATGGCTATGCTCTTGGACTCCTGTGTAGTCAACCTAGTCAACCACAGTTCGAGTCCCGGACCCAGTGGCTTAAACTCATGCTAGGCACATGTGCAGGCTTGCCCAAGATCCCAACAGGAGAATTGAGGAGAAGGGATTGCGGTGTGGCCATCTCCCCTGAGGATGATTTCTCGCTTTCTGTCTCTCTGTCTCTCTCTGTCTTTCTGGAGAGAGCACATGTCCTATAGCACAATTAATTATTAAACAAATAGGAAATATTGGGTCTATATAAAAATAGCATCCAAATGTAAGGGGGTGTAAACATATCATATGTTAGGAGTTAAATAGAACATTAGGGTTAAGATTAGAGTAAAACAAAAAATAAATACATAAAACAAAATATTAATAGAGTTAAATGGAAATTTTGATTTTAAAACGTATACAAAATGGGTCATTCTGCACAATTAAGGATCCAGCTCTTTTTACCATTGTGACCGATACACACTTCTTGTCCCCCAGTGATTCCCTTTTTCTCTTTGGTACATAATAGATAACTTTGATCAGTCTCTTACTCAGTTTCAACTAATTTAATGCAGATGGAGTTGATATCTTTCACTTTCATTCTTGGCCCTTTAACAAACATAACCTCCCATGCAATCCTTCATGCTCTCCTGTCCTTTCCCTTATCTCCCAGATTAATCTGTGTGATGTAGTGAAAAAAGAAATCACTGACGCCCTTGATGATATCAGAACCACTATGAAGGAGGCTACGCCACCTGCTGAACCTCTACTGGATTTTGTATAACCAAGAAATAAACTTCAGTTAGAATAATTACTGCTATTTAAGGGTCTTTTAGTTAAACAGCTAGTGCTTTATGCTTTAAATAATAGCATGAGTGAATTTATCTCTTAAAAATGAATGCATACATATGTTAGTACACACATGTACAAAAATAAGATTTATATATACATATATGTATGTATACATAGCAAGTTCAACAAGACACACATACATACACACACGTACACACACAGATATATGTGCTTATATAGGTATTAATATGGATGTCTGCATAGCAAGTTCTACAAGACTTATGTATAAATCAAACATCAATAAATAATTTATTGTGAGAACCCAGTATAAATTATTCACTGATATGAAGACAAGAATATGTTTGTATAATTAGTACATTTTCTTCATAAAATAAACATATGTGGGATAAACTGTGTTCAAGCATTTGGAGAATATGGAATAAGAATGAAAGATTTGCAATAAAGATGCAGGAAGATAGATACCAGTAGCTTAAAGCAGTAAGAAAGGCACAACTGAGGAGAGGTTGCCAGAAAAACTTAAGAAAAAAGACTTTTGCTTTAAAATAAAATACAATTAATCATCTTTTGCAAGGTAAGATAAATAAAGACAACCAAAATGTACAATCAAAAGAATATAGGGCCTGCCAGATGGTGTAGCAATTATGTCACTGGACTCCTGCATGTTTACTGCAGTTCTAATCCCAGACCTGGTGGCTTCAAACTCATACCAGGTGTGTGTGCATGAGCGCCCAAAATTCCAGGAGGAGAATGGAAAAAAGGGAATGCAGCATGGTCATCCTCTCGGAGAGGGATGATTTCTCACTTTCCATCTCACCGTCTCTGTCTTTCTCCTGGCAAGTGCTTCTCATATATATATATATGAAAAAATATTTATATGTATATGTATATATATTTTTTTCATATATATATATACACATATATATTTTCCATATATATATATATGAAAAAATACATATATAAATCAATAAACACACATATATATATGTATAAAAGAAATACATAAACTTAAATTTGCAAACTGTGTAAACATGAATAAGTGATAACAAAGTAATGAGGGCAAAAGAACAGGACACTAGCTAGATGGGGAATGTAAATTAGTACAGCCATTATGAGAAACAGTATAGAGGTGCCTCAAAATCTAAAAATAGAACTACTTTATAACCCAGATCTCATTATTGGGTATATATTCAAAGAAAAAAAAATCAGTATGGTGAGGAGAATTACATGTTTATTGGAGCAATATTTACTATTTAGTTGAGATGTGAAATGAACCTAAGCTGATACCCAACACCTGAATAGATAAAGAAAGTGTATTGAGGCCATCAGGTGACATAGTGATTATGTTACTGGACTTTAACATGCCCTGCTGAAGTTTGATTCCTGGCTCTGGTGGCTTAAAACTCATGGCAGGCACAAGTACATGCATGGCCAATATCCCAGGAAGAAAATGGAGAAGGGATTGTGGCATTGCCATCCCTCCTAAGGGGGTTGATTTCTCACTTTCCTTCTCACTGTCTGTCTCTCTCTCTCTCCAGCCAGCACACATGCCCTAAGGCAAAAGCTCTTAAAAAGAAAAAAAGAAAGGAAGGAAGGAAGGAAGGAAGGAAGGAAGGAAGGAAGGAAGGGTATTATATATACACAGTAAAATACCGTTCAACTGTAAACAAAAAAAAGGAGGAAATACAATTATTTGAAGCAACATGGATAAATTTTGAAAAAAAAAAAAAGTAATGCTAGGTGAAATAAACCAGGCACTAAATGACAAATACACATGTTCTCAGTCATTAATGTAAGAGTAGATTAGATTACATGGGACCAACAGTTAGTGTAATGCTATGTCACTGGACTCTCATGTAGTCGACCATGGTTTGAGTTCCAGACCTAGCAGCTTAAACTTATACTAGGTGCATGTGCGTGCATGCCCAAGATCCTGAGAGGAGAATGGAAGAGAAGGGATGGTGGCATGGCCATTCCCCCTGTGGGGTGATTTCTCGCTTTCTGTCTCTCTGTCTCTCTCTGTCTTTCTGGTGAATGCACGCGCCCTATAGCAAAAACCCCTTAAAAAAAAAAAAAAAAAAAAAGAGTAGATTCGTCTATAGAGAAGTAGAGAGTGTAAGACACTAGACTCCCACATGGCCAACCACAGTTTGAGTCCTGGACCTGGCAGCTTGAAACTTACGCTGGGGATGTATAAATGTGTGCCCAAGATCACAGAAGGAGAATGGAGAAGGGATTGAGAAGTGTCCATCCCCTCAGGGGTGACTTCTTGCTTTCCCTCTCACGGTCTCTGGCTCTCTCTCTCTCTCTCTCTCTCTCTCTCAGGCTAATGCACACGCCCTATAGCAAAGATCTCTCCAAAAAAAGAAAAACAGAAAAAAATACATCATGATTTTTCTGACAACCCAATATATGTATGTAGATCTGTAAATATAAGTAGACATTTATATTTAAATACATAGAACTATATAGTTCAATGCTTAAAAGACTATGAAAATAAGAACATATAAAAATAAAAGCTGAGAAGACAAAAATGTTAAAAAAAAAAAAAGTGGAGAGTGTAATGGGGGATACCAAAAGATGAAAAAGAGACAGCAATAGGGAGAAAGGGAGGGTATGGTTTATAAATACAAGTGCACGGATAGGTAAGGAAATGAGTTCTAGAGTACTATAACACAGTTCAATAGTGATAGTTGGTGACAAAACAGAAAAGTGGACCTTGAATATGCACAGCACAAAGTGATGATAAGTGTTTGAGATTCTGGGCAGATAATATGTATTTATAAGCCATAAAATATAAGTGGTGATATGTGGGAATCTTCAAAACAATTTATGAAAATGCTTATTATGAAAAGAAAGTCTATGTATGGACTTCAAATATTTTTGTATGAAAATAAACTTACACTTTAATTCTATTTTTTCATGATATTACTGAAATTTTCTCTTATAGCCATGAAGATTTTTTTTTTATTTTATTTAACTATATTTATTTATTTATTTTTAATTTGACCAAAGAGAAACAGAGTGAGAGACAGAGAGGGGGGGAGAGAGAGAGAGAGACAGAAAGTGAGAAAGCAAGCTGCCGGGTCTGCGACTCAAACTGTGGTCAGCCATGTGGGAGTCCAGAGCCCTTAACCACCACCACTAACAACCATGCAACCTGCCAGCTCCCATGAAGAGGATTTTATCACTTATGATTACATGAGAATATTTTTCAGATTACTAAGAAAAATATCAGCATTTAAGACTTGAGAAGAGCTGCCACAAACTGACAATGATTAAAAATTCATAGACCATCAAATGTTGACATCCTTAGCAGATGTGACATAATATGTCATTGTGGTTTTGATTTACATTTCTCTGATCATTAGTGACACTGAGTATTTTTTTCATTTACTTACTGACCATTTTTATACTTTTTTTTGAGGGATGGCTATTTAAATCTTTAGTTGATTTGTAAATCAGGCTGTTAGTTTTTTTGTTTGTTTTTAAAAATTGAATCATATGACTTCCTTATACATTTTGGAGATTAATTTTATCAAGCATATGGACTCCAAATGTTTTTCTCACTCTGTAGGTTGCTTTGTCACTTTGTTGATTATTTCCTTTACTATGTTGAAGCTTTTTGGTTTGATGTAGTCTTGCTTGTTAATTTTTACTTTTGTTATTTGTGATTTTTATCCATGAAATTACGGGCAAGACCAATATCATTAAGCTTTCCCTCTGTATCTTTTTTTTTTTCCTATAAATTTTAAAGTATGGGATCTTAATTGAAGTCCTTAATATTTTTTGAGTTGTCAATATTTGTTTTAGTAAAGTGTTTCAATATTGAGTTCTTACATATTTATAATTGTTTTATCTTTCTAGTGAACTATCATTATAGTGTGTTCTTCTTTGCATATATCATACTGCTCCCTTCTGGTCTATGAGATTTCTGCTGAAAAATCCAGTGCTAACCTTATGAATTTTCGCTTATTTAAAAAGTCAATTTTCTCCTTAAAAAGTCTCTCTTTGTTTTGAACTTTTGACAATACGATTACAAAATGTGCTAATGTAGTCTATTTTTAGGTTAATCTTGGTGCATTTTGTTTTCTTTCTATTTGAATGTCCATTTTCTTTCCCAGACTTGGTTTGGGGAAATTTCAGTCATTATTTATTCATATAAATTTTTGGCCTTTTCTTTCTCTGTTTTCTATTAATACTCTCATAACCTATTTATTGTTCTGCTTGGTGGTGTCTCATAATCCCCTTATAATTTCTTTAATGTTTTTATTTATTAATTTTTTGGTGATTCTGACTGAATTGTTTACAGTGATCTCTTTTTGAGCCTGCTGATTCTTTTTTCTGTTTGATTTCTCTTGCTATTGTACCTCTCTAGTGATTTTTTAGTTCAGTTATTGAATTATTCAGCTCCATGATTTCTGTTTGGTTCTATCTCTCTTTCTCTGTTGCAATCTCATTTTGTTTCTAAATTGCTCTCTTGACTTCAGTAAACAATTTTGTATAAGTTGTTTTTAATTAGCTGTCAAGTGACTCATGTAGCTCCATTTTATTAAGATCAGTTTCTGGAGATCTATCTTGTTCCTTTATTTGAGCTACGTTTTCTTGTATCTTTAGTTTTCTTGATTCTGCACTGGTGCCTGCACTTTAGGCAAAACAGTACTTCACTTTTTTTGCAGAATGAACTTATACAGGAAAAGACCTCACCAACTAGCTCAATAATAGATTCAGAAGGACTGCAATAATCTCTTTTCTTCCCCAAGAAGAATCAGGAAGCTGTGATATTTGATTATTTCCTTTGTGCTAAGCAGTTGAAGGGAGTGAGGGGACTTCGGTGCCTATCAGCCCAATTCACCATCTCTGTTATCCCTCAGTACAGATTATGTCAGATCCATCAGAGCTTTAAAACTGTTGAAACAGATGTTAATTCTTTGGGAAGCCCTAAAGAAGTTAGATTGGTAGACGTATTCTTCCACTCGCCAAGGTAATGTTTAGAGCTGGGAGTTTTTGTCTGCTTACCCTATGTTGAACAAAAGGGAAAATCACATGTTCAAGATGTTCTTTCCAGAGCTGCTAGACTCTATTGGATCCATTAGGTCCCAGGACTATCAAGAAAAAAGTCAAGTTTCTGGGGAGTCTCCTGGGAAAAGTTGGGGCATTGGATATGCAAACCAGCTCCTTCTTTCCCCTATGTGGAGCTGGGGGGTAGGGACATCTCTTCCTGCCCATATCGCACTGTGAAAGAGGGCATTCTGAATTTTATGAATGGTTTGGTGACTCTGGCTTTACATTTTCCTCTGGTGTAGGAGTACTGCAATGAATTTCTAGTTTCTTATAAAAGAAATTTGTTCATAAATAGTTGCAAATTGAGTGTGGTCATAGGGCTACAGGAGACTTTCCCCTCTTGCTTATGGCCCAATTTGTGACAATATAATTTTTAAATTTATAGAAGCCAAAAGAGATAGAGATGGCCAAAATACATTTGAACGAGGTGAAAAAAAATTCTCTAGCAGATAACAAGTTTATTATACAATTTCACAGATAGGTATTGTTCAGAATAGACCAGCCAACCTAAAGAACAGAATCTAAGGCCATAATAAAGATTGATGTGCACATTGATACATGGTAGATGGTAAAAGTAGCATGGAAAGCAATTGTAAAGATCAGTATTTCAAATTGAATAACTTGAGACAGGTTCTCCTCTCTTAACAAATGAGTTCCATTCCTAAGCTAGGTCATTAAGCAAATTGTTGATAAGCAAGGAGTTTAAAGGCAGTTGTCTCATGGTGTTTTGTGGTGCCACAGTGCATGTATTTTTTAACAAATATCAGGAGACATCACAATTGAATAATGTAATTCTATCCATACAAAAAGCATACAGTAGATAAGTACTAGAAAGTGACAAGATCCAACACAACACAATAGTATAAATCAAAAACAATCATTTTTATTTATTCTGGCTACTACTATGGTGCACAATAAAGTACAAATTAATAAAAATATATGTAGTCTTGCATGATTGCAAACACTTTGTGTAGTGATTACTAACCAACTATGGGAACAAAACAAAGGCTGAGAATGGAGATTTCTGAGACTCACATTAATAAAGGAGATTCATTATAATGGATAGCTGGTGGTAAACCCAAATGGTCATTAAACAGGTAGGTCATTAAGTGAAAAGTGGCTGCATGCAAAATGTAGTGTGCTTTTTTTGGGGGGAGAGATTTTCACTATAGGGCGCGTGCGCTCGCCAGACAGACAGAGAGAGACATTAGAGACAGAAAGCGAGAAATCACCCCCCAGGGGTGATGGTCACGCCGCAATCCCTTCTCCTCCATTCTCCTCTTGGGATCTTGGGCACGTACGCACACGCGCCAGCGTGAGTTTTAAGCCACCAGGTCTGGGACGCGAACTGCGGTCGGCTACGTGGGAGTCCAGTGACATATAGCCATTACGCTAACTGCTGGTTCCCTCAAAATTTAGTTTTGATGTATAGAAAACTGTGAAAGAAAAATGTAAGCGTCTGCAAGTTAGTGTCGAAAGATATTTTAATTACTTGAAGGGAGCAGATCTATTCAGCAGAGAGAGAAAAATAAACACCAAGTAAAATCTAAAATCATAGGCAATTTGACCTTGATAAAAATTTCATGTTTTCTTTACAAATAAATATATAAGTAAGCTGACCCAGCCATGGTGGTGCAGTGATACATATTGTTCCATGATGCTGGATCCATGTGCAAAATCAGGGTTTGGTTCTCAAGTCAACCTGTACACGCTTGGCATTTGTGCTTACGCCCATGATCTTGGCTGGCTGGGAAGACTATGGGGAGAATCAAGGCATGAGACCCTGTTGAGGGTCCTTTTCTCTCTATATCTGTCTTTCCTGAAATAAATAAATCAACTTAAAGCCAAAGTTATCATTAATAGACATATCTAATAATGCACAGAGTAATGGAAGCTCCTTATACTATTTATCCACAAAGTATTATTTCCAGAATGAAAAAGATCTCCTGGATGACAGAAAGAAAAAAAAAAAATCCATCTCAAAGTGAATTGGGCTAGATATCTGAATAAGTCTTTCATAAAACAGGGTATACAAAGAGCTTTAAATAGAAGTGTTCAACTTTCTTAGCAAAGAGAATATTAAAAATGAGAAGCATAAGGTAATACTATTATACATCCATCCAAATGACCAAAAATAAGAAGACAATATCAGGTGTTGGTGAGGATATGGAGCAATAACAACTCTCTTACCATTTGGGGAGGAAAGTAAATTTATACAATTTATTTAGAAAACTGTTTTAATTATCTATCAACCCACAGATCCAACAATTCCATTATTTAGTATCCATCTTATGTAAAAGTATATCTATGTATACTAAAATGGGACAGAAATTGTTCACAGGGACGCTAGTCCTTATATCCCTAAACTGAGAATAACACACATGTCTTTCCATGTAGAATATATGTAAATTGTGCTATAGTCACATTACTAAATGTGTATAACAAATGCACATGAACAAACTTCGCAAATGTTATGTTAAGAGAAAGAAGTCAGACTCGAAGACTGTTGTATGATTTAACATACAAAATCTAGAAAAAAGAAATAAAATTACAGTCATTAGAGATTCATGATTTTGTGGTAAAACTAAAGAAATGTGATAAAATGATTACCATATAGATTGAGACTGCCCTGGAGGAAAGAGAAAGTTCAGTGACAGGTAGGGACATGAGAGGGGCTTCTGGATCTTGCCATCTGTATAATGATAGAGTTTGCAATAAATCATTGAACTGTACATATTAATGCACACATGTGATTTCTCTGTATGTATGATATATGTACAAAATAGATAAATAAAAATGTAAAAACAAAATGAGTTAATGTATGTTGGAATTGCTTTTGAATGATCTGCTTTTCACAGGTTATGATTATTGTTTTAATTATGTTAGTAGATTTAAGATGCTTATCATCACCTAATGAGCATTTTCATAAGAACTTTGATTAGATGACCCAATGCAAACTATACGAAAGTACATAAACATAATGTTTTTCTTGGATATTATAACAGGGATAAATGAGGAGTATAAATTCTTATCCAGGAATCATAAATTCCTGTGCCAGTTCTACCACATTTGCTGTCTTGACCATTACAAAGTGAAATTAAGCAGCCTGTGTTACTTTTTTCCTATCTGTTAAATCAGCTTGTAATACATATCTAAAACACCCAGAAGATTAATTTATGAGTGTATAATTTTCAAAACAAATCCTTAAATGTGTTGGAGCCACCAAAATAACAGCTGCATAAATCAGTGATGATTATTAGAATGTTTTACAGAGAAATCACTGAAACTTACCATGGGAATTAAAAGAGACGAGTCTACTGGTTTGAAAAGACATGGCTGTAGCTGTTAAATTATAAAACATTGGCTACAGTACTTTCCCTTTAATAATTTGAGAATTTCCATTTTAATATTTCTGGGGATGGCAGCAAAAATGTGGTGTTGTGATTTCCGCAGCTCTTAGAAACAATTCTTTAACTATGATGACATACATTTTCTCTTACAATCTATGCCTCACAACACTCTCCCAAAAAGAGACTAGAAAATGTACAATAAAATATACATACAAAATCTAAGAAAGGTAAAAGTGATGAAATATTTGAGGAATGAGTGGAGAAGTTTTAAAAGGACAGAGATGATTACTGTAATTAAATAATAAGTATTCAGTTGCTATGCTGTGTTATACCATAAAAGCTAAAGTTTCACATAATCACTAAGGATACTGTCAAAACCCTCTTTAGTCAATTATAGAAAGACTTTTGCGGGGGGAGGGAAGCTTCAATTAGTGGAATTTTAGTAGAAACCCGACCTGAGGATTTATTTTTTGCAGCAGTTGTTACAGGGGGAGATTTTCTTCCTGTAAAAAAAAAAAAAAAAAAAAAAAAAAAAAATCATTACAACTACTTATTGAACACAATTATCAGTCCCTTTCCCTATTCTATAAGAAAAACTTATTTCTATTACATAGGTTATAGTGCAAGAATCAGGTAGGCAGTAAGAACTGGTTCAGAGTCTAAACTTTTGTCCCTTTTGGATCATTGAGCAAATTATAATCTTCCCAATCCTCAATTGTCTTCTTGGATCGCATGAAAATGTACACTAGGATAACCACTAAGTTCTTCTCAACTCTAACACTCTCTGAGTTAATTGGTCTTTAGCAAAGGTTGGCAACCTTTTCAAAGTTCGAGAGAGTGAACATTTTAGGTTTTGTAAATCATAACATCTCATAACAGCAACTATTCAATCCTGCCATTGTAGAGAAAGACAGCTATAGTTAATACCTCAATGCATGGCTATGGGAGTGCTACTATAACATTTTATTTGCAAAAACAGGATATGCTCTGGAGTTGAGCGTACTTAGCCAACTAGTATGTCATTAGTTTTCTATGATGTGTTGGGTCAAAAGTGCATATGGATATATATTTGACTAATGACTAATAAAAATGCACTCAAGTAATGCTAACTCTTGAGCTTGTTAAGAAGCTGAATTTGTTTTACTAATTTATGTTGAAATCTTCTGCCAATCTGCTTGCCAAGAGAGTTTCTGAGATCTTATTTTGACTTATTTGACAGAAGTGCTGTCAGTGTATTGGAAGAGAAAGGCATGGAGAAGTTGGCAATATGGTCTCTATTTAATGGTATAGCTTCAGTTGCACATAATGACTATATTTAAGCTTCCAAATTTAAGTTAAGGTTGTATAATTATCTGTAAAATAAGATTAGTTCAGGCAACCCACATGTATAAATCAGGCTTCCCAATTTAGTATCACACAAAAGCAAGTTATATTATGACCTTTTAAAATGGATTTTAAAAGAGTGGGATATTTCCACTTAAGGATAATATGCCAATTTGGTTTTTATTTTCTTGTTTTTTCCATGCTATTTCTTCTGACTTTTGCACTATACTGTCTAGGAAACTGCTATGACTGACTGTTTTTATAGTATGCTGTGAGAATTTTCTTTGTCCAAAAACTGAGCATAAGTGCTAACATTTGTTTGAAGGTTATAATTTGCAACATTTTAGAAGTAAATATAGAAAAAACATAAACCATACAGTGTGGGCACTGATAAACATTAATCTATATGGGGCTGTCAGGTGCCGTGGTGGTTAAGGGTGCTGGAATCCCACATGGCTGACCGGGGTTCGAGTCCCGGACCTGATGGCTTGCTTTCTCACTCTTGCTCTCTCACTCTCTCACTCTGTCCCTCTCTGGTCAAATTTAAAAATAAATAAATAAATAAAGTTAAATAAAAAATAATTTAAAAAAAACATTAATCTATAGCATTACTTCCTTTGAAATTTTCAATATTCAGTTATACTTCTATGTGTTTCTTTGGCTATTCAAAGCAATACAAATAATAGTTTGAGGAAACAATTAGTAATCTTTATTGGGTAAATTGGATTCAAGCATTAAAGAACAAATGAATAATCTATAATACAATGTCAATAGTAAAAGTCAGTAAAGATATTTCAAATAGTGAATAAAATATAAGACTCTCACTATAATTTATCCAATTGTTTTACACGTACAAACCGAATTCTGATTAAGAGTATATTTTAGATGATATACTACCGGACATTTTTATTATAGTTACCAAATGATTTTCATCCATATTACTCATTGACTTCTCCAAAATCATTCCCAACATGTAAGATGATGATTTTTGTAAGGATGATTTCTGTCAGGTAATGTGGCCCTACTTGTGAAGTTACTCAGGATGTTTAGTCTTTATGACATTTATAAGCAGGCCCATTAGTCTATGTGCTTCCTTGCAATACTCACTTATTGTATCGTACATAATTTATGCTGTTGCTCAGTATTTATTGACTGATATTCCTCCTTCCTATTGAAGATTTATAGTACTAACACTCAGAAGTTCAGCATCCTCAGAGTAATAGTAAAAATAAAGTTAATGCACTAGAAAATTTTACAAGAAATATACATCACTTCTGCACAATCAGTGTTTGGGGAGTCTTCTTTTATGAAGTCCTATCTTATAAAATTCTCTTTAAAGACTATTTCACACAAAGGCTGGTTCCCAGAAGTTACCTTTTTTTATTTTTTTATTTTTGGAGAGGTTTTTGCTATAGGGCGCGTGTGCTTGCCAGACAGACAGAGAGAGACAGAAAGCAGGAAATCACCCCCCAGGGGGGATGGCCACGCCGCAATCCCTTCTCCTCCATTCTCCTCTCAGGATCTTGGGCACGCACGCACACGCGCCCGGCGTGAGTTTAAGCCACCAGGTCCGGGACTCGAACTGCGGTCGACTACGTGGGAGTCCAGCGACAGCCATTATGCTAACTGCTGGTCCCTCAGAAGTTACCTTTTTGATTATAAAATGGAGCATTATACTTGATAGCCACCCTCCTCCAGCTTGGCTTTCTTTTGATAGCTGGATTTGTGTTTTCTTGTGACCACTTTTATCCAGACTTTATAATCATTTCCCCCTCAATTGTAGCCCAAAGAACCTAAAATTAGCTTTGCTGAATGTATTAGCAAAGTCCTTTCACCAGGAAACTTGGAAATAAATGCTAAAAGAAGCATCTTCAAAATCAGACATCCTTTCAAAGCTATCATAAAAACAGTGATAGGCCAGCCAATAGCATAGACATGAAGGCAACTGGATCCCACAGGGCCAACTGCAAGGTTTGAGTACCAGACCAGGTGACTTGAAACCATGCTTAAAATCCTGAGTGGAGAATGGAGAAGAAGGTATTGCAGCATAGCCATCTCTCCTGGGGGGTGGTGCTCTCTCACTTCCCCGTTTTCTCTCTGTCCCTGTCTGTGAAGAGCATGCACACCCTGTAATAAACTAAACCAATAATAATAATAATAATTGTTATTATAATAATTATAATAATAACAAAACAGCGGTCATAGGAAGTCAATATCACAATATATGATTTGGCTAAACAATGAAAAGTTTAACAAGTTATCTTAGATGGAAACAACACATTTTGGCCAACAACTGGCACTACTGGCACTATTTCAAATCAATGTATAAAACTGTGACAATTTCAATAGTTAAAGTCAGTAGAGGTATTTAAAATAGTGAATTAAATATAAGACTCTCACTATAATTTATACAATTGTTTTACACTTACTAACCAAATTCTGATTAAAAGTTTATTTTAGATGATTAACTAGGTAGGTTAGATTAGGTAATATGTCCAGCCAATGGTAAATGCGAAGACTACTGATACTAGTTGCTCAACTAAAGAAGAAAATAATACTTGGTAGTAACAACAGAAGCAGCAATATTAACTCTTACCATTCCTTTTGGTAATCACATGCCAGTCACCATGTTAAGTCTTTTTCTTTATTTAGTTTAATGGTATTCTTATTATAACCATATGCAAAAATACGCTATTATTTCTTTTCCTCATATGTGGAAGAAGACTCTTGGAGGATAAAAATTTTGCCTCAGGTCATGGAGATAGCAAGCTGCACAGATGGAATTTGTACTCAGGACTTTGACAATGCAAATTCTGTATCACAATTGCTAAGATTACAAAATAGAAATGAATAAAATGGAAAATAACACAGCTCTAGAATTTATGACCTAGAAGTAGTGTGACCAGATGCCTAGTTTGCATCTGACAGTACTGTTTGGGGGGTCTGCTTAAAGGTGTCATTTATAACAACTCCCACTTTTTCTCTTACAAATGTCTCAGTTTGACCGATATATGGTCAGTGTAACCTATTGAAAGCATTTTGTGTAACACATGAATTTCATACATGAAATTCAGCCTAAAAGAGATGATGATTTTTCTGTGATTTCATAACGAGTTATTAATAGCATGCTCTGAAAACACTGCTCAATCTCCACAAAATACTACTGAAACTCATTGCCAGCGACTCAATGGTATTTAAAAACTGCCTAACTCACAGAAAGCTCTGTGCACCTACAAAGAATAGAGACATTTTCTATTACCCTTAGGCAAATGAGATTATTACTGAGGAAACACAATATAAGTCAAAGGCAGCCTGTGGAAAATCACCTGATAGACTGATAACTGGGCAGCTGAAGATGAAATAGACGTTAAGCTAGAGGATGTGCCATCAGTCATAAAGTGAGCAAAGCTCTATATTGGCACTAAATCAAGAAAACAAGTTAATGTCCAATAGGTTCCCTAACTATAGGCATTGGATTTTATATTTGTAACCCTTGCATTGGCAGCAATTTAATATATTTGTTTTCCTACTAACTGAAAAATATTCATATACATAGAGACAATAGTCACTATCCTTGATAACTTTTCATGCTAAAATGGCACTATAAATAGCCTTTCTCTCTTCTCATTAGTAAGCTCTTTGTGGCCAATGAGCATGGTCATTTATTTTGGGCCCATTAAGTTACCTAGTACATATAAATGTATATTTATAAAAAATTTTATATTTATAAATTATATATATATATGATCAGCCAGTGTCATGGTGGTTTAGGCAGCTGAATCTAACATGGCCAACTGCATGATTTGAGTTCTGGACTCACAGCTTGAAAAACACACCAGATACATGGGCATGTGTGCCCAAAATTCTGAACAGAGGGAGAAATGGAAGAGCAAGGATTGTGACGTGGCCATCCCCCATGGCACTGCTTTCTCTCTTTCTCTGATGCTGTCTTTCTAGTTTAAGAAAACAAAACATGTTTGATAAAGAACAACTGTAGAAAAGAAATCCACAACCAACCACAAGGAAAAGGGTAGCACTAAACCTGAGACTGAAATCCTGCTACTCTGTGAATGTCCTTTTTTTGCATGACAGGGACTTGGAGAGGTGTCCAATTTACCTACTTATTAAGGGGCAGAAAGCTAGTAGCCTTTTGATCAAGTGTGGAAAAGCAGAGTGCAGAGAGCTGGAGTAGTCCACTAGAAGAAAAAGGGCAATTTGCATGTGTCTTCAATTTGTAGGGCTATTGGGGAGTCTGAGCTTCTCAGAAAATCAAAGCTAAGGAGTAAGTGAGCAAACAACCATGAGATGTGCTGCAGAAATCTCAGATTTGGCATGCCAACTTCTATTACGAAATTTTGTAAACTGCCAGGGCTAGACTAAATGGACAAACTAAATCCACTTACTGAAACAGAGAAATTGTTTTTAAACTGCCCACATCTTGATTTTCTTCATATACAAAACAACTAGCATTAATCACGTTACCTACTCTTATGAACACTGGAAATAATAGACTCGAAAATAATTTCACCTGAAATTAAGGAAAAACTTATTCTATGTTCTTCAAAATGGAGTGAGAGGAATGATGTAAATATGTTGGAAAAAAATATAAAAGTTTTTGTAAATATATGGACATATGGATATATAACTACACAACATCCTTTAACATGTACAACTTATGTATATTATAATACACCTAATATAGTAGCTCGATAGCATTTCTATATCATTTGTAGATATATAGATATGTATTAGAGATACCTGTTCAAAAAAATTAATGATAACAACTCTAAGGCTCCTAAGAATGATGAACTCCACTACTAAACAGCACTTATAGTCACAGATACACTGAACATTCTGGAATTTTATATATGTTGTTTTACAAAGACATAAAGATGTTTTACTAGCTCAGCAGTATGGAACTCAGAACAAAGCGCTATGTGCTCTCTGGGGGTGTTTCTCAGACTCCCACCACAGTGCCCTTTGTCACACTCCTTCATGGTACCCATGGCAACTTCGATGCAGCATCAGGTTACTCTGGGAGCTCACTTTATTTTGATGTTCTCAGCAAATCCAACACTCTCTCTTATTATTACGCTTTCTGCTTTACATATATTTTATGTATATCTTTGCACGATACAGTGTGGATTTTTGAAGCATGCATATAGTGTGCACTAATCAAAATAAAGGTATACATGTTTATTTTCAACACTAAATATTATATTGTGTACAATTGATAAAAGTTCTACTAGTTTTTTTGTTTTTTTTTTTCCCTCTTGGTAGTATGTATTGATTTCTCCTCATTTTTACTCTGCTGTGATTTACTATTTCATAACTCTTCCCCTAAATTTACATTAATTCTTAAGTTCATTGAAAGCTTTTTTCCCCCAAATCCACAAACATCATCTCCTCCTGCGGTTTCTGGTATCTAAGTGAAAAAATGCAAAATAATGAAAGACAAATACTGTAGATTCTCGCTTAAAAACATACTGACTGGGGCCAGCAGGTGGCATCGTAATTAAGGCACTGGATTTTCACATAGCTGACCATGGTTTGAGTCCCAGACCTGGTGGCTTGTTTTCTCACTTTCCATCTCTCTCTTTTTCTCTCTCTCCATCTGTCTGGTGAGCACATATGTTCTATGGCAAATTTAAAAAATAAAAATAATAACACACACACACACACACACATATATACATATATATCCTGAATGTCTTCACACTGTGGTAGAAACTGAAGGTCTCAAAAACATAGAAATAGTACAATGGTAGCTACCAGTGTATCTCTCGTTTCCTCCCACAGTGACTCAACTCAGCTTTTTCTCTCTCACTGACTCAAGAACACAGCTGTAAGAACTTCTTGTCCTCAACTCACGTTACGCACACACAACCACTCTTTCTGTTTTCTTTCTTCCTAACACCAAGCTCCTACTTGTTCTAATTATTATCGATACACTTAAAGTATTATTTCTTTGTGTCCATGGCTCAAAGGACACAGTTAATGTCCAATATTTTCAAGTGTTTCCCACAGAGCCATATCACTTTCCAGCCGAGAAGACAATGAGCCATATATAGGCTAGTTCCAAAGATTGCTGACCAAAATAAAAAGCAAACAAGGGAAGGACAATAATAAAAATTGTAGTACAGGCAACAGTAAAAAGCCCAGTGGTAAAAGAAAGAAAGAAAGAAAAAAAAGAAGTTAGTAATGGATTTTTCAGCTTGTGTATAATGGATACTTCATACAAAAGGAAAAAAAAAAAAATAGGTGTTGACGGTGGATTTTAGAATCCTTCATTTCCACCTGACAATGGATCCATTAACAGGTACAAAAAGGAAGGTTATAGATGGTGTAAATACAAAGCAATATCTGAATTTCAAGTGAATGGAACCTCAAGCTGGGTCTGAGGCAGCTGGGTTTGCAGCTCTGACTGACAGATCTTTGTAGTGATAGCAGCATTGCACCCTCCTTTCAAACAAAGAAAAGTCCCCTGGGTGTCTTGTCAAGTTCTGGCACTCTGACACTTCAGCCTGTCAGAGCACGGACTCACCTAGTCAGTCTGGCCTCTGCTGACTTAGAGGCGCCATATACAGGTTTATGAGGAAAGGGGTTAACAGGGGGCTCTGCTCTATGTTATGCTGGGCAAGGGAGTTCTTAGCTGCTTTCTCTCTCAAATAGAAAAATCCCAATCACTTGATACAGAGCCTACTTTTCTATCTTGACTCCAAACAGATCAGATACAAATTCTATTTTCTTCCCAGGATTCTTCATTTACAGCCACCAAAAGTTAGAGGTAAATTGTAGTTATAGAGTGAGTGATGTCCCATGAAATCCCCACCAAATATATGTAAAGTTTATTGTAATTAAAAGTTTTCCAAGCAGTAGAATCAAAAGTAATAGAAAGTTAATGAGCTGTATAAACGCACCCCCCCACACACACACACCAAATAGCAAATATATTAAAGGATGCTTTGTTAGAAGCAAGTACAAATGTTCTTTACCAGTATTTTACCAACAAACTTATACATAAACAATATTAAGAGTATTTGAATAGTGTAAAACATAGGTTAGAAATTAGAAAAACTGGACCCAACAGATGACATAATGGTTACATCGTTGGATTCCTGTGTAGTCAACCATGGTTCGAGTCCCAGACCCAAAGGTTTAAAACTCACCAGAGAGTGTGCGTGCATGCCCAAAACCCAGAGAGGAGAATGAAGGAAAAGGGATTGTGGTGTGGTCATCCACCCCCCGGGAGGGGGGGTTGATTTCTCGCTTTCTATCTCTCTGTTTCTCTCTCTCTTCGGCGAGTGCATTCGTCCTATAGAAAAAATCTCTTTCTACCCTAAATAAATAAATAAATAAATAAATAAATAAAGGGGAAAATTAAGGCTTTGGCCCTGGACCCAATGAGAGAATTTAGACAAATCAGTGACTCCCACTGTGATGCATTTTCTTATCTAAATAAGGGGCTGTCCCTGTCATGGTGGCACTGACATAGGGTTCTGCTGTGCAATACTGAAATCTTAGGGAAAGAGCAAGAATTCAATTCCTGGGTCGAACAGGTGTGCTTGTGATTCAGGCTTGCTGGGAATCTGGTGGGGCAGAGAGGACAAAGGTAATGTAAGACTGTTGAGAAGACTTGTCTTTTCTCACACTCTCCCTCTCTTCTAGAAATAATCTTTTTAAAAAAGAGACAGAGAGGGCTAACAGTACTGGCCTTAAAGTGCCTTTGTGATAAATTCATTAAAAAAAAACAATTTTATATGTTCCTTGTGTCAATAAGAATGAAAGGTATCTCATAATTAACATGATTTCAAAAAAATTTTTGTTATTTCAGAACTTCCTCTGAAGTCACAAAACTAAAAAATAGTGATTGATGAGTACCTCTATATTTATAAATAATTGTGTTAGACACATTGAAGTGAGATTTACTAGAATATAATAAAGCAATCCTACAACCATTGATCACATCATTTATCCAGAATATAAAAGATAAAAATGAGATATTTGAGGGAAAATGCATTAGATCAGGGTGAGAGTGTTACTTTTCCTCCCCGATCCATGGGGAGGGAAGTGTTTCCCACCACTACCCCAGCCCAATGAGGAATTCCCAAGGAAATACTCATAGAGACAGGAGTATTTGCAAGGAACAGAGATCATCATCTTATTCCACAGTGTACCATTGTGAGCTCCTCTGACACTGAGGACATGAAGCACAGCGCATGAACTTGTTCCTAGGACAAGGTAGCAGATGTTTTCCAGACTGAGAGAAATGCTGGGGCAAGGTGATAACAGGGTAGGTGGCTTCCTCTCACCCAGAGAAGCCTGAAGTCAAGTGGCTGATTGGAGTAGACACAAAGCAGGGAAGGACAAGAAGAGAGAAGAGTAACGATATAAACAACCATGACCTTTTATCAGAGCATGGATAGATAAGGTTTCCCATGGACTAAGGAAATTCTGAGGAAATAGATGAGAGAATGCTATTCAAGAGGATGCCTGAAAGAGTGTTACAAGGCCAAGGGCTCCTCAATAGAGAGAAGCTAGAGACAAACCCCCAAAGTGCAAGAGAGGAGGGTGTGGGTCATCCAAAGGATAAAAGAAATCAGGTGACAAGTTCCTATTCTATTAGGAAATGATCCATTTTTAGTGAGCATGGGAACTCCAGGCAATTGAACTACTGAGGAGACGATGGGCAAGTAGAGTCCACCAACTAGAAAGTAATTTTGATCCTTTCCCTTCAGTTGTCTCTCTTCATCTCTCCAACTCTAATGGAGTAAGTAAGAAGAGAATGTTTCATCTCACTTTCTCACTACAGACACTAAAGTCAAGAGTCAGGCCTGAATTGAGGGGATGTGAAGGTAAAACATGGAAGTGGTGAGTTAGTGTAGTTTACACTAGATTTTAAAACCTAAAAATGAGACTGCTCTTAAACTCAAAAGAGACTAAAGAGTCATGGCATGTTCCCCAAATATTGAGAGATGAGAAAAAAAACTCAACAGTTCATATATACAGTTAGTGACAGGGAAAAAATATGCATATTCATCCATTATAGCTTCTTTATAACAGAATCCTAATTTATATAGGAAGCAAAACTTATTTAGCTATATATATCTATATGTATTTATAGCGCTATTGACACTAGGAGATGGCATGATGGCACAATGTTTATGTTGACCGTGGTTCTAGTCCCAGACCCATCAGTTTAACATTCATGCCAAGCACGTGTGCGTGCATGCCCATGATCCCAAGAGGAGAATGAAGGAGAGGGATTGAGGCATGATCATTCCACCTGAAGGGCGATTTCTCACTTTCTGTCTTTGTCTTTACAGCAAGCATACATGGCCTATAGAAAAAGTCTTTCATAAATAAATAAATAAATAAATAAATAAATAAATGTCATTGTTTTGGGATTTTTATATAAGAAATCATTTTGAACTGTAGTGATTTTTACTCCCTAAGCAAAGTTGTTCTTCCAGTTCTTAAATATTTTACACATTGTGGTGTCAAAAATGCAAGCAATTTGAATTTGATTTACTTTTCAAGGTTGTTTTGATATTTATAAACCAGGAAAATCAATAATCAATATAAACCGATTTATAACAGTTTGTTTTGCCTGGTAATGTGGCAGTGGCTGGTGGAGAAAATAAGCAAGCCACCCGAGCAGAGAAGGAAGCGCTCAGCAATTCTGTCAAGTTGAGCATAAAATTTCTAAACTCTCTTGCCATTGGAGCTAAATTTGGAAAACAAAATTCTCAAGCTTTTTCTTCACAGTCACTGATTTGAAAATAGAAAATATAATGCAGGAATTTTTGATGGGTGAGTCTCTGCTGGATATTTACTTTTTGTGATTCCATTGTAAAATACTAACTTAAAATATAGAAAAATACAGAAATGTAGATAATCGTTCAATTTTTTTGAGAAATCACAAGATATGTTTTAATCAGTAAGTCTGAAAATAGTTTGTTACACACGACAGGTATTAAGAAGGAAAAACACTCCATGTTTTGAGATACTAGATCCAGGAGTGTGAAAGCTCTTTTTCTAATTTTCTTTTTTTTACTTTTTAAAACTTTGTGATTTATTATTTACATTTTAGTCCTTGTATATCTTTATAATGCATAATATGGTTTCTCAAAGCATCCACGTAGTGGATGTCAATCAAATCAGATATTACCATATCTCATTTTCAGCAGAGAACTTTACGTTCTTGTGTCTGTTAAGTGTTTTTTTCCTCAGGCCCTCCCTCTCACCCTCTCTTATTCATCCCCTCCTATACAATCTCTCATATCCACATTTGCCCTCTCAACTGTTAGGTCGTTGAATCTTTTAATTTCTGCCGCAGAGTGGAGATATCCCGTATTCAATGTTTGTTTTTCATAGTCTCTATCATTTAATTCAAAGCTTCTATTTAAAAAATGCATCATTTGTTTCAGGCAATGTTTCAAATGCTTCATATGTGTTAACTCATTTACTAAAATAGTTTTATGGCATAGTACTGATATTATCTTCCATTTTATAAAGTTTAAGAAGTTGAAGAAAAAAGATATTATGAACCGTACTTAAGTAATGACATAATCAGTCACAGCTAAGACGTGTTGACTCATTTAAATTTCATTTCCCATTCTACAATTGTTTTGCTTTCTATCATTGTATTCTCCAAAGCTGAATGTTATTAATGTATTGACAAGCTGAGTCTTTCTTATCTTCATTTGCTTATTAAGAATTATAATTGGCTATATATTATCTGTCTTAACTTACTTAACATTATTTTATAAGCATTCTCAAAGTTATTACATGGTTTTTGTAAACATTTTGATGATTATATTATACTCAAATGGCTGAATGAGTCAATTAACTTAACAACTGCCTTATCTTGGGGCAATGAATTGTCTTTAAGTTTTTACAATTAAAAACCAATGTTGCTACAATAAACATAATTTTTGGCATAAAGATTTTTCTTTATTTCAGTTTATTTCCTCAGGAAAAATCCCCAGACTGAGAATTGCTAGATCAAAGTATTAATACTGGTTTGAATTAGATGCTTTCAAAATGTTTATTTGAAAGGAGTTGTCCTAATTTACACTTTCATATTCTGTTGACATTTTCTTTAGTTATTATTATTATTTCAAAGAAAACATAATCTACACTTTACACAGAATCTTTTTAATAATTATTGACAGTAATACTGATTGATTTTTTTTCAAAGGCTAGAAATGGCCAAGCTTTCTATGAATGAATTCTAAAATTATTACCATACCTGCATGATCCACACAATGCTAAATAAAAAAAAAAAAATCAGGTGGCTTAAATATCCTGACTCCAGAAAATGTCATAAAGGTTATGTTGCTGGACTCCCATGTAGTTGACTGCAGTTTGAGTGCTAGGCCCAGTGGTTTAAAACTCACGCCGGGCATGTGTTCGTGTGTGCCCAAAAGCCGGAGAGGAGAATAGAGGGGAAGGGATTGTGGCATGGCCATCCCCTGGGGAATGATTTCTCAGTTTCTGTCTCTTAGTCTCTGTCCCTTCAGTGAGTGCACATGCCATGCCCTATAGTAAAACTCTCTCTCAAAAAAAAAAAAAAATAACATACACACACACACACACACACACACATATATATATATCCTGACTTTAATCTCTTCAAATATTCTTGTTGTGAACTCTCTCCAAATGTCTTCATTTAGTTCAGAGTTCCTTTAAACCAAAGCAAAACGAATTAAAAGAAAAATACTATGTGTATTATTAGTTAATATTCTTGACTCTGTTGACTAATGGTTTTTCTTTAAAATGAGCTACAGGGAAAGCAGGTGGCTTGGTGACTAAGGCACTGGATCCTACATGACTAACTCTGCATTTCAAGTCCCAGAGTAAATGGTTTGAAAACCACACCAGATGCATGTGTGTAAGTGCCACAAAACCCAAGAGAAGAATGGAAGAGAAAGGATTTCATCATGACTTTCCCCTTGAGGGGGTGATTTCTCATTTTCCATCTGTCTTTGTTTCTCTCTGTCTTTCTCAGGCTAGCTCATGTGCCTTGTGGCAAAAATCTAAAAAACAAAACAAATAAACAAACAAACAAATATAAGTTCTAGTGATATTCCCACAGTCATGTTGTTTTGTAAATTATATTTGGTATGTTTTGTTTCCTTTGAGCACTACATTACATATATTATTGACCTATTAATATTTTTCATATTCTTGCTCTTTTAAGATGTTCATTTGTCTTTTGAGATTTATTATATGACTGGACATCATCTTTACTAAGATTTTATCTCTAATATTGTTCTACTTGACCATGCATCAAACTCTACAGCAGCAAGCATATATACATACTAGAAAGGAAAAGGCCAGGGGCTGGCAGGTGGTGTGGTGATTAAAGGTGTTGTGCTCCCACATGGTCAGTCATGGTTTGAGTCCCAGGCCTGGTGGCTTGCTTTCTCACTTTCCCTCTCTCTCTCTCTCTTTCTGTCCATCTCTGGTCAAATTTAAATAAATAAATAAAGTTAAATAAAATAATTCTTTAAAAAAAGAAAAAACGAGAAGGCTGGTAAAAAAAGAGAGAGAGAGAGAGAATTCTGGTCACTTCCAGAAAACCCCCCTTAAGTATTCAATTGAGCTCATGTCTAGAGCTCACAAGGAAGTACAAATATTGCTGTTTCCCATGATCGGAATAGCAATCTCATATTTTACTGGAAACCACTGAGAGTGTTAACAAAGGCCTTTTACCAGTTATGGGACAAACATAGTGCTTATAAGAAACACTTTACACATAAAAACATAAGCTGGCATTCAAATAATGGATACATGCTAAGACTAATCAATAAACCTGAAGTGTCTATATTAATATCATATATTGCAGTTAGCGTAATGGCTATGTCGCTGACTACGTAGTCGACCGCGGTTTGAGTTCCGGATCTTAAAACTCACGCCGGGCGCGTGTGTGTGCGTGCCCAAGATCCCGAGAGGAGAATGAGAAGATTGCGGCGTGACCATATGATTTCTCGCTTTCTGTCTCTCTGTCTCTCTCTGTCTGTCTGGCGAGCAATATCACCTCTATATCATATATTCAGTGCAGTAATATTATCAAGGTTACTTCAGAATAAACAAAATGGTCAGTTAATGAAGAGGTATAGTTGTAAGCATTAATAATTGAACTTATAAATACATGATGCAAAAAAAAAGACATTTATGAGGAAAAAATAAATAAATTCACAGTTGTAGTGAGAAAATTCAAAATTCATCTCTTGGTAATTGGGAAATAAGTAAGAAAATTGTTAGGGATAATGAAGAACTGTGCAGCACAATCAACCACATTGACTTCATAGACTTTATAGAACACTTTAACCTGAACACTTTATGGGACACTTCAACCCAAGCAAATGTACTCTCAAGTGCACACATCACATTTACCAAGGCTAGATGTCAGCAAATTTTTTTAATAAATGATCAACTAGTAAATAAATATTTTAGTCTTTTTAGACCATATAGTTCCTATCTCACCTTCTTTGTTTTTGTAATCTTATAAAACTTATTTTTAGAATGTAGGCCACACAAAAGGAGGCCAAAAGCCACATTTGGTCCACAGGCTATAGCTTGCTAACCTCTAGTCTATGCCATTAAATTTTTCTTTAAAAATATAAAAGGCTTCAAATCACAAAGCGTGATCTCTGACATAGAAGAATTGAATTTGAAATCATAAACAAAAAACATCTGGAAAATTCCACAAGAATCAGAAATGAACAAACTTCTAAAAAAATTTAAAAAAAAACCAGTAAGTCAAGGAATATCATAAAAGAGACATTAAAACACAAATGGAATGGAACAAAAGTGGTTAAGAAAATATCAAGATGTCAAAATCTGTGGGACATCATAAAAGCCATATTTAGAAGGCAATTTATAATACTAAACACCTAATTTAATAAGAGAAAGTTTTGAAATGTTACCTCAGTTTCTTCCTTAAGAGCTAGAAAGTGAGCACAAATAAAGCCCAAAGTAAGCTTAAAAATTGGGAGAAAGTTCAGAATAGAAATAATGATATAAAAAAAGAGAAAAATCAATCAACTGACATTAGTCATTTTATAAAAGTGATGAAATTCAAGAACTGGACTAATTAGGGAAAAAAAAAAAAAAAAGAAATCCAGACACTGGTTTCTGCAGAGGGCCTAGCTGGAAGGTGGGCTGCCTGCAGCTGCAGAGTTAACATCTGGGACCCGTGGCTCATCCCCTCCCCCACTTGCCTTTGGACTTTCAGGACTTAGGTGTTTAGTATAGTGTGCAGTGAGTGCACTTTGTTACTGCATTGAAGCTCAGCAGCTGAATTTCAGGTGCACTTGCTCTCTAGAAATAGGGAGGACTTTGGGTCACCCAGGACAGTGACAGCAGTGCAGGGTGCTGGTGAGCAACAGGAAGGCAGAGCAGACGAGAGATTGCCAATTTCCTACTCCTGCACACCTTTAAACGTTCAGTGATACCTTGAATAATTTAGGAAGGAACGTATAGATCACCAGATGACTAGGAAACATTGTAGAGGCCAAGAAATATGAGCAACCAGCAAAATGGCTCTCCCTCAAGGGAGAACATCAATTCCTCATCACCCACAGACAACACAATGGAAGTCACAGAAATGTGGGATAAACAATTCAGAATATTTGTAATGACCAAACTAAATGAGATGCAAGAGAAAAGAGACAATGACCTCCCAGACATGAGAAAGTCCTTTCATGACTTGAAAGAAATAATAGACACCATAAAACAAAAAAATCAAACAGAATTATTAGAGATGATGAATGTGATACAGGAAATTAAAACTTCTCTCAAAAGTATTAAAAGTAGATTAGATCACATAAAAGATTGAATCTCAAATGTAGAAGACAAAAGCTCTGACTTAGGAAAAAAATTATCATAAAGAATGGGAAAACAACCAAGAAAAATGAGGATAATATATGAGAAATACTAGATACTATCAAGTGCCCAAATATCCAAATAGTTGGTATCCCAGAAGAAGAAGAAAATAATAAGTGTATTGATTCCTTAAAATCCTGGAAGAAAACTTCCAAAACCTAGAGAGGCATTCAAATATCCAGACCCAAAAAGTGCATAGGACCCCAAATAGTATTAACCCAAGAGGAACCTCTCCAAGGCACATCATAGCCAGATTGGCCAAAACCACAAAGACAAGATACTAAAATTGGCAAAAGAGAAGCATCAAGTTACTTAGAAAGGTTATCCCATCAGGCTAACATTGGAACTCTCATCAGAAACAATGCAGGCAAGGAAACAATGGGAAATATAGCAAAGTGTTAAATGAAAAACAATTTCAACCAAGAATACTATACCTGGCAAGACTATAATTCGTATAGAAAAAATAGATAAAAACTTTATCAGATAAACAATACCTGAAAGAATTTACCAACTCCAGACAAGCTATACAGGAAAACTAAAAAGTCAGATGAATGAATATAAGAGAACAAAATATAACCAAGAAAATGACTCACTTAATGATAGAAACATGTCAGGAAATATCGATAACAACATTGAATGTTAGTGGATTAAATTCTTTAATCAAGAGACACAGATTGGCTGAAAGAATTAAAAAAAAAAACAAAACAAACAAACAAACAAAAAAAACCAGAAACCCCATATCTGTTGCCTACAAGAAACTCACCTTACGATAAAGACATACATAGACTAAAAATGAAAGGCTGGAAAAAGATATTCCATGCTAATGGGAATCAAAAAAGGGCTGGAGATGCGATACTGATTTCAAACCAAACAGGCTTCAAGACAAAGATTGTAAGAAGAGACAAAGAAAGGCATTATAGAGTAATAAATGGACTAATTCATCAACAAGACATAACGCTTATAAATATCTATGCGCCCAACTCAGGAGCACTTAAATATGTAAAGGAAAAACTGAGGGAGCTAAAAAGAGAGAGAGAGGGAGAAACACTATAATTGTTCGGAATCTCAACACCCCTTTGGACAGAACTTCTAGAAAAAAGATAAGCAGAGAGATACATTACGTAAATGATACTATAAATCAGATGGGTCTCACAGACATCTATAGAACTTTCCACCCTAAGACCCCAAATAGATGTTTTCCTCACCCCGGTATGGAACCTAAGACCTCAAACTATAATATAAAACTACTGGGGAAAACACTGGAGAAACTCTGGGAGACATTGGGGTAATCAAAGACTTCTTGAATAAGACTCTCAAAGCATGGGCAATAATTCCTAAAGTAGACAAGTGGGACTACATCAGGTTAAGAAGTTTCTCTACATGGCAAAGGACACAGTAATTTGTGTGAATAGACAACCCTCAGGAAGAGAGAATAGTTTTGCAAAATATGTCTCAGATAAGGGACTGATAGCCAAAATACACAGGGAACTAAAGCGGTTTACACACTCCCCCCAAAAATGATTAACTCAATTAAAAGATGGGAAAATTAACTGAACAAAAATCTCTCTAAGGAAGACATATAAACAGCCAAAAAGCATGTGAGGAAACGCTTAACATCCCTCATCATAAGGGATATGCAGATTAAAACCACAATAAGATATCACCTGTCAGAATGGTGAAGATTAAAAATACCAAAAGTGGTAAGTGTTGGCGGGGTTCAGGTGAAAAGGGAACTCTCCTACATGGTTGATGGGAATGTAAACTTGCTCAACCACTGTGGAAAACAATATGGAGGTTCCTCAAAGATGTAAAAATAGAACTACCATTTGCTCTGACAATCCCACTTCTGGGTATCTACCCAAAGGAGAGGAGAATCCTCAGTTGGAAAAGCGCTTGCACATCAATGTTTATTGCAGCATTATTCATTATTGCTAAGACATGGAACTAACCCAAATGACCACAAACAGATGAATGGGTTGAATAAGTGTGTACATATAGTGCACACTATGGAATACTAGTTAGTCATAAAACCAACGGGTTCTGGCATTTGTTAGAAAGTGGTTGAATATGGAAGATTTATTGCTGAGTGAAGCAAGTCAGGCTATGAAAGAAAGATATTGTATGTATCCACTTAATATATACAGACAATCTGCACCATATGGTAAAGATTGAAATATTGGAAAGCATAAAAGAAGTGAAAATTGTTATGGATGCTGAAGACAGTGTGTAAGAGGGGGATGGGGAAGAAGAAAAGAGTGTCGAGAAGGATAGCATGAGAACAAATACAGAGGCATGGCATTTGTGGGACATCGAAATGGCTTATTACCTGTTGATGATAACATGTTTAGTATTCTCTACTGGACTGGTCTGAGAAGTATTTCTTTTTTTTTGGAGAGGTTTTCACTATAGGCGCGTGCACTCGCCAGACAGAGAGAGAGACAGAGACAGAAAGCGAGAAATCACCCCCCAGGGGGGATGGTCATGCCGCAATCCCTTCTCCTCCACTCTTATCTCGGGATCTTGGGCACGCACGCACACGCGCCCAGCATGAGTTTTAAGCTACTGGGTCTGGGGCGCAAACCGCGGTCGACTACGTCGGAGTCCAGCGACATAGCCACTATGCTAACTGCTGGTTCCCATGGTCTGAGAAGTATTCCATGTTAGGTAAATTCTCTTTAAAGTCAAACGATGTATACTGATTAAATTTTTAAAACATGAGAATAAAATAGTAATAATATTAATGTGGAAAAAATTGAAAAGTTATTTGATGATGATGTGGATAGTGATGTCTTTGTCTTCACTGATATGCATGGTAATCATGCTGGAAAAAGAAATGTTATACACTGTAAAGATATACGGGATTAAATGTAATATTTTCAAAAAATTAAAAAAAATTAAAAGAAAAAATAAAAGATAAAGTATAAGTTATCAACTGTAGGGATATGAAAGGTTAACATTACTTCAGATGTTATAGATATTAAAAGATAATAAAGGGATGTTATGCACAACTTTATGTTGATAAATTAGATAACCTAGGTGAAAGGGAAAAATGCATTTCAATACATAAGCTACTAAAGTAAATAATCATTCACGCAAGTAGAATTAGATCATCTAATACCCCTAGGTTTATTAGATAAGATAAATTTATAGTAAAATTACGGTCCAAGACCAAATTACCAGACTGAAATTCTTTTAGTGGTAAAATTCAGCAAACATTTCAGGAAAAATTGATACCAATTGTAAACAAACTCTTTTAGAGAGTTAAAGGAATAACAATAGTTGCAGATAGTTCAATGTGTACTTCAAAATAGTTAGAAGAGTAGATTTTGAATGAGTATGACACAAAATAATGATAAATGTTTGCAATGCCACATATGTTTATCCCCCTGCTAAGATCCTTACACAATGTACAGATTTTGCCATAGGGCGGGCGCCACCACGCCCCCACAATGTACAGATTTTGAAGAGCCATACTACACCCCATAAATGGGTACTATTATATGTAAATCAGAAATTATAATAATACAATAACATTTAAAGAAAGAAAGAATAATGGGTGAAGGGGGAAGAAGGAAATATTCCCAAAGGACAAAAAAAGTATTTGGAGTTATATGTGTATTCATTGTTTTAATTATGGTGACTATTATATGAGTATATATGCACATTAAGACATCAAATTATGCACTTCAAACATTCAGGTTACAGTGCATCAATTTATACTTCAATTTAGCTGTTAAGGCCATTTGGTATTGTGATGATTATTAAATATTATATGGTGTTCCCTTAATATCTCACTAAAATTATTGTGGTTTCAAATAATAATAGTATGCATTTTTTTTTTTTTTTTTTTTTTTTTTTTTTTGGCTATAGGGTGCATGCACTTGCCAGCCAGACACAGAGAGACAAAGAGACAGAAAGTGAGAAATCACCCCCCAGGGGGGATAGCCATGCCGCAATCCCTTCTCCTCTATTCTCCTCTCGGGATCTTGGGCACGCACGCACACGCATCTGGCGTGAGTTTTAAGCCACCGGGTCCAGGACGCGAACCGCGATTGACTACATGGGAGTCAGCGACATAGCCATTACGCTAATTGCTGGTCCCAATAGTATGCATTTTTAATTGAGTTAGTATCACTAAAAGAAAAGGCGAGCAAAAAAAAGTATAAAACTCACATTGGTGTAGATTCAGAAAGTGTAGAAAACTGACAGAAATAAAGATAAGTTTTGACAAACTGATGGAGACTGACTTATTTTGGTGAATATTACAAGCAGTATCATAACAATTGGTTTTCTGCATTTGTGAATTAGTGTCATTATCTGAAAGGAAAAAGCAAAGATTATGCTGGTTCCTTAATATTAAAGTACAATTTTAATGAGAAACAGATGCACATATCTTAGATGGAAGATGCAAGGGTGTAGGGGACTATAAAATAGATTTAATAAAGATCACAGCTTAAACTGTTTATAATACATATATACTATATACTATATATATATATATAGTATATATGTATTACATATACATAGATGATAGAGATATAAATAGAGATATAGATAGAGATAGATAGATAGATAGATAGATAGATAGATAGATAGATAGATAGAGATATATTTTTTTAGCTTGCTACAGGGCACCTGCACTCACTGGAGAGAGAAACAGAGTGAGAAATAATTTTTACATCCCCAGGGAGGATGTCCACACTGCAGTCCCTTCTTTGTTCTCCTCTCGATATTTTAGGCACACACTGTCACCTGTTGTGTTTTTCAAGCTATGGTGTCTGGAACTCAAACTGGGAAGTTGGTCATGTGGAATCTAGTTGCTTTAACTTCTGTAATACCCACTGACCCTCCAAACTATTTATATTTTAATCCTCAGGAAATATTTGAATTGTCCCATATTTTGCCAGTTTGATTTATTCTGCATTATTGACATTAAAAATCTATATTCATAAATGGAAAGTGTAACCATCAGATTCAGGTGCATATATCCTTTTTAATGTCCAGGTCAAGAATAATCATGTCAGCGAGGCCAGTTGGTGAAATAATAATGAAATTAGACCTACATGGAGAAGGTCCTGAGTCAAGTCCTGGATTTCCTTGAGCATGCTGTGCATGCGTGCCCTCACCGGTGATCCAGGGTGGCTGTGACTGGGGTGTTTCACGGTATGAAGACCCAGTTGAGGGGCCTCTCTCTTTCTCTCTCTGTCTCTTTTGCTCATGGAAGATACAAATTTTAAAAAAAAGAATAATCATGCCAGGAAACATATTTCTTTTAATCAAACAATAGATTTTTTCATACTACACATTAAAAATATAGGGCATTGGGACCAGCAGTTAGTGTAATGGCTATGTTGCTGGACTTCCATGTAGTCGACTGTGGTTCGAGTTTCAGACCCGGTGGCTTAAACTTACGCTGGGTGCATGTGCGTGCGTGCCCAAGATCCTGAGAGGAGAATGGAGGAGAAGGGATTGTGGCATGGCCATCCCCCTTGGGGGGTAATTTCTCGCTTTCTGTCTCTCTGTCTCTCTCTGTCTTTGTGGCAAGCGCATACGCCCTATAGCAAAGATATCTCAAAAAATATATATATATAGGGCATTGAGTTAAGTATGTTTGTGTTGGGGAGGTATGAATAAGGGCATGACCCCTGACTAAACATACCGTAATAAAATATTTGTGTCCAAGGGTAAGTAACACTTCTAGAAATATATAAAATGTTAGAAGTTGATATAGATCCTTGTTTAGAACTTTGGTAATCAGATGGTGGTTGGAAAGTGTTGAGGGTTTTATTTTTACTTTATGTACTTCTCTACATTGAACACAAAATATATTTTTATATTAAAAAATGTCTTCAAAAATAGCATTCATCACCTCTGATTTTAGCATAAATATCAAACCTTCAGCATGACTTTAAAGATCCTTCATAAATATGATCTCTGCCTTCCTTCCAGGTTTAATTTCCCTGAAGAAATTTGCAGAACTTATTAAAATCTATAACTACTATGTCTTTAATCTACCTGCCATCTATCTTCCTAACTACTAATCTATCTATCATCTATCTACCTGTCTATCTGTTGTTACTCCTCACTATTATCTGCTTGTCATTTGGTTATTAAGTAGTTATCACAGTTCAGGTAATCAAGAAATACTTGAATGAATAAATGGCTGACCACAAAACTATTAAATCCCTATTAGCAAACTTCACAAAAATGTATATTAATTCTAAAAAGTATTACAAAATTGTATCAAGGGACATAAATGATACTTCCATAAATAAGTATTCCATTATATTAGTTAGTAAGATGTAATATTTTTAAGATGGTAAATCTCTTCACATGAATCTACAACTTCAATATAATCACAATTAAAATCCCAAGTGGGACTTTAAAACTCAGATCCATGTTTTTAAATTTATTTATTTTTTATTGTCAATGGGCACATGCACCCACAAGAGAAGGAGAGAGAGAGTGTAGGAGAAAGAGAATCTATCCTCCCATTGGGCAGGGTCATGCCACAATTCTTCTTCTTCCATTTCTCCATCACATTATAATTTGGGGCATACATGTATGCATGTGCTGGGCTTGTTTTTCAAGCCATTAGGGCTGAGATGAACTATGGTAACTGTAGTTGACTGTTTGGGATCCAAGTCCCTAACGCTTAATTGCTGCACTATGAGGCCTGCCCTCAGGTTCAGTTTTATACATTTTACATAGGTAAACTGGTAGAAAAATCAACGCTTTAGTGGAAGAAATTATAAGACAGAGGAGCAGTTGCTTGTGTTGTTAAAGATTTGAACATCTTATAAAACAAATAAAAATAAAATGTAGGTAGCGAAAAGTAGGGACACGTGTATGTACCTAAAAAAAGAGAGAAAACTTTAAATTTTACCTAAAATAGTGGTATCTTATAGTTATTAAATGCATTATACAATTTTACAATTATATTGAATAAACAGCAAAATAATTGAGAAAATACAGTCAAATTTCCCATCTCATGCATTTGTATCTGTCTGAATTTCAAACTAAATATTAGGTGTAGAATATTAAAATATAAGACACTAACATAATATTTTTCTACCTATCTGGATATTTCTGTATTCACATGTGTATATGTGTGTGTGTGTGTGTGTGTGTGTGTGTAATTTCTTCATAGTATAGAAGGGTTTTTAAAATTTAAAGCAAGGAAAAAAAAATTTAAAGCAAGGGAGAAAATTATGCATTAGTTCATAAACATTCTTGATTAAAAATGAAGTGAAAAAAAAATTGAAGAAAACATTTGCAATGTAATAAGGACCATAAGTATTATTCCTAAATGTTCAGAGCTTCTTTAACCAACATAATAAGATATGCATCCTTATTAGGAAAAAAAAATGGGTAAGTAAAATGAGAGGAAATTTTCAAAAAGATAAGAAAGAAAGGCCAATAAAAATACAAGTGTACATACACAAATATATATAAAAATCTAGCAGAGTGTCAAGTCCATATAAAATATTAAGACATTAGAGAGCATTTTTAACTGTCAGTCTTTCAAAGGTGACACTTTGAAAGATGATGACTAGTGCTAGAAAGGTTATAGATTAACAGAACATTCAGATGCAGGTCTGAAAGGCATTAGGTATCTGATAACATGAGTCATAAATATTAAAAGAGTACTTAAGATTTTCTTAGAATTTTAATGATTTATTTCTTGAGAGGGAGACAGAGAGAAATATCCTGGATGGGGTCTCCAAAACACGATATTCCCCCAATTCCAGCAGCCAGCCAGGACCACCTGGGGAGGAAGGTCCAGAACAGAAATACAGAGCCTTCCCTTGGCCTTTAGTATCACACACAGTGCCCCCTACTGTCTGTGCCACTAGCTGGGCCACTTAAACCTCTTTGACAAATAAGTCCTCTTCTAACTATAGAAATTACAATATTAATTTAGCGAACTATTGGATATAATTGAATGACTAGTAATAAGGAATTGATTAAAGTGCATTATCTACAGTAATAGGCAAATACTAGAAATCACTTTATGGAAGAATATGTAGTAAAAGGAATGCACAATTTGTATATTGGTTTAAAAAGTATGGAATGGCATATAGAGTATGATCTCAGGTGTTTGAAAAATTATTCAAAGACATCAGAAAAATTAAAACAATGCTTATTTCTCGCTAGTGTTTTTTTGGGTGAGCTTCATGCAATTTTGTGTTTTTTCTTTATTATGCAAATTTCTATAATAACCGTTTATTAGTTTTATGAACATTATAGAACCTATGAAAGCTATTTTCTTAATAAAAATATTTGCTTAGCATTCTTCTTGTTTGCTTCTCCTTTGTGAATGCATGTAGTAAATGGTGTGTTTTTAATTTAATGAAATAAAATGCATGTGCCTTGGGATATTGCATTTTATTGTTTTCACCCAGGGGGCCATTAGTTCCTTGTTAAGTGTCTTTACTTAGAACAGTCAGCAAATATAGTGAGAACAGCTACCCCTAAATAAACAGAATAATAGACTGAATGTAGCTACTGGGCAGAAAGGCTCACTTTGGGAATTCTGCTGTTTGGTCTCTAGGTTCCCATCCAAAGCTGTGGTGCAACGTTTTCACAATTGGAATCCAAATTGTATGAATAGTCACTCTATGTTTCCCAGAGGACCGGCCTAAGTTCTTTCCACAATCATGGTTTGCATGGAATAGGAGCAACACATAGAAAAAAGAGCCCCTGACTACTGTACTTGAATGCCGGTCTGCTGGCCAGGACAATGAGCAACTGTGCCATTTTTTGCTTACCTCAATCTCAGCCAGAATTCTCCAAACCTCAGTTTTCTCATCTGAAAATCCACTTGCATAGCAATTCTTCATTTGCATAATTTTGTGAGAATTAAAATTAAAATGTTGAAAGCACCAGGCTCCTTGTTATGCTTTATTATCGTAGGTCTTATGATATAGCATCTTTCAGCAAGCCTGAAACTAAATGAAACTATGTGCTGTTTTTAGCAACGACACAGCAAGCTGCTTTAGTCCAACAACATACTAAGTATGTGTATGTAAATTCATGAGACTGTTTCCCTCTTGTGCCATATGGAGACAGTCTCATGACTTTAAAGCCATTTGTAGATGGTGTTAAAAATGAGACTGATTTTTACGTTACAGTTTAATATATCTCTTGAGACTCTTCTTAATTAGCCATCACATTAGTAGTTTAGACATTCCTAAATATGTTTGCTAAATAAATTGGAGAATGGCATACAATGGCATTGCCTCGGGCAAAACTGTTCATTGACATTTCTTTTGTGGCTATTTTTTTCCGTATTTAATTCAATCGCTTTTTCAAATATGGTGTTAGTTTTTGTGATAGGAAATAAAAATTTAAAAATGTGTTGACAGGCCTGTCAAGCAAAAACAAATGAACTATATATACATATGTACTTATACATACACACAAAGATATAAAACGTCTTCAAAAGTTCATAGAAAATGCATAGATACTATGTATGGATTCAAAACTTTTTTGCAATAGAATGAACTCATACTTTAATTCTATTTTCTGTAAAATTTGGAGGTTCCATCAAATACATGATTTGTATATATTTATGTGTGTATACAGATAATGTATACATGTATAAATATATATATATATGTATATACACACAAACATATACAAATGATATATTTGTGTGTATGCATGTGTGTATGCAGATAATGTATACAAATATATATAGATAAATATATACAGATACACACACACACACACATAACAACTGGTAGACCATAAGCCCTCAAACAGACTTCCCGTCCTGATGATCATGAGTGTGAGCTCGTCTGATATATCCTTATTGAAATGTTCATACTATTCTGTTTGCTGCTAGAATGCGCATGAAAATGACAGCTAACTACTCTAGAGGCTATACATCGGTACCCTTCTGAGAAGCGGGAAACAAAATGTTCATGTGCTGTGGATCTAGAGCAATGAGGAGGCACTGAATCCAATCATTCTTTCACGATCACTCTCATTCATTCTTATTGATTCCTTTATTTATGATGATTAGCACATACTAAGTGGCAGACACTGTGTGGAGCTTCCATAGTAGCAATAGTCAAGGGATTAATTGTTCTTTCAAAAAGACAACTGTGCCTTTGTTTACTTAAACATGTGCCTAATCACCTCAATGTTCTGTGAGACGGATTTTTGGCTTACCTCAATCACTATTTTATTTGCTCAAATGAACGGAAAAGACAGTGAAAAAAGCATGCTAAGAAGGGCCAGCAGGTGGCGTGGTGGTTAAGGCACTGGACTCCTACATAGCCGACCACTGTGTCTCTGATCGACTGGGTTGAAAATCATGCCAGAATGCCAGACACAAAAATCTAAAGAGGAGAATGAAGAAGGGATTATGGTGTGGCCATTCCCCGTGAGAGGTGATTTTTCACTTTCCCTCTCTGTTAAAGAACACATTGAAGAAGCTTTTCTCTGTCTCTCTTTGGCAGGTGCACGCATACTACAGCAAAAAAGGGGAAGAGGGGAAGGGACCAGTGATGGTGAAACAGTAAAACTCCACACTCTGAGAGGCTGACCCACATGGGAATGGTGCTGATTCACATTTGGAAACTTCCCTGAGTATGTTGGGCACGTGTGTGGCCAGAATCAGCACTATCAGAGGCCGGGGGTGGATTGCAGCATTAACAATCTGGGGTGTGTGTGTGTGTGTTTGTGTGTGTGTGTCCTCTCTTCCTCTCATACACTCATGGAATAAGTAAATAAAAAAGATCATAAGAAATTGTTTTCTATAATTCTTCCATGTAAATGGTGTGTGTGTGTGTGTGTGTGTGTGTGTGTGTGTGTGTATACATATATATACACATATATATCCTAAATAGTAAAGAAGGTGGGGTGTTTTTGTACTTTTCATCAGCCAGACAGGGCTGAGCCTGTCTACATATAAATAAAGATGCCATGAGGCACAGTTGTCATGATCTGGACTGTGGTTACCGTTGCTAAGGAATCCCCCAAACTCCTTGAGCTGCCTCTGGTCTAAAGGACATCTGTTTGATTTAGACCTAGCACACAAACCACAACACTGTTAGGAGGGTTTCAGAACTGCTAAAATTGAAAACAATCTGGTATGTGAATAAATGAACAAGGATGGCTCTTTTTTGAAAGAGAAGTGAATATTCTACTTGATGTGTGTTAGGAGATATATTTAGTGAGACAAAAGCCCAGAGTGGAAAGAGCTTTTATCTCAGAAGTCCTAGAATTGGATTTCTTTGTTGTCCACTTCTTAATCCCCTTCTCTTCTTTTCCTTAAGATTATTTAGAGTAAAAGCAGGGGAATAATATGTTGTGGATTCAAATGCTGAGGACTGGAAGATAACAAGTGCAAGGGGAGAATCAATGATATCAGAACTGCCAGCTGACATCCATGTCACCTAGATGTGAAGCTACCCCATCCCTTGTGTCTCTTCAAAGCAGTGTCTCATTTGAAGGTCACATTGTCTCTAACTTTTAGCTGCCATGTGTTTTTGATGTAAGCAAAAGCAATTACTAAGTTTTTATTTTCTTTTTACCATTCTTCACAATTTTAACAGCTAATATGAAATGCCAAACCACCACTAATTGAACATTGATTTTGGAATCAATTAAACAGCCGGCTCAGTTAAGAAGAACACATGAAGAAGTTTCATCAACTGTCTGTGTCCCCAGTGGAAATCGCTGTTAAATTTCTCTGGCTGGGTACTAAGTAATAATTCACAGCTTTCTTGCGATCCAAAGAACAATTTGCAAGTTTGGCTATTAAGTTTGGAGAGACAACTTTATTATGAAGATTCTAATTCCAGGGTTACCACAAGATAAAGTAAGCTATAATTTTGAAGGATAATATAAGTGAAGTTTACTTAAAATATAACCAAAGAAAAATACTTCAGTATGGCTTATCCTTTCTATCCTTAATCCTATGACATTTATGATCTTTGAGTATCAGACTAAATATTTCACATAGCAATCCTAAGGTGTGGGCTTTCATTCTAAATGAATATTTGTAAAAAATGAAGGAAATGATGTTACCAGGGCTCAGACCTGTAAGAGTTTGTCTCCTGATATAGCATGCTATAACATTTTTTTTTTTTTTGAGTGGTTTTGGCTATAGGGCCTGTGCACTCACCAGAATGACAGAGAGACAGAAAGTGAGAAATCATCCCCCCACCCCGGGGCGGGGGAGGGGATGGTCATGCCGCAATCCTGTCTCCTCCGTTCTCCTCTTGGGATCTTGGGCACGCATGCACATGCACCTGGAGTGAGTTTAAGCCACCGAGTCTGGGACTCTAACCACGGTCGACTACATGGGAGTCCAGCAACATAGCCATTATGCCAACTGTTGGTCCCAGCATGCTGTAACTTCTAATTGTCATACTTAGTTTTTTTTGTTTGTTTGTTTTTTGAGAATCTATTTCTATACTCTATACTGTTTCATGTGAATGATCTCATTTAATGTTCACACATTTATACTTATAGCTACTCCATGCTCTTTCCTAGATGATAAACAAACTTGAGGCTTAGAGAAGAAAATTAATATCCCTGAGGACACACTGCTAGTGAAAGGTAGAGCAAGATCTCTTAATGAGCCTTTGACTCCACATCCTTCACTCTCACTGACCATAGACTATACCACTACTTTGTCTGTATGTGATAATAACATTTATAGAGAGTATTATTCGTCATAGAACGGTTATGTGAACACTGATAAGTGATGAGGAGGGTTAGGTGGATGGAAGCTCATATATATTGCCATTCAGCCCTGACAAGGACATAGGAAAGTGAGCCAAATTCCCTGGAGAACTGTGGTTCTTCTCTGTTTTAGGATGAGGGGCTATGTGGTGGAAGGGATGGGCCAAACATGGTCTGGAATTTTCCAGTGACCTCTATTCTGTTTCTTCATGTTGTTTACTTTAGGGGTTATCAAAGACATATAGCACCATGTGAAATAGAGAGGAATTGAAGCAGACTTTGCCCACGCCACATAATTCCAGAATGAAAAAGAAAGTTCCTCTTTTGGTTCAGGCCTGCTAAGTATGTCAATAAAGTGTATACAGAGTTTTCTACATAAAAACATCCTTGATAGTTAATGTCTATGGCATTACCTTTGCACGAGAGAGAAGAAAGCTGCAGTAAAAACAAACTAAACCAGTGCCTAGTGCTTGTCCCTTAAATGAGCCAGGCAATAGGGGATTCGAGAGTTTAGATGACCATGCATATTCTAAAGGCAGGAGGCTGACAGATGCCAATAATACCAGAATAATCTAAAAGTGTTTATTAATTGATAATGTTAAACAATCTTTTCTATTTTTTTAGTACCCATTAAAAATGGGTTCCCTCCAACACACAAACACGCACACACATAGGCTGAAACAGCATCCAAAGAACTGTAGAGAAGTCATGAATAATCTCCCCAAAGCAGACATTTCACTTGATGTATGCATGAGAGTTCATGAGGAAATGAAATGAGGGAGAAAAATGTCTCTTCTTGTTTGAATATATAAGAAAATTAGGTTGTGACCTACAAATTTTGCTCAAATGCTTGAAACGCCCAAGAGCCTATTTGTAGAGAAAAGGCAATGGTAACAGGTTATTTATTACTATTACCCAGAATGATTGCACAAGAACACAAACCAATGATTAAATTTACTAATTGAGCATCATCATACACTGTTACTACACTTAGTCATTTGAAAGAATGGTTGCATGAAACTCTCACCTTGTGCCATGGATAGCTGGAGTCCGATAAGAACCCTTTGAGTTTTTACTAGATGTTTTTTATTTTTTTAGGTGATCTCAAATAGTCATTTGAGTGCAAAAATGTCAACTTGGCAAACTGTTTTGATTCTCTTGATAGTTTAAAGTCGATGATAGTTAAAGAATTTATTTAGATACTTCTTGGTGTACAGAATGGCTTACCACTTGATTAAAGCCTGAAGAAACCATAGAAAACACAATACCTTCAAGATGCCAAAATTATAAAATAAATACTTCAACATACTAGATAATTAGAACAATAACAAATACTTGTTAAGTATCACAAATGCACCAGACACAATGCTAATAAAACAATAACAAATACTTATTAAATTCTGCAAATGCATCAGACACAATGGGATTGATTTTAGCACATTTGTTTACCTAATTTCACAATACTACTATAACATAAAGAGTATTAATGGGGACCAGCAGTTAGCATAATGGCTATGTTGCTGGACTCCCATGTAGTTGACCGCGGTTCGAGTCCCAGACCTGCTGGCTTAAACTCATGCTGGGCGCATGTGTGTGCATGCCCAAGATCCTGAGAGGAGAATGGAGGAGAAGGGGTTGCAATGTGGCCATCCCCCCTGGGCAGTGATTTTTCGCTTTCTGTCTCTCTGTCTCTCTCTGTCTTTCTGGTAAGTGCATGCGCCCTATAGCAAAAACCTCTCCAAAAACAAAAAAAGAGTATTACTGACCTTATTGTACCATGGAGGAAACTGAGACGGGTGATATGAACGTGTACAAGACCACACGGCTGGTAAGCAGTAGATTCCTGATTGACTAAAGATCTTCCAGTTCAAGAGCTTGTATTCTTAAACAGTAAACTGATTTGAGTATGTTCTTCTCCTTGGAGGAAAAGACTTAGAAAGAGAAATTCTCTATCAACTCTAAAATGCCATACCTCAAATTCAATTCCACAATGCTTGAAAATCATCTGCGATCAAAGTGCCCTCCTAAACTAAATCAGTGTTTGACAAAAATTAGTCATGGATTATTATTTATGAGTCATATTTCAAGGGATTTTATTTATAAAGTAACAAAAAAAATCTATGTTATGATGTCAATTATCCTATGAGAGAGAGTAGAAGCCAGTGTATTTTTAAATTCTTAAATGTTCCTCCAAAGGACAGCTTAAAGTCATAGGTATAGAGAAAATGAATAAGATTATCATTTTGCTTGGTATATAATGTCAGGAAAATTGCTTAACCTTTCTAGACTTATTTCCTTATGGGCACACATACACACACACACATGCGCGTGCACGCCTCTTATTCTATTGTCGAACAATGTTGTGAGACTGACATAATTGTCAGTGAAAGGGAGTTCTGCTACCAGAAACGATAAAATAAGTATTTTGGAACTACCCTGCCTGATTAGAGAGAGAGAGAGAGAGAGAGAGAGAGAGAGAGAAAATCTGAATTTAAAAAGTCTACTCTACAGCATTTTAGCATGCTAATAAGATCATGAGGAATGTCTAGATGAAGATGCTGGAGACAAAGAAACCCAGAGAAGTAAGCTCAATACTTGAGCTACCTTTTCCCAACAGCACACGCACATTTTGGAAGAGACAGCTGAGGAACTGAACAAGTTGTGGACAGATTTTGTGCAGATAAGGAGATAAGATTGCAGCTCACTCCCCCTGTAATTTTGGGTGAAGAATGCTGAAGTTTACATGCCAGTAGTAAAGACGAGCCAGAACAAGACTGGCCTTTACAGGAACTGAAGCTCACATTAGATAAAGGAAATCTGTGATTCTAATGCACTGAACACAAGGATTCTGACTGGAGTAGAGCAGGGTTTCTGAGGCACTAGAAGCACTTTCATCTCTGGCCTGGGGGTAATTGCAAGTTACCTCATGATTGGTCATTGATCTGTGCACTTACGATTTGTATGCATCTCTGTACTGGTTTTATGTTTCAATAAAAACTCTTTAAAACAGTCATTTTTAAGGAAAAAAAAAGTACTCCCTTTGGTATGTTAGAGGTTTATGTTTTCTTCCTATTTTCAGGAATTTTGTCAGTAACATATATCCCATAAAGGTCATATCTTCTATAACAAACTTTTAAATACAAACAATACATAGGACAATCAAAATGTGTCCTGAAACCCAGAATTGTGTAATACTGGACTAAGAGTTCCGCTTTTGTCTGTAATGTAGCCACACTATTAAAATGATACAAAGGAGAAGGCAGGAGATGGAAGACTGTATTCTCTACTTCTAGGTGATGAAAGAGAGGCACAGAGAAGAAGAAGAGAGGGAGAAGGAGAAGAGAAAGAGAAGAAAGAGGCAGAGGAAGAGTAAGAAGAGGAAAAGGAGGAGGGAGAGAGAAAGGAAAAAAAGAAAAAAAGAGGGAGGAAGGAAGGGAAGAATGGAGGAAAGAAGAGGAAAGAAAAAATCTTTGGAAAACAGGTCCCTATAGCACTTTATTTTCAGGAAAATGCCTAGGCTGTCAGTATCTCCATTTCTAAAACCTTCTCAAGACTCTGCCTTCCTGCTGGAGGCTCATACCAAGTTCAAATCCTGATGTTTAGGAATCCTATTAAACACAATTCTTTAAGATGAAAGCCTCTTACCAAAGTTTCTGGAATGCAACAATATCATAAATTTATTTTCCTATTTAAAGTGTTTGTTTTGGGCACAGGAAGCAGTGCAACTATAAAATGTGACGCTCTGAGAGACTGACCCATACAGGAAGTTCTGATTTTATTTCCAGAGATTTCTTTTAGTATGCTGGGCATACACATGCCCATGATCTGGGGCTGGCGGAGGCTGAATGTGGATCAGAGCATCAAGACCCTGTCAGGGTGCTCTTTCTCTTCCTTCACTCTTGGATGAAATAAAGACATTTAAACTTTTTTTAAAGTGTTGGTCTTTCTGATGTTTAAATAATCAGATACAGTCAAGACACGAATGATCTAATATCCTAGAAGAACTTAATGTGATGTAGAAAAGATATGCCAACTATTTCTACCACTCGAAAGAACCAGATGAGAAGACTTCCTTCTTTTTTCTCACATCCAAGATTCTATCAATTTTTATTCAATTGAAACTGTCAATTTTTTTGTTTGTTTTTTAGCACATAACTCTGTGCTTTTAGAAGATAGTATTTTTTTTTTTTTTTTGGAGAGGTTTTTGCTATAGGGCACGTTTGCTCGCCAGACAGAGAGAGATAGAGAGACAGAAAGCGAGAAGTCATCCCCCAGGGGGGATGGCCACACCACAATCCCCTCTCCTCCATTCTCCTCTCGAGATCTTGGGCACGCACACACACGCGCCCGGCGTGAGTTTTAAGCCATCGGGTCAAGGATACAAACCACGGTCAACTATATGGGAGTCCAGAGACAGCCATTATGCTAACTGCTGGTCCCAGAAGATAGCATTCTTAAAAGCTTTGAACATGGTGTTTGGAAACCAGACAAAGTTAAGTCCACACACTGGCTCTGCAGTTATTCTACTTTGAGACATCAGGCAAGCCACATCACATTCCCAGTCTGTTAGATATACTAACACAGACTTCTTTGTGTTTTTCACTCAGTACAGAGACTCGAACATGAGACATCTCAGCAAAGGCTATTTTCTTGGCTTTTATTTTCCTTTTTCATTTTTTTAAGAGTGTGTTTATCAGTGGCTGTGCTGCTGTATACCAAACCAATCAGATGACCTGCCCAATATAAATTTTGAATTATGCTTAAACCATGTTTGTGTTACATTTAAATAAAAGTGAAGATCCAGAATTTTGGAATCAGGGTTAGGTGGGCTGCATGATGACCGAGACTGGCTTCACATTTTCCTCAGCTTGAATAAATTTTATAAAGGCTTCTTCCTGACTCTATGTCCTGACCTCCCTTTTCTTAGAGCATTAACTTTAAGAAACTTACCATTGGGGGACCAGCAGTTAGCGTAATGGCTATGTCGCTGGACTCCCACGTAGTCGACCGCGGTTCGAGTCCCGGACCCGGTGGCTTAAACTCATGCCGGGCACGTGTGCGTGCGTGCCCAAGATCCCGAGAGGAGAATGGAGGAGAAGGGATTGCGGCGTGGCCATCCCCCCTGGGGGGTGATTTCCTGCTTTCTATCTCTCTGTCTCTCTCTGTCTGTCTGGCAAGCGCACGCGCCCTATAGCAAAAACCTCTCCAAAAAAAGAAAAAAAAAAAGAAAAAGAAACTTACCATTGGGAACCAGCAGTTAGCGTAATGGCTATGTCGCTGGACTCCTAGTCGACCGCGGTTCGCGTCTCGGACCCGGTGGCTTACAACTCACGCTGGGCGCGTGTGCGTGCATGCCCAAGATCCCGAGAGGAGAATGGAGGAGAAGGGATTGCGGCGTGACCATCCCCCCTGGGGGGTGATTTCTCGCTTTCTGTCTGTCTCTATGTCTCTCTCTGTCTGTCTGGCGAGCGCACGTGCCCTATAGCGAAAAACCTCTCCAAAAAAAAAAAAAAAAAAAAAGAAACTTACCATTGTAAATCCTCTCTCTGACCTTTTGAGTAGTAGATTATTTTAGAACTTAATACATTTTATACATTTATTCATACACACATACAAATATATATATATATATATATATATATATACATATATAAATATATATATATATATATATATATATATATATATATATATACACACACACATATACATATATATTTATATGGGAGTCCAGCAGCTTAACCACTATGCCACCTGCTTCTCCAGGAAACTATTTCTTTAAAATGTTACCAACCAGTGCTTTAACCACAACACTTAACTCACTCCAAGTGGTAGACTACTGTCTGCCTTGAAAATAAAGAGAAACTTTATTTTTCATCTGAGTAAAGCTAATTAGCAAACACAGGTTGCCTTTGATCCCATTGAAGAGCTGGGTCTCTCCACTTGCTCTGGGCTCTCTCCCCTATTGCAGTAAATGGTATCAAAATGAAATCAACTTCTGTCTGCTTATTTTTTCCACTATGGTTTTCTTAACAAGAACAACATGTGTGTGTGTGTGTATGTGTGTGTGTGTAAATATATATACAAATATATTTATGACATATATGTTTATAATTTATTCATATCTGTATACCTGTAAGTTTATCAGCATTTCTGGTACAGAAAAACTATAAAACATAAAGTTGACGGGCCAGTAGGGGGCCTGATAGTTGGTGCTGGGTTCCCACATGGCCAGTCACAGTTCAAGTCCCAGAACTGGTAGCTTGAAAACACGAGAAACAAGTAGATAAATAAATAAATGTTAAAAAAAATAAAAAACATAATGTTGAAGAAAGAGCACAAAGTATAACTCATGAATACATCATCGATCCAATGTTTCAGTGAGTTGATAAAGGAGTCAAGAAATACTAAATAAAGTAAGAGAATTGGGAGTTAGTACATTTTTCCCATCATAGATCAGAGTCAATTCTCTCTTCTCCTCCCCCACCTTTAATTTACTCTTCACTACTTCATTCTACTTACTTCCAAGGTTTAATGTAAAGGGTATTTGAAAATAAATAAACATACATAGGACATGGACAAACAATCCAAGTGAAAAACATAACCATTAGGAACAAACCATTCACTATGTGACTCACTCGGTGTTCAGCACCTTAAGCAGGATCGGCTCTACTGTTTTGAACAGTGATGGAAATTTTCTTTGCCCTTCCTTTAACACATTTCTTAGGGAAGTGCTGATCTTCATCCAAAAGAAGAGCTCAGTTCTGCTTACTAAGCACAGGTAACCTCAGCCACCTCTGATATATCTGTTTGCACAATTGCTTTCAGCTGGAATACTGTCATGAATATCTTCCAACACACTTTTCTTCCTAGGAAACTATGCATTAATAATTAGTGAGCTACACCTGTTCCCTCTGTCACATCTGATTCATTATTTTCATAACAGGAACCTACCAACAGACTGTGCAGGAATCAGAGTCTTACTTTTCATTTTTTTATATGACTCGGTTAAATCCTTCACTAAGCAGACAGGGCTGTATCTAATATCTGTGGGATGTTGTGGCTTTAAAAAAAAAAGAGGTAGAAATCAATGCCTGTTTGTTCAATAACAGGGCAAAAGAGAAAGGAACACGTTTGCAAACAGCAGGTGAGGCTTTCAATTTGGAAAGCAATCAGAGTATCAGTTGTCTGCCTTCAAGGGCAGAACTCACAGGTATATACCAATACAGGGGAGGAGATTCGAATGTAGCTCTTCTTTATTTTGTGATTTATGCATTCACAAAGACATTTCTGACAATCCTGCGTATGTTTTGATTCTGTAAGCTTATGCAGGGAGGCTCAACTTTGATTCTTATCAGTCTGCCTAGAGTTGTTGCTTGTTTGTGAGTATATCTTAGGAAAAAATATTCAAATTTGCTTTTTAATAGAAAGGTGTGAATTTAAAATTATGGGCATATATTAGTTCTATAAAAAATAGCCCACATCACCTTTAGAGTTCTTATTATTTGCCAGGCATTGTAGCAGGCACTGAGAACACAGGTTTTGCCCCTGAGAAATATCAATGACTCATTCTTAGAAGTCAAACTTGAATAAGGATTACAATCCAGAAGAATGGAATCTTATATAGAATGAAAATATAATCCTACATATAAAGAAAAACATTCCAGAAACAGGGGATGACATAACAGTTATGTCACTCACTGGACTCACATATACTGTGTTCAAGCCTCAGGCACGACGGCTTAAAACACGACAGGGCGGGACCAGCAGTTAGCGTAATGGCTATGTCGCTGGACTCCCACGTAGTCAACCGCGGTTCGAGTCCCGGACCCTGTGGCTTAAACTCACGGCAGGTGTGTGTATGCGTGCCCAAGATCCCAAGAGGAGAATGGAGAAGAAGGGATTGCGGCATGGCCATCCCCCCTGGGGGGTGATTTCTCGCTTTCTGTCTCTCTGTCTCTCTCTGTCTGTCTGGCGAGCGCACACGCCCTATAGCAAAAACCTCTCCAAAAAACACACACACACACACACAGGGCACGTGTGTATGAGTGCCCAACATCTCAAGAGGAGAATGGAAGAGAAGGGACTACAGTGTGCCCATCTCCCTTGGAAGGCAATTTCTCATTTTCTTTCTCTCTGTCTCTCTGTCTCTTCAGCGGATACATGCATCCTATAATAAAAAAATCTCTCTAAAAAAATCCATCATTTTTATTTTGTATTTTTTTCCTTAAAGACAAGGTCTCTCTATGTCGCAGTCTTCCTTCCCTAGCCTCCTGAACAGTTGAAACAAAAGCACATGCCTTGATGCCCAGTGTTCAGGGAAGGGTGAGAACTGGACCTTGATGTCCCATCAGACCTCAGCCAAGGTGTGCTACTATGACTGGGCTCATTCTTTTCTGCATAGTAAAAGCACAACTTTTTTTTTTTTTTTTTTAAATTCACTAGTGGGTGTGTGTACTCACCAGAGAGAGAAAGAGAGAGAGAGAGAGAGAAAGGGAGAAAACATTTTCCATGGGAGATGAAAACTCCTACGGAGACTTGGGGCATATGAGTATGCCTGATATGTTTTTCAAGCTACCAAGTCCAGGACTTGAACTATGCAGCCAGCCATGTGGGATCCAGCCGCCCAAACTTCTCTTTTAAAATAATGCATATAAAAACAAAAATAGGGAAAACTGTATTTAGCCCAGTATTGACTTTTCTTGGAGACACATGAATCATATAACACCATGGGAATCATGAGTTAACTGAGTGGAGAGAAAGTGGAGGTGTTGCTGGGTTTTCTCAAGTCCTTCATAACTGTAAGAAAATCTCTAGTTGCATTCTGAATAAGATGTGAGAATCGAACACTGATTTCTTTCCTGAAGCCAATGTGAAAACATTATTTTCAACACTATGAGAGAGGCAGTCTCTGGTTTCCTTTGCTCAAAAGAGACAACCTTAGATTTGAACCCAGGAACTCTGATAGTGATTCCTATTGTTTTTCCATGTTGAACAGCATCCTAACACAGCACATTCTACATGGTCACATCTAACAAATATCTGTCAATGAGATTTATTCTGAAAACATCTTTCTTATTTTATGTACTTATAGTATTACATAGTTATGGAGCACTTTCAAATATGAATGGGATATATCTGTTTGGTCTGGAATATAAACAGAACACAAGTGCACAGACCCTTACACCAGAGAGATGATGATATAAAAAAAAATGTTATAAGAAAAGAAGATTACAAAAAAAGAGGAGAGAGATTTCAAGTCTTTAGTATCTTTTTTCCCTTTTTATTTATTTATTTATTTACTTATTTTAGTATATACATTAAATCGCATTGTTTAGCTTACAATGTGAAAGTCTTTAGTATCTTAGGTATTGTATCTGTGGGGGATCCTGGCAAGAAACACAAAGGTCAGTAGAATGAAGGTAACTCAAAGCTTTTAATAAAGAGATTATTTAAACAAACAAGCATAGGGCATAACCATGGGGAGAAGAGGGAGAAGGAGGATATCAGTACTCTAGACAGGAAGGGGGAAGGGAAGGGAGGGATCACCACAATGAATGGCTTCCTGACAGGAGCTGTGACTGTCAGGGAGAAAGAACCAACTTCCTGTTACCCTGCAGGAAAGAACCAGGGGGAATACAGGTCTCATCCTCACTCCTGTTTCCCTTGAGGCCCACTATTGTCTATCATTGGCCAAGTTATGTAGGAAGACGAAGTGGAGAAAATTGTTCATGCTGTCCACACAGACTAACCTTCCAGAACCAGGACAGGGTGAAGGTTGAGTCTGGAGAGGCGAACAGAAGATCTTGATGCCAGAGCACGTTTTGCCCGTCAGTATCCACTCTTAATTATCCAGTTTAGGGTACTCGGATTCTCATCAGTTATTGCATCACTATACAATGGTGGATATTCTTTTATACTTCCAATAGAAACCTTTAAAACTTCTTTTCATCATTATTACCTTTCAAATAATTCAACAGGACAAAAAAGGATAAAAACAAAAATATTAAAATACGGCTTTACCAGTTTCTACTTCTGTATCTGTTCCGTAGTTGTTTCCAGAGTTTAATTTGATAATAGAATTTCTTCTCCAACCCTTATTCCATCTATTCCCCACCCCTCTGATGACATCTCTGTTGAATGGATTCTTTACCTCATGGAAACACAAACATTGATTACAGTGGACTGTAGGTCCTGGATTCTAAAGCTCTATATTGCTGTGCTGGACTCCCACATGGCTGACGGAAGTTTAAGACTTGACCCAAGTGGCTTGAAACTCATGCCGGCTATGTGTGCATGCTCAAAATCCCAGGAGAGTGGAGGAGAAGGGATTGTGGGATGGTCACCCTCTCTGGGGGTAGATTTCTCACTTTTCCTCTTTCTGTCTTTCTCTGACAAGTGCACGTGCCCTATGGGGGTAGGGGGAACCTTTAAAAAACTAATAAAAAGCTATATTGCTGTGATTTTCCATTCTTGGAAACCTAATGGGCAATCCAGTGTTTCTCTAGGTTCCAAATATAAATATGTTTAGTCTTCTTTGTTAGAAATATTTTTTTTTAATTTTTTTTAGGTACACAATTCAATCACCCAATACCTATATCTTTGTAGTTTAAAGAATTTAAAATGGCCAGGAAAGAGTCTTGTCTTCTAATTTAACAGAACTATGCTGGGAAGTAGAGGCATTTCTTTCTCAATTTCTTATGCACACAGTTCAAGTTTGTTGATCCAGGAAGTCAAGATTGTTTACGTGAGGGACCAGCAGTTGGCATAATGGCTATGTCACTGGACTCCCATGTAGTCGACCATGGTTTGAGTCTCAGAACCAGTGTTTTAAACTCATGCCAGGTGCGTGTGCGTGCATGCCCAAGGTCCTAAGAGAAGAATAGAGGAGAAAGGATTGCAGCATAGCCATCCCCCCTTGGGGGTGATTTCTTTCTTTCTGTCTCTCTGTCTCTTTCTGCCTTTCTGGCAAGCACATGCACCCTATAGCAAAAAAAAAATGTTTAAGTGAGTTATAGGTATAGTGGTAAGTAGATATATATTACCTATATCTATTGATCTCTGGACTAAGCATTCAGGTTTAGAAGTTACTATATATTGACTGATTACTGAAGACTAGATTCCCTTCTGTACACTAGCACCTCTGCCATATAGGGCATTACCTCCAAGATAAAACACCAACTGATCCTTTAATAAACAATTATACTATCCCATCAAGCCAGGCCTTTCTGAATAATGAGCATATAGGAATCCCAGTTATTTCTAAATATAATCATAAATATTTTTGATTCACCTTCCTTTGCCATTAAATGACAACCCTAGCAGTCATCAATATTCTGATTTAATGAATAATGTATTCTGAAAATCCAAAAATGTTGGTCAAATTTCTAGGAACAGAGAGAGCCAGTTCATACCTGAGATAAGAGTCTGCCCTATGATGGCAAATCACTGTCTTATTCATGATGGAAAGAATTTGTACAAATCTAGGGACTGACATTCATGTTTGCTTTCCATTTTTTTTTTATGATGACCTTGTCTAATCAGTCACTAAGTACAATGATGTCTCTTCTATAGCTTATTTATTATTTATTTATTTCTTTTTTTTTTCTTTTTCCTTTCTCTCACTTCCATATTACTGGACTTCTTAAATGAGCATTTTTTCCAAAAATGTAACTAAAGTTGCTATTTTTTTAAATATACATTTAAAAGAACCACAGCAAATGTATTAGTGTCCCATCAGCTAACCAAGTGGAGGAAACCAAAATTGGGGCCAGCTAGTGGCATAGTACTGAGCCAACACTCTGCAAGGCTGATCCACATGGATGGGTCTGTGTTCATTTCTAGAGACCTCCCCGAACATCATGGGCATACGCGGCCATGATCCAGGGCTGACTGAAGCTGGAGGTCACTCATATCCTGAAGACCCTGTTGGAGTTGTCTGTTTCTTTTTCTTCTTGTCTATCTCTCAATCAGAATCCAAAAGTAAAGAAGAAAGTCTTCTAGCTCCTGATAATTATATCTGATGGTGAATTTAGTCTTCTCTATCTCGTGCACATGTAAATATCATACCATCATGCCTAAATTAAAAATTAAAAGATACTAAGAAAACATTTCACATAAATTAATTAACTTAGAATGCTATTAACCTTAAAATTGGGATCTATAAAGGAATAAGATGTTTCTTTTCTTAGGATCCAAGAGAATTGATTTTCTCTGAAAGACAGGTAGTCTGTTAGAAACTACTAAGAATGCTCACACCGGGCGCGTGTGCGTGCGTGCCCAAGATCCCAAGAGGAGAATGGAGGAGAAGGGATTGCGGCGTGGCCATCCCCCCTGGGGGGGTGATTTCTCGCTTTCTATCTCTCTGTCTCTCTCTGTCTGTCTGGTGAGTGCACGCGCCCTATAGCAAAAACCTCTCCAAAAAAAGAGAAGAAACTCCTAAGAATGATGGTAACTTAATTATAATATCATAACTATAGAATTTCATCTAGTTATATTTAAATTATCAACTTTCTGGTTGTACATGTTTATGTATGAACCTCCGAAAGAGATTTTTATATTTTATATGATCCTGGGACTTCTTTTAAGCTTAAAAAGATGTGATCTTGGAAATTTCTAATATTTCAAATTTCATAACAATAAAAATATTTTTATGTAATCTAAGTAATTTAAGATTTAGTAACAGAGGGACCAGCAGTTAGCGTAATGGCTATGTCGCTGGACTCCCACGTAGTCGACTGCGATTCGAGTCCCAGACCCGGTGGCTTAAACTCACGCCGGGCTCGTGTGCGTGCGTGCCCAAGATCCCGAGAGGAGAATGGAGGAGAAGGGATTGCGGCGTGGCCATCCCCCCTGGGGGGTGATTTCCCACTTTCTGTCTCTCTGTCTCTCTCTGTCTGTCTGGCGAGCGCACGCGCCCTATAGCAAAAACCTCTCCAAAAAAAAAAAAAAAGATTTAGTAACAGAAATATAATAGTAAACTCCAATGAAAATCACTCATCAGCATAGTTCTGTTGCCTCAGTTTCTTCAAGAAAGTTTGGTATGAAAAAGAAAACTAAACAAAACCAATGTAGATAAATGTTAGTCCTGAGAGAGTCAGAGGAAAGCATCCAACACTACTCTTATGGCAAGAAAATATAATGGTGTCCCTCCATAAATCTCAAGATACTCATCTGTCTGGATTTGGGTGAAAGATCTATTTTAAATTTTTATTGCTAGCAAAATATATTTTTTCTCACCAGAAGAAATCTGAAGCATAACACAGAAAACTGGCAAACATCAAGGAATTATCAGTTCTACAGAATTACGTTTAACTGTGTCTGATGTGTGGAAAAGATCTTTGCTAGAGGTGATACTTAAATGAAGTTGGCCTTAATTATAGTATAAATATTAATACAAATTTTAAATAATTCTCTCTATTAATTAGGGTTTTACTTTCTCTTTTCTTCAGATGAAGTTTAAATGATCATTTATACAATATGTTAACTTAGGTTTTGTTCAGATGAACATTTATTCATTCATCTGTCAATTTTGTAGGTATTTGTTTACACTTTACCACGCAAAAGTAATCAAGAAATATTAGTGTAAGGATAGACAAATAGATCAATGGAACAAATGAACCTAGAAATACAAACACGGCAGTCAATTCAATTTTAATAAAGGGATCAAAACAAGTAAATAGAGTAAAGAAAATTTTCATCAAGATGTGTTGGAATAACTGGACAAACATATGGATTAAGAAACAAACAAAAGCAAAAATTCTTGATTCTTATCTCATAACACACACACACACACACACACACACACACACTAGTTTAGGATAAACATAGAAGAAAGTGGAGGATAATATCTTCTTGACATCAAGGTGGTCAAAATTTCTTAGATTAGAAAAATCAATAGCCATGAGAAGAAAAACCTTCATAAAAATGAAAAGCCTGGACAGAAAGTGGAAAAATATGGAAGACTTACTCCTGACTGAAGCCAGCCAGGTTATGAAGGAGAGACATTGTATGTCCCCACATAATATATACCAAGTGTCCGCACTCTGTGACTGAAACTGATTGACTAAAAGATATAGAAACACAGTATATGGATGTAAATACCAGAGATAGTGTGTGTGAAAGAGGAGGGTCTGAGGAAGGACATTTAGAAGAAAAATAGGGAGACAAAGCATTAATGGGACAAAAAAATGTGGTATTATCTGTTGAAGATATTTTATAGTTTTATCAACTGGACTAGGGAGAAATGTTCACCTGTTGAAATATTCATTTTGTAAGCTAAATAATGTAATTGAATGTATAAAAGAAAATGAAAAAAATAATGAAAAGCCTGGGGCCAAATGGTGTCATGGTGATAAAACCAGATGTTCTGAAAGGCTAACTCAGATCAGAAGTTTACTGATCCCAGTTCAAGTGTGGATACTTCCTTGTGTGTGCCAGGTACACACTTGCCCATGATCTGTGTCTGGTTAAAGAATGGGAGTAGATACCAGTGTCAGAGCCCTGTTGGGGGTTCTCTATCTATCTATCTATCTATCTTGCTCATGAAAAATGGACAATCTGCCTGTATCTTTTATGGAAAAATGAATAAATAAAATATTTTTTAGAATTAAAGAAATGTAAGATCTTCAAAAGATTATTTGTATATTTATTATTTTTTAATTGCCAGAGGGTTCATACACTAGAGATAGACAGAGAGAGACACGCACACACAGAGACAAAAGAGAGAGGGGGAGAAAGCACCCCACAGAGGGACATGGTCACAACGCAATCCCTTCTCCTCTATTTTTCCATTCTATCAGGACCTTAGGTATGCACACACACATGCCTGGTGCATTTTTTAAGTTATTGAGGTGGGGACTCAAACTGCAGTCCCTTATCCAGTAGGCCATGGGGCTATCCTTAAGGACCATTTAGAAATTGAAAAATCAGCTACAAATTGGGAGCAAATATTTGAGTATGGAAAAAGATAGCAAGAGAACATATAGAGAGGCATGACATTAGTGGAACACGGGTATGGTTTATTACCTGTTGATGATGACGTGTATAGTTTTCTCAACTGGATTGGTCTGAGAAGTATTTCATGTTGGGTAAAGTATTTTTATAAGCAAAATGATAAATAGTGATTGACTAAAAAATTGGAATAATAATAATAATAATAATAATATTAATAATAATCGGGAAAAAAATGAAAAGTTATTGGATGATGAAGATGGGGATTTTAATGTCTCTGTATGACTGACATGCATGGTATTCCTTCTAGTAAAAGAAATGTAATACATGGGGCTGGCAGGTGGTGCAGTAGTTAAGGGCGCTGGACTCCCACAGGGCTGACTGTGGTTTGAGTCCTGGATCTGGCGTCTTGCTTTTTCACTTTCCCTCTCTTTCTTTCTCTCACTCTGTCCCCCTCTGATCATATTAATCTAAAAAGAAATAAAGCTAAATAAAAAAATAATTAAAAAAATAAATGCAATACACTGTAAAGTTACATGTGATTCAATATAATATAAATAAGATTATGATAATAAATGAATAAATAAATAAATAAATAAATAAATATTTTTAAAAATTGGAAACAAATATTTGCAATTCATCTATCAGGCAGAGAGTAAGTATGCAGAATAGGTAAATAACTCCTGCAAATCAATATTAAAAGCAAACATCAAGGAAAAATAGTTGACTAAATACTTCAAGAAGAAAATATGGGGAACCAGCAGTTAGCGTAATGGCTATGTCACTGGACTCCCATGTAGTCGACCGCGGTTAGCGTCTCAGACCCGGTGGCTTAAAACTCACGCCGGGCGGTGTGTGTGCGTGCCCAAGATCCTGAGAGGAGAATGGAGGAGAAGGGATTGTGGCGTGGCCATCCCCCCTTGGGGGTGATTTCTCTATTTCTGTCTCTCTGTCTGTCTGGCGAGCGCATGCCTCTCAAAAAAAAAAAAAAAAAAAAAAAAAAGAAGAAAATATGGATGTGGCTAAAGTTCCATAAAACGGCAGATACTGTTATTAGTCACTAGCAAAATACAAAGTAAAACCATCATGAGAGACATAGACCCTTAAAAATGGCTTAAGAAAAACTGAAAATACTGAATATTGGAGAGAATGTGAGATGTCTGGAATTCTCCCCGTTTTTGATCAGAGTGTAATATATTGCAATCCTTTGAAAATCTGTTTGACCTTTTTTTTTCATAAAATTAAAGATATATCTATACTATGACTATTTCTATCCCTACACATTTACTCAGGAAAGATAACAATGTATGTCACCCCAAAGTTTTGTATTAGAAAAGAAATGATTTTTATAAATAATGAGAACAAGCTGAAACAACTAGTATGCCCACGAAAAGGGAAAATGAATAATTTTGTGGCACAATGTGGTTTTATAGGATACTACTCAGCAACAAAAGGAACAGAATACTGATACATACAGCAGAATAAATAAAATTGCAACAAGTTCTGCCGAATCAGAAAAAGCACTACACAAAATAATACATACTGTATAAATCCATTCATGGGAAGTTCTGAATTAAGCAAAACAATCTACAACGACAGGAATCAGAGCAGACAATTCTTCTCCCAGGTTGGAGGGGTGGTTCAAGCAAACAAGCACTAATGAGTGTTCACGTTATGGGAACACTGTACATTATGACTGAGGTAGTGTTAAGGGTCATAGTCACTGTAAATCTAAGTAAATGCTTCACTGAAGATGCACACATTTTTTTTTTTCATATCGAAATTAAACAAAAAGTATTTCGAATAAAATCTGAAAATAAAATAAAGATACATACATGTATCATACAAGATTTAAGAACCTTGAATACATGTATGTAGAACCAAATTTCTCAACTCTCTAACCAGACCCTCACATCCCTGGATACATTAAAGAATGTAGGATAGCAATTCTTGGAAGACATTAGTCATTAGTAGAGGTCAACTTCTTTTAATTAATTTTAAAAAACATACACTAAGTACCTACTACTCAAGGATATGGGTGAAACAGAGATTAAAGAGGATTCCCTATCATCAGGCAACTTGTCTAATAGGGTTTAGAAGACTCCAGAGACAGTTATTTCATAAGCAATTTAAAACTATTAGAATGTTCTCTAGGACAGTGACAATGTCATAATCATGACAGTAGCCCTTGCACCTAGTGCAACATCTGAGATACAGAGTGAGAGAAAGTTTTAAAAGTGAATGCTATTGAAAAATAAATGAGACAACTTTAGGGCAAAATTAGAAAACAAAACATCTGGCTAAAATTGAGCCATTTCATTCCTATTTCAGTCCTTTAGCGTATCCAACTTATACAAGAACTTTGGGTTATGTTTTTATTTTTTTAGAGGTTTTGCCACAGGGGAAGTGAACTTTCCCGAGAGAGGGAGACAGAGATAGTGAGAGGTAAAGTGAGAAATCACCCCCCCAGAGGGAATGGCCATGCTGTAATACCTTCTCCTCCATTCTCCTACTGGGATCTTGGGCACACATGCACATAAGCCCAGTGTGAGTTTGAAGCCACTTGGTCCAGGACTCAAACTGTGGTAGGCCATGTGGAAGTCCAGCGATGTAATCACATGCCATCTGTTGGCCTCCAGGTTATGTTCTCTTAAAAAAACTACGAGGCAGAAGCAAAGGGGAATGAATATATGACCTTAAGGTTTATTTTTGTTTTAGTTTTTGTCATAATTCAGCAAGTAGATCCTGGAAAAGATGTACTGAATTTTCTAGGCAAATAGGAATTTAAGTATTTCTTTCTGTTAGCTACAACCCATTATCTGCTTTCTATATAGTAAAGCAAAAACACATGTGGTGTCAATAACAATACCAACAGAAAAGTGTGATGGTTAAGAACACTTAGAGGGCCAGCCCTGTAGCCTAGTGATTAAGGGAGCCAGATCCCACATGGCTCCCCGAGGTCTGATTCCTGGCCTGGGTGGCTGACAAAACATGCTGAGCATGTGTGAGTGCATGTCCCAACTCCTGACAGGATACAGAAACAGAGAAGGGATTGTGGTGTGACCATGCCCCATTGGGGGGCTGTCTCTCCCTCCTCATTCTCCCTCTGGCAAGTGTATGTGCCCTCTGGCAATTAAAAATAAATAAATAAAAAGAAGAAATGCTTTGAGTCCTGGCTCTGCCATGTACCAGCTGTGATAAAAATCATTTAGTCTCTTTTTGTCTTAGCTTCTCACCTGAAAATGGGAATAATTACAGTACATATATCACAGGGTGTTCCTGGGGATGAAGGATGTTCTTCATATAAACCTTGTAGAAATTCTTAACACTGAATAAATTATTATTATCATTATTATTATTATTACTAAAGGGTCATAAAGACCTTTGCATACTGCCTGACACTTGGTGACAATTTAATATATATTACTTATAATAATATTCCTTGTTTTTATTTCATTTTAATTAATGATTTAAACCTCAGCACTATGATGCCTATAATGATGAATATTTGTTCAATTCATGAGCAAACATGAATTTAAAAAGAAATCAAAATTGTCAAGTGGCCTGAGTTTATTTAAAGCAAACCAACACATTTCAAGACAAACTCTGAGGATATAATTAAATACTCTGCAAGTGACAAATCAAGGAAAGTAAAATAAAAACAAAGATGTTGTGTGCAAAAAGAAAGAGGGAAAATATTCTCATGCAAAATGGTCTGAATCGATCAGAGCAGATAATGGAATAGAGAGTCCCTTCTCAATGCAAAATCAATACTCTGATGGAAGAAAGACTATAGCTCATTTTAAAGTGAGAACACGGGCAGAACAAATAAACTAGGACATGTGTGACAGTGTTAGAAAACAAATTGTGACTTGTCACAGGAAGAAAATATCCGCGATTGAACGTGTGACATGGAGGCTTTCCTATAACTTAGAGCACAATGACTTAAGAAAGTAACAGAATGCTGAAAACAGCTTAAAAACGCACAAGAAGGAAAGGCAGAGATGGTTAAAAGCAAGACATAGTGAGTGAGGCAGGTTTGATGCCAGATTACCCTGTTTCAGTTATTGATCTTGCGTGCCTGCCCATCAGTATCTTTTCTGTTTGCCAGCTAATTCTTGTAACCCATGTGGAGTGGGCGTTCATGAGTTCACACACACACAAACACATACACGCCCTTGAACAGAAAATGAAACCCAGTTCCTTGAGGGCAGAAATCGTAAGTGATCTGGAAACCACTGCACTGACGTGAAAACAGTGTTGTAAGAATGGTGAGTGACCTTAATGAAAGTTTGAGAAAAAAATTAAGGATAAATCTTGTATACTTTACAGTCAGTCTATGAAGTGAGATTTATACCTGATGATTTTTTTTTTTTTTTGAGAGGTTTTTGCCATAGGGCATGTACATTCACCAGAAAGTCAGAGAGAGACAGAGAGACAGAAAGCAAGAAATCACCCCCCCAGGGGGGATGGCCACGCCTCAATCCCTTTTCTTCCATTCTCCTCTCAGGATCTTGGGCATACACACACAGGTGCCCAGCATGAATTTAAGCCACTGGGTCTGGGATTCAAACCACTGTGGACTACATGGGAGTCCAGTCACAAAGCCAACTGCTGGTCCCCATACCTGATGATTTCTTAAATTATAATAGAATATACATAACATAAAATGACCATTTAGCAATTTTTGAATGTATAAAATTCTGTAGCATGAGGTATATTTTCACTGTTGTATAAACATCACATTATGAACCCCCAAAACTTTCATAGTCCCCAATTAAACCTTTGTACCCATTAAACACTAACACTAGTTCTTCCTTCCCACCACATCCCCAGACCTTGTAAATCACCATTCTGCTTCCTGTTTTTATGACTCTAACTACTTTAAATACCTCATACAAGTGGAATTATATAGTATTTGTCTTCTTATGACTGGCTTATTTCATTAGCATAATATCTTCAAGGTATACAAATGTTGCAGCATGTGTTAGAAATTCATTCCTTTTTTAAAAATTCGCTACAGAGTGTGTGTGCTTGCCAGAGAGAGAAAGTAAGAAAGCACCCACTTCCATGGGTTATGGTCATGCTACAATCCCTTCTCCATTTCTCCCTGTCTTTGAGATTTTGGTTGTTATGTGTTGATTTTCCTTTTTTTTTTTTTAAGAATTATTTTATTTAACTTTATTTATTATTACTATTCTTTCAGTATTTCCAGACCTAAGGGGGTGGGGGGGGGAGTGAGAAAGCAAGCCTCCAGGTATGGGACTTGAGCCACTGTCAGCCATGTGGGAGTCCAGCACCCTTAACCACCATGTCATCTGCCAACCCCATGTGTTGGTTTTCTTAGTCTATGAAGAAAAACTGGGCTAGCTGGTGTATGGTGGTTAAGGTGGTTGGATCCCACATGGCCAGCTCTGTGGTTCCAGTCCTGGACCAGTGGCTTGATAACCATTCCAGGTGTGTATGCATGGGTGCCCAAAATCTAAGAGAAGAATGGAGGAGAAAGGATTATAGTGTGGCCATCTCTTCAGGGGTGCTTTCTCACTTTTCTTCTATCTTTCTTTGTGTCTCTCCAGCAAGTGCACATGTCCTATAGCAAACTATAAATAAATTAATAAGAGGAAGAAATCATGTTTTTTTGTTTTGTTTTTGTTTTAAATTTACTAGAGGGAACATGGGCTCACCAGATAGAGAAACAGAGAAACTGAGAGAGAAAGAAGAAGGAGGAGAAGGAGAAAGCATTTCTCAATGGGGTGTGGCCACATTGCAATCCTTTTGCCTTTATTTCTTCTTATTGGGATTTGCACACACATGCATCTGGCACATTTTACAAGCCACCAGGGCTGGGATTCAAACCACACAGTTGGCCATATGGAATCCAGCTGCTTTAACCACCAAGTCACAAAGCTGGCCTACAGAAACAATTTTTGTCTCTGCAAATTTATTCATTTTGCTGTTCTATTGTATTTCCTTGTATGGTCTCCTTTTATGGGTTTAGGACTTCCATAACTCATCATTGACTTACTAATGTCTTATGGATTGACGGGAAAGGAACTCATGATCTTCCACATGGACCCAGCTTCACCTGAGCATCACCTGACTACTGTGCCACTGAGCTGACACTGAACTATTTAATGCTCATGACAATCATGTGAATTCAGTTTGTTCTATGTGAAATCTGTCTATGCGGAATCTGTTTAGAAAAAAAAAAAAAAAAACAGAGAAAATGAATCTCAGATAAATGATAAAATTTGCCTGAAACAATGCAACAGAGCCAGAATTTTAAATTAGTTTTGTTTTCATATTAGATAATATTTTAAAATCTCTGTACTCTTCTATTGTACCTCATTGATTTAAGAATATATATATAATATGGGGACAAGCAGTTAGCATAATGGCTATCTCGCTGGACTCCCACGTAGTTGACCGCAGTTTGAGTCCTGGACCCGGTGGCTTAAAACTCATGCCGGGTGTATGTGCGTGCGTGCCCAAGATCCCGAGAGGAGAAAGGAGGAGAAGGGATTGTGGCGTGGCCATCCCCCCGGGTGGGGTGATTTCTCGCTTTCTGTCTCTCTCTCTCTCTCTCTGTCTGGTGAACCCATGCGCCCTATAGCAAAACAAACAAACAAACAAACAAAAACTCTCTCAAAAAAAGGAAAACAATATATATAATATGATATATTACATATTATATATAGATATATAGCATGTAGAGATATATAGAGATACTATATATACACACATATATAGATATACACACATGCATGCACACACAATTCCTGGATCACATTTGTGACAAGCAGTTTGTAGATATTGTTTAGAAAATAGTCTAGTCTGACAAAGGGGCCAGGTAGAGTTGCAACAGTAACACAAATGAATCCACATGAAAAGATCCCAGGTTCGCATCCCAGGGCCTCCCTGTGCACCTGGAAAACATTTGCACTTGCCTATGATCCAGGTTGACTAAGGCTCGGTGGCAGGTTGTGGCATCAAGACCCCAATGAGATCTTTCTCTCTTTTTCTGTTTCTTCTTTTTTTTCTCTATGTCTCTTTCTCTCTCTTGTGGAAGACATAAATAAGGTTAAAAATAAAATAGTCTGGGACCAGCAGATGGTGTAATGGTTATATCACTGGACTCCCACGTAGTCAAATGCAGTTCAAGTCCTGACTTTGGAGGTTTGAAACACACTGGCCATGTGTGTGTGCATGCCCAAAATCCTGAGAAGAGAGTGGAGGAGAAGGGATCATGGCATGACCATTCCCCATAGGGTGTGATTTCTTGCTTTCTGTCTCTCTGTCTCTCTCTGTCTGGTGAGTGCACATGCCCTATAGCAAAAATCTCTTAAAAATAAAAATTAAAATAAAATAGTCTGACAGAGTTAGACTTGTAACTCTAACAGATGATTAACTATAAACATTTCTCCATTTTATACCCTGGACGATATGGGATGTATGCAAATATTTGCCTTTCTTATACATATCTACATTATCGCTGCTACCCTAAAAATTCATATAAATGTGTATAAGGAAAAAATATCTAACATGATTTAAGCATTTAATTGTTCTGTTGAACAGTTTTCTAATCATGATGAGGACTCATGCCATAAATTTTTGGAGGAAAGTTCTTTATAGGTTTATGTTGCTATATTTATCAGTTAGGCTGAAGGCAGGAAAGAACGGAGATAATTATGTATTTATAATGTTTACTCCAGTAATAAGCTATGTGACTACTAAAATTCTAGCCAACTCCTCTGTTTTAAAGTTTCCACAACCCTCTAATGTATTAGTCCTTTGTGGTTGCAATTGATACATAATTTTATGCTTTATTATTCAGTAGATCTTCTTAAGTAACATTCTTACTGCCTGGGCCAATGGTAAAGATCTATTGATAGATGACAAATCTCTTTGTGATTTTGTTGAGCGTTTTAAAGTGAACTCATGTAAATCTGGCACAAAAGCAAGATGTTTTGTCTACTTTGTAAATGTTCAACTAGTGAAAAGAAAAAAGCAACTCCCAATGCGTGTAAGTGAATTACTCGGATCTCTGGCCCACGCTACATAAGCTATCAGGATTATTATTGATATAATTTGGTTCACTGTGCACAAATGTCAGGGGTAGTAAGTTTCTGGGAGTCATCAATACTTGATCAGCTTTTGCCTGCAAATCACAGAGCCAGTGTACCTGGGAAAACAGCATAATACAATCATCAGTGATATAATCGGTATATTTTGTTCTTAGACTCTCTCATTTGGTTACTGAGAAAAATATCTCATTAAGAAAACCATGTAGTGAAGTAGAATTGGATTGCCATTTTGAGGTCTGATTGCTTTCAGGAACCAAGGAAGTGGAATTCAAAGGCCAAAGTTCAGTACCAACTGAAACTGGAGGAGTCCCTAGGCGGCGATCAAGTGCCCAGTGGAAAAGGGAGTGATGGATGCTGACCAGGGGGTCTGAGCATGTTCCAGGCATGTCCCCGTGCAAATGGAGTCAGCTGGAGGTGTGATGGTGAAGGCTGGTGGATCCCACGTGGCCCGCTGTGCAGCATTCATCGGGAAATGCTTTTTTATTTACACTAGTTGAGCATTTACAAAACAGCCAACTCTCTGGGTCTTTCTGTTTGCACCCTGCTGTGTGCAAACCATGATGAATACAAAAAAAGGTAGGGTTTGAACCCCTATGAAAGCAGCAGCTTGACCCCTAATTGGGGAGAAGTTACCTTTGGAGCAGCTGCTCCATGTTTTGCACAAAAAAAAATAAAGGTCTGCTGTGTTACACTGAACTTGGTCTCATTGTGTAAAGGGCACTGCGTAGAACAGGACCTCTGCAGTTCTGACCTGCAAGGGTCAGGTTGGTAAACATTTCACTCTGCTATTAGATAGAAATTAGTCTCCAATAACCAAAATGCACATCGACTATGGGTGAAGTTCTCTGAGAGATAGTCAAGATACAAATGAATTTGAACTGGCCAAAACTATATGAAATTTTATGACAAGATTTCAAGTCCCACAAAGAATACATATAACGTGTGATGTTATGGGGCAATGACCAATCAGTCTAAAGAAAGAATCAAGCACTCAGGGACGATAATGAGATCATGGCTTTCATATTTTATTTATTTATTTATTTATTTAAAATTTGCCAAAGTGCTTGCCAGAAAGAGTAAGAGAGGGAATGTGAGAAAGCACCTTCCAGGGAATGGCCACACCATGATTCCTTCTCCTCCATTTCTCCCTCCTATGGGAATTTTGGGTATGCTTGCACAAGGGCTTGGAATGTTTTCCCCACCACAGTACCTGGGACTTGAACCATACAGTTGCCATCTGGGATCCAGCTGCCTGAACACCACCACTGACTAGCCCTTAATTAATTAATTAATTAATTAATTTTAACCCTGAGATCATCATCTTTTTCACACTCCAACTCCAAAGAAGTAGAATGCCTGGGACAGTTTGACAAGGGGTATATCGTCTTAACAATTAAGGTGAAGAAATCAAGACAACCTTACTGTAGTGTTTGTATTATGCTACACAAATGGGTGTGAAGTCACCTTCCACTTGAAAGCAAAACAGCAGAGTCAAAGATCAATGATTCAAAGCTAATTAAAGAAGTTACTGATTGTAATGACGTGCCCTAGGTAAGGGGTTAACTGCAAAGGACTAAAAATATCATAGTTTGATCAGATAGAATTGCACAAAGAAAGGTAAGCAGAACCATAAAATGCCAGACATATTAAAATTCACTCTGTTTATTAGAAAAATAAATTGTATTCTGGAGTTCAATAAAAACCTAATTAAGGTTGATTTTGGCTGGGCTTCACTGTTATTGCAACTATTGTTACTTATTAATTGTTCTCTGGGGTCCAGAAATCTTTTTACAGCGTGGGGTATCTGAAATCTTAAATTTCCTAGAGAGTAGTAATTGGATACGGGGCTTAAAAAAATTTGAAAATGTCCAAAATGCTAATGAAAACTGTACCTTTATGCACGATCAGACTGTACGGACTAATTAAAACATCAGGTTTCTTTGCTTTGGGGTAGAATTATATCTATTCACTATGGGAAAACTGACTTACCTCAGCTATTTGTGTTATAGGTCATCTATTAATAAAAAGGAGAAGCAAATTAAGTATCCCCTAAACATCACAGTTTGACAGTCAAGACTTTTCTAAACATGGGATCTATCCATGAGTGGGAATAACAGAGGGAATATCTGTTAATGAGAATATCTCTAAAATTCTTTTAAAGCTTGTTCAAATTTTATGTAACCTAAATTCTTCCAACTACTTACAATCTCTTTGTATTTTTTATGCTACAAAGACTTTGCCTTGTGCTATTTACTTGAGTGAAATTTCAATAAAGGAAGATTAAATAGTGAAAAAATTTCATTAATCCAATGTTATAAAATCATTTACCCTGTTGGGACTAGCAGTTAGCATAACGGCTATGTTGCTGGACTCCCACGTAGTCAACCGCGGTTTGAGTCCCGGATCCGGTGGCTTAAACTCACGCCGGGCGCATGTGCGTGCGTGCCCAAGATCCCAAGAGGAGAATGGAGGAGAAGGGATTGCGGCATGGCCATCCCCCCTGGGGGGTGATTTTTCTCTTTCTGTCTCTCTGTCTCTCTCTGTCTGTCTGGCGAGTGCACGTGCCCTATAGCAAAAACCTCTCCAAAAAAAATTCACTTACCCTGTTATGGAAACAGTGAAATTTTAGTTCTAAATTATTTGCACTGCATTTCTTGACTTATGTCACCTGGCAGTTTACTGAACAGAGGTTTTGCCTTTTAGTTATGTGAATAAGCTTATAAAAGCTCAAAAGACAGGTGAAGAAACTTAAAGTTACCAAGCACAGTAGTATCTGGTCACTTCCTAACAAATGATGCAGAAGTTCCCATTGATTTGTCTTTTTTTTTTTTTTTTTTTTTTTTTTTTTTTTTCCTGAAGAGAACCTGGATAAAACTCTGTAGTTGTCCATCCCACTTCCTCTAGAGGTTAGGCAAACTCACCAAAAATCTCTGTCTGCAGCAAAGAGCGTAAACACTTGGCATCCTGTCAGTGTCTTCAACAGAACGAGGTTTGAACAACCAGTGTAAGGTACTAAGAACTATAAAAAATAAAAATAAAAACAAAACAACAGTAATTTTTTTTTTTTTTTTTTTGAGAGAGAGATTTTTGCTATAGGGCACACGTGCTCGCCAGAGAGACAGAAAAAAAAAAAAATCACTTCCTGGGGAGATGATCATGCCGCAGTCTCTTCTTCATTCTCCACTTGGGATTTTGAATATGTACATACATATGCCTGGTGTGAGCTTTAAGCCACCAGGTCCTGATTCAAGCCATGGTCAACTACGTGAGAGTCTAGCAATGTAACCATTACACCATATGCTGGTCCCAAAACAACAGTAATTCTATTTAAACCATGGACAACTAATTCTTTTTAAAAAATAATTATTTATTTTATTATTATTATTATTTAAATTTGCTTTAGAGCATGGGTGCTCATCAGAGAAAAACAGAGAGAAAGAGACAGAGAATGTGAGAAAGCAAGTCACCAGGTCTGAGACTTGAACCACAGGTGACCATGTGAGTCCATAGCCCTAACCACCCCACCAACTGCTGGCCCCTCATGGACAACTGATTCTTATAAAAAAATTTTTATAGATTCCAAAGCTATTTCAGGATGCATAATCCCCCTTTTTACTGTTTTTGCTTTTGCAGTTGATGAAGACCCTTATTTCTTTCCTCTAAATTATCACAGTGCTGTGTGTGCTCATCAGAGAGACTGGAGAGAAAGGGAGAAAGCACCCCTCAATGGGATGTGACCATGCCACAATTCCTTCTTCTTCACTTCTCTGTCCTTTCAGAATGTGGGATACACATGCCAAGAATGTTTTTTGAGCCACCAGTGCTAGTATTTGGACTGCAGTAAACCATGTGGCACCAAGGTCTCTTAACCTCTAGATCACCAGGCTGGTCTGAGCCACTTAATTCTAATCTTGATCTTTCAATTGCTTTGCATTTGACATATATGTCTGCCATGTTACTTCATCTGGCCTGTGATTCTTAACCAGCAGTTTCATTATCTGATGATTAAAGTTGGTAAACATTGATTTATCCTGTGTTACTTCATTAAGCTTACATGCCAGGACATAAGAACTGTTTTCTACTATCTGGGTGTACACTTGTAAAGTTTCTGGGCTTCAGCTTGCAAAAAGTGCTTTGTAAATCTTCCACATGCTTTATTTTCCTATTTGTTCTTTTGCTCAACTGAGAGAACTGATAGAATTTTTCTTTTATTACAACGAATAATCACAAACTGCACACTGAGAGCTTTCTTTTTAATTTACAGTAGCTCCACCGAAAGCGAGGCATTTTTTCCCACACCATTTCTTTTTCCAGAGGAGAGGAAATTTTGTTTTGCTTAACTGCAATCCTTTGGTGCAAGTTTTCTCAGTTGTGTTGTGTCAAGGAGGAAAAATAATTCAGAAAGCATGCATCACCTCAAAACTTACAGCTCAGCTTTGGGCTCGAAATATAATTGTTTATAGCACATGCTAAAATGGTAAAACGCTACTCTCCGATCATCAAAATAAAGAATTCCTGATATTCTCCAATGTAAAGGAAACCGGGTCAGCAAGAGAGAAGTTAAGAAAATCGCTACCTGATTTTTATTTATTTATTTATTTATTTATTTGCAAAAATCTCTGCTGTAGGAATCTTTTATTGAAGGAAAAGACTGATGTAGATTCCTTTATGGTTCAGCTTTGCAACACTGTAGCTATGAGACTTTCCCATTTTATTTTTTTTATGAAATATCACTAATATGTTATGACTATGAAAAAATATAAATATAAACAGAAGATCCTCAACTTAGGGGAATTACCAACAAAGAAATGGGAGGGGGCATTGAAATCTCATGGCTTTTTAAAAACTTATTATTTTATTTATTGCCAGAGAGAGAGAGAGAAAGAGAGAGCACCAACATCAGTGGGACATGGTCACACTGAAATCCTTATTTCTTCCATTTCTCCATCCCATTAGGATTCAAGCACACACAAACACATACACACACACACACACACACACACACACACAGTGTGTTTTCAAACTCCACTCAGCTATGTGGAATCTGTCTTTCTATACACAACACTTAGTCATTGTGCTACCAAGCCTTCCCTCTCATAGCTTTTTATTAACAATAAGGTTTGAAAAATACACAAGAGCAAGTTCCTTTCCAGACCTTGGATATATATCTTGTATTTCCAGATCTAGAATAAGGTAAAAAAAATGTCCTGCAGGTGGAATAATATAGAACGATACTCAGAGCAGCAGAAAGCCCTGTGTATTTTAATAAGGGTACAAATAAGATGGGTAAAAGAAGAGGAAAGATAATGCAAAAAAACTGAGACAGGACAAAGAAGGAAAAATTTAATCCACCACAAATAAAGAATCTTGTTGGCCTCTTTATGTTCATTCTCCATAAAACAACTCTAGGTAAGAGCCTAGGATATTACCTTTGGAATAAATGAGACACATTCCCAAATTTCACTAGGAAAAATTCAGTTTCAATTTATTTTATATACTTTATAAAAAATAGATTTGGTGGAGTTCTGCAAGTTTTAGCAATTGCCTAATAAGTTCCCTAGCCTATTTCAAATTCAATATACAGTATTTCTGGAAAGTATTAAGTATGATAATTATACTGCCCATATATTCTCCTTTAATGTTTGCAATAACCAAAGGGAAATTAATGCAAGAAAAGAAATATAGAAAATAATACTTTTCTTCTTAGACATCTCTCTCTAAGAGAGATTCTGGGCACTAGCTATAAATTACTATACCCATTTAAAGTGTTATGAAAATAAAAACCAGTAGGCAGCAAATGGAGATTTGTGCCACGCAGACTATACTGCAGAAATAAATAGCTTTCCACAATGAAGGCATTCCTATTTAGAAAAAATAATCCCAACTATTTTCTTCTATATTTGTACAGCAATGTTGTCCTGACCTTCATCCACACTGAGAGTTCAGTAATATTTTCATTTATATCTTCTCTCTATAGGGACAAATGATTCTAACCTTGAAATTTCAGTTTCTTTATGAAACATAACTTTATAAATACTTCAAACACTTACATTTGTAGCAACAAATGTTCCAATATGAATATAAAACAGTAATCGCTGTCAAAAACAACAATACGTAGCTTGAACCAGAGGATAAGAGTCCTTCTATGCATAGAATCACTGTCAATTTTCAGAAACACTGGGTTGTCGGGAAAGTCGCGATGTATTTTGCACAGAAAAACATGGAAAAATATGTCAGGACTTTCCCTATGACCTAACAATTTACATATAGTATTGCTGAAAGTTAAAGCATACTAACTATTCCTTAGATAGTCTGTATAAAGTAAATGGTCAATTATAACTTTCAATGAAACTATAATTATTTCTTATTAGCTGAACTTTGAATTTGTAAAGCTATTAATATTTACTAGCAACTGTAAGCATTTGCTAATTCAACTTATTTATAACCATCATTACTAACACAAATAATTTAAAAACTTTTAATTTGGGGCCAGCTCGTGGCATGGTAATTAAGGTAGCTGGATCCCCCAGGGCCAACTGTGTGGTTTGAGCCCCACACCTTGTGGCTTGAGGAGCACACTGGATATGTGTGTATGCCCAAAGTCTCAAAAAGAGGGAAACATGCTAAGAAGGGATTTCAGCATGACATTTTCCAATGGGGGAGTGCTTTCTCATTTTCTTTCATTCTCTCTTTTTCTTTTTCTCTCTCTCTCCTCTCTCTCTCTCTCTCTTCTCTCTCTCTCTCTCTGTCTCTCTCTCTCTCTCTGTCTCTCTTAAGCAAGCTCATGTACCATCTGGTAAAATTAAAAAAGAAAAACTTCAACTCCATCTACTTACATGTTTGTTTCACAAACATACATTGAGCAATTTGTACTGGTTAGGTACTATTCCAGGCCCAGGAGAAATACAGATAAACAATAACAATTATTATTTGTTTTCAGAGAGTCTTGTTCATGAAAAAAAAAAAAGATGTGAAAATAAATGTTAATTCAAAATAACAAATTCTAAGAGTGTATGTTGCTAAGACTTTACCATTGTGTGTGTGTGCGTGTGTGTGTGTGTGTGTGTGTGTGTATGATGATATAATGTAAATGCATTTTCTTAATTTTGGTCATCCCAAAATAGACTTGGAGCAAGGATTTGGTCTTGGTTTCAAGTAATATATTAAGGATATGATTATGGAAAGTCTTCTGAAAGATTAGTTTGTGTAAGAACTATTCCAATGGCCTCTGAGGCAGAATTAAAATAGTGGCTCTCAAACTTTAGGATGCTTCAGAAATATCTGGAGGGCTTGCTATAGCAAGAACACTGGGACCCCATTTAGAACTTCTGATTTAGTATGTTTGCAATGGAGTTTGTATTTTCATACATTTCTTCTTGATCAGGATATTTCTGGTCTAGGGACAGCATTGTGAAGACCATTGACTGTTATGAAAACCATTGCGGACAGAGATAATAGTAGAGGCCACATATGTATATATTAAAATATTTCCAAAGTCCTTATTCTTACCAAACTTATCAATTTCTCATGACTTTAGCCATTTATTTTATCAATAGTTAAATATAGGTGAGTTTTAGTGAGGCACACACCTGGGAAGCCTTGCCCTGCCATTAACTAGTTATTAATGGAGTGACTAAATCCAGGAGTAATTAGAAAATATTTGACTACTACAATGTACTTTTTAATTTAACTTATTGCAGAAGACTTGTGGCTACAAACTAAATGTCCATCTCTGATTTAAAAGAAACAGAGTACAAAGGTTGTATTCATTACACCAAAAATTTCCTCTTCAATAATTCATGTGATAGAATCTTTAGTTTCTTATCTATATTAGAGTTTGTAAGAAGTGAATGTATATTAATGATATGTGGGCATAAACCAAGAATAACTATTTTGTGTTTGTAAATATTTGATAAATGTCCTCCAAGCATGAAATCAGAATTTTCTCTGCACAGAGCAAAATATTTTCATGAGGCTCATGGAGTTGGCATAAAAACCTGTCTTGTAAAACAGTTTGGCACAATAACTACAATACACCTTACTGCTTTTAATAAAGAACATTTTGTGGAGAAATCTTTTCACTCCAGTTCTTGCCTGGGTCCACACTACAGGTAAGAAAGCCATTTATGGAGGGACATTTTTAAAACAAAATGAATGTTTATACTTATGTGGGGAAAATAGTAACAAAGAAACGTATTTAACTGCAGGATGCTATTTGTTTCCACAGAATACACATGCAATTTTCTATTCCAAGTGCACTTTTAAATCTACATAAAAAGGGCACTTTATTTTCCAAGGGCTCTGAGTGTAGGAATGTAAACTGACTGAAGAGAGATGAACCCTACAACTGCATGTTCTCAGGGCCTTTAAAGTTGTCAGCATCAAAAAAACTAAGTAGATGATATCAACTAAGTAATCTGTTCATTTTATTAAGTTGCCAGAAAAGTCCTGATGTACTTTTTGTATGGTATTCTATGCAAAAATGTCATGACTTTTCTAACAACCCAGTAATATATGATTTTAGAAGGTAAAGGTCTGAAATACCACATCTCTATTTTCACTATTTCATTATCTCAATAAAAATCAAGTAGGAACAAAAGATGGAAAATAAAATATTTGAGCAAGAATGCCCTCAATATAAATGTCTAGTCAGAAAAAAAAATTAAATACTTCTTCAGGCTCAACTTGTACATATGAAATGAAACTTTCCTTCCCACAATTATTTTTGAGATATCTTTGCCATTTCCACATTTTCTTTGTTATAAATCTGTTTTTATGTTTACATGACTGAATTCTTCTATTTCTTTTTTTTCTGCTGAAACTCCATTTGTTTCACACACTTGTCATATTTCAGTTGGATGCTGTGCTTAAAACCTAGTTTCTTTAGGAGAAAAGCCTTTGTGATGTGCCATATCTTTTCTGGTATTACAGGGATTCATTTTAAGCCAAGTTTTTAAAAAACAGGTATATAGATCATTTCATTGGTTTGTCATTTAATGTTGAGAACTTACAGCCAGAAGATGGGGGGATATATAGAAGAATCTCTGATTTTTTTTTCATTTGAGATATTTTTGCTATAAGGTACATGTGCTCTCTGGAGAGACAGAGACATAAAGTGAGATATCACACCCACACAGTGTTGGCCACGCAGCAATCCTTTCTCTTCCATTTACCTCTTGAGATTTTGGGCACACATGTTCATGCACCTGGTGTGTTTCAAGCTGCTGGGTCTGGGACTCAATCCATGGTTGACCATGTGGGAGTCCATCACCTTAATCACTATGTCACCTCCTGCTGGCTCCAGAAGTTGTGATTTTAACATGCAGAGTCATTTAACAATTCCTAATTTCCACACTGTCCCAGGTGCTGAAATGAGTCCTTCAACATGTGTTATTTTATTCAATCCAGACAGCAACACTCTGAGGGTATGGTTGTCTCCACAGGGTATATTCATTAATATGTTCATATGTGCTCAAACTGCCCCTTCTCTCAGAAACACTCTCTTTCCATATGCTCCTCTTCCAATGTCAGCCCTTCAGGCCTGACAAAAGGAAGCTTCAATTACAAAGCCCATTATAAATTTCTCCTTTTTAAATAAAATGTTATTCAGTGGAGACAAGCATAAGAAGTGATGAGCGTGGGACCAGCAGATGGTGTAATGGTTATATCACTGGACTCCCAAGTAGTCGACTACAGTTTGAGCCCTGGGTCTGGCAACTTAAACCTCATACCTGGCAGTTTAAAACTCACGCCAGCTACATGTGTGTGCATGCCCAAAATCCTGAGAGGAGGAAGGAGGAGAAGGGATTGCAACAAAGTCACCCCCTCTTGGGTGGTGCTTTATCACTTTCTGTCTTTCTGTTTTTCTATGTCTTTCTTAAAAAAAAAAAAAAAAAAAAAAAAAAAAAAAAAAAAAAAAAGGTGGCCAGTGTACCAGGTTTCAGGAACAACAGCCAATTTGGTTTAATCTTCAGTGGACAAGAACAAAGGAATTCCTTGGAGGGCATAAAATCAATGAAAATAGTTAGTGATAAGACAGTGTGGAACAGGGCGGGAGAAGAGAAGAATATGGAGAGGATTAGCAAGAGAACAAATAGAGAGGCATGACATTTGTGGGATTCAGATATGGTTTATTACCTGTTGATGATGACGTGTATATTATTCTCAACTGGACTGGTCTGAGAAGTATTTCATATTGAATAAAGTCTTTTTATAAGCAAAATGATAAATAGTGATTGAATGTTTAAAAAAATAATTGGAATAATAATAATCTTAAAAAAATGAAAAGCTATTGGATCATGATGATGGGGATTTTAATGTCTTTGTATTGACTGATATGAATGGTATTCCTTCTGGAAAAAGAAATGTAATACGCTGTAAAGTTATGTGTGATTCAATGTAATATAAACAAAATTATGATAATAATAAATTAATTAATTAAAAAAAAGAACAAAGGGATTTCATAGCCAGACCACTTGTATACCAGAAATTGGGGATAAATGTTTTTTGAGACAAATCTGAACATTTGTGGTTCTTCTTTGATCATTTTCCCATCTTGTTTACTCATGATAGAATGATAAAATCTAACTATTTGAATTGAACAATACTTACAGTTTAGGTTAGGTGGTAGGGAGTCTTATGATAGCAAAAGCCAGGATAAGAGTCATTCGATTTGAAGAAAAGTTTAAATTAAGTGTTAGTGAACTGAGAAAAGGTAGTCACATAATATTAGTGATTCAGTGGGCTTATAACTTTTAAATGCTATCAAAATTTTGCTCAGTGTTATTCAAAATCATTAGTCAAGCAAATACAATTTTAAGGACCTGGGGGAGAAAAGCACCATCATTATGGGACATTATTCATATGTAAGTGTCCGCAGTGTTTCTTCTTCTTTGGCCTCTAGCGTGAGCTCAGTTTGTTCATTCAACTCTTACACTTTTAATTTTTCACTCCTGTCTGGAAGTTTTCCATCTTCTCCAAACTGTGTCTTTTCATTTTTTCTTTTCTTTTTTTTTTTTTTTTTTTAATGAAGGGGAAATGAAACACTAGAAAAACAAAATTTCTGTAGAGTAGGAGAAAAAAAGGAAGAATAGAAAAATAATTGTGTGGGCTAGGGCTGTTTTTTTGTTTGATGTTTTTGTTTTTATTTCTTGAGAAATACTAAGGGAAAGAAGTGCCTGGAAAGTTGCACAAATGAATGACGTAAATGTAAAAGTAATGAGGTTTTTTTTTTTCTTTTTTCAAAAAATGAGGATTATATCCCCTGCTCTGTGTTTGAAAAACACATGCAAATGAGTTGTTTTGGTTTTTGTTTTATGTTAATATATGCTTTAATGCTTTAATGTTTTCTTTCAACCTCAGCAGTATTTTGAGCCTCGACTATAGGGGACATGTTTTCCACAGAATCGTATGTTTATTTTCTTTCCCCAGATGTTTCATATCAAATATATAACCTTACTTACAGACCTTGCCACTGAGAATGGGAACTTAATAGTAGAACTGAGGACTTCCAAAAGAGATATCTATAAAAAGAATGGGGGCAACTTGCAGTAGTTTTATTTACTGGAAGAGTGAATTAACTGTCGACATTTAGGAAACCGTAGAATTTATTTTTCCAGAAGTTCATATATATTGGTAGAATCCTTGGTCATTGAAAACTAAGTAAAACTGTAGTATTACTGAGAGCATGTTCAGTGGTCAGAATACTTATGATTGATTTAATAAAATTAAGATTGCGTATATCAGAGAAGGAGGAGCAACAGGAATACCCTGGAATACTAGAGTTAGAAGGAACAATGGGCCGCTCTGCTTGAGTTCATCAGTGAGGATCCCCATCCAGTCTGCTCTGGGGAAAAAGGGCCTTCTAGCCTTCAAAAACCAATAGCTGGTTCCTAAAATCCCACAGAAAGAAGGAGCTACAAGGAGACCCGGGACTCACAGAGCTAGAAAGGAGGAGCTGGTGGCCCACGTGTGCTGCCATCATTCTGCCCTTCACCCCTCCAGCAGGCAGGCCCAGGCCAAGCTGCTCAGCCTGCTGTGGGAGAGGAGGGACTCCTACTTTCTATCTGTCAGTGCAAACCCTATCCTCATTTGGAACAGTCAGGTTTGGGTATACAAGAACCAAATACCAAATGGAAGACTCTAGAGGAGTTCTTCACAGCTCCCTTGACAGTAATAGGAGAGAAATTCCTTGTGAATACCTAAACCCTAGGCTCCTACTGTGGATTCCATACTCCCACCCACAGTAGAGGAGGGAAATTGGCACAGAACTCACACATAATAGAGAAGTGGAGGAACACACAGCTACCAAAACGTATTCCAAACAAATAGGGAGAAGCAAGTATACCGTGAGATGACTAAAATCAAAGCAGAGCCCCAAGAAATAAGAGAAAGTCAGGAAATACCTCTCCCTCAAAGAGTCATCACTCCTCACTAACTATGGATAAAATACCAGAAATCACAGAAATGTCAGAATAAGAATTCAGAATATTCATTGTAACAATATGCAATAATATGCCAGAGAAAACAGAGAACCAATTGCAGGAGATAAGAAAGTCCTTCCATGACATGATGGAGGAACTCCATTAAGAGACTGAAAAAGAATCAAATAGAACTCCTGGAGATAAGGAATTCAAGGCAGGGAATCAAAACCTCCTTTGAAAGTATTAATAGCAGATTAGAACATGCAGAAGAAAGAGTCTCTGATTTCGAAGAAAAAACCTTTGATTGAGTCCAAGAAACTGAAAAGAAGAATAGCCATTAAAAAGGAGAAAGATATACAGGAAATCCTGGACACTATTAAATGGCCAAATATTCACATAATAGGTCTAGATGAAGTAAACATCTTTTATAATATATTAACTGAAAACTTTCCAAATTTAGAGAGGCATGGGGACATCCAAATCCAGGAGATACAAAAGATAACAAGTAGATACAACATAAGAAGATCCTCTCCAAGGCATGTACTAGCCAAATTAGTAAATATCAAAGACAAAGAGAAAACTCTAAAAATGACAAGAGAGAAATGCCAAGTTAATTTCAAAGTTTACCTCCTTAGACTAACATCCAATCTCTCAAATAAAACAATGCAAGCAAAGGAAGAATGGAAAGACATATTTAAAAACTCTGAAAGAAAAGCAATTTCAGTCAAGAGTACTATACCCAGCAAGATTTTCTTTCAAATGGGTAGGAGAAACAAAATCATTTCCAAATAAACAAATGCTGAAAGAATTCACCTAAGTGAAACCAGCTCTTCAGGAAATGCTTAAAGAGACTATTAAACCAAAGAAGCTACAGAGACACAACAGGTAGAAGTAGAAGAACCAAAAACACCTAGATAAAAAGGATAAGTCTACATATGTTGATAATAACACTGAATATTGGAACTAAATTCAGATTCAACAGTTTTAGACACAAGCAGATTTAAATACAAACCCACCAATTATTTTATAGACAGTTGTCTCCCCAGGTTTCAACTTATGTTTTTATTATAACTATTATTCATTTTATAGAACTACAAAATAGGGGCCAGCAGGTGGCATGGTGGTTAGGGGTACTGAACTCCCACTTGGCTGACTGCAGTTCAAGTCCCAGACCGGGCAGCTTGCTTTCTCACTTTCTCTCTCTCTCTGTCCATCTCTGGTCAAATCAAAATAAATTGATAAATAAATCAAATCCAATCAAATAATGTTTTAATAAAGAACTAGAAAATAAAGTAAAAAAAAGTCCAAAATATTACAACTGAGTCTTTCTTTGAACTGAATTTAAAAAAAATACTAAAAAAGCTAAAATCAAGAACTTTGTAAAGCCTATAAATCAATAATTCACTGGCTTAACATGTCTTCATTTTTAAATATCTCTTTCCAATTTTGTTTTATCTTTGCTTTTTTAGGGACTGATTTCTTTTTCTTTTCTTTTTTTTTTTTTTTTAAGTTTTTTTTGCTATAGGAAGTGTGCCCTTGCCAGAAAACAGAAAGTTAGAGAGACAGAAAGTGAGAAATCATCTCCTGCGGGGGATGACCAATGCTACAGTCCTTTCTCCTCCATTCTTCTCTTGGGATTTTGGACACACACACACACACGCATACACCCCTGACATGAGTTTTAAGCCACCAGGTCTGGTACTTGAATCATGGTTGACTACATGGGAATCCAGAGACATAATCATTATGCCATCTGCTGCCCTTGAGCACTTATTTCTTTATGCATGGTACACTGTATAAAGTCTTATAAGAGCTCACAGTGTGAGTAAAAATGTTCTTTTTCTCTCTCTTCTAATGAGCTATTGTTATGTACAATTTTACCTATCCCTAACTGAATCAATGATTGATATCCACAGTCTTTTCAGATTATAAACTCTTATCTCCCACAGTCTTCTACATGGAAATTACAAATCCTTCTTTCATTGGCTATGTTAAGATTATCTTTGTTAATTTATGAGATTGTTGCCTTATTTTTAATCAATATGTTTTTCTTTAGAACTGTACCTCACAGTAAATAATGTCATAGACAATTCAGTACAAACTTGCAAAATAACCCTGGAGCAAGTTTTAAATGTTCCAAAAATAATGTTTTTTTTTAAATTTATTTATTTATACATTCAATTGCTATACATCATTTAGATTGTAAAGAGATTTTATCCAGTATGATACACATCTCAGTCCAGTTGAGAATACTATACACATCCTCATCAACAGATAACAAACCATATCTATGTCCCACAAATATCTTATCTCTCCTTATTTTTCCCCTAATTTCCCTTCTTGCACTCTTCCCCTCCAACACTCTCCTTCCACTTTGTCTCTAGTGTCCACAACAATTTTTAAAGCTTTTATGTCCTCCAGTCTTTCAATATCTACCATAGAGTACAGAAAGTCCATATGTGTTAAGTGGAGACATACAGTGTCTCTCTTTCATAGCCTGACTTGCTTCACTCAGCAACAAATCTTCCATATTTGCCCACTTTCTATTAAATTCCAGGGTCTTGTTTTTTTATGGCTGAATAGTATTCCATGGAGTATATGTGCCACAATTTTTCAATCCATTCATCCATTTGTGGACACTTGGTTGGTTCCCTATCTTAGCATTCATGAGTAGTGCTGCAATAAATAGTTGTGCAAGAGCTTTTCTGACTGAGCATTATCCTGTCCTGGTAGATACACAGGAATTGCTGGATCATATGGCAGTTCTATTTGAAAGTCTTCAAGGAACCTCCATATTTTTCTTCACAGTGGCTGGTCCAATTTACATTTCCACCAACAATGTAGGAGTGTTCCCCTTTCACCACATCCCCTCCAGCACTTATCTTTTTTTTTTTTTTTCCCCATTCTGACTGGTGTTAGGTGATATCTCCAACATAATGTTAAATGTTGAAGGGGGTGAATATTTTTATGTCCTCAATTTGTTTATTATACACTATATACATTCTGTAACCTACAAAGATGTGTAATAATTATATGTAAATCATAAATTACAATAAATATTTTTAAAAAAAGATTGTGTATAACATGTAATCCTAAAAGAGGTACATCTTATTCTATATACTTTCTTTTATTGCCAAAGGCTATATGTGCTCACCACAGGGACAAAAAGAGATGGGAAGAGGAAGAGAGAAAGTGTCCCTCAATGAGGTGTGGTCACATCACAATTCCTTCTCCATTTCTCTACCTGTCAGGATATTGAGCATGCATGCACATGAACCCAGAATGTCTTTCAAGCCACTGGAACTGGGAATCAAACCATTGTCAGCTATGTGTGATTTAGCTCCTTCAACCACTAGGCCATGGGCTATTGTTCTATGTACTGTTAATGCTACCATATACATGTAAGACTTCATTTAAATAGTTACATATAAGAAAAAATGTTATGCTTATATTCTTTGATGGGGTATGGAGTCTCTGTGCTTTGAATTGCAAATATTTGGGAATAAATTTGGCAGATAAGTGAATAGCTAAGTTAATAAACACTAATTTTCTATCGTTTTCTAACAAAGTACATGGTGGTACTTGCTTGGGTTTTTAAGTGGTCCTTATGTAGACTACACTCTTGATCATGGAGATCCTAAAGAGCTGTCTGTGGCAGTAAAAGGAATGCTCTATTTGGTGTTATTAAGAGTGAAAATTCAGTAATGTTATCTCAGCTGTTTCATGTCTGAGGCCTGAAATTGTAAGTCTATGTTAGAACAAACAGAATTCCCAAAATTGTTGGACCAGCACATAGCGTAATAGTTACATTGCTGGACTCCCACATAGTTGACCGTAGTGTGAGTTCCAGATCCAGCGGCTTAAACTCACGCCAGGCATGTTTGCGTGTGTACCCAAGATCCTGAGAGGAAAATGGAGGAGTAGAGATTTCAGTGCGGTCACCCCCCAGGTGTGATTTTTCGCTTTCTGTCTCTCTGTATCTTTTTGTCTTTCAAGCAAGTGCACACACCCTATAGCAAAAACCTCCCTTCAAAAAAAAAATTCAGACTTGTTGACTGACACAAAGAATTCTCAAAATTTTTGACTGACACAGAGTTCCTCGACAAGGAGGTATAAGAGAACTGAAGGTAGGAGGAGCCAGGCCTGTACTAAACTTCTTATGGAATCACTGACTTGCCCTGGCAGGAGAGGGAAAATCAAGAGGTCTATTAATTTAGGAAGGCTGACTTCACTAGATAGTTCTTGAAAAACAAAAACAAAAACAAAAACAAAGACAAAAGCAAAACAAACTGGCATCTAAGTAAAGACTGTTGACGCCAAAGGAACTAATTTTTCATTTACTGACAAAAGTTGCCTTCACCCTTGTTTCAAAGACAGAGCAACATAGAAGTGGAGTTTCTCCCCTTTCCCTGGGGATTTACCCATAGCGTGGCCAATAGTGCACTCTGAACCTAGAATTGCTTTCTCTAGCTGTACAGGAATATGAGGCAACCATTGTCTTATATTTCTGTTAATGCTGCCTTTATAATGTTCCCCAATAAGTCCTGTTGCCTATGCTGTATCTCATGACGGTGTGCAATGAATTTCAATCTTCCAAGTACTGTGGGCAAGATAGGTGATGACACCAAGCAGACCCCCTTGTAAGACACAGCAATCCCTTCACTATAAGCATTGCCATCATACTTTCCACTGGACAGGGCATGGGAGGAGGAAAAACATAGGGAATTCTCTCGTAAATTAAAACTTCTCGGAGAAGTTTCAAGCTTACTCTAAAGTTTTTAAAACATTAGTTTTCTTCATCAGACAGGGATTCAGTCCCCATGAAGTGCTAATTAGCCACCGTTATCCCATTAGGTCTTTACAATAATACTGCATGAAAAGTAGCCCCAACTCACAGAAATTAAATAGATCGTTCAATGCACAAAATTATGATTTGAACTTGCATGGATATGATTCTGACTGATCTTTCTACCTCTAGTTAGTGGACAGCACTTTGACAGATAGCCGTTATATAAATAATGATCAACTGTTCCTAAAGGGTTGGGTATTTTCCCCATGAGAGTAAATTTGTCTTTTCATTAGAATAGGTAACGAGACATAGTAGTAGGTGTTCATTAGTATATGAGCAAATAGTGCATATGAAAATTACACATGAAATCTCAGGTGATTTACTTTTGGGGGAGGTGGAAGGGAAGTAATATGGCATAGCAGATAGAATGCACATGCTGAGGTCAGAAAAACACATTCTGTCTCAAATCTGTACTAGTTAGGTGACCTTGAGCATGTTTTAACTGTTCCAGTGCACATTTTCCTGACAGTGGCACAGAGCTTTTATTAGTTATGCCTGACTGGCCCAGTGTGTATCAAACTTCAGTGTGCACACACCTCATCTGGAGATCTCTTTAAAATGCATATCCTGTTCGGGAAGTCCTGGGTAGAGTTTGAGATACTCCATTTCTACCATACTTCCAATTAATGCTGATGCTGCTAGATTTTGGACCACATTTTGTTGCAAGGGTTAGGGTTTCTTATCCTCAGCACTATTGACATTTCTGGGCCAGATAATACTTTACTGTGGGGTTGCCTTGTGCACTGTAAGACGGTTAGTAGTTTTCCTGGCACAGGTTTTGACACATGTATTTTTTTCACTTTGCCAGAGGGTATACCATATAGAGAGACAGAGGGATAGTGAGAAAGCGCCCCTCTGTGGGGAATGGCCATGTCATAATTTCCCTTCTTTATTCTTTTCTCTTCTTTCCAGGATTCTCGGCATGCATGCTGAGAATACACACACAGACACACACACACACACACACACACACACCTAGCACATTTCTCAAGTCCCTGACTCTAGGACGCTAATCTTAGTCAGCCATGTGGGATCCAGCTGCCTTCAACACCACACCACCAGCTGGCCCCACATATAGTATTTAACCATGAATACTTATTTTTTCTTTCACTCCATCTTCTGGTTTGACATGATGGTGATCAAAAAGTTTAGTCTGATAGTCACCTTCAGAATAAAAGTATCTACTGGAACAGAAATCAGAAAAAAAAAAACAAAAACAAAACAAACAAAAAAAAAAAAAAAAAAAAAAAATACTGCCCACGGGCCAAATTTAGCCTAGCACTTAATTTTTTAAATAAAGTTTTATTGGAATATATCCATAGCCATTAGTTTAACAATTGTTTTATGGCTGCTTTTGCACTACAACTGCAGAGCTGAGTAGTTCCAGCATAGATTGTTTAACTCACAACAACTAAAATATTTACAACCTGGTCCTTAATAGAAAAGTTTGCCTATTCTTAAAACATGAGACTTCTGGACCTATAACTGTTCCGAGCTGTAGAAGCAGTTTCATAGCAGTCCTCTGAGTATCATTCAATAGATGCTAAGTCAAGAACACTTCCTCTGGGTTGCTCCCATGGAGAATGGCTAGATTCTTTCCATTTTTCAAATGAGCCATTGGCTTTCACAACTTGGTCATTATGTAACCTCTTCAGCAACTAGAATAAGGAACAAACCCCAGGTGCCAGAGAGCATTGGATAGACTCTCTCCTTTTACAATTCTTTTTCTAAGCATGGAGAATTTCTATGCTAATTATAATTGGCAAGAGTCAGTCACAGGAGAGGAAGATGTCTCCCATGGCTGCCAAATTTAACCTAGTGTGCTCATACTGATGATTGGTTATTTGCATTTGTACAAGCTCTTATAGGCTTTATAGGAGTTAGGCTGTTTCTAAAAGCAAACTCAGGATTCTGAGTGAGAAGCACATAGGTAGGAATTTTTTTCTGAGTTGAAATGAAGAATAGTGTGTTTATGAAGAAAAACAGGTGGAAATTAGATGGGTAAGCTGTACTTGGTTGCTGCTTACCTAATAAATATGAAATGTTGGAGAGTACCATGTAATTCTAGTAGGGCTGGATCAGGTTCCTGGATCTCAGCATGGCTAACACTTTGGAGCAGATAACTCTTGGCTGTGGAGCATGCGTGTGCATTTCAGGATGCCTGGCAACATCCCTGGCCTTTACTCACTAGATGTGAGTAGGAACTTTTCCCTCTCGTCACGCCAATCAAAGCCTCTCTAGACACTCCCAAATACCCTCTGAAGGGCAAAATCCCTAGTTAAGAACCACTGAACTACAGCCCAAGATGAAATAACTCTGCAAGCTCAGTTAATTTCCAATAATTTATTTCTGATTCACACAAATTATACTAGGAAGTTTTGCAGAAAAATTGTCCTCTTTGTGGTGGGTGGCTCGATGTTCTGAACTACTTTGATTGTATGGCACTTCTAATTAGTATATGCCTCTTAGTTCATCATAGTAAGTAAAGGGAGAATGTATTGTTGGGTAAACTCTTCAATATGGATGCCCAGAAATTATACATTCCACTTCCTTTCAGATTTTATTGATCAGAGCAATTCGTATGTCCATGTCCCCCATCAAAGGGTGAGAAGTAAAATTTCCTTTAAAAAAGTATTAACAGACACATTGTTGAGCAGAGATATATCTAGAAAAGGTATTACCTGTTCATCTTCTGTATCTTCAGTGAACTTTTGCTGCTGCTGAGCCCTACAGCACTGTCAAGGGTAGAGAGGAAGGATATTGATCATGGTCAAGAGCATGGATTCTGGAACCAAAGTACTTGGTGCCTAACCACAGATACGGGGATGTGGCCTTGAGGCAGAAAGACAGCTGGAAAAAAAGCAGTTAATGAAGCTGAACCATCTGCCTAAGTGACTAGATAGAAGTCCTATCAGGACAGAGAATTCCCTGCTTGAGGTAATGTAAGTGGGCCCAGCCATATCTGATATGGGTAATGAGATGAATCAGTGAGCCCAGCTATATTTGATACAGCCAATAAGATGAAAGCCATCAGTGAGTTCAGCTAATGATTTGCTGACACAACCCCAGTTATAACATTATGAAAACCAAGGAAAGGAAGTACTGGGTCCCTTGAGCCACTCTCTTCACTTGGGCCTGCTCCTACCTCTCAGGAGTGTACTTTCTCTTTTATTTAATAGACTACTCTTTGCTTTTGCTCTTGGCGTGTTTCATTCAATTCTTTATCTGAAACACCAAGAATCTGGACATTGCAAAAGCCAACCTACAACAATTTTAGACAAGTTAGGTAACCTTGCTGTGCCTGAGTCTCACCTATGAAACAGCAGTTAACACTAATGCATACCTTATAGAGTGGTTCCGAGAAATAAACGTGCTAGCATTTGTAAAGCCCTTAGAAAAATATCTTGTAGATTCTAAGCACATTGTGAATACATTTAAAGTAGAAGAAAGGTAAAAAGAAATAATACATGTGAGGAGAACAATTCTATAGTAGTTTTTATGAAATGTGAGAGGCTGGAAAAAGAACAAAATAGTATGTATTCAGAGGAAGTTATTGTACATAAGTACATAAGAAATATACAAATGAAAATGTCCAGAAAGGCATGTGTTCTAATATAACTTGGAGCTGCTTACCCAGTACGGGAAAATATATCAATAAATATTACAAAATGTTTGAACTAATACTGTAAAAATTCAACATTGGCAAAATGAGAGAGCAACACAGCAGCATGCCAGTTGTCCATTCATCAAAGTCCAGTTAAAGCCGTTTAATGTTAACGATAGATGAAAGTGTGTCTTCAAAAACAAATAACTAAAAAATAAATAAATAAAATAAAAAGAAGAAAGTGTGTCTTTTGTTACATATTATTAGAATTTACTAGAATCTTTCCCTTAAAAAAGTACCATTTTTTAAAATATCCATATATTTCAAATAGAATAAAAACACATGCCTAATATAGATTCAACATTCCTTTCATATAAACACCTTAGTGTTCTATGAGTAAATCCAAAAACAATTCCACTCCTCACTACCACAATTTTATTATTTGGGGCTAGTCACACAGTAACAAAATAACTGAGTTACATCAGGCTTTTGTTTGACATAGTTCTAGTTCCTTTAGAAAGCATTTTAGGAGCTGTTTCCTTTCTAACTACATAAAAAACACATGTTCTGTAGATCCAGCATTTGCAACTTGATTTTCCAAATTTCTGACTTGATTGCTTTACAGCTCTTATACCCTTCAATATACATAGACATGGGCCTCCATTTACTTATTATTTTGTCTTTATATGCTCCTCTTAGCGGAATTCTGGTCCAGTCTTCCTTATCATCTCTTCTTCTTATCCCTTGTATCTCTGATTGTTATTATAACAAAAACCTTCAGAGATAAATAAATTATGAGAGTCTCATTTAACATTTGATTGCTTGAGCTGAGAAGACAAGATTTGGTGTGAAATAATTTAAAACCCATGCATAATTTTTTCATAATACACATTTTCCATGAATTTTTTGAAGCCCTCACATATGCTCCTAAGTATCTGTTTGAACCTGATAAATCAGACTCACTGAGGATAAAGCCAGAAATGTTTTAACAAACTTTCTAGCTGATTTCTACACATAACACTTCACTGTAGCCAAATTCCTTTAGGAAGTTCCTATAGTAAGATTCTACTATGTATCTAAAATTTATTTGTGGAATAAGTAATGTGAGCAAACTAAATTGTTTAAAGTATTTGTCATCATGCCTATGACATCATTATTATATTATCTTCGTAAAATTACATACTTATGTCTTGTAAAATGATTAATGAAAGTTTAGGCCATGATTTACCCTATCCTATTTTTCACCAAGGTTAGGAATATGATCAGTAGAAAAACATCAGATGAATATACTTAGAGAAAAAAAGAGTAATAATATATCTGTGATTGTGTGTGGAGTTTTTAGTACATTTCCCGCTTCCCTATGGCTTTATCTTCACAAAAATTTCAGAAACATTTCTAAATAATAGATTATAAGCTCTTGTAGAGTAGAGGCTGTGCTTCTGTAAAATATCCTAGTGTGATGAAATGTCCTGAATTCTCGTTAAACATTAATGGTCATAAGTAAACTCTTCTAAACAGTCTGACTCCAGACCACTGTTACCAGCATTTTCTCTTGAAATGATCTTTTATAATCCATTTATGTATCAGTATAATTGACAAGGACAGACAGTGCTAATTTCAAATATGTATTTGATTTTGCGATGGAGACTCACTTCTCTTTTAATAGTTAAGATCCCTGATTTGGGCATAATTAAATATTAAATTGTAAGCAGAAATACATATACTAAAAACATTAATCACAGATATCAAATAGGAGAATATAAAGGATCAGACTCTGTTTCGCAAAAGAAAATATAAAAATGTCGCAAGACAAAATTAAACATTTTGGGGTCCAGTGCCTTGACTACCATGCATGGTAGTCAAGGCACTGGTCCCCCACATGGCAAACCACAGTTTGAGTCCTAGGCCTGGTGGCTTGCTTTCTCACTTTCTTTCTCTCTTTCTGTCTCCCTCTGGTCAAATTAATAATAATAATAACAATGAATAAAATTAAATAAAGTAATTCCTTAAAAAATAAAAACAACTCAGGCCAGTAGGTGGCGTGATGGTTAAAGGCACTGGACTTCCACATGACTGACCACAGTTCAAGTCCTGGACCTGGTGGCTTGCTTTCTCACTTTCTCTCTCTCTCTCTGATAAAATTGAAAAATAATAATAACAAAGTTAAAAGTAAAAACAATTATTTAAGAAAATAAATAAAAATAACTATATGGGTCTTACTAATCCTTGAAAAAATGTAGAGAGTCAGAAATTGTTGTATGTTTGTTTTTGGCCCAAGAGCCTAAACTTCAGTATTTTCTTAATGGGCAGGCCTAGATATTACACCCAACACCATCAATTTATTACCTAATAATATTTTAAATCAGCTACTGAAACATGCCAGCATGATTAATAACTGACTAGTACATAGGAAGAGCCCAATAATTGCTAGTTTACTATCATTGTTGTCATTATTGTCAAATAGTCTGCCTTTCTAGAATAAAAAGACTCATGGTAGTTTGAAAATGGCAACATTAATTAATGTTGGGTTGTGGGAAAAGTAATGATGTATTTTTCTATGTTTTTCTGTGCAAAAATGGATCATGACTTTCCCAACAACTCAATAAAATTTGCATCAGGCCAGCTAGTGGTATAAAGGTGAATGTGGCTGGGTCCTACATAGCCAACAGTGCTCTTCAAACCCCAGAACTGGTAAGGAAAAACATGCCAGGCACATATGCATGCCCAAAATCCCAAAAGGAGAGGGAATTGAAGAAGGAGGGATTATGCCATGACCATCTCCCACAAAGGAGTGCTTTCTCACTTTCTATTTCTTTCTTGTAAACACACATACACTCTGGCAAATTATGAAAATAAAAATTTAAAAAAGAATTAGCATACAAAATAATTTACCCAATTTCTAATTGAGTATCTTCAATTTAAACACACAAATGTACATACATACAATATGAGTAAGCTCTCAGAAAAATAGAATAGGTAATTGTCTATGGGATGTGATGTAGATAGTTAAAGACTGTTTATATGTCTCCAAATATATCATTATGGTTAGCTGGAAGTTTAAAATTTCCACCATTAATTTATTATCTCATTTAGAAACTGTGTGTACTAACCAGAGAGAGATGGAGAGACAAAAAGAGAGAGAGAGAGAGAAAGCACTCCCCAGTATGGTGTAGAAATGCTGCAAAATCTCCTCTTCCATTTCTCCATCCTGTCAGGATTTGGAGCACCCACACACACACACACACACACACACACACACACACACAAACACACACGCACACACACACAAACACACACACTCTCAGCCTTTTTCTCAAGCTGCCAGGTCTGGGACTCCAACTATAGATGTCCATGTGGCATCTGGGTGCCTTAACAACCAGGCCATACACTGGTCCACCACCATGATTTCTTTGTTTTAACCTTTCATTAAAACCCAGGTATACCATGTGGAATGCATGACATACTATTTGCAGGCGACCCGTTAAAAGAAACTGTAATCTTAGGCAATTTCATTTGCTATCATGTTATTTCTCTCTGTATGTCTTTTCTGTTACTTGATTAGATTCATTTCTTCCTAGAAGAAGAAATGGTCTCTTTCTGCTCTCTATTTTACCAGTCTTCCCTCTATATTGCTACATGATCCCTACTACTTTGTGTGTGTGTTTTCCTGAAGCTTTTATTAAGAAATTCCAGCTTCTTGAACTCCCAGATGGCTGATCATGGTTCCAGTGTTGAACTTGGCGGCTTGCTTTCTCACTCTCTCTCTTCTCTCCCTCTCTCTCTCTCTCATCAAATTAAAAAGGATAATGATAAATAAAGTTAAATAAAATATTTTTAAAAATTATTTATTAAAATAGAGAAGTTCCAGTTTCTTAATATAACTTAGAAGACCTTGAATCATTGGATCCATGCTCAGCTCTGTGGTCATATTACTCCATCGCTCCCAATCCACCAGTCACAGATGCCACCTGCATCCAAGCACACTCATTGTGTCCTGGTCAATCATACTAAGATTTTTGCTGCAAATTCTATGCTTTTTCATATGTCTAAATGCTATGTTTCATGCCCTTTACTATGCCTGGAAACATCTGTTTTTTTTCTTATTTGTTTGGTAAATATTACTGTACAACATTAGCAACTCAACAAGCACCATTGGAAAAATTGTCTGTACTTAAGCAGAATTAATTGAGTACCCTCGGTCAGTAGGCCATTAGGATCTATAGGTACTTCTAGTATAGTATTTATCACATTGTATTGAGACATCTGGAGACCCTGTCTCTCTTTCACTAAATTGTGGACTTTGCAAAAGTTTAGGAATGAGCATGATTGTGTCGGTGTCTCTAGTGGTTGACTTAATGCTTCCCAAATAGCAGAAACTCTGTGAATGCTTGCCAAATGAATAATTGTAGAAGTGTCTGATTTTTAGGGGGATGGGAAATGTTGGAGTGGGAGGGATGTTATGACAACAAGGCTGAATTTGCAAAGTCAGTGTCCTTTATTTCTCCCCAGAGCAATTTTGGTACCACGGCAAATGTTTCCCGGTGCTTGCAAGAGTAACTAGGTCTCACATTTACTAAGACAATCAGATCCACACTCCTGAATCACTCATACATTTGTGATCCACCTCTCTTACAAACCTTTCTTTTCTACTTAATAGTATGATAAATTCTAAAAGGCCTGTAGTTACCATGTGTCCCTTTTGCTTAATGGTAATTATGAGTGGTTAATGAATATCTTATGATTAGTTTGCTAATGTAGCATTTCTGAAGTTCTTTTCTGTGTAACACTAGCTGTGATGTTATTATGATTACAGCTTAAAAAAAAAAGAAAATGGTGAGGTAGTCTACAATCAAATATGCTTGAATAATATTTAGTTAAATACAATTAAACACGTTACTTTAGTGCATAATTTTTTATAATTATTGCTAGGTTGCACCATGGATCTACAAGTAATGATGAGAAGCAATTTCCAAATCTGTTTTATCATGAATATTTTTGTTGGTTTGCTTATTTGGTTTTCTCCAGAAAGGAATCAGGCAAGAGTAGATTTAGTGGAAATAACTTAGAACATATTAGTAGAGTGCATGGATGTATGAGTACAATATAAATTAAAGAGCCTAATTTAACCAAACATGCTCTTTTTCAACAGAATATAGTTTGACTAAAGCTATCCTATAAACACTGATTAAATTGTAACCAGCAGTTAGCGTAATGGCTATGTCGCTGGACTCCCACGTAGTCGACCGCGGTTCAAGTCCCGGACCCGGCGGCTTAAACTCACGCCGGGCGCATGTGCGTGCGTGCCCAAGATCCCGAGAGGAGAATGGAGGAGAAGGGATTGCGGCGTGGCCATCCCCCCTGGGGGGTGATTTCCTGCTTTCTATCTCTCTGTCTCTCTCTGTCTGTCTGGCGAGCGCATGCGCCCTATGGCAAAAACCTCTCCAAAAAAAAAAAAAAGAAAAAAAAATTGTATTAAACTTTGTTGGCACACACCTGGAAGAGAAAAGGCCATTGAGTGAGAGAAAAAGAAATATTTTTACCATGGACAGCTCAAATTGGTGTTTTATCTGTAATTTTTACTTTTTAAGTATTCTAGCGTAGCATAAATTATTAAATTTTTAACTCACTTATCGCAATTTTTTAATTAACTCTGTAAAGAAAAACCATAGTTTAAGCTGGCAACTTTCATTTCTTAACTAATTCGTCTTGCCAAGCTATCTTGGTAGTTGGAGAAGTCTTTTAGAGAAGTTGGAGGACACAGTTGAATTTCTATCTCTAATTTATAATTACAATGAATTTCTATTTATAATTTATAATTATAATGTCCTGCCTAGTTATAATATTCTGATATAGACAATGTGTGAACCTTTTGTGAACTTCAGTATAGTGTATTATGATTATTTGTAAATGATTTCCAATAGCATCCACTCATGAGGTTTTGATGGGGACAACCTGAGGCATGATAGTAAAATGGCACTGTATCTAGTCAATGCCTAGAATATTTTGGTCACTTAAAACTCATTTAGTCTGTCCATTAGTCAATCAATTTTCCACCCACTCAACAACCTGCAAAGACAGCTGTCTCCAGTAGCTGGTCCACACCACGAGTTTTACAAAAAAATTGACTATGATGAACTCAAAGGAAGCTCAACATCTCCACACATCTTTTCTCTCATGATAATCAAAAGTCATTTTAGATATGATTTAATGAGCATTAATTTATCACTATTTTCTTTAACATACTCATTTCTAATGAATGCTTCTTTTTCATGGAATAGAAAACACAGTTTTATAATTCTGGTGGTAACCATGGATAGATAATTGATTGACTATGTGATGGACTAAAACTAAACTAAAGCTCAGGAAGAGATCATACCTTGCAAATATTATAAAATTATAAATAGGCAGGAATTACATTTAAGTAAAGCCACCAACTTATATTCAAAAAGACTTCTCTATTGACCAAGATAGCACGTGGCTTCATGCTAAGTTATGTCTTTAAAGATGGCATATTTTAGCAAAAATAAAAATAAATATAAAACTAATGTTTTAAAGGTACTCCTACTTATTTTCTGTTGACCATATTTTGAACAAGAGCAAGCTAAAAAATATTATCTTTGTTCACACAGATAAGTGATGACTTCCATAGAAAGGAAAAGAGATTCTCTGCAGTAAGAAAATAAATAGTCATTTGAGCACATTCTGGTATTGTGCAAGAAAGTTTAAAAGCAATGTCTCATTTGAATTCTTCCAGTAGCACTTTTCTATAGATACCATCATCCAATTTACCAATAAAAACTCAATATTTGAAGTTCTGAGAGTTCAATAATTTGCCAATATCATACAGCTAGTGAATGACAGAGCTTGCATCTAAACCCAGGTCTATTTGATTCAGAAAACACGCTCTTTACACTTACTATATCATATCAAGAGGCCAATTTGCACTTTTTGCTGACTCTAATTGCAACAGATAAACTTGACCAGAAGTTAAAATTGAAATATTTTTGGAAACAGTCTTGTACTCAAGCTGAGAGACAAAGTCAAGGAAAGAAAGAATAAAGAGACTAGAGAATGCCCGAGATAGAAGAGATAGAAGGAGCTGGGACCAGCAGTTAGCGTAATGGCTATGTCGCTGAACTCCCATGTAGTCGACCATGGTTCAAGTCCTGGATCCAGCGGCTTAACCTCATGCCAGGCGCGTGTGCGTGCATGGCCAAGATCCAGAGAGGAGAATGGAGAAGGGACTGCGGCGTGGCCGTCCCCCTTGGGATTATTTCTCTCTTTCTGTCTTTTGGTCTCTCTCTGTCTTTCTGGCAAGTGCATGCACCCTATAGCAAAAACCTCTCAAAAAAAAAAAAAAAAATAGGAAAAGAAAAAAAAGAGAGAGAGAGATAGAAGGAGCCACAGGAAAGTCCAAGCTGCTTGGCTTGAGTGCATCAGGGACCCCTGCCCAGCCTACTGTGGTGGAGGAGGGGCTGTTCTGCCTGTGCTGCCCTTCAAAAGTCAACACCTGTGATCTACCATCATATGTTCAATCTGTCCAGCTCACCCTCTAGCCACATTGGGAGTGGAAAGGTTTGGGTATATAGGAATCAAACACCTGAAGACATTAGAATCTAGATAAATTCTCTCCCTATAAGCCTTCTAGCAATAAAATGAGAGAAACTCTCTTCTGGAAACCTGAACCCCAAACTTTTACTGTGGATTCCACACTCCCATTCACAATTGAGGAGGGAAACTGGCACAGAGTTAAGGCACACTATGGGGAAGGGCATGAGCACACAGCTACAGACACACACTCCATAGAAGTAGGAAGACTTGAGTACATCACCAGATGTACTCAAGTACAAAAATCAAAGCAGAGCCCCCCTCCCCTGCCAAATAGGAGAAACCATGAAATACCTCCACCTCAAGAGGACATAGTAATGCCTCTCCCACAATGGACAAAACGTAACAGATCACAGAAATGTTGGTAAAATAATTCAGAATAGTTAGCGTAACAAAACTCAATGAGATGCAAGGAAAAACAGCAACTGATTTCAGGAGATGAAAAAAATCCATCTATGATTTGAAGGAGGAACTCCAGAAAGAAATAGACACTCTTAAAAAGAATCAAACAGAACTTCTTGAGATAATAAAGAATACTATGCAGGAAATCAAAACTTCCCTTGAAAGAATTAACAGCAGTTCAGTGTAGAAGAAAGAATCTCTGAATCTCTAACCTTGAAGATAAAACCTCTAATTTAGTCTAAGCACTTGAAAAGAAGGGAGGAATAACCATTAAAAATCAGGACTATATATGGGAAATCCTAGATATCATTAAATGATCGAATATCCACAGAAGATGAAGAGACAGCTAAAGGCATGGAAAACATCTTTCGTAATAAATTAACTGAAAAGTTTCCAAATTTAAAGAGGCATGCAGACATCCAAATCGAGAAAATACAAAGGATATCACATAGGTATAATATAAGAAGATCCTCTCTAAGGCATATCATAGCCAAATTTAAAAAAATCAGACAAAGACAATATTGACAAGAGAGACAAAATGACAAGAGAGAAATACCAAGTTATTTACAAAGTTTACCCCATTAGACTAACATCCAATCTCTCAACTGAAACATTGCCGGCAAGAAAAGAACCAGGAAGAGATTTTTAAAACTCTGAAAGAACAATTTAAGCTGAGAGTACTATATCTAGCAAGAATACCCTTCAAATGGGAAGAAGAAATAAAATCATTCTTAGATAAACGAATGTTGAAAGAATTCAGCAAAAGGAAACTGGCTCTTCAGGAAAAACTTATGAGAATACTACACCAAAGAAACAAAAGAGAGATAAATAGAAGAATAAATACACACAACTAGGAAAAAGAATAAGTACAGACATACTGATAATAACTTTGTCAGGATTGAAGCTCCCAAGGAAAAGGCTAAAAATGCAGATTGAACTATCTTACACACAAGCAGATATAAGTATACATTCACTCCCCAGGTTTCAATTTATGTATTTATCATAAGCATTACTCATTGTATATAATGTAATAACTGAGGAGAAGTACAAGATGTTACAAGTAACTGAGTCTTTCTCTGGATTGAATTTAAAGAAGACTAAAATCAAGAACTTTGTAAAGACTAAAAATCACCAAATCACTCACTTTACCATGTCTTCACTTTTATACATTTCTTTCCAATTTTGTTTTGATTTTGCTTTTTTGAGAACTTATTTTTTTATGCATGGTACAATACTGTAGTCTTACAAAAACTCACAATGAGTGAGTAAAAGTGTTCTTTTTCTATCTCTTCCTATTGAGCTATTGTTATGTACAGTTTTACCTATCTCTAACTGGACCAGTGATGCCACAAATCTTTTCAGAATACAAACTTAAATCTCCCACAGTCCCCTACATGAAAATTGTAAATTCTTCTTTTATTGGCTCTTTTAAGATCCTCTTTAAAAAAAATCTGCATTAATTTATGGAATATTCTGTTGTCTCATTTTGATCAATTTGTTTTTCTTTAGAGCTGTGTTTCACAATAAAGGACATCATAGACATTTCACTGTTTACTTCCAGAATAACCAGCGAAGTGGGTTTTGAAAGTTCACGACATAATATAATGTGAAATTTTGAAGGTGGTAAATATGTTTATATCCTTGATTTTCTTAAATTAAACACTGTACACATGCTCTTAAAGGCCATTCTATCTCCTATAATGATGTGCAATGATTATATGTAAATCATAAATTACAATAAAAAAAAAGGAACTAGAGAACAAAAGGGAAAGAAAATAAGAGAACTCTATTGAGAAGCACAAAAGCACAAGTGAATCATATCCCAGAGAACAAACTCCTTTGCCTAGTTAGTTTTAATGAAAATGCTTCATTTCAACTCTCCATGCTTCTTCATGCTTCGTATATGTAGTGCTTGATTCCTTGAGCATTCCATAAAGCCCTACTAAATCATGTACAGATTTCAAATTTATGCAGCCTCTGTAGAGTTAATCAAGTTTTTAATACTTTGGCCTCAGTATAATTATTATAATGGGTGTGTGAAAATATAGACCTATCAAAGATGATAGCTTTATAGATGGTTAATAGCTTCAATTGAATATTGTATCCTATTGAATTTGGAGAATTTTGAAACTTGGAAAAAGCCACTTAACTTTTTATGCTTGAATAAATAGACTAGCTACCTGAGTTTTGAAATAGTATAGCCTATTGTAAAGTATTGTCTTAGGGGTTATCTCAGGCACAATAGAAGAGGAAGAAAGTGGTCCTTTATAAAATAAATCACAACATTTTTCTTGGTACGAGAAGAGTTTAGGATAGCAGCCAGACAAAATTTAGAATGATATGGAATCTGTGTGACCTTTATTGTTGTACTACATTCTAAACTGTATTTCCATGGAAACAAGGTGAAAAAACTAACAGGAAATTGGATGGATTTGAGAAAAGGATGGTATGGAAGGAAACTTACCATGTCCTGCATGAAGCGTGTAGTGGTAGCCATGTAAGAACGAAGCCCAGTTCTACATAAAACAATGCATTGATAATTTAGATCTAAAGCTGTCACTTGCTCAAGAAACAAACAGTACTACATCTACCCAGTCTTAAGTCCTTGTCAACAATTATAGCCAAAAAAATATAAATCTCTCTTGCTACCTAATAAACCTAAACTTTCCCAAATTATCAACCCCATACTACTCCTCACATTCCTTTTTTCCTCTACTAACCAAATATTCCCTTATCTACTAAACCCTTCTAATGTTATCTTCATAAATATCACCCATCCATTATTAACTCCCTTGTATCCTAATCTTCTTTATTGGATTCCACATCGTTGAAGTATATCTAGAAAATACCATTATTCTTTCATGAAGTGAAGTTGGATATCATTCTCATATTCTACCCTTTATAGGACCCAGAATAAAGCCAGAATCATCCAAGTTCCCTATTGTTGCCTTTCAAAAGCTAATACTTTGGGACCAGCAGGTGGCATGGTGGTTAAGGTGCTGGACACTCCCATATGGCCGATCACAGTTCAAGTCCTGGACCTGGTAGCTTGTTTTCTCACTTTCCCTCTCTCTCTTTCTGTGTCTCTCTCTGGTCAAATTAAAATAAATGAATGAATGAATAAATCAAATTAAATAATTCTTTAAAAAAAGTTCATACTTTTACCTTATCAAAAAACTCCTTGCTCTTTTGAGATTCATCTAGCTATAACCATTTACTCTCTTTTCAGTAGCAATTGTTTACACACCTGCTTTCTGATCCTCTCCTTTCCTTCTATTGGAGACTTTTACATTTATCTCACAGAAATCATGTGTTTTCCAGCTTCTGTCGTCTTTCCAGGTATCTTTGATGGGAATCCAGCTAGCATCTGGCTTCCAGATGCCTTCTTCAACTACGTTTTCCTCCACCTCAATTACTTCCATGGTTATGCCATAGAACTTGTCACCACCAGAAACTTCTCTGTAGTCATGGAGTCAAATACCTAGTCCCTAATCGCAGACTTCTGTTTTCTGAGTTTCCCCAGTAACCAGAGAAATATTTATTGAATCTCATAAGTGCATTAAGCTTATTATTCTGCTATTTTCTTTCTACCTTTTATATTCTACCTTCTCTTATATATTATTTCCTTTTTTTTAGCTTGTAAGTCTCATTTCATTGAGCCCATTTTTTCAAAACTTTATCCTCAAATAAAACATAGTCATCAACTTCCCCACTGGCATCTGTGAACCAAGGCATGGTGATAGAAAACTTACAAAACCAGACAGATTGGTATACTTAATAATTTAAGACTTTCTGCCTCAGACTCTCAAAATCACCTGAAAATATTTCACAAATTATAGTAAATTCATGCTCCTACGCTGTTCAGTGATTATATGATCCCTCCTTCAGCTTTTCTTCCCATTTTACTATAAATGAGAACTTCCATTTTCTCAGAGCCACAAACCTATCTCATTAGAACCCTTTCACCCCCTTTTCTCCCTCCTGTTTTCTAGGAGTAGTTTCCACATATCAGACTCTAATCCTCCCTATATCCCATTAATAAAAGGAAACAAGACTGATACTTTCCAGGTTGAAAGGAAGGAAATACTTTGAGGGTAGTTTCTGAGACTTTGACGTAAAGACAACAATGCAACATAATTGGACATCTGTGAACTGGAAAGAAAAGCAACAAGGTTATTGGGTCGTTGGAAAAGTCATGGCACATTTTTGCATAGGAAAACATAGAAAAATGCATCACGACTTTCTGACGACCCAAGAGATGATTTCAGAAAGATTCATCAGAGTGAAGAGAGGAACAAAAGAACAACCAGAATAATTAAAGTCAAATTTTAAAAGTACCTCAAAAAGGAGGGAGTAGATTAGTCACTAAAATATTGTGGAGACAGTGAGGATGGAGAATTGCTCACTGAATTTTCTAGTAAGTAGCTTTCTGATTCCTTTTGTCAAAGTATGTGTGGGGTCATAACTTGCTTTCAGTAGGAGGAGGAGTAATGAGAATATTGCTGGCAACAGATGATTGTACAAGTAAGAATTTCTTCATCCTTTTTAGTTGTGAAAGGAAGAAGGAGAAAAGGTAACTTGAAGACTTGTATGAGGGAGGATTTTTTTTTTCTTTTCTTTGTAAGTGACTTGATGACACTGAAATGCTAGTAAAGAGGGATAGTTTGGAAATAATTGGAACATTTGGTTACTGAAGAAGCATTCTCCCCAAGGGACACAAAGGGGAATTGGATTCTCATGAGGAATATTCTTAGAGCAGTGGTTCCCGAAGGAACTGCAGCGATATCACCTGCAGCTTATCATAAACAAGTTCTTGGACCCTGCTCAGACCTACAAATTCAGAATTGTCAGAGGTCAGCACATGAGTCTGTTATTTCTTACAGGCCTCAAATAATTCTGATGCATGTCAGGTTTGAGAAATGATTTGAGAAATAAAGGAACCTCTCTCATTATAATAGAAGGAAAGAAAAAAAAGAGTAAAACTGCAGGTAAGTTTGAGATGCCATGGACGTTGTAGGAGTTCCCATAAGTCTATGTTGGTTCAGTAAAATGGTTTATAATGTCACTGCTGAAAGTGGAGGGTAATCAGTGGAGTTTTACTGATTTATTATTTTTATTTTATTATTATTTTTTAGAGAGGTTTTTTTTTTTTCTTTTTTTTTTTTTTTTTTTTTTTTTTTGCTATAGGGTGAGTTTGCTTGCCAGAGAGAGAGAGACAGAAAGTGAGAAATCACCCCCCAGGGGGAGATGGCCATGCCACAATCCCTTCTTCTCCATTCTCTTCCTGGGATTTTGGGCAGGCATACACATGTGCCCAGCATGAGTTTTAAGCCACCAGGTCCAGGACTTGAACCACAGTAGACTATATAGGAGTCCAGTAGCATAACCATTACACCTTCCACTGGTCCCACCGATGGAGTGTTTAAAGCAATGAGAAATGTTTGGAATGGCTACTGTTTTGACGGAAAAAAAGAGATTAATTCTAAACACGTTACAGAATGATGGACTATGTGAGAAATTATCTGAGGTTGGGGATCATGATCCCTAGTGAAGGTGATTCCTATAAGCACCATTGTTCATTTTCTGGGCCTTCAAGGCAATGTGAGTGGAGGAGAAGAGGAGGCAATTTAATACTGAGTTAAAAATTGATGGCTATAAAAAGAAAAAAAAATGATGGCTATTTGAAAATTTTTCAAGATGTCCATGAGGGAAAGAAAGCAAGTTCGAAATTTGGGAATATTGAAAAGAGAGTAGTTAAAGTGATGGTCTTCTAACCCTTATCTAGTTAGAGGATAAAATGAACACAAAAGCATCCTAACAAATTGAAGACCAGTGTACTAACATTCCCAGTGAGCAGTGGAAAAGGATAGTGAAAACAACAAAGTGTTGGAACGACTGCGGTGGTAATAAAAAAAAGTACATTGCAGGGGAAATGGTATCTTCAGGTAAAAAGCAGTTTGAACCAAATTAATTTTTTAAAATGTGTTTTTATTATATAAATAGCCCAATGAGAAATAAAAGAAAGGAATAAGTAAATTTGGCACAACTATACAGATATGGAAATGAGTGCTTGATAATGGATAGGATTTTGGCAGATAATAAAAGTATGGAAACCGGGACCAGCAGTTAGGGTAATGGCTATGTCGCTGGACTCCCACATAGTCGACCGCGGTTCGCATCCCGGACCCAGTGGTTTAATACTCACACAGGGCGTGTGTGCATGCGTGCCCAAGATCCCGAGAGGAGAATGGAGGAGAAGGGATTGTGGCATGACCATCCCCCTTGGGGGGTGATTTCTCGCTTTCTGTCTCTCTGTCTCTCTCTGACTGTCTGGTGAGCACACGCGCCCTATAGCAAAAACCTCTCCAAAAAAATAAAACAAAACAAAAGTATGAAAACCAAAGCCTTTCATTAAGGTTTTATAAGTTACTGCACTTAAATTAATATTTCTGGGGCCAGCCTGTGTTGTGGTGGTTGGAGCAGCTCGATCTCTCATAGCCAACTGTGCAACTGGGTCCCCAACTGAACGGCTTGAGGGCCATATCCACTGCCTGCGTGCACGCATGCCCAGAAAGCCCACAGGAGCATGTTGGAGGGAGGATTGTGGCATGGCCATCTTCCCTGAAGGGTGTTGTCTCATTTTCCCTGTCTCCTTCTCCCTTTCTCATTCTCTCTCTGTTGAACATATGTACCCTATGGTAAATTAAAAAAAAAAAAATCTGTATGACAAAAAAGAAATCACAAGCAAATGAAGGTAATTACTAACAAAATACATAACTAACACATGTTTTGTAAATAGAATATAAAAATAAAGCAAAAATTAATGATCCAGCTAAAAGAAACTAGTCACATATATAAATATGTAACTCACTTAGAAATAAAGTTGAATTTCCAAAGGAAAAATAGAAAACTACCCAACTCATTTTTTAACTTCTTTTTTTAATTATGAAAGTACAAACTAAAAGAACTTTCTACTAGTTCATATCCATAATATTGTTAAAAATTAATATATCTGATAACAAGTGTTAGCAATAAGAGGTAAAAATTGGTATTGTTACTGTTGGTTAGTGGGCCTATAACTTGCTACTACCTTTTTGGAGAACAATCAAGTAATCCTCACAAAAGGAATACATGCACAGTCTATGATCAAGTAGTTCTATTTCTTCCCACATTTCCTAGAGACTTTTGAGTATGTGTTTAAGAACATTTAGCACAGTACTGTTTAAAGGCAAGATGCTGTTGATGACATAACTTTTTAGTAAGGGAATGAATAAGCATACTATGATTTATTTATAATAGAACACCTGACAATTAAAAAGTTTTTCTATGTAAAAACATGACAAAATTTAGAAATATTATCCTAGTGAAAAAGAAAATTGTAAAATAATAGTAATGATATAATATTGTTTATATAAAGTATGAAAATACACAAAATAGTAGGTACTATTTATACACAAACATATATAGTAAAGTATAAATATATAAACATGGATGTGTATACTAATATCAGGGTAGCATTTACCTCTTGAGGAGAAAAGGTGAGAAATAGATTAGAAGAATGAATTTTAGCCTTATCTAAACAGTTCCTTCAAATAAGAAAGACTATGGATTAATCATATAAATTTATAACTATTGCTGGTAATAGGTAAATCTGTATCTGTTATACTATGTGCTGTATGTTTAAACAGTAATGTAAAAATAAACTAGACAAAATAAAATCCCTTAAAAATAGTATATTATGTATCTCCCACACAAGGGAATGCATATTGGACATATCTAAGGAAAAGAATAAATAGCATCCTTCCTCGGTGATTTACAATAGTACACTTAACTCTTGAACACTTCTCCATATATCAGGATGAAAGAAGTTAGAGAAAGGAGGAAAATTAAGGTTCTGCACATAAATATGTTGGAAGTGTACTTCATTCACCTCAAGCTATAGAATTAGAATAATGACTAAATGAATTAATATCTGCAGAAAAACTTACAACAGTGACTGGCATAGAAACAATCAATAAACGTTGATTATTATTGTTATTAACATTAGAAAGAGATTGTGATTAGCTCTCAAAATAACTGAAAACAAGTCAACAATAACATCAGGCAGCTAAGAACAGAGGTAAATTATACCACTCGTGTATAATCTTTCTATACTTACACATCATTTAATCTGCATATCTTAGGCAAAAAAAAAATTTGTAAAGCATAATGCTATCTTATGAAAACTGAAAAGAACAGCAACAAAAGCATTGGCACTGGCGGTGATTCAGTCAGCAGGATGGTGGATTTCCTTCCTAACCATTATGTGTTATTTCCCCCATCTCCAAAACCTGGGCAATGTGCAAGCATTGATAGTCTTGAAAAAAAAGAAAAAGCAGGACCAACAATTGGCATAATGGCTATGTCGCTGGACTCCCATGTAGTTGATCATGGTTGGAATCCTGGACCCGGTGGCTTAAACTCACTCCAGGCGCGTGTGTGTGCGTGCCCAAGATCCCTATAGGAGAATGGAGGAGAAGGGATTGTGGCGTGGCCTTCCCCCCTGGGGAGTGATTTCTTGCTTTCTGTCTCTATCTCTCTCTGCCTTTCCGATGAGCGCACACACCCTATAGCAAAAAACCTTTCCAAAAAGAAAGAAAGAGAGATAAAGCACAACTTTAGAGGTGGTTATTCAAGATTCAAATCAGGGTTCAATTTTCTGTATTCAACCAATAAGGTTGGAAAAAAAAAAAAAACCTTTAAATAATCTGGGCTTCAGTAAATTTATCCTATAAAAAATAAATGCCATTACTAACTTCCCAAGGTTGTTAAGAGGTTTATAGCAGAGCGCTTAAAAATAGAGCCACAAACCCAAAGTCTGGCACTGACGTAGGTAATGTTCATTCCCTGTCTTAAAATATGATCTGTCTTCATGATATTTAGTGTTCTTATTGCTTAATATTTCCCATTATTACAACTCAGCCCTTCTGTAAAAATCACCTATCAATCACAGTCAACTTTAAAAAAGATCCTTGTAAATTACTGTAGCCACACACTTCCATGAAACCCTCTAGCTACTTCACATGTATTGTTTAACATGACTGTTACTATGACCACCTTTTCCAATTGAACCCCATTCAGCACACACACACACACTCACACACACACACACACTCACACACTCATCATACAGCAATCAGATCAACTGCAAGTTTAAAGAAAATGTGAATTCACTGACATAACTGCTATTGTAAATCTGCCAGTGTTCCAGAAAAAACATGAAGTCCACCTAAAAGCATTTGTTTTTTACTGTTTATGGCAGCAAAGAAAACAGCTCTGGCCGTTGTTCTATCTTAACATTCCCGTTGATGCTCCTCGTAGGTCAGTAATTGATAGAGAGGATTCTTCTCAATGGTTAGCATCAATTTAAAGTTGTAATTTCATTGTTCCTTGTGGTAAGTAGACCATTGAGAAAATGGGTATATTGCCTTCTAGTGCAGTTCCTAGGGTTGGGAAAGCAATGAGACTGTTTATGAGGGATGATCATCTATTAACAACTTAGCAAAATGAGGGCAGTTGCCTTTCTTCTAGTTCTTTCACCTGCTCTTGGCCCCAGTGTCATTGTGCGTGTGTCAACTAGAGACAAGGAGGTTTCCAATTGTGACCCTGAATAGGAATTTCAAACCTACAAACAATTATGCTTGAGAAGCTGAAAATAAAGCCATTTAAATGTGAATTTTATTAGAAATAAAATAGAATGAGGGATCAGTGAGAAACTAAAAACCAGTGCAGCAGCCTAATCAGACATGTGTTACCCCTTAACCTGAAGTCTTGAACTAATATGACTTAAACTTTCTTTTATTAAAAAGAAATGTACACTCTAGATAATGTGTAGGTAGCACAGTATTCTCAGGTGAACCTGAGTTCTGACATTAATGATTAATTATCTAATGGCTGTGGCTAATTTCATTTTAGGACAGTTTTAAAATACTGGCTTAGTTATAATTAGAAAAATTATAAATTTCAAAATGTGGAAGGAAATGTAGAGCATATAATTCAAGGTCCTTGCCAATGCATTTACGCAAAATATAAACTAGACACAAAGTTGTTGTTCAGTACATTTCACTTCCCTCATCTCTCTTTACTATGCCTGTAACATTGGATATCTACAACATTGATTTTGTAGACATTCCTTTCTAAGTTTTTAGAGAGAGAGATTTTTGCTAGAGGGTGTGTGTGCTCACCAAAGAGACAGAAAGCGAGAAACCATCCCCCTGTGGGATGGCCATGCCACAATTCCTTCTTCATTCCCTTCTTGGGATTTTGGGCATGCACGTATATGTGTTCAGCATGAGTTTGAAGCTGCAGGGTCCAGGACTCAAACCACAGTTGACGTGTGGGAGTCCAGTGATGTAATCATTACACCATCTGTTGTCCCTGATGTAGTCGTAGATATTTCTAAAAGACCTGAAGACACCTATTTTCATGAACTTGTGCCAGATGGTGGAAACTACTAACTCTCTTACTGAGAATTTATCAATCTGTGTCATGAGGTTCCTTTTTCCCCTGAAGGGTGGGTCAAACAGAGATGCAGGAAGGTGGGAAAAGACGTGAGGCACTCATGTCATATTTTTTATTGACTGAGTTCAGTGAGCTCTCAGAGCTCTTAGTAGGCTCACAAAGTTCTTCCTCCCTCTTGGAGCTTATAATGCCCAAGGAGAACATTCACAGGGTGCTTTCTTCCCTCTTGGAGATCACATTGCATGGAGCTGGGCTGAGCCAAGCCAAAGCCAAGCCAAGGCCATTTGGGCTGCCCAGGCTCAACCAGGCTGAGCACAACAGGGCTCACTAGCTAAGCAGCTCAGTGCTAGCTGACCAGGCACCCCTTTCCCTGTGTTGTTGTGTTTGTTTTTAAGACTTATTATTTAATTTTATTTGTTGTTATTATTTTTTAATATGACCAAAAAGACAGAGAGAGAGAGAGAGAGAGAAAGGGAAAGTGAGAAAGTTCTCTTAAAGGGGCTGCAGACAATAGTGGCTCATAGCACAAACCAAACCGTCACACATGCTCATGTGCATTCCATTCAGTAGTGTAAAATAACACATCATGATTACAGAACAAACATGCAAGTACAGTACAACTAATAACACAAGTCCTTTACCCCATGGTCTTCAACCATGATAAGACAGGTCATGAGGGAGCCAGGCTAAACCATCCTGACTCCATCTGTAACACACATTCAGATATTTTATCATTTTTTTCTAAAATTTTTTCAACTTTTATAATAAGGAGTACAAAGAAGTCTTTCATTTTTAGCTAATTTCTCCTTTCCTATAAAAATTTAAAATATCTTGAAACTAAAGAACACAAAATTGAAACCCTTCTTTGTCACTATATCTATCTCCAATTATACTAACTTTTTCTTTCCACTCACACAACGCCTCTTGGGCAAGTTGCTTATTCTCAGTCTCTATAGTTTTTCACCATTTTCATTCCCATGCCCACATTAATATTAATATGAAATAGTCAGTAATAGGAAAACGTTCTTCTGAATTGTTGATTCTGTTATTGGGGAATCCTTGGTGGATTAACAAGAAAGATCAGGGACACTGATTATCTCGTCTGTACTGTTGCCTTTACTGTGGCTATGGTCACTTTGTTAATCACATTTAACTGTTAGCACCTGGGGACAGAATTCCAAACTTATTTCAATCAACCTGAGACCAGAAATTGCAAATCTCTCATAGATATTCCTAGTCTATAGAGCACAACCAAAGAAAGCTCTAATTAAAAGCTTTTTCTCATTGAGACCAGCAGTTGGCATAATGGCTATATTGCTGGACTCCCATGTGGCTGACCGTGGTTCGAGTCCTGGACCTGGTGACTTAAACACATGCCGGGTGCATGTGCATGCCCAAGATCCAAGAAGAGAATGGAGGAGAAGGGATTGTGGCGTGGCCATCCCCCCTGGGGGGTGATTTCTCCCTTTCTGTCTCTTTGTCTCTGTCTCTGTCTTTCTGGCGAGCTCATGCTCCCCATAACAAAAACATCTCCATAAAGAAAAAAAAAGCTTTTAATCATTTGTTTCACCTAATCAAGGGAAAGGAGGATCTGGAACAGTTCATGAATCACAGTAAAATGCTGAGTATTCTGACTTCTAATGCAACATTTTTATTACCTGTAGATAAGATAATTAGCCCCTTACTTTGTGTCAGTCAAAGGCTTCCTGGTAATTTGGTGTCTTCTAGAAAGGGTCACTGTTAGGATCTGATTGTGTTAGCAAATCCAGAAGGTGTCTTAATTGCTGACAAGTCCCCAGAGATGCACATCAACTCAGCTGACTCCAGATTACTTTATTTCCTTCTTGTTTGATTTGTACCCAGGAAATTATGCCCACTTTTTTAACCCAAATTTTGATATGACGAATGTGTGAATTCCTCAGATTTATTCTAAATGCAATTTCTTTTGCTCTCATGTCATGTCCTAATTATAATTGCCTGTTGAAAAACAATGAGCAATAGTACAAGGGGACAATTGTCAATTATCTTTCACTAGGGGTGGATGATGTTTAATGAGGTTGTGCTACTCACTGCCTTGCTAAGTTTTGTCCAGTCTTCCATATAACCTTCTTTCCAATGATTGGAAGCTCATACTTTTGGTATAAATACTTTAAAATATTTCTATAGTCAACACAGCAGAATTGGGATATAAAATAAAATTAAACTTTAGCAATTCACAGAATCTGTTTCTGTATATTCCCACACTTTACCTTCAGTGTGCACATGGATTCAGCTAATTATATGATCAGTTTAATCATTTTCCTATTGCCTCTGCTGTTAATTTCCCATTTGGGAACCTAAGTTGGCAGGAGAAGTTGTCTCACCACTTCTGCCTCATGTCAACCCAATAACCAATTTCACATACCAACATATCCCTGAGCATCTGTTCTCAGAAATTCAAGCAACAGAAAACATTCTGAAACATAAGCGCACACACGGAAAAAGGCTAGCTCACAGCATTCATGAAAGGTGAGATCAACATGCAGTTAGTTGGATTTACATAACTGTGGGTAGATTATCTTCTCCGTATGTAGACCTGAATATTTCCTGGCAACCTTAGGTGTCTTGGCCTACTGTTTCATTTTACTTATTTATTTATATTAACTTTTTCAAAATTTGCCAGAAAGTGCATGCACTCACCAACAAGAGGGAGAGAGAAAGCAGTCCCCCCAAAGGGCATTGCCATGCTGCAGTCCCTTCCTTTCTCCACTCCACTCCCTAGAGCTTTTGACATGCAAACACAGGTGCCTAGTGTTTCTAAGCTGCCAGGGCTGGGATTCTACCTGGGTTTGGCCATGTGGAAATGGGCCACCTTACACACCAAAATATGAAGCCAGCCCTCATTTTATTTTTTGATTCGTTGGCTGTAATGTAATTTGTCTTTGGTGCATACAGTTGGGAGAGGAGGGCTCATTCCTAGAACAGGAGATTTACACAACTCTTTCCATTTTGCTGTGGTCTTTACTGCTTCCTCTCATATGTTATTACTGTGAGGTTCTTCCATAAAACAATTCACTTCTCTTTGATAGTCTTTGATAGAGTATTTGGGCTCATTTTTGTCCCACCTTCAAGAAATTCTTTATCTTTTCAGCTTGTTGATGAAACCCATCCTGAATTTGCAACACAGTTATGGATTTTTTTAAAATGTTTATTCTGTCATTTTAAGACAATTCTTTTAGAGAGAAATAACACATGCATTATCTGTTAGCCATTTTAAATTGGATATTAATATTAAAATAATTTTAAATACCACTTCTGTGCAGTTGCTAAGGAATTTGATCAGGTTTCATATATGTGACCTCATGGTTGGTTAATCTTGTCTTCTATTTTGAAGATGCCAAAAGCAAGCAAGAATATTCATCCCAAACACCTTTCACCTAAATAAGAATAGATTGGTTAGATTGTCAGAGAAGAATTTAATTATGGCAGTAGGACTGTTATTATCAGCCCCAGGGATCATTGCTAAAGAAAGCTCCTCATAATTACTTATAACTAGAAATCAGAAACCAATTATCTGGCCATAGAGGCCCATGTCCAGGATAAAGCTAGTATGAGTCAGAGGGAATGAGGCAGAATCAAACGTGAAAGGTGACACTAAAATAATCATTGAGATACATTTATGTTAAAATAAATCCTCATCAGGCCCACTCAGAGTGATAAGTACTAAGTCTCTGTGCTCTGCTACCTGGGATAAAAGGGAGGCCCAGGTTTGAGACCTGGTTCAATCTAAAGGCCTTTCATAGTGGCACACCCTGTAGTCCCAGCAGCTGGGGGAGGTTGAGGAAGGAGACTTGAATTGTAAGCTAGCAAGATCTTGTCTTAAAATAATAATAATAATAATAAAGAGTAATAATGCAGAGAGGTGGTTTATATCAGGGTTTATAGAAGAAATAAGAATCACGTGGAGTTTATAAATGGGGTTTCTAAAGACTATAAAGGAAGGAAAAAGGTAGAATGTGCTTAGTTCAGAGAGTACAGTCCCATTATTGGCTGTGTCTAGAGGACACAGGACTCATTTTAACCAGGCTAGAGTCAGATCCTTCCTTCTCACGTCCAGACCTGAGTTAATGGATATCTCAGAGCCTTTCAGACTTTCTCATGGCCGTCGACCTGGGTAAATTTTCACTGAATAAAGCTACTACTCCAAACTTTTTAAGCTTTTGCATCCCAGAAACGAGGAACGTATCAATTAGAATGAGGGTTTAGAAGCACTGGTGGTATGTGAAGTTCTCACTTGCGCTTTCCAAAAGGTCGAGAGGGACTGCAGCGACTCCTGCTGGCCATTTCTTTAGTTTCTGCGTGTATGGTGATAGGCGCAAGCTTCAGCAACCGGCAGAAACTTAACTCCATGAGATTAATAAAAGGGTTAATATAGTAATAATGAAAAGTTCAAAACCCTGGGGTTTTCCTCCCTACTAAAACAGCAAATCAAAAGAAATATTTCCTCCTTGATGGAATTGCAAAGATACATTGGAAGATTTGGGTGATACAGAGGTGGCCATTCCAAATAATTTTCCATTTCTTTCCTCAGAGTTTCCAGTGCTTATGATTGACAGCTCTTCAGAATCATAGGATTATGGAAAACTTAATAAGGTGGTGACTTCAACTGAAATGAGTGTTCCATATATGATCACCCTAATGGAGTGAATTAATAAAGCCCCTAGCATTTAATATAAAGTTATTGATCTGGCAAATGAATTTTTCTCTCCAAATTTTAGAGTTCATTTTCATCTAAGCAGAACAGTGAGGTACTTTAAAAAAATAAAAGCCATGACTCCAGGATGGCTCAATTATCTTTCTTTTCTATCACAACCTAGACAACAAGGACCTTGGCTCTATTATCACTTCCAAGAAGCTCTTCTTCTCACTGTAATAAAAGTATTATGTTGGGGCCAGCAGGTGACCTGGTGTTTAAGGTTCTAGACACTCCCACATAGCCCACCATGGTTCAAGTCCCAAATCTGGTGGCTTGTTTTCTCACTTTCTCTCTCTCTCTCTCTCTGTGTGTGTCTGGTCAAATTGAAATGAATGAATGATTGGTAAATAAAAAATTAAATAATTCTAAAAAAAAGGAGAAGTTTGGGGCCCGCGGCCAGCGCGCGGGGCCGCCGGCCTCTGGGCCCGCGCGGGACCGGGGCCGCCCGCCTCTGGGCCTGCGTGGGACCAGGGCCGGCGCGCTGGGCCTCTCGCCTCTGGGCCCGCGCGGGACCGGGGGCCGCCCGCCTCTGGGCGCACGCGGGACCGGGGCCGGCGCGCTAGGCCGCCCGCCTCTGGGCCCGCGCGGGACCGGGGCCGCCCGCCTCTGGGCCCGCGGCCAGCGCATGGGGCCGCCGGCCTCTGGGCCCGCGCGGGACCGGGGCCGCCCGCCTCTGGGCCTGCGTGGGACCGGGGCCGGCGCGCTGGGCCTCTCGCCTCTGGGCCTGCGCGGGACCGGGGCCGCCCGCCTCTGGGCCCGCGGCCAGCGGGGCCGCCGGCCTCTGGGCCCGCGCGGGACCGGGGCCGCCCGCCTCTGGGCCTGCGTGGGACCGGGGCCGGCGTGCTGGGCCTCTCGCCTCTGGGCCTGCGCGGGACCGGGGCCGCCCGCCTCTGGGTCCGCGCGGGACCGGGGCTGCCCGCCTCTGGGCGCACGCGGGACCGGGGCCGGCGCGCTAGGCCGCCCGCCTCTGGGCCCGCACGGGACCGGGGCCGCCCGCCTCTGGGCCTGTGTGGGACCGGGGCCGGCGCGCTGGGCCTCTCGCCTCTGGGCCTGCGCGGGACCGGGGCCGCCCGCCTCTGGGTCCGCGCGGGACCGGGGCTGCCCGCCTCTGGGCGCACGCGGGACCGGGGCCGGCGCGCTAGGCCGCCCGCCTCTGGGCCCGCGCGGGACCGGGGCCGCCCGCCTCTGGGCCCGCGGCCAGCGCATGGGGCCGCCGGCCTCTGGGCCCGTGCGGGACCGGGGCCGCCCGCCTCTGGGCCTGCGTGGGACCGGGGCCGGCGCGCGGGGCCGCCGGCCTCTGGGCCCGCGCGGGACCGGGGCCGCCCGCCTCTGGGCCCGCGCGGGACCGGGGCTGCCCGCCTCTGGGCGCGCGGGACCGGGGCCAGCGCGCTGGGCCGCCCGCCTCTGGGCCTGCGCGGGACCGGGGCCGCCCGCCTCTGGGCCTGCGTGGGACCGGGGCCGGCGCGCTGGGCCTCTCGCCTCTGGGCCTGCGCGGGGACCGGGGCCGCCCGCCTCTGGGCCCGCGCGGGACCGGGGCTGCCCGCCTCTGGGCGCGCGGGACCGGGGCCAGCGCGCTGGGCTGCCCGCCTCTGGGCCTGCGCGGGACCGGGGGCCGCCCGCCTCTGGGCCTGCGCGGGACCGGGGCTGCCCGACTCTGGGCACTCGGCGCCTCTGCTTCGCGTTCCGCAGTCGAGGCCGCCCAGCCCCTGCTGCCCCTCCGGCGCTGGGTGTGTCCTGCGCTCGGCGCCGACGCTGCCTGGCAGCACTCTGACCAGGCAGGCGAACCGGAGGTGGCGCTGGGTCCCGCGCGCATTCGCGTGCTCGGGGGCTGGTGTGTGCCCGCTGGGCCCGCGCGTGGCCGCCGGGCCTGAGCGTGGTTGCGCGCGCTTGGGGCTGACGTGTGGCCGTCGGGCCTACACGTGACCGCCGGGTCAGCGCATGGCCGCTGGGTCTGCGAGTGGCCGCTGGGCACACGCATGGCCCCCAGACTGGCGAGTGGCTGCCGGGTCTGAGTGTGGCTGCCGGGCCCGCTCCTGTGCATGGCCGCCGGGCCTGCGCCTACACATGGCTCCCGGGCCGGAGCGTGGTCACTGGGCCGGCGCACGCCGGGCCTGCGTGTGGCTCCCGGGCCTGCGAGTGGCCACCGGGCCTGTGCATGACCTCCAGGTTGGCGAGTGGCCACCAGGTCTGAGCATGGCCGCCGGTCCTGTGTGTGGCCGCCGGGCCTGTGTGTGATCGCCGGGCCTGTGCGTGGTCACCGGGCATGCGCCCACGCGTGGCCGCCGGGCCCGCGCATGGCTGCCGGGCCTGCGCCCAGGCGTGGCCAACGAGCCTGCCCGTGACCGCCGGGCCTGCACGTGACCGGCGGTTGCGAGCAGCAAACTGAAGCCGAAAACAAGGATTAAGATCTTGCAAATATAAGCAGAAGAAGGAAACCTTGGATGTCTTAAACCAATTGAGAAATGTATGGTATAGGAGGATTTTCGCTGCCTATGGGCAGTGAGAAGGCGATGGTACCAACCCTGCATTACCTCAGGGAAAAATAAGAACTATTCTACCATTCTTAAGGAAGCCAGATACTCGAGGATGACTCACGCTGCAGATCCCCACAACACCATCCTCGGTAATCACAGGATGGATGCTGTGCTGCATCAGCTGATAACCGTCTCTGCCTACCAGAACTGCGTTCCTGAAACTGTACTCCATAGAGACTCACCTACAACTGCGGAACTGCACGAGACCCACCCTTGACCCAACCCTGAATAGAACCTATGTTTCCTATTGTGGAAAACTTTATGAGCTCATAATTGAAAAAGGAAAAAAAAAAAAAAAAAAAAAAAGGATGAAAGATCTGGAGGGTATGGTCGCAGGGATGGCAACTGCGGATGCTGGAGACAGCACGGGAGAGGTAATGGGAATGAATGATGGAGGGCGGTTCAGGGAACGATCATCACGTTTGATGGACACAGGGGTGAAGGGTGGTCTGTTGAAGATGATGTATGTGGGGGTATCATTGTCTTGGCTAATGTTAACTATACTCATGCTGGAAGGGACCATGCTGTACACTGTAAAGATGTCCAATGAAAAAAAAAATAATGATAACATTATCGGCACTCTGGCAGAAGGAGAAAGATCCAATGATATGATAGCGGAAAGGATAAATGTGGATGCCGGAGCCTGTAAGGGAGGGGAGTGGGTGGTCAGGAGAGGGTGGTAGAAAGTGGGCGTGGGGGGCAAAAGGAGGAATCAGTTAACACCAAAAAAAGTAGAGTTCTCTGTTGAAAACTATATACATATATGTATATTGTATACATCATAATGGGAACTTTATGTAAAATGAATTTAATTAATCTGAGAAAAATAAAATTAAAAAAAAAAAATTAAAAAAAAAAAAAAAAAAAAAAAAAGAGAACAAAAGCAAAGCTGAGAAATTTGCCCCTATCCGAGGGGAAAGGGTCTTTTTGAAGACCTGAAGTCCCTTTTCACAGATGTTAATAAAGCATAATTACCTGGCAAAAAAAAAAAAAAAAAAAAAAAAAAGGAGAAGTTTAAAAAAAGTATTATGTTACAGTCTAGAGAGCAGTAGGTAGCAGTATCCTAGATATCAAGGTAAAATATATATATAATATAATTAGAATATATATATTTGGAAAACATATCACCTCATGAAATTTCCTGCCTAACTAATGCTTTTATTTAATTTTAATTTTAATTTTAAAACTTTTTAAGAGAGATTTTTGCTATAGGGTGCATACACTCACCAGAAAGACAGAAAGAACCTGAGAGACAGAAAGCAAGAAATCACCCCCCCACACCCTGCCCAGAGGGAATGTCCCCTTTTTCTCTGCTCTCCTCTCAGTAGTTTGGGCACACGTCCACATGCGCTTGGCATGAGTTTTAAGCCACTGGGTCCGGAACTCAAACCATGGTCTACTACATGGGATGTCACCAGTAGACCATCTGCTGGTCCCAAAACTAATGCTTTTTTTTTTTTTTTTTTTGAGAGATTTTCGCTATAGGGCGCGTGCGCTCGCCAGACAGACAGAGAGAGACATAAAGACAGAAAGCAAGAAATCATCCCCCAGGGGGGATGGCCACGCCTCAATCTCTTCTCCTCCATTCTCCTCTCGGGATCTTGGGCACGTACGCACACATGCCCGGCGTGAGTTTTAAGCCACCAGGTCCGGGACGCGAACCGCGGTCGACTACGTGGGAGTCCAGCGACATAGCCATTACCCTAACTGCTGGTTCCCCAAAACTAATGCTTTTAAACACACTGCAGAATGTCCTCTGAAGTGAAACATAATCCTAAAAGTGATATTGTACTTTGCACTCTCTAAGAAAAAGGTGGAGTACCTACATGGGCTCTTTGGATTTTTTAGAAGAATTGACCAGTTTTAAACACACACACACACATGCACACACACTAATATACACATTGCTCATCACCTCAAAAAATATGATTATTTGCATCATAAGTTTAAAAGTTACAAAGGATAAAATTGATAAAAGTTGTAAATATTGGCATTTTATAAATAAAACTTTTGTATAATAGCTTTTTTCTTTATGAATTTACTTTTAATTGGCATCTATTTGTGTATAAGTATGGGGTATAATGTGACATTTTGATCTATGTATATACATGGCAGAAAGATTCAGTCAAGCTAATTAGAATATCCATCACATCACTGAATATGTTGTGGTGAGAATGTCAAAAAAAAACTATTCTTTTAGAAATTACTATGGTGGTCACCATGCAGTACAATGGATCATGAAAATCTATCCCTCTAGCTGAGACTTAATATTATTATATTTTAATATCTTTGACTAATATCTCTTCTTTCCTCTTCCTCTCCCTTCCCCTGGCTTCTGGTAACCACCTTTCACTTTTTCTATGCAATCATCTTTTCTAGATTCCACATATGAAACATATTACAGAGGTTCATGATAAACTAAAAATACAATTATCATATGATCCGGCAATCCCACTTCAGGGTATATATCTACAGGAACTGAAATTGATATGTTGAAGAGATATGTACACTGATGTTCATTTCAACATTATTCATATTGGCCAAAGTACGAAGACAACCTAAATATTCACCAACAGATGAATGGATAAAGAGAATGTGGGGTATATACACAACAGTATATTACATACTTTTTTTAAAAAAAGGAAACTCTGTCCTTTGCAATAACATGGATGAAACTGGAGCACATTATGCTTAGTGAAATAACGAAGCACAGAAAAAGGTTGTGTGAACAATGTACACTTTCATTTATGTGTGGAATCTAAAAATGTAAGCATACAGTGTATTTCTTAATAAAATAATTGGGTTTATTTTGAATGAGTTTGGGTATCTGTGGAAGAATAGCAGAGTAAAAATAATACAGGGGTCAATATTAATTTTATGCCTTTTTGTTTGAACCTTTGGAGTATTTGTGCAGAGAAACATCATTGATTTGGGCAAGTCCATGAGAATGGAGAAAATATTATTGGTATGTCAATACAATAATGTATATATGTATATATATATATATATATATATATATATATATATATATACACATACACACACACCTTGAAGGATTTTCATTAAAATATATACAGAATGTTGTTTTGTTATTCCCATTTTTTAGACCCATAAGGTACAACTATCGTATCAACCCAATACATAAAAGCAGCTTTTGCTTTTATTATAACAGGCTATACATGAATTCAGGAAATACCAAAGCATGCAAAGTATCTCATTTACGAGGGTGCACTTGGATTTTAGCAAATATTCATACAGAGAAACATTCTACATGGTTTTGGTACTTTTATTTAAAAAGAGTTCCCAGATATTAAAATTCAAAATTGTCTCTGTTTAATGTTCCCCAAATGATGAACCATATAGTTCAAGCCTTAGGATAAACCATAGGTAGGCTTTTGCTTGATAATATGAAGGACTCTCAGAAATAGGAAGGTAGGGAAGCAGAGAAGGGAAAAGTGGCCTGATGCCTCAAGATAAAACACATTTTCAGGCAGATGCATTTCTTAGAAGAAGAGGCAGATGGACTTGATATGTTTAGAAATTAATTTTGTCGTTTATACCCACATGGCCTTGATAAGATAGTATATACTCTTAGTGTACCTTCGGGAACACATGTATTCTGGGTTACATCAGCCAGTTTTCAGGGTCCAACATGAGCAGCATCTTTCTGGGTGTTTGTGGTTATAACCTAAGTGACTTTGCCACTCTGTATGTATATCCTATTAGAACCAACTACATTAAAATATCTCCATAGATAGAGTGGAATACAGTATGGAGCCCATAACAAATCCAATAATGAAAATGAAGCATAAAACCCTAAAATTTTGCAACAAGTTCATGCCCTTGAGAAAGTAAATTTCCGGGATCAGCAGATGACATAATGGTTATGTTGCTGGACTTCCATATAGTCAACTGCAGTTTAAGTCCCAGACCTAGTGACTTAAAACTCAGGCTGGGCAAGTGTGTGTGCATGCGCAAGATACAGAGAGGAGAATAGATGAGAAGGGATTGTGGCGTGGCCATCCTCCCTGGGGTGGGGGGAGGGTGATTTCTCACTTTCTGTCTGTCTCTCTCTGCCTCTCTACTGATTACATGTGTCCTATAGCAAAAATCTCTCTTAAAAAAAAAAAGAAGTCATTTTCTCCTTCAATATATCTGTAGCTTTTTGTCTATTTTTGCTCTTGTTTTCCTAGCTCAAGTAGCTATCACCTCTCACCTAAGCTTGCAACATTCCTATAGTTTATTTCCTCAAGCAATAAAACCCTTGTTTAAAAACTTGATTATGTTATAACAACTCTTTGCTTATAACCTAATGGTTTTTCATTATACTTAAAATAAGTAAGCCTCTTATTAAAGTTTCTAAGATCTTATGTGGCTTAGCTTCCCCCCACCTCTTCAATCAACTATCAGATTATCCTCACACTAAACAGTCTATCTACATGAACTTCTTTCTTCATGCACATTGACACTAAATTCTTCCCAGTTTTAGAGAATTTGCTGAGTCATATGTGAAGATGGCTTAATCTAAATTTTCCCTTCCAATTGCATACTTTTCATTCTCTATTCCCCAACCCAACTTTATTTTACTTTTAGTTGTATGTTTTTTAAAAATTTATGTTTTTCCTTCCATGAGAGATAGAGATTTTTTTTCTTCTATAAGAGAGAAAAAGAGAGGAAGAGAGAGAGGTACCCCCAACAGGGTCTTCACACTGTTTCTACCCTTAGCCTCAGCCAGCAGTGTCACAGGATGTGGGAGTCCTGCATGTACAGGGAGGCCTCAAGATGAGAACCTAGGATCTCCCCATGTAGCCTTAGTTACATAGAATGTTGTGTTACCACTGCACCACTGTGACTGGCCAATTTTTCCTTGTATGTTAAAAAGTGATGCTATAGGGACCAGTAGTTAGCGTAATGGCTATGTTGCGGACTCCCATATAGCCGACGGCAGTTCAAGTCCCAGACCCGGTGGCTTAAACTCATGCTGGGCGCATGTGCGTTCATGCACAAGATCCTGAGAGGAGAAGGGAGGAGAAGGGATTGCAGCGTGGCCACCCCCCTTGGGAGCTGATTTCTCACTTTCTGTCTCTCTCTGTCTTTCTGGCGAGCACATGCACCCTATAGCAAAAATCTCTTCACGAGGTTCTTACTGCCATGCTAAAATCACCATCAACAGTAGCTGTCCATTAGGCCTGACTGTGGAGCATATGAAAGAATTAAGCTTTCATTTAATACCTTTATGATACAATCAATACAACTAAGTCTCAACACATGAATTTCTGGGAAATATATTCAAACTATAGCATATGTAAACCTACTAGTTCAGTTAAACAGTACAGGTTCCATGATTTGACAATGGAATCTACACACAAATGTCAATCATTAAACATAACAGAGAAGTCAGGAGATAATACTGGAAAACTATGAGTGAATTTCAAAAAGTTTATGAAGAAATGAATTACTTCATGGGTTTATTTTAGTGCAAAAATAATTTTGAATTCCATGCATAGTTTCTTTATAATACATATTTTCTATGAACTTTGTGAAGACCCTTCATTTATAAGTGTCTGGACACAATAGCTTAGTTCAACTGAGAGAGGTTCATAAGGCATGGAGATGAAAAACAAGATGGCCCAAAATGAGTATTTCTTATAATTCAGGATGGTTGAAGCATAGTTTATGAGGCACACTGGGTAGTAAGTGAGTAGCCTGGAGTGGTCATTAAAGGTCAAATGAGAGAGAGCATTATATTCCATGATAGCCCATCAGACTTTATACTGTAGACAAGGGAGTATTTGATGTGTTTTCAAGCATACAAATGGGTTAAAGTTTGGGTCTTGAAAGATTATGTTGGTGACCGAAAAAAAGAGATCGGAAGGGATGGATAGACAAAGGGTCTGAATACCAGTTCAGAGGTTATTGTAGTAGCTCAGGTGAGGGAAAATGAGGTTCTGAAATGAGGCAATATTCCCTTCTGATGGAAATGCATTCAGCCTAATAGCATCTTTGAAGACCAAAGAGTGTTGAATTTACGTGATCAGTAGATCACTCATTTGTTGCTTTTGTAAGTAGTCTGAGCCACTGTTCTCTCAAAATTATATTTCTCTATTAAGAAGACTCTTATCCATCTCCACAGGTGGAAAACTTGACATCTCTATGGGCCATGGCAAACACATTATCTCTAAGTTATCATTCTTTTATTGCACCATTTAAAGATTTATTTGGTCTTCATGCTTCACTGCCTTTGCCCTCTTCCTTCATGAAGAGTAGGTGCTATTTTTTAATGCTCAGCTGACATCATTCAATTTTGCTTTAAATTTCCTCACCATCAAATATCAAAAATAAAAGTAAACATCAAAATGAAAGAAAATGTATTTCCTCCTGAAATGATCACAAATCAAACTCAGGTGCTAATGTCATTGATTCTCTTTTCTTTCCATATTTTGAGATGTCTGAAACTATTATCCAGCTATTTATGAAAAATGCATTCATTTCTCTTCAAAAGGTTTTTAAATGGGCACACAATGACTAGAACCTTTCAGATAATACCAGGCTGGATTGAAATCTCACAGAGTTTGAAATTAGACCTTACTTAGATGATCTCTAGGTCTCAAGAGAATGTTCTTTGTCTCGCATCACAGATGTGGTCAAGAATTCAATCCCTAGATTAAAATCTAACGCATTACTGCCAGGTTTGTATATTTAAACTTAACTATCTAGAGGTTCCAATAGTCAAGCACATATTGGTATATGCTCATTTTTATCTTCTATGTCTAGGTTTTTAAGGTAACTGCTTCTCATGACTGCAGCTTTAATTATGGTCCCTTGCAAATAAGAAATTCAGTTTATTTATAATCAGATCACATGCTAATCTAATAGTTGAGCAGCAAAACTATGATCAGAGTCTAAACCCCGTAATAGCCCAATGTAAAATGCTTTAATTGAATCACAAAGGAGGAGAGCTGTAATCCTATAAATCAGCCTCAGGAATTTGACATGCTGAGAATGCTTTTCTGGAACTTTTTAATTGCATGACACAGCAGGCACCATAAGTCTATAAAAAGGGATGCATTTCCTATAAGCAATCATGTTATATAATTTAAAATGTCAAGCTAGTTATACTAGTTTTTGAGTCCAGTGCATCATCCTTATTAGTCAATATAAATCTTTCAGGTTTATAAAAGTTATGTGGGTGAGCAAAAGCAGAAATGATTATTGCACCAGGGTGAAGTATGAGTGATTAGGTCAAGGGCCCATGTTCAACTGACAAAGAAGATTATCTTAAAACAAACAAACAAACAAAACGGGACTAGTAGATAGTATAATGGCTATGTCGCTGGACTCCCATTAGTCGACTGTGGTTCAAGTCCCAGACCTGGTTGCTTAAACTCACACTGGACACATGTGCATGCATGCCTAAGATCCTGAGAGGAAAAAAAAGGATTGCAGTGTGGCCATCTTCCTGGGGGGTAATTTCTCACTTTCTGTCTCTCTGATTCTCTCTGTCTTTCTGGCAAGCACACACACCCTATAGCAAAAACCTCTCTGAAAAAAAAAAAAAGGTAAAAATAAATATATATATATATATATATATATATATATATATATAAAGTACATGCTCAGCTTTGCTACTTTCTACCTTATGATTTATCTATTTTGTCCAAGCGAGACCAACCACAGAATTTTCACATAAGCAGTGGGTAAGAGTGACAATTTGGTAGAAAGAAGAAACTAGGGTAATTGTTTTATAACTGTCATTGCATGACAAATTTGCTATTTTTATTTATACAACAGGTCTATGTTGGATAGAAATTATTATATGGTGTATGCAAGAACCTGAAAATGTTTGAGAAAAATAGAATTAAAATCAATAGTATATATTTAGGAACTTAAATAATTATTTAAAATAACAAAAATAGTGTTTGGTAATTTGATATTTGCAATATTAGGTTGCAATTTATGATATCTTATAAAATACATCTTCAAGAGATTAAGTGTTTAAATGTTTAAAACAAAATACTTTGGAAAAGATAAGCAATATTTAAACTGTGCAGTTTGGATGAATTGTCTAAGCATATAAAGAAATGGAAACAATCCCAAAACAAAGTTTAATAGGTTGCACTATATAAAATGAAAACTTTTGAAATGTCAAAGCAAACAAGCAAAAAACCCACTCAGTACTTGCTCAGTCTGTCAGGCCTGACTTTCAAGTGAGTAGATGGAATTGGTTATCATTGTGGTGACTCCATGTCCCCAACCATGATATGCACTTTACTCTGGCTTGTACCACTCCCTCCAGTGTTTCCTATAGTGTGTTTCCATTATCAATACACTTCCATTTATAAGGGAACTTTTAAAAGTTCATGAAAAAAAATGCAACTTAAATAAGAGCTTAGTTTGGAGCAAAATGTTGCAATCTCTGTAGAGTGTTTTCATAATATGCATTTTCCACGATCATTTTGAAAACTTCTCCAAGAGTCAAATCTTTTAGCCATCTCTTGCTCAGTGGCCCTAGCTATAAAATGTCACCACTCAGAGGCAGGAGGTTGTTAGACTTACATTAAATAATGTGTTTCAAGCCCAACAAAGAATATGAGCTCAAGAAAGTTTTATCTTGAGCCTTTCTAACTCCTGTCTCTTCTCTCCTAGTCCTCAGTGCAGACTTCAAGTGAAGGGATCATATTAGTTATGTCTTCTGCCCAAAGATATACTCCTTTGTCCAGCATCCGTTTGGTTCTTGTGATCCCAGTCACCAAGGCAACAGTATACTTAGTGGAGGGATTCCTTACTCTACTGACGTAACTATTCAAGAGTGCCGGTTTTTAAATAAAGAATAATCCATTTGGGGAGGCTATCTTACACTTTTTCTTGCTTCATTAATTTCCTAGTCCACTTGGCTGCTATAACAAAATATCATAGACAGTAGTTTATAAACAACAGAAATTTATTCACATTATTTCTATGTTATTTTGAGACTGGAAAGTTCAAGATCAAGGTGTCGACAGAGCCAGTGTCTGGCAAAGACCTATTTACTAGTTCACAAATTATAACGTTTATCACAGATTATGACTTTGTGTCTTCACGTGGTAGAAGGGAAAGGCAGCTCAGGTCTTTGGGCCTGTTCTAGAGGAGCACTAACCCCATCAACTCATGAACTAATTGCCTCTTAACAGTTTTTACCTCCTTTTTTTTTTTTTTTTTTTTTTTTTTTTTTTTGCTATAGGGCATGTGCACTCACCAGACAGACAGAGAGACAGAGAGATAGAAAGCGAGAAGTTGTCCCCCAGGGGGGATGGCCACATCACAATCCCTTGTCCTCCATTCTCCTCTCGGGATCCTGGGCACGCATGCACACAGGCCCGGCATGAGTTTTAAGCCACCGGGTTCGGGACGCGAACTGCAGTCGACTACATGGGAGTCCAGTGACATAGCCATTATGCTAACTGCTGGTCCCATCAGTTTTTACCTCTTAATAGTGTCCTCTTGGGGAACAGGATTTCAACGTAGGAATTTTGGAGGATAGGAAACAGTCCGACCATAGCAATGATGAATTTGGAAAATTAAACACAGGGCAGAAATCACAAAGAGGTACTCAGATTTATTTACTTTTATTTAATTGTACCAAATAAGCTTTAATGCTCCATACTTATGACCAAAGGTAGATTCTAAATAAACTTCTTTTTGAATAATCTTGTATCAGAACATTTATGAAATGATCTGTAATACATAGCTCCTTTATGAATTTCAGACCCCTCTCCAGTACAACAACAAAACAAAATTTTATCTAATAGGATTGGTCAAAACTGACTGACAGTCACTTCAAAGGATGCTTATAATGATTTTGAAGCCATTTAAAAACTGGATACGAATCATGTTGTGTTTTAACTCAATAATGTATATAGCACACACACACACATATACACATATAGTACTCACACAAACACACAAATATGCAAAATTTTCTGTACAAGATAAACAATGTTTAAGGAACCTCACTTGACCACTACTGAATAGAGTTAATGTGTTCCTGATTTTCTTCTAAAACACATGGTTCTCCTTCCTTCTCCTTGAGATCTTTTTGTCCTACTGCATGCTTTTCTTAGATACCTACTCTGTTAACATTACCTTTCCTTTTTCAGACTAGACAGAATTTCTCTTTCCTTTATACTCCCACGGAAATTTGTAATTACTGTATGATACTTATCACATCATTTTATAATTGCTTACTGATCCCTCTTCCCCTGGGTTATGTTCTCTTTAAAAGGGTTAGTCATTCACTATGTATTCATTTAGTGCATTCTAGGAGTGAAGCCCTCTGATATGCACTGGTTTCTGACTTCAAGGACCTTAGATCCTCCTGGAAGAGAAAAACCCTAATCAAATTATCACAGAACTCATTATAAAAGTACAACTCTAATTAGTGCCACTACTATAGAAAAATAGATTTTCTATGAATGCATAAAAAAGATAAATTGGACCTAGTTATAGGAGTGAGGAAAAACCTCCCCAAATAAGAGCCAATTGAGTAGAATATGAAGAACAAGTGGGCATTAAATAGGCTAAGAAGGAGGAGAGGTGCAGATCTACTATATTTAACTATTAGTCAACAGTTTTTTTAAAGTATGTACACACACACACACACATACATATATACACACATAGATGCGCACACACACACACACACACACTCATACACACAAATACACACTTTCACAAAGCTCTATGCATGATCAGGTTGCTTCAGTTATCTTGACATTGGTGCACAGCATTCACACATGCCCTTTACCCTCTCTGTGTTTGCCTACATCTGTAGTGAACAGTCTGCATGCACTGTGGCTGCTTGATACCACAAATTCTCATCTCTTTTTACTTCCTGTCCCAGGGTCTTTCTCTAGCTCCTCAGGAGTTTGCTGTACCGAGGTAGAGTAGCTAGAAAATGCAGGATTGAATGCTTTCCCCAGAGGCAACAACCACCAAGTGAGTGACAGGAGCTGATAGATAAGTACTTTGTTTCTTTGGTTCTTGGTGGAACAATTCTGAGATGTATTCTCCCAGGTTCCTGGTGGGTCTCCACTGCAAGTGAGCCTCCCATGGTTCATTTTAACAGCTGTTGTAGTCCTGTTGTCCACACTTCCTCAGTTTTGCTAACAGGTCCACAAGCCCTTTTTAGGATGTGATATTGGAGGAAGGGTGAGGGGGTGGGGGTGGGACTCAAACTAACAATGTAAGATGACTGTCAGTTAAGACACATGGGAAAATTCTAATGGCTGTCATATGCACTGTGAGATGCTTATTAATAACACTCTGCACTTTGGCACAACTCTAATAATAAGTGATATTAATTATACATTAACCTTTGCATGAGGATTTATTTCCATTGCTACGTTAACCTGAGAAATTGCCCGTTCCTTCACTTTTTGGTGTTCTGTCTCTCCCCTCTGTTCAGCTCTGAGAAGTTGGGTTCTGGTTGCTTGCTTAATATGAGCTTCCTTGGATTTTCTTGGCCAATCAGAGCCTCAGTAGGAAGGGTAGGCACTGGTAAAAATAGATTGTAGGACATGTGGTGTTTTCAGAGATTTATTTTCTGTGAAGTCTTTTTCTGTCATTTCACTGTTGAGGTTTACTGTAGGTAGCTCTAGTCCTAAAATGCATCCTGGCATTAGCAAAATGGGATTGCTCTACAATATTTTTATGAGACTTTTATGTGGAAGATGAGGGATGGGAGGAACAAAATTTATGCTATCATATGAGTTGGGAGGTCTTAAAAATGTGTTCAGGGAAAATGCAAATTATGAAAAAAAATGTTCTTGAATTTTCAAATTATTTGCACCAAAATAAACTCATACTTTACCCTTTCTATAAACTTTTCAAAATTCCTTCGTAGAGAGCAGCAGCAGATGGCATAACGGTTAAGGTGCTGGACTCCCACATGGTCAACTGCGGTTCAAGTCCCAGACTTGAAACTCACTCTGGGTGCATGTATGTGTGTACCTAAAATTCCAAGAGGAGAGTGGAGAAGGGATTGTAGCATGGCCATCCCTCCTAGAAGCGGGGGTGAGGGGTGTGATTTCTTGCTTTCTGTTTTCCTGTCTCTCCAGCAAGTGCATGTGTCCTACAGCAAAAACCTCTCAAACAACAACAACAACAACAAAAACCAAAGTCCCTTTGTATAGTTTTTCCCAGACATGATGAGAGTGTTCTCAACCTGTATGAGGGGTATGAACACTCTTTTCTGAGTGTCCCTCTCTGTCTATTGTACAAACGGTGTGCTCTGGACTTGACTTATTTGCATCGGGGGAGGCTATGTCTACTAAACTAACATTAGTAAATCTTGAGTTTTTATGTAATCACTATCAACATTTATCGAGTGCCTTCCCTGTGCAGACAAAGGCACTTTCCCAAGCTATCTACCTCATGTAATTTATATACCAACTCTGTGATAGATTCATCACCATCCTGCATTACAGATGAAAAAGCAGACAGGAAAGTTAAATTGCCCTAGCAGCAATAGCAATATACAGAGTGGAATGTAAACCCAAGGCTTTTCCTAGCACTTCATGATTCAATAGATTTGAAGTCATGTGAGCTGGTGAAAAATCGATAGCCAATGTAGTTGTTATATTTCTCCTATTATGGACTCATGGAAAATTGTTTCTCTTCTTAATTATTCCCTTTATCTGTGGATAGAGATAATAACTCTTGAAATTGAATCCCTCACAAGGATTTTGTAGTAAAACAAATGATGTCATTTATTTTCCCATATCCTTAATGTAGAACACAGCAGCATTGTGTTTACCAATGTAAAACCTACAACATTGGCTATCATCGGTATAATGAAACCCAATAACAACTCCCAGCTGATGGTTAGTGACAAAAAAAATGAGTGTTATTTAACGGTAAGTTGTGAATAGCAATTCCCAGCATGCCGTACAGACCTTCTCCTGACTACTTTCAAATTTGCTCTTTCTCCCCCTTCTTTGTTTCCAAACTCAGAGACATCTAAAAAACAGTAATGGTGTCTAACATATTTTAATATGGTTATATTTATAATTATGTGCTAAATGATAGTTCCATAAAAAATAAACATCTTGTTCATGGAGAATAGTTTAATGTGCTCTGCAGAATTCCGTGACAATAGGACCCCTAAGACAATAATATTTTATCCAGAATGCATTACATTTGTGTTTTCTCAGATACTCATGTAGACTTCTAGAGAAGTTTGTCATAAATACCATTTGCTACAACTTTTGCAAGATTTGAATTGACTCTGTGACCTGGGGGTTAAGATATCCAGCTCCCACATGACTGACACTACAATTCAAGTTCCAACCCCAAGCTGTCAACTCCATGCTGGACAGTTTGAGAAACATGCAAGGCATGTGTGTGTGCATGCCCAAAGTCCTGAAAGGAGGAGAAAGAATCACAGAATAACCATTTCCTATAGATGGTGTTTTCTCTTCTCTCTCTCTCTCTCTCTCTCTCTCTCTCTCTCTCTCTCCCTCTCTCTCTCTCTCTATCTTTCTCTGTCAAATGCAGGTACCTCTGTCAAAAACTAAATATATATATATATATATATATATATATATATATATATATATATATAGGCTGTGTAGAGTGTATAAAATTCCAACTTTAGATATTTCTTTTCCTGTTTCATTAATGTTAAAAATATGTGCTCAAACTTCCCAGAAATCTATTTTTTAAACCCTCAGCTCTTTCATTTACAGAAATAGGCAGCAAACTGTTGTGCACAGACTAAAACTGAATAATTTTGCTTGCTACTGTAGGAGCAATGGAAGTTTACAAACTTGTCTAATTAACCCTTTTTCTCCATTGAAAAGAAATATCCTGGAGATAATTAAGAGAACTGGTTAATGAGTGTAATTTGTCCAAAAGTTATTGATAGAAATTAAGTATTAAGCACAATTGTATTTGAGAAATGACATCTGTCAATCTGTATTATGTTTTTTTGGAAAGGCCTTTGCACCCAAAAGAATTGGTTTCAGATGGGTAGGCATTTTTAAAATGCCCTTGAAGACTCTTACCAATTGTTTTATTTGAAGAATATGCTTGTTATTGGCATCTAAATTTTAAATAGATGGCTAGGGTAGGTTTATAGGTGAGAGCTCTTAGTGTTCCAACAGGAAGCAGTGTTTCAAATGTAAGAGATTTCTAACTCCAGAAGGATATTTAGTTCATTCCAAACTTGCTAGACAACGCAGAACGTTATAGATTATACAGAATATCTGTACTCTATGGCAGAAATAGAAAAACTAGAAGGTATAAAAATATGGTGAGCAACTGTGGGTACTGGAGACAGTGTGGGAGGGCAATGGGCAATGGTGGGGTGGGAGGGAGGAAGTGGGTGGAGAGAAAAACCATAGCGTATGCTGTGAAGATGTACAATGATTGAATGTAAATAAGAAACCATAAAATAAAATTTAGAACACGATAAAAGCTTATAGATTCACAAATTTGAAACTTGATGTCAGTTTTCTAAGAAGCTCAGCTTAGGTGAAATTTCCAGGTCCCTATAGGACTGTTTCATAAACTACATCAAAATGAAGCATCATAGGAAGAAATCTTCGGTTCTTGGTCAGAAAGATCTGGACTCTAGTCTCATCTCTTCATTTATTAGTGATGAGACGTACATCGAGTTACTCTATTTCAGTTTTGTTGTCTATAAAATAGTGATAAGTATAGTGCCTACTCCATGGGGTTGTTGTGAAAGTGAACTAAGAATATGGACATGAAGTACTCTATTCACATGACATTCTCTGTTGCCAATCTATTTTTTAAGAAGAGGTTATCACTACATTATCCTGGGAATAAGGAAAAGCAGGGATTTTGAGGCTCGATTCTTTCTCCAAGACTATCAAAAATCCATCTGTGTGCCAATAAAAGGTATCACCTGAAAGAGAGAAATAGTCCCATTTCCTAACAATAAAATACAAAACAAAAGCATTTGTTTTGATCGATGCAGACATGTAATGCTAGAATGATGTAAGTGAAGTATTCAAATATTTACTTACAAGCCAGCCATTGTCTTGATGAGTAACGTGGCTGGATCTCATGTGGCCAACTGTGCAGTTTGAGTCTTGGACCTGGGGACCTGAAAAACACACTGACTGTGGGTGCATACGTGCCTAAAATCCTGAAAAGAGGGAGAACTAAAGAAGAAGGGATTGCAGTGTGATCATCTCCTCTGTGGGGTGTTCTCTCACTTTCACTCTCTTGCTTTTGCAGGAGTGCACTTGCCTTCTGGAAAAAAATTTTTTTTAATTACTTATGTATAATTTACCAATTTAGCTATACAAATTAACTTCAAAAAGTTTGTGGAAAAAATAAAATTGAACTGTGAGTTTATTTGAGTGCCAAAAAATTGAAATCCACACAGTTTTGTGTAACAAGTATTTTCTATGAACTTGTTGAAGACTCCTCTTATACATGCATTTTAACATATTTAACATAAAGAATATGCAATGCATATTAATTTTTAAAAGTTTATTTTTCTCAGTCTCACATTCATCTTGGGTATTAATGCCATCGGCAGTCAGTTTCACTCTTTGAGTCATATAACAGTTTTCTAGAACACATTTTTAATTCTACCTTTGTAGTTTGAGATATGACATGGTTTAAAGCCATGTATGAGATTATCACTGAAAATTATCCTAAGCCATAAGAATGCATTTAAATTTCATTAAGAATTTTTTTAATCTGTCCTGTAGCTTATAATGACTACACTATAACTACTTGTTATATTTCTTTTAAAAATCTGGTTTTTTACTCCACCTTTTTTTTTTTTTTTCCTAGAAGGTGTATGTACTACTTTCCAGAGAGAGACAGAGAGAGGGGCAAGAACCCCTTATGGAAACCAGTAATGTCGCAATTCCTTCCCTTCCATCTGTCCCTCTTTACAGAATTTTGGACATACGTACACATATGACCTTTTTCCAGAACATGTATAGCACAGTCAGCCATGTGGGATCTGGTTGACTAATCAACAAACCACGTAGCCAGCCTTTAAAAGCCCATTTTAAAGTTTTGAGCAAAGTATGTGGAGGCAAATTATTTAGTCTCAAGAGAAAAAGAAGACTCCCCAGAGGAAGTGATATATGAATTGACCCCTAAAAGATGTGGGTGTTTAGTGGAGAATAATGGCAATATTTCCCATGGTACACTAGTGGCAAAGAGACCAGCCAAGGACTGCTGCACTAAGGTAGGCATGAATCCCAGATCAGGATGAGCCAAGAAGCTGAGTGGGAGAGTCAAATTCAACACTCACATGAAAGACAAAGCACATAGATTTCCTCAAAGAAAAGAAAATGCAGCCGTCAATTAATATAAGAGATGAAAGAACAGTTATAACAGGAACTCAAAAGTTACTTCTGAAAAGAAAGAGGAAAGGATCAATAATAAGCTAATAGTTTAGAGTCAGAAATGATGCCATTGACTAAAAGCTTGCTCAGTGTTCAGGAAGATGAGCCTTCTAGAGCCACATGGGAGTATAGTATTGAAGAACATGAATAGGTGAAATACTAGGGGTGGATATTCAGATATAAGAATCCTCTATGTATGGAAAGAGGCTAAGAAAATGTAGCATGGCTGAGATTAAAATCTATGTATCACAATGGCTTTTTATCCTTTGTGCTCTATTGGTTGTGTTACACGTATAGCAAACAGCCATAGTAGTGGAAAGTGCATAGGACTTTAAATCAAGCAGAATTGCATGCCCGTTTTACATTCACTATGTATAAGCTATATGACCTTTGAAAATGATATAATTATCAGCTGGTTTATTTTTTAATGAATTATATTTTTAAAAAATACCACCAGTTGGGAACCAGCAGTTAGCGTAATGGCTATGTCGCTGGACTCCCATGTAGTCGACCGCGGTTCGCGTCCGGGACCCGGTGGCTTAAAACTCACACCGGGCGCCTGTGCGTGCATGCCCAAGATCCCAAGAGGAGAATGGAGGAGAAGGGATTGCGGCGTGACCATCCCCCCTGGGGGGTGATTTCTCGCTTTCTATCTCTAATGTCTCTCTCTGTCTGTATGGCGAGCGCACGTGCCCTACAGTGAAAAAATCTCCAAAAAAAAAAAAAAAAAAAACCCACCAGCTCTCACATCGTGTGTGTGTGACCTAACACAGTCTATAGCAAACTGTCAGTCACATAGTAGGTATTCAGTTACTGTTTCTTGAATACTAATCTAGAAGGGGAAAAAAAGATATGTATCTAATGTTCCCCTTAAAATACCTATTTAATGAAAAAATTCACATTTAGCCAGTAAGTTAGAAAAGATAATTATCCAAGATGGTAGAAGTCTTCATTCTAACCAGAGAATCCTCTGTGAGTGTGTCAGAAAACTTTATGTATTTATTTATTTATTTAGGTACAGAGTATATGTGCTTGTTGGGGGAGGGGGGAGAGAGAGAGAAAATAAAAGTGAGAAAGTACCCACCTGGGGATATGGCCATACAACAATTTCCTCTCCTCAGTTCTCCTCTTGGGATTTTTTGGCATGCACACACATGCATCTGGCATGTTTCTTCCAGCCATAGGATCCAGGACTTGAACTGCAGAGTCGGCCATGTGGGATCCAATTGACTTAACCACCATGCCACCTTGCTGATCCAGAAAACATTATTATGGGGCCTGAATTTATGATTCCTTTATAGCAACATTCTCTGCTACTGTTCTTTACCTGATTAAAACAGGTAAGTAACCTATCCCATTGTAGACTTTTCCCAAGATGTTGGAAATGAAGCTAGATGAAAAAACGTATTTTCTTTTCTGTTTGCTGAACTAGAACGATGTCAGCTGCTATGTAGACAAAATACTTCCTCATATGTGGGAATGCTTTGTAGTAAGACATACATGGTACTTTAGCAGTCTTAGAGATGCATAAAAGGAAATAGAAAGACTCTGGCTTATCTGTGTTATGGCAGTTGAAGTGTAGAAGAGGCCATTATGAAAGGCAACTGTAAAGTGCCTTGAGCCAAATGTGAAACAGAAAGAGGATAATAAGAGGAATTAATGACATAATTTAGGGAAGACCTGATACCCCTAGCCTAGAGTAATATCTATATTCTTCATACAAGGTTACAGAGGAGACTTGTTTGTCAAAACAGCCATGGCACTCATACTAAGAGTTGAGCTCTGAGAGGCTGGATTAGGTATTATTATTATTATTCCAAAAATAAGAGTACGAAGAAGTGCTCATGGAAGATTTGCTGATGCCAAAACCACAGCTTCACCTGAAAGGAGGGCGAGAACAGCAGTAGAAATACCTACCAGGCAGAAACTCGAACACGTGGGCTACCAACAGCCGTTCCCTTGCAGTCCACTTTCAGCTGAGGGAAGTATAGGTAGAAAGCTGGTCCCCTGAGTCTCACAGCTTCTTCTTTTTTTTTTCTTTTATTTATTTATGTTTTTCATTTCATTTTCTTCCATACATTCAATCACATTATTATTTATCTTACAAAATGGATATTTTAACAAGTGAACATTTCTCCCTAGTACTGTTGATAAAACTACTAAATCTCTTCAACAGATAATACCACACCTCTTTGTGCCATTAATGAGTTGCCTGAAGTGGGTTCTTGGAACAGAGCCCAGGTCACTTTTGGTGCTAAAATACAATTTACTGTGCTCCTTCTTGGCCTATGAATCTGCATTTTAACAAGCTCTACAGGTAAACGTTAGGCACACTGACATTCTGAGACTCTTGTGATATCATTTCCAATAAAGGGCATAACTTGAAAAATAACTGGCAGGATAGTCGTCAAATCTAGTTTCATCTGGAAAAAGTGCAGCTGGCATTCTCATTAGAAATCAGCTCAAAACTTGGGCCTCCAAAACTTGGGCCACTAAAGCATTTTCCTGTGCATAGTGTTCTTTGAAAGGCACAGACTATCTAGGAAGTCTGAATTCTTGCCTTCCTCTAAAATAAAAGAAGAATTTTAAAGAGTCTTTTTATTGTTTCTCAGGCTGCTCTAACAGCAAATGTTTTATTCTCTCTTCTAACTAGTTGAGCTACAGGGAAACTGGGTATCAAGTTTCTCAGGCTAGTCTGGCCCCTTGTCATATTTTACATCTAAGAGGCATTGGTATACTCTGTGCAACAGCTGGCCTCGGGGGTTATTCATGTTTACCCCCAGCAATCAAAACCTTGCTTTTTCAGCATCTTTAAAATCCGCTGTTTCCACTCAGACAGGCGTGTGACTCTTTTCTCTACCTGCCATTTAGTCATAATAGCCAGGCTGAGTGACACGCACTCTAGTCCCCAACCCTTCCTACTCTGACAAGCTTTCATAATAGCTCCCCCTTGCTTCACACCTTTGCTAAAAGGTGAAATCATGTTGACACATCACATTCTTTTTGGACACCTCTCTAGCGGCTGTCAGAACAAACTTGTATTTTCTACTTGTTTTACACATTCTGTCATAAAGCCCAGGAGAGTCTTTGAATTCTGGATCTAATACAATCCCCACACTTGGAGTTTTTCTGTTTCTTTCAAATATGGGTAATCTGGGTTATTGAAACTCCTTCTACATGTATTCTCATTCAGGATTACATTGGAGATATTCAGGGACTCCTTTACTGTTTGACGAGATGCCCAGCAAGGTCAAAATCAGCATGAAAAATTCCATGCTGTTCGTCATCTTTGCATCTAGGTTGATCAATTTTTCATTATCCTGTTTTCCATAATGAGCAGTCCATACTTGTAATACAGTGGATAATCAGTATGAGGATTCCTTGTCAAGCCGCAAGTAAAGAATTAGAAATAATTTATGGGACAAATGAATGTATATTTGTCTTAATGTCCAAAGATGCTGCCTGAAATGACACTCCATAGCTTATAGGGATCTACAAGCCTCAAAATATCAATCTAGAATTAACTTTGGCTAATATACGCTAAGGAGTAAAGCTAAATTGCCTGTAAGGATTGAGGTTATTATTTGAATTAAACATTATTTATGTGGGAAGGAGAAATTGTGAGAAAAGGCTAAAGGAAGAGCAGTCTGGGAAGGGGAGAGGAAGGAAGAAAGAAAATGTCAGAGTAAAATGGAAAGAACCTTCACTTTTAAAAGACATGGACAAGGGTTTGTCATCCTGGCTGTTGCATCTACTATTTGAACACATCAACAGCACCGGGGAGCACATCACCCACAGAAATACTGGCTTCCTTGTTCTTAAAATATAAATGGCAATTCCTATTGGGTTAATCAAAGTTGTTGATGACAAAAACAACAAAATAGAAAGTACTTTAGCAGGACAGTAATTTATTGATGAGCTGTCAAGAAACTCCCAGAAGTCTTAGGAAGATGGGAAAAAAATGGGCAAGGAGCAAATGAAGCCATGTGCAACCATGATCCTACCATAAATCTCTCCTGGTGCGGTGTATGGGATGTTATTGCAGAGTCTCTGCCACAGCCACTGTAAATGTTCTTTCCACCTTTTGAGTAACTCCCTCAAGACTCAATTTGTTGGGGACCAGCAGAGGGTATAATGGTTGCATTGCTGAACTCCTTTGTAGTTGACCATGGTTCGAGTCCCAGACCAGGCAACTTAAAACTCATTCCGGGTGCATGTGCATGCCTGCCCAAAATCCTGGAGAATGGAAGAAAAGGGATTGTAGTATGGCCATCCCCCCAGGAGGTGATCTCTCACTTTCTGTCTTTCTGTCTCTCTCTGTCTCTCTAGTGAGCACACGTGACCTATAGAAATATTCTCTCGAAAAAAAAAAAAGATTTATTTTGTAGAAAGGTGGACAGAGTTAGGTACCATGGTTATGCCTTAACTTCTAAACAACTGAAGACAGGTTTATCTTATGCCTCATTCACCAGACTTGAATAGTTAGAGGAGAACACTGTTTCTCTCTTATCTATGTAGGCCCCCAAAGTAAGAATACCCATGCTGGACAAACTGCCATCACAAATATCTGTTATGCTATATCACAAATTATTAAAAAGTAGTATTAAAAGAAGTACTTTGGTAAAAGTTCCTGACATCTAGCATATATTCAATAACCTCAATTTGCACAGTTCTTTTACCTGCACATGTTCCCATACAGAATGAGAATGGGTATCCCATGATGACTAGAAGACAATTGAGATCATGTAGAGTTTCACACCTAGGTCACATGGTAAGTTGATGATGGAACTAGGAAGAAGCTCCAGTTTCTGAGAAGTGTTTAGACCCTCTCGTGCTGGGGAAGGGAAAAAGAAAAATGAAAATACAAAACAAAGCAGAACTTTCATGTGTTTCTCCCATTCAAGAACAGTACGGAAGGAGCAACATATATATTTCTCTTTAATTCAGATTCAGATTACATTCTTTAGTTTCAGTTTTTGCCTCCACTGTGTACTTAGAGAAGTCCTAGGTTTCTTACAGTTAATAATATCAGGACAGTAGGAGGAGAGGGTTAATATTCAGAAATAATGTCTCAGACCCCCACGTGAGCTGCAATGTTGATTCATAAGGCGAGCTTGTAAAAATCTCCAAATTCTATCTGTTTCCTGGATTCCCTTTGGTGTGTGAAGTCAGCTGATAAAGCCCACCTCAACATACTGTTGTATAAGAATATGTTATTCCTTACTGGTTTTTTAAAATGCCCAAGTAGCTTAAAGACAACACGGAAGCAAGAAGGAAAAAGGGGGATTTACTTATTCACAGTTATTTCTCTCCTCCCAGTGCTTTATTGTACAACCACATGTATCGATACATTGATTAACTTCCTTGCATTTTAGTTTATGGTTACCCTAAATGAATATATTAAGCCATTCTGTCCACTTTAACCATCTAAAGAACCCCATATTCAAATAGTAATGCATATATTAAACCATAGTCCTTTTCTGGTTGAAACTGAAATACATTACCCTATTTATATTTTTAATAATAATAAGCACTGAGAAGTGGTGTTTCTTTATATGATATCTCTTAACTTTCACCCTGTGTCACAAGGTACATCTCTCTGTCCTAAATGCCTCTCCTGGGATCTATGTTCTCTGCCGGGCTCTGGTGCTGCCCCACCAGGTCCTGCCAGGAGCACCTTATGATGACCCAGAGTCTATTTCTCTCAGGTGACCAAGCAACCATGTTCTCTCACCAACTGCCATTTCTGTCCATGATCCATCACAGACTCTGCTCTCCAGCGATCCCAGCCCAATGCTCAGCACTCTATGCTTCCTTTAGTAATATTTTGCTATGAGGATTCCAAGAGCATGTTCTTCATACCCCGTTATTTTATAAACTAGCTAAACGTGTCTTCCATTTTCCAGAAATGACTCTCCCCCAAAGAGCTTGCGTTTGGAGAACTCAACTGAGCTAATTTTAATTTCGTCTACAACAAAGTGTCCCAAATCATTCCCTCTTCTTCAGTCTCTAATCCCCTCCACATAGGAAACACACTCTTCTTAGAAAGTTTTCTTGTTGGCCTTTTCTAAATGAATCCCTGATTCTGCATATAAAAAAAACACATTGGAATTCCAACAATGAGTGTGAGTTATACTCAGGTCAGCAGCCTGTCATTCCCTTATACTGGAACTGTTTCATAGTGAGGATGGGATGCTGAGGATGTCTGGGGTTGGTTGTTTTAATGACTCTGCATTACGAGACTATATGAGGTAGTTGCTTCATCATTTGAAGGGCCCTTGTGACAGTGCTGTCCACTAAAGCTTTCTATGATGATGATGGAAACAGTCTCTATTTCTGCAGTTTGAGAATAGCCACTAGCCACATGTGACCACTGTAATACACATCAGTATTACTGAGAAAGTCACATTTCAATTCTTCATCATTTTAACAACATTAAGTTATTCAAATAACCACATATGGGTAATGGTTACCACACTAACAATACAGAAAAGACTGAATAGAAAATGCTTGATTCTATTAGATTTAGCTTACACACACACACACACACACACACACACACTAAAGCAACAGTAAAGAATAAAACAGGAGCCAGCAACTGGCATGGTTGTTAAGAAGCTGGACTCCCACATAGCCGATGTGGTTCAAGTCCTGGACCTGGTGGCTAGAAAACCACACAAGGTGTATGTGTGTGTGTGTGTGCCCAAAATCCCAAGAAAGGAATAAAGAAGAAGGAATTGTGACCATCCTCCTAGGGGATGATTTCTCACTGTCTCTCCCTCTCTCTCTCTCTCTCTCTCTCTCTGGGGAGCACCTGCATCCTATGGGAAAATAAAATAAATAAATAAAACAAACTTTAATTTATATAAGACTCTGATGTCATTAAATAATAAATGAAAGCAGGAAAGAAAAGAAATAGTAAAGAATACAATTGTCAAAAGTTTGTCAACAACCCATCATTCGGACCCATTGCCAATAAAACCAAAGAAGTGACTCTTTGAGTTTAATGTCATTGTGCAAGGCATGAAACAATTAAGAGAAACTGTTTCAAGAAGTAAAATAATTTGGTCTTGATGTGTAATGGTAGAAGTAATTGCCTGACTGGCAGGCATCTATCTAATTTCCTGATTGTAATGTCTTAAATACAAGGCATGCAAGCACTAAAGCCAATTTTAAATAAACCCAGACATTTTTTTTTTTCCTTTGGGTATCAGATACGTTTCAGATGAAAAGATGGAAAAGAAAGTGGCTAGCAAAGGTAACGCAGATTAGCATCTGATGTGAAGAGAAAGCTGAAGTACAATTGGAAGCACATAAATGTATAAAGGGACCAATTGCTTATTCCCATCCACAGAATTTTCAATTATTCCTCAACAAATCTGATTTGTTAGAATTACTCTAAATTCTAAGCTCCAGGTCACACAACTTTGAAATTTGGAGGTGGAGAGCTGCAAGCAATCTAAAAATTAAAATCGGGAGCTCTGCTGTTTGCCTGGGATGCGAGTTTTGCTTCTGATAACTAACCTAACGAAGAGCTATGCTAATTTTTCTTTTTGTAAATTCTGTCATTGCTACCATAATCGCTCTGGGATGCTGTGAGGATTAGATGCTTTTGTGCCTGTAATTCATTTTGTCCTCACTAATTTTTTTTTGTGGCAGGGAATTATAGATGCAGTACATTGTGAAGTGTTGTAAGGAGAGAGGGTGGCAGTGGGAATAGAAAAGGGGACAGATCAATCAAGACAGGTGGCTTTGTTTGCCCTGTCGTTGTCCTTGTTGACTTTTCTGCATTGCTTTTGTGTCCCAAGGGAAAGTGAGGGGGTGTATGGGTGGGGGAGTCCTATTCACAGCCCGTCCACAGTTCTTCAGAGGGTAATTGATGACACAGACTGCAGTTCTTGGAATTAAAAATAGGAAGGAAGCAAAATATTATAATTCCTGAAGAATAACAGTAGCCAACCTTTTTTTGAAGTTAACATTCTGCCTAAAATGTCTATCTCTAAATATTATTTTTTAATTTTCAAATGAGTAAAAAATTAAAACAGTCACATGATGGACACAATAATGGGCAGTATGGTATTGTCAACATATTTGCTTCAGAGCCAGACAAATGTTAGGTCTGATACCAGCTCGATGATTATTTGTTGGAAATTCTTGTGAAATTTACTTAAACTCTTTGGAGTCTCAGTTTACTGCACTGTAAAACAGGGCTACACATCCCATTTAAAGCTTTATTGTGGGCATTAAAAGATAAAATTTGAAAGCACATTACTAGCCCATCATAGGCACTGAACCAAGGTTAACCCCCCCCCCCCCCAATTCACTGTCCATGAGGCACAAATTCTAAAGAGGTAACTTATTTGAAACTAGTACAGAATTTGCTTTCCTAGTCCTAGCTGTGTCTCTAAAGTCCTCCTTAACCTCTTGGTGAATCAAGCTATAACAACCCGAAAGAAAGCCAAAGTTCTCATTTATCACTTTCTTCTTAAGCAAGGAAGCTTAGAGCAGTCCTAAGCACTCAGCCTATGTTAGCTTTCTCTTGGCCCCTTCAAACCCATGAAGCCAAGGCTGAAAAGCAAAGCAAAAGGCACTCTCAGCTACAGAAAGTAGCAATTCAAGTCTCCCTACTCCCAAGGTATTCAAAGAGCATCTTTTCAAGCTTTTATTAAAACCACAGGACCAGCTGGTGGCGTAGTGATTAAAGCAGGTAGATTCTATATGGCCGACTGTATTGTTTGGGTTCTGGACCCAGTGGCTTGAAAAACACACTGTGTGTGTGTGTGTGTGTGTGTGTGTGTGCGCTCGCGCGCATGCCCCAAATCCTGAGAATAAAATGTAGGAGAAGGAATTGTGGCACGGCCATCTCCTATACTTTTTGTCTCTCTCGCTGCTCCCAACAAGCATATGCATCCTACAGCAAATTAAAACAAAACAAAAAACAACTCCTCAATGCTCCCTGCAGTCTGTTATACATCTGAAATGGAAATTACCTCTATCACCTCAAGAAAGGAAAGCTATATGGGCCTCACTCCCTGCCAAAGTTTCCATGTAATAGTGAAGCAGGTCAGCCTGGGCGTTAGTAGGACTATAACTATTGAAATTAAGAAAGGCTTCTAAATGCTGAGTCATAGGGAGAGCTGTATGAAGAATGGGTATTTTGTTGTTTGGTTTTGTTTCAGCTGAGGGACTTTTTTTTTTTTTTTGAGAGATTTTTGTTATAGGGCACGCGAGCTCGTCAGAGAGCCAGAGAGATAAAAAGTGAGAAATCACCCCCAAGGGGAGATGGCCATGCCACAATCCCTTCTCCTCCATTCTCTTGGGTTTGTGGGCATGCACGCACATATGCCCAGCAAGAGTTTTAAGCCAGGGCCAGGACAAGAACTGTGGTCGACTATGTGGGAGTCTAGCAACATAACCATTATGCTATCTGCTCGTCCCTTGCTGTGGTATTTTAAAGTAAATTATAGACACTATAACAAGGAGTTTGATATGTATGCCTAAAAAAAGGGGGACCATTTTAAACAGAAATGAAATGCCACTGAATATCTAAATATTGATAAGTAAAGAAATATTTCTTAATATCATCATTATCCAGTCTGTGCTTACCTTCCTCTAACCCAGGAATGGGTATTTGAAGTAAAATAGAAATCAGGGGAATTATTCAGTGAAAGCAATTGACTTTGATTAATATAGTGAGGAATGATTTGCACATAGTCATGTCTTGAACCTATTACATAAATACTGAGAACATACTGAGCTCTATGAGACATTTGCTGGTACCTGCTGACTGGTTCCCTATAACCTGGTTACAGAAGCAAACTCCCTTCCTCTCCAGCCTCTACCTCTCATTTCATTGACCATGAGTAGGAGAGGATGGATTTAGTTTGCTGGTAAAGGTAGCACCTCTGGGCTTGCTGGGATCTTCCCTGCTGCTCTCTGCGCTGTTGCTGTTTCACATACCCATGGGTGCTCTCACAGTTGTGGTGATGACTGGTACAACCAGCATCTCCCATGGGAAGTTCTAGGGCACTTGGATTTCAGGGAGATGTATGTACTTCAACTCTTTAATATACAGACTGTTACTTTTATGTCCATTTTATAAGGAAGTAAAACTAAACCTTACAGTTCAATTTGCCCTTCCATAGAGTTATTAAGTTGCTGAACTACAGTGCAAATCTCTATCTAAAATCCATATCTGTGTTCTTATCGCACTGTCATTTTTAGTTGATTCTGCCGTAATTTTGGCATTCAAAAATCAAATCTACTTCATTGGAATTGGAGTTAACAGTGAAAACTGATATGGCATCCTCAGGAAAGATAAGGAGACATTATAGGGTAGTTAAAAGTACAAAGTATGGGGTAAGCAAGTGGCCTGGTGGTTAAAGCACCGGATTCCCATGTGGCCAAATGCTGTTTGAGTCCTAGACCTGGTGTGTGTGTGTGTGTGTGTGTGTGTGTGTGTGTGTGTGTGTGTGTTTGCGTGTGTGTGCATGTGCACACACAACCAAAAGAAGAATGGAAAAGGGAGTGTGGCATAGTGATCCCCCCTTGGGGGTGATTTATCACTGTCTCCCTCAGGTTTCGGGTTGTATGGCAAAAACCTAAAAAAAATTTTAAAAAGAAGAGTTAAAAAGGTTGTACCATCAATGCCATCTTGAAAATGTCCTCTTTTTAAATTTTAATTAGTTAATTTACATTCATCCACTGAGCATTGTCACAGTATACAAAATGTGATTTCCCATCCAGAATATACTGCATAGTGGCTTAATCATACATATTATCATCAATAATTTTCCATTTCTAGTTTCATATTCCCTATTTCTCACACTCTACCATTTCCCACCCTCGTCCCACACTATCTCAAGTGTCTATAGTTGTTTTCCATTCCTTGTTTTCCCCATATTTTATTGATTCACAAAATTTCTTTAATAATCTAACTACTTTCAATAGCAGCTTCAGATGGTATATACATATCTGTGAATACATGTCTGACTTTAGGTGTGAAACTCTGAGTAGAATGCATATACTATAAGGTAGCACCTAGCTGATGTTATATAGGTTACTATGGTCATTAAATAGGTATTTTCTAATAATTTTTTTAATTTCAAGAAAAGCAGTTCTAGCTTTAATAAATCAGAGAAATGCTAAGGAACTTTGTTTAAAACTTAAAGTCAGGATACAGGTTAGGATTCTGTGCAAATAGTAGGTACATGAACCTATCAGCAGCTCAAGACAGGACAAAAATCCTTAAAACTGGAAAACAAAGCCTAGAAGAAAATCCGCAGTAATTTGGTCAACAGTCCTAAAATTCTTTCACTAGTTCAGTCTCATGTACTTAGTCTATCTTCTGTTGTTGTTCAATCTTCCCGATTAAATTCTGGGATATACTATTCAACTCCAGACTTGTCCCTACAATTAAGTTGGCCATTTTCTTAGTTTTTGAACTCTTATTTCTGTGTGTCCATATTTAATTGTCCTGGTATATCATTCCCTTCAGAACTTCTTGGAGATCTGGTCTGGTGTTAAATTCTTTCAGGTTTTGTTTATCTGAGAATATTCTTGTCTTTTCTTCACATATTAGGGATAATTTTGCCGGGTACAGTATTGGTTGAAATTGCTTTTCCCTTAACACGTTGAATATATTTTCCCACTCTTTCTTCACATGCATTGTTTCTGATGAGAGGTCTTCTGTTAGCCTGATGGGATATCCTTTGTAGGTACCTTGACATTTCTCTCTTACCAATCTTAGTATCTTGTCTTTGTCTTGGTTTTGGTCAATCTGGCTATAATGTGTCTTGAAGAAGATCTTCTTGGGTTGATTCTATTTGGGGTCCTTTATATTTCTTGGGGTTGGATCTTTGAATGTGTCTCTAGGTTTGGAAAGTTTTCTTCCATGATTTCATGGAATAGATTATCAATGCCCTTATGAGCTCTTCACCTTCTGGGATACCAATCATCCAGATTATCTGGCTGTTTGGAGATTTGATGGTATCTAGTATTTCTCGTATATTATTGTCACTTTTTGGGGCAATTTTCTCAGTCTTCATGGTGGGTTTTTCTAGGCCAGTGATTGTATCTTCTACATCTGAGATTTGATTTTCTGTATTACCTAGTCTGCTTTTAATACTTTCAAGGGAGGTTTTTTATTTCCTGTATTATAGCCTTCATCTCTAACAGGTCTGTTTGATTCTTTTTTAAAGTGTGTATTTCCTCTTTTATATCTTGCAAGAATTTCCTTACCTTCTGGAACTCATCAGCTCCTTTCTTCTGCCTCTTCTGCAGTTCAGTCTCTCTTCTCTTTCATCTCTGTTAGCTTTGTCACTATGAATATTCTAAATTCTTTATTTGACATTTCCATGAGTTTCATTGTACAGTCTGAGGATGAAGAGGAGTTATTCTTTTCCCTTGGAGAAGAGGTATTTTCTTATTTTCCCATATTTCTTGTGACCCTGTGGTGATTTTTAGTCATCCAATGGATGGTACATTTCTTCCTATTTCTTGAAGTTTAATCTGAGAGTTCAGAGGCATGCAGGAATAGGTGCTCTGCAATGTCTCTTTAGTTCCATTTTTACTCTTTGTACATCAGAATCAGTGGGAATAGAGAGATATTCTGACCTTAATCATATTCAGATATTTGGATCCTGTTCACTTGGACCTGTCTAGACACTTAGTGTGTAGAGGCTGAGCAACAAATGAATAAAGATTAAAAAAAAGTAAAAGAATTAGAGAAAAGAAGAAAAATAAAATAAAATAAAGGAAAGAAAAAAGATAATAAAAATCACTTTAGATTTTATTTTTAAAAAGCAAAAAATGAAAACTGAGTGGCATGCATGTGTGCCTCACAAAAGCAATGCTTCACTGCTCAAGTTCGTTATCCATCTCAGGATGGGCCTAGGTTTGTGCCTTTCTAAAAAAATATAGCATAATAAAGAAGGGGCTTGAGAGTCCAGATAATAGTTTACCTTAAAAAAAATTTTAAATAAAATTAAAAGACACAGAGAGACAGAGAGAGACAGAGAGAAATGGAGATAAGAAGACAGAGGTAGCCCTACCCACTATAAATGAATCTGTAGGGAGACTTTTCAGCACAATATCTTCATTTTCTGTCAAGGAAAGCAATATTTCACAGCTCAAGTTTAGTATCCATCTCAAGATGGGCTGAAAATGTCCTCTTTTTTTCTCTGTGAGCCACTCCATCCTTCCCTATAAATTTAGCTGACAATCTGTGTCCTATCCACCACAGAAATTCATTGAAAAACTCTAATAAGATTTATGTAAAAACTCTCTGAAAAAGTCATACAGCTTTATGCAGTGCTGATGTCATTATTAAAACTAGATGTTATTAAATTTTAATATCTCTGTGCACTAGCATTTTCCATATAGTATATTGAATAGAAGTCCACATATTGTTTTCTTTTTTAATTTTCATTCACAAGAGATGTGTTTTGACCATGAATCTGGAGGTTCTTATACATAGATCCTGCAGTTTGGGATACTCAGATTTTTATGCCAGCTCCAACATATGTATTTTGCTCTTGTAATTATTTATATAATTTGTATCTCATTTTTCTGATGTCTGTAATGAAACTAGCCCTGATTCTCTTCCACAGAATTCCTATGAGGATTAAGAAGATAATCTGGTATAACACGTAGTTCTATATACAAGAAAGGTAAGTGGCTGTTGAATCCTGCCCCAGCCTTACTTGGGTGAACCAGGAAGTCCATGTGTGAGCAGGAGGACAGATTCTTTGATACTATAAAATCACCTTTCTTTCTTTAAATCCATGATTTAAGGAATCATAGAGAAACACATACAAGACCAGATGCACCAGGTAACATGTAGAGATTTTATTAAATATAAAGGTGCCCCATTTCTGCATAGGGATTATGATATTCTAAATCAGTGGTAAGACCCAAGAATAGGATTTTTCCTTTTGTTAGAGGGGGCTAGAATGAGAGAATACAGGAGAGAGAGGTATTTTTGACTGGGTCTCACCGTGTTGCAAGTTTCCTGCTCCTCCTCCTAGTTAGTTAGGACTACAGGCATGCATACAACGTCTGGCCTGTTTAGGTTGGGCTGGGAGCCAATCCTAGGCTTCCCATGTGGCTTCAGCCATTGTGCAGTGGTTCCCTCCTTTTTGCACACTGAGTGTGGTCCCCATAATATGAGTTGTAAACAGATATCCAAGGCTCTTCTTACTGAAAAGTAAGCTTGAGAACCACATTCTTCAATGACGATACTGGTATTTCTTTGACATTGATGTATCTGTGATTTTTCTTAGTATGTCTCAGGCTTATCACTCTAGAGGACTACTTAATGTGTCGATAATGACTAATAAATCACTGAAAGGATATTTTGAACCTCTCATGCAAATACGAAGTTTTGAGGATCAATGAGAATCAACACAAAACTCAATTTTGCCTCACCTTGTCTTTTGAGGTCTTAGAGGTCTATTTTGTAAATTATTCCCCTTCTATTTTCTGGTTCTGTTGGGAAAATAGAATTCCTTGAGACACAGCGGGTTTTTGCTATTTCTAGCACCAATTCCTCACTTTTACACACTTGATGACTTACCAGGGAAGTCTAGGTTACTATGGAGACCATGACTCTTTTTTAGTTGATTGACACTTTCCACTCAAGTAACTCCTTTGCTATGAACTAAAGCAATGAAGAATAATGTAAAATAATAATAATAATATTTCCTAAGTCTTAAAGTGAAATGTGTCTCAAGTTGACATACTTAGCAGGTGAAGGTAAAGAAAGATTCTCTTCAATTCCTCCTTCCTTCCTCTTATTTGCTCATCTCATCTTCACTTTTTTTTTTTTTGCAAAATAATTAAATCTAATCAAAGGCATAGGTTTGCATTGAAATATTTGCCATGGTGGACTCTTGACTACCCTTACATCACTGAGGGACTAAAATATAGATATGGTATGAGCCTTTTCTCACTATAATTTTTTGTGAACCAAAATCTTTTTGTAACTCAGTAGAGAAACTTCCTCCCTTTTAAGGTTCCCAGGCAGTTGGTAGGATGACAAGTGTGGGTGTATTCATTTCCTTGGGCTGACATAACAAATTATCATAAACTGGTAGGTTAAAACAATAGAAAATTATTCTTTCACAGTTCTGGAAGCCAGAAGTCCAAAATATACATGTGAGTGGTTCCTTCTGGTGACTGTTAGGGAGAATCTGTTTCATGCCTTTCTGCTGGTTTCTGATGGCTACTGGCAATTCCACTGTCTCTAGGCTTGTAAATGCTTTATCTCAGTTTTCACATCAATAAATAAGGTGTGTGTTTTCTCTTTTATTCTTATTCTATCAGGACACTTGTCATTTGTCATTGGATTTAAGGTCCATACTAATCCAGTGATTTCATCTAGACTCTTAACTTAATTATAGCTGCAAAGATCTTACTTCCAAATAAGATTGTATTCACAAGTTATAGGGTGTCTATACCTTTTGGGGAATCTACCATGACTCACCACTATACTGAGTCATCTTGTATTTCCTAAAATGCAGAACATAGAAGGAGGTGTGACATTGACTACAGGGGTGGAAGAGGAACTGGAAGAAATAAATAAAATGATACTAGGACAAAGCCGGAATTGAGAAACCCAGGAAGATACACAGTGTCAGAATTATGGACAGAAGATCTAAAAAAATTTTTAGATTTCAGACAATATTCATTTAATCCTCATATACATTTTTGCCATAGGTAAAATCTATTCGAGATTCTTGAAATTAGCCATCTGCAAACAAATGCATTTATAATTTCTTTTTTCTCATTTTTCATTGAAGTATTAATGCTCCTTTAAAAACTGAATTAGAAGTATCCACATTTACTGCAGCATTATTTACAATAGCTAAGATGTGGAAAGAACCTAAGTACCCAGAAATTAGTGAATGGATAAAGAAATATGGCACATGAACACAATGGGATACTACTCAGCCATAGAGAATAATGGATTTCTGTCATTTGACAGAAAGTAGATGGACTTAGAAGACATAATGCTAAGTGAAATAAGTGAAGATATGAAAGACAAATACTATATTTCACAGTTTTTAACATGTGCCAAACATCCTTACTCTTTAGTGGACACTTAGTGATTCAGTAGTATAAAAGTAGAGAGTAGTAGCAGATACTAGAAGCTATACAACAGATGGGTAGGGAAATTTGGGAGAAAATTATAATCAGACACAAGAATTCACGTAAACAACTGGAATAGTATACCACAACACAGTAAAAAATGTCATTGACAAGGGCTGGGCAGATGGTGTGATTTCAGCACTGGACTCCCACATGACCAACTGCAGTTCAAGTCTTGGAACTGGTGGCTTGCTTTCTCACTTTCTCTCTCTCTCTCTGTCTCTCTCTGGTCAAATAAAAAATTAATAATAATAGCAATAAATAAAATTAAGTAATTTTAAGTGTTATTGGCAATTCAATATATATTTCTGAATAAATAAGGTATCAAATGTTGAATGCTCATAACATAATGTAATGTTAAATGTTAAGGACGGTGAAGATATTTACATCCTTGATGTGATCATTACCCACTGTGTACATGCTTTAAAAAACCATACTGTATCTCACAAAGCTGTTCAATGGTAATATGTAAATCAGAAATTATGGGCCAGTCAGTGGTGAGGTATTAAAGTGGCTGGATCCTACATGACTGACTGCACAATTTGAATCCCAGACTTGGCAGCCTGAAAAAACACTCCAGGCACATGTGCATGCACCCCCAAAATTTTGAGATTTGGGAGGAGGAGAAGAGTATTACTTGCATTTGTAACTGTTAGGCTAATAGTGTCTATTTTTTTCCCTTTAATCTATAAAGAGGTAAGTTCCATTAACAGATTTTTCTCATTTTAAGCTATTTTTAAGTTATTTGAAAGGCTGGTAGGTGGCATGATGGTTGAGGCAATAGACACCCACAGGACCAAGAGTAGTTTGAGTCTGGACCCAGCGACTTGCTTTCTCACTTTTTCCCTCTCTCTGATCAAATTTTTTTTTTTTTTTTTTTCTTTTTTTGGAGAGGTTTTTGCTATAGGGCGCGTGCGCTCGCCAGACAGACAGAGAGAGACAGAGAGATAGAAAGCAGGAAATCACCCCCCAGGGGGGATGGCCACGCCGCAATCCCTTCTCCTCCATTCTCCTCTCGGGATCTTGGGCACGCACGCACACGCGCCTGGCGTGAGTTTAAGCCGCCGGGTCCGGGACTCGAACCGCGGTCGACTACGTGGGAGTCCAGCGACATAGCCATTACGCTAACTGCTGGTCCCCCTCTGATCAAATTTTAAAAAGTAGTAATGGGAACCAGCAGTTAGCGTAATGGCTATGTCGCTGGACTCCCACGTAGTCGACCGCGGTTCGCGTCTCGGACCCGGTGGCTTACAACTCACGCCAGGCGCGTGTGCGTGCGTGCCCAAGATCCCGAGAGGAGAATGGAGGAGAAGGGATTGTGGCGTGACCATCCCCCCTGGGGGGTGATTTCTCGCTTTCTATCTCTCTGTCTCTCTCTGTCTGTCCGGCGAGCGCACGCGCCCTATAGCGAAAACCTCTCAAAAAAAAAAAAAAAAAAGTAGTAATAACGAATAAAATTAAATATTTTTGAAAAGTTATTTGAAAATTCATTTTATATATTGTGTACACTAAACTATGCTGATTTGATGAGCTGCAAATATCTTCTAGCAATCTATATTAAGGGATTTAACTTTATTTACTGTTTTGTTCTTTTTTTTAGAGAGATTTTTGCTAAAGGGTGCATTTGCTCACCAGAGAGACAGAGAGTCAGAGAGCAAGAAATCAAACCCTTCTCTCCCGGGAAGGAATGGCATCACCACAATCTCTTCTCCTCCATTCTCCTCTTGGGATTTTGGGCACACATGCACATGCACCTGGGGTGAGTTTCAAGCCACCGGCCCCAGACTCAAATCAGGAGTCCAGTGACATAACCGCTATGCCATCTGCTGGTCCCTTTACTGTCTTATTCTTTTTTTTTTTTTTTTTTTTTTTTTTTTTTTTTTTTGAGAGGTTTTTGCTATAGGGCGCTTGTGCTCGCCAGACAGACAGAGAGAAACAGAGATAGAAAGCAAGAAATCACCCCCTAGGGGGGATGGCCACACCACAATCCCTTCTCCTCCATTCTCCCCTCGGGATCTTGGGCACGCATGCACATGCACCCGGCGTGAGTTTTAAGCCACTGGGTCCGGGACTCGAACCATGGTCGACTACGTGGGAGTCCAGCGACATAGCCATTACGCTAACTGCTGGTCCCTACTGTCTTATTCTTAATTATAGTTTTATTTTTGCTGTGATCAAGTTTCGTACGATTTTTCTTCATGCTTTCTGATCTTTGTGTCTTATTTAGACTATCTGTATGTGATTCAAGATCCAAACCTTATTCTTCTATATGTCTAAGTTTTGTTTTTCACATTTAGGCACATAACTTCCTGAATTTTATTTTTTGTTATGGTATGTGATAGGAAGATTTAAGGCCAAATGTACTAATGATACTTGTTATTTACTAATTTAAATCTCTCAATTAAATTCAAGTGCCTCCTCCATTCTCAAAAAGCTTTCAGCTATGCCTCAATCTGTTTCTAAGCTCTATAATTCTGCCATCCTATTTACCAATCCTTGTGCTAATACCACACCACATTAATTAGTATTGCTTCATAAATATTCTTGCTATATGGTGGAACAAGTCCTTCTACTTGTTTCTTTCTTAAAAATTACTTTTGATAGTCTTTAGATTTATTTTTTCTTATCAATCTTAAAATTCATTTATTATATTTAATGAATAGCTCTCTTTGGATTTTGTTATAATTAGAGTTGAATTTATGCATTAATTGAGAGAGAAATCTAAGTATTTGCTATTAATCTCTACATTTCTTTCTTTGGGCTTTTTCACCTTGTATGTAGGTCTTATTTCAGGTAAATGAAACACATTTTTAGTATTTTGTGCTGAGCTCATCTTTCTTTGTTAAGTTTATCTCTGGATACATAATATTCAAGTTATAATAGTAAATTGAACTTTGAAAAATCATAAGTGCTATTTTTATTACTGATTTTAAGAAACAGAACTGAATACTTAGGTTGATATTTTATTCAAGAAACAAGCTAAATTGTATCATTACCTGTATTAATTTTTGCACTTTTTTTTTTTTTTTTTTTTTGGACAGGTTTTTGCTATAGGGCACATGTGCTCACCAGAAAGACAGAGAGAGACAGAGAGACAGAAAGCGAGAAATCACCCCCCAGGGGGGATGGCCATGCCACAGTCCCTTCTCCTCCTTTCTCCTCTTGGGATCTTGAGCATGCATCCACATGTGCCCGGTGAAAATTTAAGCCACCAGGTCTGGGACTTGAACCGCAGTCGACTACATGGGAGTTCAGCGACATAGCCATTATGCTAACTGCTGGTCCCATTTTTACACTTTTTTGGTGAGATTTTTGCTATAGGATATGTGCGCTCACCAGAAAGATAGAGACAGAGAGACAGAAAGTGAGAAATCACCCCCAAGATGGGATAGCCATGCCGCAATCCCTTCTCCTCCATGCTACTCTGGGAATTTTGGGCACGCACGCACATGCGCCCAGCATGAGTTTAAGCCACCAGATCTGGGACTCGAACCGTGGTTGACTACATGGGCGTGCAGCGACATAGCCATTATGCCAATTGCTGGTCCCAATTTTTACACTTTTTATATAAAAACTTTTTAATAGTGATAGTAGTACTATCCACATTTATTAGCATTTTTTTTCTCTTCCAATATTGACAATGTTTATTTGTGTGTGTGTTTTATTCCATTGGTCCAAACTTGTTTTATAGCATTAAATATCAGGGCAGCAACAATTATCCTTGTTTACTTTCAGACAGTAATCAGAATTCTAAAGTTTTGCAATTAGGTATGTTGTTTGCTGTAAAAAAATTTTTTTCAGACTATCTTCCCAACTAAGTGTATTATTTAAAGCAATGTTTGTTGCTCTAACAGACAAACTCCAAACTACCAACAATAGAGGTTTCCTGATTATTCCTAGCAGCTATTACTGGTGGCAGAGTAAGGACTCTTTCTACCTCCCAGTTCTTTGAGGACATAAGTCAGTAGAGTACTTGCCACTTTTAGCTTCCAAGGTCACTGTGAAAGTAATATTTAATCCACAGATGGAGAAAGAAAGCAAGTAATGAATGAAAGTGTTTTGTAGGCTGGACTTGGAAGCAGTGCAAATTTTGCAAAACTTGGCCACATGGTCAAACAGCTGCCATGACGGCTTGGAAATACCATCCAACTGGGTACCCAGGGGAAAAAAAATAGATTTAGTAGGCACAGTTCACTCTTGGTCATTTTAGGAAGTTTTCTTTTCTCTCCATTTAACTAAAGATTATTATAAATTATTAGTATGTTCAAACGCTTGCCTATATAATGGTTCGGACAACTGTATCTGTTTTTTTCCCTTAATATATAAAGAAGCGAATACCATCAACAGATTTTATTTTTCTCATTTTGAGCTATTCTTTTTTGCTTGTTTAAGAGATATTTTTGCTGTAGGGCACATGTGCCCACCAGAGAGAGACAAAAAAAGTGAGAAATGACCTCACAGTAGGAATGGCCACAGCACAATCCCTTCTCTTCCATTCTTCTCTCGGGATTTTAGACACACACATACACAAATGTGCTCGGCATGAGTTTCAGGTCCTTGGGTTCAGGATTCCCACTGTGGTCAACTATGTAGAATTTCAACAATACAACCATTACGCTGTCCGTTGGTCTCAATTTTGAACTATTCTTTAAACATTGTAAAAGGGTCAGCCCATGGTATAATGGTTAAAGTGGCTAGATTCACAAGGCCAAGTGCACTGCTCAAGTATCTGACCCAGCAGCTTGAAAAACATGCCAGGCACAAGTCTAAGCATACCAAAAAATTCCCAAAAAAATTCCCAAAGGAGGGAGAAATGGGAGAGAATGGATTGTGATATGACCATTTCCCATGTGGAAGGATAGATACTCTCTTGCTTTCTCTCTCTCTGGCAAGTGCATGTGCCCTCTCACAAATTCAAAAAAAATACTTGAATACATGTCACACCTTCTTAATCCATTCATTGGTTGTTGAGCATTTTGGTTGATTCCATGTCTTAGCATGGTAATAATGCTGCCCTAAACATGAATCTGTAAATGTCTCGCCTACAGATTGATACCCAATAGTGAAAAATTAGAAACTAGATAACAGTATTTTCTTTAAAGGCACTTGTATGTAAAATATTATTTTATCAAACCTTGACCAACTTGATTTGTTAATACTTTTACCTTTTTTCTTATTTTGTAAAATTTTATTTACATAAAGTTTATGTAAAGTTGTCTTTATTTGAATAGAACTTTTCGCTTTCATTGTGGTTAAGCTTGCTGCACTAAATATATTGAAAAATTCTTACTCTATTCATCAAAACAATCTGAATAAAATAATACATACTTAAAAATCAAGATGAAATTTACCAGCTACACACTATTTGGACTGTGTCTTATGTGGGAGATGTTGTTATTATTGCTAATTAATGTATTTTATTGTTATTGATTTATACAAGTTTCATGTTTTCTTACACCTAAATGTTGATTAAATTATGTGTTTTTTTTTTTTTTTTGAAAGGCTTTTGCTATAGGGCACATGTGCTCACCAGAAAGACAGAGAGAGACAGAGACAGAAAGTGAGAAATCACCCCCCAGGGGGGATGGCCACGCCTCAATCCCTTCTCCTCCATTCTCCTCTCGGGATCTTGAGCACATACACACACACGCGCGCGCCTGGCGTGAGTTTAAGCCACCAGGTCTGAGAATCTAACCGCGGTCGACTACATGGGAGTCCAGCGACATAGCCATTACGCCAACTGCTGGTCCCGATTAAATTATGTTTTATATTTTATTAGTTTCTGCTTTTATATAATTTCTCTTCATATTCTTTTCAATTACCCTTTACGATTGTATAGTTTTCTGGATTGAAAGATTTTATAATTCTTAATCTTTAATAAACAGCTTTTGTACTTTCTTTCTTTATATTTTATGATAATTTCCAACTTACATATAACCATCAAACCTGTTTGTGAGGTACAATATGTTTTTTTTAAAGCATGTACACAATGTGCACTACTCAAACCAAAGATATAAGCACATTCACCAACCTTAACATTCAACAACATGTGCACATCCAAAAATCACTCTATCATTTCTTTGGAAGTATTTTACTTTGTCACTGTTCTTTACTCCACCTTGACACACAATTTCAAAACCTACTCCACTTGTTTACATGGATTATTATGTCTTCTAACTAATTTCTCCCCATTCTAACCCAAACCCACTGTCTTAAATCTATCATTACTCTCTGTACTTCTATGCTATTGAATCCTTCAGCTTCCACTAATGAGTGAGGATATTTGGCATTTACTTAGCAGGGACATACAGTATTTGTCTTTCTCATGTACCGCAAAGCTGATGAATGGATAAAGAAAATGTGACACATACATATGATGGATTACTACTCGGCCAGAAAAAAAATATATCTTAAATATTTTTAAAATGATAAATTTCCTTTTAAGTATTGCCTTTGTTGCATGACAATAGTTGTATCTTTTTTAATGGCACTTTTTATTATGTATTAAATTTCACATTTCTCGTTGTGATTATGATTCCATATTTAACCTGTATTTCATGAACTGTATTTTATTCAGCTTTTAAATGGAGTTTATTTTCCAATAGATTAAAAAAACTCGGGACCAGCAGTTAACGTAATGGCTATGTCACTGGACTCCCATGTAGTCGACCACGGTTCGAGTCCTGGACCCGGCGACTTAAACTCACGCCGGGCGCGTGTGCATGCGTGCCCAAGATCCCGAGAGTAGAATGGAGGAGAAGGGATTGCGGCGTGGCCATCCCCCCTGGGGGGTGATTTCTCGCTTTCTATCTCTCTGTCTCTCTCTGTCTGTCTGGCGAGCGCACGCGCCCTATAGCAAAAACCTCTCCAAAAAAAAAGAAAAAAAAAAAAACTCTAATGTATTAGTTCTATAATCAAAGAATTGCCTATAGACTATCTTATTTCGGTAGTTGCTTGAGATTTTCATTATCATCTTTATAGTGTATTGAAATGTCATCTATGTGGTTGAAAAATATGTCTTCATTAGTACTTTTTACCTCAACTTTTATTTTATCTGATATTCTGATATTAATTTCACAAGATCAGCTATTATTATCATCTTAGTATTAATGCAGCATGCCTTTCTGTGTGGATTTGTTCTGGATGACATTCTTACAAGTACACATTTAAAAGATTATGTGTATTCTTATCCAAAATAACAAGTATTTGTCTATTTATTTATTTTTAATTTTAATTTTTTTAAGAGAGATTTTTGCTATAGGGCATGTGTGCTTGCCAGAGAGAAAGTGACAGAAAGTGAGAAATCACCCCCTGGGGGATGGCCACGCCACAATCCCATCTCCTCCATTCTCCTCTTGGGATTTTAGGCATGTAAACATACATACCCGGCGTGAGGTTTTGGTTTGTTTTGTTTTCCTCTCTCTCTCTCTCTCTCTCTCTCTCTCTCTCTCTCTCTTTTCTTTTGGAGAGGTTTTTGCTACAGGGCACGTGCACTTGCCAGAAAGACAGAGAGAGAAAGAGAGACAGAAAGCGAGAAATCACCCCCCGGGGGGGATGGCCACACGCAATCCCTTCTCTTTCATTCTCCTGTCAGGATCTTGGATGCACACGCTAATGTGCTTGGCATGAGTTTAGACCACCAGGTCCAGAACTCAAACCACGGCCGACTACATGACTACATGGAAGTACAGCGACGTAGCCATTATGTCAACTGCTGGTCCCCCTGGAATGAGTTTTAAGCCACCTAGTCTGGGACTTGAACCACAGTTGATTATGTGGGAGTCCAGCATTGTAATCATTCAGTAGTTCTGAAAAAAAAAAATGTTGTTTGGTTGGTTTTTATTCAGTCATTTTTTGCTATTTATTTCAAATGTTTTCTTTGCATTTTTTTCTTTTTCTTATTTTTTGCCCTCTGCTGCATTGTTAAAGTTTACTTGCCCTGTCCTATTTTTTACTCAACTATTCAGAAAATATGCATTCCTTTTCTATTTTATCCATGATTACCTATACTATTTCAATAAATGTAGTTAACTGTAAATATTCATAAGAACTCTAAAACAAGAGTATCACTATATCTTCTTCTCTAACAAAGCTAAAAGAAAGTGGATATGGATGTTAAATATCCCTCTTTTTAATGTGATCTAAACTTTTAATTCTAAACTTAAAAAATGTGTTACTTTAAAAGTCATCATTAATTAGATTAATCATGTTTTCACCATTTATTTGATATCTGTTATTATACCCCACTTCTATTCACTAAAATGTAGTAGTGTTATTTCTTAGACTGTTAAAATCCTTAAAAATATTTTTTATTTCATCTTATTTTAAACAATATTATATAATTTTATTTGGTAGCTGTAGTGCACAGTGTCAGATTCTGCACTTGCACTTTCTCTCTCTTTCTCTGAAGTTAGAGAGTCTTATTCCAATGTACCCTGGTAGTTACTGTTGATGATGATCAGTCTGCTGTAATTCTATTTGTCATGTCTTTCTAGATAATTGGGCTCCTCTGGTACACTGTGTTTCTCCTCTAAACATTTTCTCTTTAACACTGACAATTTGCAGTTCTGTTATTATGATATTGTGTTATTATATACGTGAATTTATTAATGTTTAACCTGTTATGTACTTTTAATGGGTTTCCATACTCAGTCTCAAGAATTTCTATAACTTGGCAAAAATTTTCATCTACTTCCATTATTTTTCCATCTACTTCAACATTCTATTTCTTCTTCTAGAATTTTACTAGCTATATTTTGTGTACATATATGTGTGTGTGTGCGTGTGTGTATAAAATGCTTCTCTTCTTTTCTTTTCTTTTCTTTTCTTTTCTTTTCTTTTCTTTTCTTTTCTCTTCTCTTCTTTTTTTTTAGAGAAAGATTTTTTGCTATAGGGAGCATATGCTTGCCAGAGGGACAGAGAGACAGAAATCACCCTCCAAAGGGAATGGCCATGCCGCATTCCATTCTCCTCCATTCTCCTCTTGGGATCTTAGGCACTGACGCACACATGACCAGTGTCAGTTTAAAGCTGCTGAGCCCAGGACTCGAGCTATGGTAGACCACATGGGAGCAATTAAACCATTATGCCATCCACTAGTCCCCTAAAATTTTTCAGTAGGATGCCTAAACTCGCTAGAGAGAGACAGAGAGAGCGAAATTACCTCCTGGGAAGATGGCCATGCCACAGTCCCTTCTCTTCCATTCTCCTCTAGGGATTTGGGGCACAGACACACACGTGTGAAGTTTGTTTTTCAGTCCATTGGGTCTCAGACACACACTGCACAGTAAACCATGTGGGATCCAGCTACTTTAACAAACATCCCATTAGCTGACCTCACTCTATTTTTTATTCACTATCAAAAATTTTAACCCTTTTTAAAATATTTATTCTTTATATCTGTGTGCTTCCTTTGCAGAAAATGATGATGGACTTCATGGTCTTTTGAATAGTATCTTGTAATATAATTGGTTTTGTTCTCCTTGTTTACATTATGCTCGTACTTCCTGTCCCAGAATCTTGTAATTTCTTCCACCGGTCATCTACAGTACCCACATTAGAATCAGATCTCATTTCAGCGACTTGTGTTTCCTTTCCATGATAATGTAGTGATTATAGATTGAATCACTGAGCCAACAGGTCTGGTCCCAACAACTGGCTATATGATTTTCTCCATTTCCTTTCTCTACCATGTTTATAAGCAACGTAAGCAGATGGCATAGTCACCTTTCACAGGTACACTTCCCTGTCAAAGTTGGAGCCAAGGTTCAACTTGGTAGTTGGGTACTATGCAGTGAGATTTGATTATGTAACTGCGATATGAAGGTTGACTTTGAAACCACTCAGTAGAGGGATTTTGCTATTTCTAGTCCCAGAGTATAGAAGACCTATGGCTTTTCTGTACTTTTTGCCATAATTGTAATTCCGACTTTGGTTCCCCCCAAATTTAACTTACATTTTTTTATCATCGAAAACAAATCAAATTCATATATAGTAATGTAAAGAGATATAAAATCCAATTTTTTAGAGAGCACAGAAAAACTTCATTTTTTATATTTTATTAATTTGTTTTTTATTTGACAATTAAAAATGGTATATATTTATGGTACACGATATGATGTTTTGATATATGTATACATTGGGGAATGTCTATATAGAGCTAATTTACTTATATTACCTTACGTACTTTTTTTGTATTAGAACAACTATTTAGTTAGAACAACTAAAATCTAATCTGAACATTTTTCCAGTATACAACATATTGATGTTAACTACAGTCACCATGATACACAATAGGTCTCTTGAACTTATTCCTCCTAACTGAAAATTTATATCATTTGACCATCACCCACCTATGCCTTTCCCCTAAGCTCCTAACCTCTGGCATTCACAGTTTTATACTTTTTCTCAGTGAGTTTTACTTTTTACCCTCTGCATGGGAGATTATATGGTATTTGTGTTCATCTTATTTCTTTTTTTTTTTTTCTTCTCTTTTTTTTTATTATCTATTTTTTTATTACACTGAATTACATATAACTTTACAGTGTATTACATTGCTTTTTCAAAAGGGAATGCCATGCATGTCAGTCAGTACAGAGACATTAATCTCCCCGCTTCAACATTCAATATCTTTCCTATGTTTCCCCCAATCATTATTATTATTATTCTAATTATTTTTTATGATAAACATGATTTTTTTTCCAATTATCAGATCATAAAGTTCCCAACAATAGGAAACGTAGACTGCACTCAGGGCAGGACCAAGGGTGGGTCTCGTGCAGCCCCGCAAATGTAGGTGAATCTCCATGGAACACAGTTTCAGGAACGCAGCACAGGAAAGCAGAGACGGCCATCAGCGGTTGCGGCACGCGGGGCAGAACCCGGCCACGGCACGCGGGGGCAGACCCCGGCCACAGCACGCGGGGGCAGAACCCGGCCACGGCACGCGGGGGCAGACCCTGGCCACGGCACGCCGGGGCAGACCCCGGCCACGGCACACGTGGCAGACCCCGGCCACGGCACGCGGGGCAGGACCCCGGCCACGGCACGCGGGGCAGAGCCCCGGTCGGGCCGGACTTCCGGATAGGGCATGTGGAGCAGAGCCCCGGCCACAGCACGCAGGGCAGACCCCGGCCACGGCACGCGGGGCAGAGTCCCGGCCACGGCACGCGGGGGCAGACCCCGGCCACGGCACGCGGGGCAGACCCCGGCCACGGCACGCGGGACAGGGCCCCGGCCACGGCACGCGGGGGCATCTTATTTCTTTTACCATAATGTACTCCAAGTTCATTCGTGTTATCAAAAATGACAGAATTTTCCTTCTTTTTAAAGGTGGCATAGTATTCCATTATGGATGTATTTTATATTTTCTCTAACCATTTATCTGTTGATGAACTCAGGTTGATTTTGTTATTGACTATTACGAAAATTGCTGCAAAGAATATCGGAGTGAGATATTTCTTTGACACACTCATTTCATATCCTTTGGATATGCACCCTATAATGGTGTACCTTTTATTTAATTTTTCTTGATCTGTCTAAAGATTTGCCATTGTTGTTGATTTTTTTTCCAAAAATTCAGCTCTTAATTACATTGAACTTTTCCAGTCTGCATTTCATTTATTTCTGCTCTGCGCTTTATTATTTTTTTTTTTGAAATTTTGGACTTAATTTTCTCTGCTTTTTATAGTTCCTTGAGGTGTTAATTTGGATTATTCACTTGAAAGTTTTCATTTCTTTTTTTTTTTTTAATTTTGCCGGAGGGCATGTCCTCTTCTTGGAGAGAGATGGAGAGAGTGAGAGAGAGAAGGAAGGTGAGAAAGAATCCTTCTCCCAAGTGACAGATGGTCATGCCACAATTCCTTTTCCTTCATTTCTCCCTGTTTTCAGGATTTTGAGCACACATACACACATGCCTGACATGATTTTCAAGCCACAAGATCTAAGACTTAAACCATGCTGTGCTCATGTGAGATCCAGCCTCTTTAACCGCTACACAACAGGCTGGCTCGAGATTCTTCTTCATTTTTCATATAGCAATATATTACTATGTACTTCTGTCTTAAAACTGCTTTTGCTTCACCCGGTAAGTTTTACTATGCTGTATGTCCATTCTTGTTTATCTTGAGATTTAAAAAAAATTATCTTTTCATGTCTTCTTTGACCCATGAATTGTTCCAGAGAATATTCTTTAATTTCTACATATTTTTTTGAGTTTTTAAAATTCCTCTCATTATGGGACCAGTAGTTAGCGTAATGTCTTTGTTGATGGACTTCCATGTAGTCGACTGCGGTCCGAGTTCCGGACCCGGTGGCTTAAATTCACGCCGGGCGCGTGTGCGTGTGTGCCCAAGATCCTGAGAGGAGAACGGAGGAGAAGGGATTGCCGCGTGGCCATCCCCCCTGGAGGGTAATTTCTCGCTTTCTATCTCTCTGTCTCTGTCTGTCTGGAGAGCGCACACACCCTATAGCAAAAACCTCTCCAAAATAAAAGAAAAAAAAAATGCCTCTCATTATTAATTTCTAGTCTCAAACCACTCTGGCTAGAAGAGATACTAGATATGATTTCAATCTTTTTTAAATTTGTTAAGGCTTACTTTGTAGTATAAAATGTGATCCATCCATTTGGAGAAGAAGGTATATTCTGCTACTGTTGGATAGAATGTTCTCCATGTCTTTTAGGTCCGTTTGATTTAACGTACAGTTCAAGTCTAATGTTTCCTCATTGATTTTCTGTCTGGTTGATCTCTCCATTACTGAAAGTGAGGTATTCAAGTCCCCTATTATAATATTATTGTATTGCAGATTATCTCACCTTTCAGATCTATTAACATTTACTGTATATATTTAGATACTCCAATGTGGGTGCATAAATGTTGATATTTACAATTGTTACACCCTTTTTAAAGAATTATTTATTTGTTTAATTCCATTTGTTATTATTATCTTTTAATTTGACCAGACAGGCAGAGAGAGGGAAAGACAGAAGGCAAGCCACCAGGTCTGGGACTTGAACTGTGATCAGCCTTATGATAATCAAGCACCTTTAACGACCATGCTACCTGCCAGTCCCTGTTATATACGTTTAATAAATTCACTCTTTTATTGTTATATGATGACTTTGTCTCATTTCATATTTCTGTTTTAGTTTTTTTTTTTTTTAATATGTGTCTTCCACGATTGAGAGAGACAAAGGTAGAGTTATTTTCTATTGCCATGTTTCAGAATATTTTGAGCTTTTGGTGCAGATTTCATTTGACTGACATGCTTTTAATATTTTACTTAGTGTAATTAACCACTGTAGTAAAAATTAGCATGTGTACCTATAAGGTAACAACTTCTAACACACGGGAGAGTAACAAAATGTTGTGATACCAAAGCGCTGTAGAATAGAGTTTTGAGTAAGAGTTCTTCAACTATCTCTGTGCATATATTAGAACTGATTTTAAGTGAGACATTTAAAGTAATTTCTGTCATTTTGCATTTTGTTAAATTTAAGGCTTCTAAATTTAGGAGAAAAATAGAAAAAAATATCAGCTAGTAATTTTTTTCCCCCCAGAGGACAGTTCTTCAGTCCTTAAAGACTCAGCTCCTTATATGGGCTTTGGTGGAGGGCAAGGGGCAGCACCCACAGGTCCAAATCGGGATGTGGGTGTTCCATCCTTCCCAGCTTCATCAGATTGGTTCCTGACTACCTTGCTATGAATGGTGCAGCTCACACAGTAATGTGGCTTCACCTATAGCTTGGGGTGCACATAGGCTTCAAAGACATTTGCTTCAAAGATGTCCCTTTTGGCTGGGGCCTCTACTATGTTTCAGATGATGAATTTAATAAATAGCCTTGTCCTTGGGCACACATAGGGCCCAGTTAGTGCAGCTAATAGGCTTTTGGGTACGGGTTGTGGTTCCTTCTTTTCTTCATCATCCTGGAAGCGAGGCTGCAAGAGAAGTCAGCTACTAATTTTTTAAAAACTATCTACTTATTATTACATGTATTCATCCAAATTGAAAAAGCAGAACACTCTTTCTTAATGCATCCTGAAGTTCTAGGCTCCTGAATTGTACCAAATGATTCTCTATATCCATTTGCCATATGCATTTTATCCTTTGTTGTACTAAAAGAGAAATGATGGCTATCTCAATAAAATAGGGGAAAGAAAATACAGTACAAATGGAGGGTTTTAATCTCCTGATTACATTCTGAAAGATCCATTTAAGGGTCAGTCACTGGAGTATCGTAACTCATATAGTTTGTTTCAAAAGGAAAGTAGTGTATCCTACACGCCTTTCTCCTGTCTGTAATACTTTCTGACATCAGTAAAAGATAAGCCTCTAAACAGACAACAACCAAAAGCCAGTTAGACTTCTCAGAAAAGAATTGTAAAAAATAAATAAATAAATCAAAATAAAAGTCTAAATAAATTCTGCTAGTAGATTTTATTTTATTTTGATCTGTTTATTTATTTATTGCCAGAGGGCATCTGCATCCCTGGAGAGAGACAGAAAGAAAGAGAGGGAAAGTGAGAAAGTACCCCCCATGGGAGATGGTCATGCCGCAATCCCTTCTCTTCCATTTCTCCCTCCTTTCAGGACTTTGGGCATGCATGAATGCGCCGATGTTTTTCAAGCAGCTAGGTCTTGAACTGTGGTAGGCAGCTAGTAATGAACAGGCAGCTCCAAGAAAATAGCAGGACACATGACACATCAATGACAATTTATCAGGGGTTACGACCAGATGCTCCATGAAATGCCTTCTTCCCACCCAGCTCCTGGTGCCGGGAAGGTGAGGTAAATACCAATACCACTTTTTTTCCTTGGTATTTGAGGAAGACACACGGAGATGATTGTAAATTTCCCTCTTATCATTCCTCATAAATACAAAAAGATGCAAACAAACATTGTGGTCAACATCCTGACTCCCACTGGGTCAATAAACTAATTGGGCAGTCTATCCTATTTAGCATCATAGCTCACACTGGGTATGAACAGTTAGGTAATCAAATTCTTCAAATTCTTCACCTCTGAGAGAGATGAGCAAGCACAGGAGAAAGCCCAGGAATTCAAACAAAGGGCATAGGGAATATGACAGACCTCCCAATGTTAAATATTCATTGTCACCTCTTAATAAAAATAACAACCAACCAGTTCCAAATGCAGTTGCTACCTAGAAACCTGCCTGCCCAAAAGGGTACCAGTCAATCCAGTGGGAAAAGGAAAACCTCTTTAGCAAATGGTGCTGGGAAAACTGGGCATCTACCTGCAGAAAGATGAATCTGAACCCCTATCTGTCACCATTAACAAAAATCAACTCAAAATGGATCAAAGATCTAAACTTCAGACCACAAACTATAGAACTACTGGTGGAAAACCCTGGGGAAACTCTGGGGGACATTGGGGTAGGCAAAGACTTCTTAAACAAGGCCTCCAGAACACAGGCAATAATACCCCAAATAGACAGGTAGGATTACATCAGATTAAGAAGTTTCTGCACAGCGAAGGACACCATAATTAGTGTGAATCGACAAACCTCAGAATGTAAGAGAATTTCAGTTAACTGTGCCTCAGGTAAGGGACTGATAACCAGAATACACAGGGAACTCAAGCAGCTTACCCGAAAGAAAATGATTAACCCAATTAAAAAATGGGAAAATGAGCTGAATAAACAATTCTCTAAGGAAGACAGACATATGAACAGCCAAAAAGTATATGAAAAAATGCTCAACATCCCTTATTGTAAGGGAAATGCATATCAAAACCACAATGAGATACCACCTATCCCCAGTCAGAATGGTGAAGATTAAAAAGACAAATAATGGTAAGTACTGGAGGGGAGGTGGTAAAAGGGGAACACTCCTACACTGTTGGTGGGAATGTAAATTGGTCCAGCCCCTGTGGAGAACAATATGGAGGTTCCTCAAAGACCTTCAAATAGGACTACCATATGATCCAACAATTCCACTCTCGGGTATCTACCCAAAGGACAGGAGAGCATTCAGTCAGAAAAGCGCTTGTGCAACTATTTTCATTGCAGCTTTATTTACAATTGCTAAGACATGGAACCAACCCAAATGTCCACAGATGAATGGATTGAAAAACTGTGGCACATATACTCCATGGAATACTATTCAGCCATAACAAAACACAAGGCCCTGGAATTTGATAGAAATTGGGCAAAAATGGAAGATTTGTTGCTGAGTGAAACAAGTCAGGCTATGAAAGAGAGGCATTACATGTCTCCACTTAACATATACTGACTGTCCGCACTCTACGGTAGAGACCAAAAGACTGGAGAACATAAAAGTATTAAAAATTATAATGGACACTAGATACAAAGTGGAAAGGAAGTGTGGGAGGAGAAGAGCATAGGAGAGGAAATCTGGGGGTAAAATGGAAAGGTAAGACACTTGTGGGACACAGATAAGAATATCTGTTGACGAGGATGTGTATGGTGGTCTTAGCTGGGCTGGACTGAGGTCTATATCATGCTGGGTAAAGTCTCTTCACAATCTAAATGATGTATAGCAATTTAATGTACAGATATGTATGAATAATAATAAAAAAAATTAATTAATTAAAATGATACTACACATATACACACACACTCACACACACACACACACACACACACAGTCTTTGGATGTATTTTTCTAAAATCTTTCTTTCCTATTAAATTCTCTTTTCTACCTACTTTTATTGTGATTGTGGTTTTATTTTGTGCCTAGGGACAGGTCTCTAAATTTGACGTGGACTCAAAGAACCAAGCGGGAACCAGCAGTTAGCGTAATGGCTATGTCGCTGGACTCCCATGTAGTCGACCGTGGTTCGCGTCCCGGACCTGGTGACTTAAAACTCACGCCGGGGCGCGTGTGCATGCGTGCCCAAGATCCCAAGAGGAGAAGGGATTGCGGTGTGACCATCCCCTCTGGGGGGTGATTTCTCACTTTCTGTCTCTATGTCTCTCTCTGTCTATCTGGCGAGCGCACGCACCCTATAGCGAAAAAACAAACAAACAAACAAAAAACAAACAAGGACTTCATACAATGCAGCTCCACACTCTCCCATCCTATGACAGAATCAGTTAGCCAGGTGAGATCCAGCACCTCAACCAACATGTCATCTGTTGGCCCATGTTAATGGGTTTTAAACTCTGGTAGAACTATTTGATTATTGTTGATGTGCAGGAATGCTACATTAGCAATACCCCTGAATTGCCATTGTCTGGTTTCTCTCAGTTTCCATGATTGCATTTTTTTGAGAGGTTTTTGCTACAGAGTACATGGACTCCCCAGAAAGATAGAGAGAGATAGAGAGAGAGAAAGTGAGAAATAACCCCCCAGGGGGGATGACTGTGCCGCAATTCCTTCTCCTCCATTCTCCTCTCCCGAGATCTTGGGCACACACACACACGCGCGCCCGGTGTGAGTTTAAGCCACCGGGTCTGGGACTTGAACCATTGGAGTTCAGTGACATAGCCATTACACTAACTGCTGGTCTTCCATGATTGCATTTTCAAACAACTTGCTGACTCTGACTTTCAGTTGAGATAAGTACTTCATTGGATGACTGAAAATATGGGATAGAAAAGAATTTGCAATGAATTCTTGCCTTCTGTTTTGAAATGTTCCAATATTGAAAAAAACAACCAAGAAAAGCTCCCCTGGCTGACAATTTCTATGTAAACTATAATAATTTACTTAGTCTTTCATATGGGAGAGAAGCAGAAGCACATCCTCTAGTTTTTTTTAGTGTAAGATAAACATGACTAAAATGGATATTTAACAGCATTGAAAAATAAACTAAGGGACCAGCAGATGGCATAATGGCTAAGTTACTGGATTCCCACGTAGTCAACTTCAGTTCGAGTCCTGGACCTGGTGGCTTAAACTCATGCTGGGCGCGTGTGCGTGCCCTAGAGGAGAATGGAGGAGAAGGCATTGCAGTGTGGCCATCTCCTCTGGGGGTAATTTCTTGCTTTCTGACTTTCTGTCTCTCTCTGTCTTTCTGGCAAGCCCTATAGCAAAAATCTCTCCAAACAAAGAAACAAACAAAAACAAGGGAAAATAATAGTAAGCAAAAAAGGCGACATAAAGGAAGGTTACAGAGATAAAAATACAGTTTTAGTAAAAAGGTTAAAAGGAAAGGTTTTAACATAGCAAGTGTTTTACATGATAAAGTTATTGTCTTTTAGGAAAAATGGCTAAAATAAAGGAAAAAAGAACAAAAAAAAATCTACAGCATGTTGTTGAAGGTATTGGAAGAGTCTAGGAGTTCCAAAAATTGGATAAAATTAAAGTTCTGTTGATATGCAATAGAAATAACTAAATTTATTTGTCTATTACATCATTATTGTAATAAACTGCTCTTCTCATTTAGAAACCATCCTACTAAAAATGGTGGTCTGGACAGTCTCCAATAAATACTCATCATGACTTCTATGGGGGGGGGGGGGGCTAGATAGACCTCTGAAACCTGCTGACTGTCATCCTCCCATCATCATTGTCCCATCTCAGCAGGAAGCAACCAGAACAGTCTTTGGTCCATTTCTGTTAGGGCAGTTAGGTGACTTCTTCAGATGGGGGACTGAGACAGGAGTTGGATCCCATTTATAGGTAGACAGAACAGCTTCCCCCTTCCCCAACCAGGAGAGTCACTGCTGTGTAGTTCCAGAAAATTCCTCTTCTCCCAGTCACCATATTCCTTTGACCTTAGACATGTAAGTCCTGTTCTTGAATAATTCATGGCCCAAAGCTTCTTGAGAAAGAATCTCCTGACCTTATACTCATGCCAATATTAGGAGAATAACTGGACTCATCCAGCCAGTGGAAATGCATGCATAAGCTCCACCTAGAACAAGTCCAGACAAAGCCCTTCCTGACCAAATGAAAACCCCTTGCCTCAATTCTTCCCAGAGCTCTATTTTTTCCTTCTTGGGAGGTCTGTTTTTTCTTTTTTTTCCTTCAATAAAGTCCCCATTTTGCTATACCAAAACAAAACAAAACAAACTGACCCTTTCCTAAGTGTTATCTTTGTAAATATGATCATTTAAAGATCAGTGAAGTTACTGGCAATAATTACAAAGGAATCCCATGATTCATCAAATATTTACAAGAAGAGGTAGGAAAGAACAACCTGATGGGGCATCCTCCAGCCTCAGCAACATTTTTCTTATATTGTTATTTCTGTTGATAGTATTGATATATTAATGTCTAATGCAAAATTTCAAATATGAGCTCAAAGTAAAACATTCTAATAACATAAAATTGTTATGCTTCCAATCATAGCTTTCAAAGTGGTTTATGTATAATTCTTGTGGCCCAACAAGTTTGGTTATAACAGAGACATTCTTAGCGCAGAAGTATAATACCAAGTTCTTTGTCAATTCCATGCTCTGTACCTCCTTCTTTCCTTTTTCCCTTGAAATACTATGATTTGTAGGCTGCAGATATAATTTATTAATGAAGAAAGGTGTATAAAACTTACTTTTCTAACAACTGCATAAAATTAGCACCCATTCCAAGCCATATGTATCAGCAATCACTCCAAAATCAAATAAATTCTGCTCTGCTTTAGAAAGATATCTCCCTACTGCGCTACAGCGTGTAATATTAGCTCCATTGTCTGTTATCATCAGTCTCTGGAAGATGAGTTGTGCATGTGTCTGTCTTTAACATTTTCTGGAGTTTCTTGGCTGCTGAGCGATTATTGCCAAGCAGGGAAATACTTAGTACAGATGGAAAGTCATCCCCAGTTGTGGCTCAGACAGATGGTCTTTGGAATCTAATTTAGGGAGCTTTGCGATATGCATGAGAGCTTGTTTCTGTTAAGGATGCAAAACTGCTCATCAATGCAATTGTGTTAGAATTCTTCTGATTGGCTTTTCTCTCTACTTCAGTCCCTTGGGATTAGAGTGTATCTAGTGTCACCTAAAATAGCATTGAGTAGAAAATAGCTTTATACCTATCACTATAGTGACCACTCTCTCTAGAATGAACACTTCTTAAACAAACCACTTTATTACTAGAAGTCAGATCCATGGATAAGTTGCACCAGCATCACCTGGGAACTTGCTAGGGAAAAAAGAAAAAAACAACCTCAAGCCCTCCCCCGCCCCAGATCTGCTGCATAAAAATCACATATTAACAATATCCCAAGTTGATATACTCATTAAAATTTGAGAATCTGTGCATTAGAAATCATTTCATTGTTGCCCTTCCTTTTTACAGGAGATAAAAGAAGTTATTACACATCTAAAGTCACAGAGGTAATTGGGCAATTGGCAATAGACTAGGGGTTAGAACTCAGAGGTAGCAGGGTAAGCTGTGGCTTTCCAGTTCACATCGGAGATGGCTGCATCCTAACCTTATGATTGTGGGCATGACTAGTGCAGTAACCTCACCAAAATCAGTTTGAAGTGGGAAGAATGTTAGGCAGCACTCAGAAGTAAAAAAATACCAACCATAAACAAAATAAAATTATGAAGAAATTAGGGGAAGATAGACATATTTTCTAATATATTTGTATTAGAATGTATCTCTGTCTTGCAAAGTGATTATAAAGATCACATAATAAGATATACATGAAAGCTTATCACACAATTCAGATGCTTTCCTGATTCCCAGTTCAATGCACTTCCTTAGACTCAGACTGTCCAATGGATGTAGTCAGTGGTTCTTTTGGGACATAACTGGCAATAGACAACCACGAGTGAGAACGTGGCAAATGGATGGAGGACTTCTGGCAGTACTCTGACTTTCTGGAGAGAACAATGAGGTATGAGATGTTAGACTGTCTTTCAGCTCCTTTTATTTTGGGAACAAATGATTTTAGACATAGATTTTTTTTTTTTTTTTAAAGAGAGACTTTTGCTATAGGGTGTGTGCACTCGCCAAAGAGAGACAGAGAGACAGAAAGTGAAAAATCACCCCCAAGGGGGATGGTCAGATTGCAATCCCACCTCCATTCTCCTCTCAGGATTTTAGGCACGCACACACACACGCTCAGTGTGAGTTTTAAGCCACTGGGTCCAGGATTCGAACCGTGGTCCACTACGAGGGAATCCAGCAGCATAACCATTATGCCACCTGCTGGTCTCTTAACGGTTCTTAATATCCAGATGAGAGAAGAGCTAGAAGTTTCCACAGGAAGAAGAGGGCACTCATCTGCAGTGGGTGTTGCTGCTAAGCATTATGGCAGGTAGAATTAATGCAGACTTCTGGTTTATTCCACACATAATTATCCAATTCCTGATGCATGCCAAACACTGTGCTCCTAACTGAAACAAATCACTGCTTACAAAAGCTGACCATATGGGAGAAAACAATGCACAACACCAAATAATATTTAGTGTCCTTGTGCAAAAAATGAAACTATGAACAAAGTGCTCTTAGTGAAAGTAGTGCGGTGGTTAAGGCAGCTGGATCCCACATGGTGACTGAGCAGTTGGAGTCCCAGATCCTGCAGCTTGAGAATCACACCAGGGATGTGTACACACATGCCCCAAATCCTGGGAGGTGAATGGAGGCAAAGGGATTGCTGTGTGGCCTTCCCACTTCCCCCTCCTCCCCGGGGGTGATTTCTCATTTTCCTTCTCCCCTCTCTCTTTCTCTTTCTCAGGTGAGTGCAGTACTCTACAGAAAATTCAAAAAGAAAAAGAAGAAGAAAAAGAAAAGAAAAGAGACTAAGATGAGAAAAATATTTTTTCAAAACTATTACCTTTGTTCAGAGTTTTGATGAAAACTAGCTCGTAATGCAAGTTGTCACTTGCACAAAGGGATGCTACTGAAGTGGCTAATTCTTTGTATTTTGTTTTTCCTCTCTTCCTTCTGCTCTTCTTCCCTCTCTCCCCTCTTTCTTGGTTTATCCTACTCTTTTTTGTAAATAATACTCTTTAAAATTTAATTCTGAAGAGTTTTACTAAACAATTTAGTCTAGTGGATCTTAAGCTGATGGCTGAAGGTAGAAATTAAAAGACCTTGTGATAGGGACAGTTTATTTGTCTCTGGGGTTAAATCACTGAAAATAAATAATCTCCCTATTTTAACAAGCTCTCTAATTTTAACTGGCCCTGCATTCAGTTGTTTGAGCCACAGCCGCAGCCGCAGCGGCGGGTATGTGGTTCTGTGCTTTGACTCCTCTCCAGCATGTTCATCCCCCACTCACGAAGTAGACTTTAAACCCCAAATTATGTGCCAAATGCAAGATTGATTTTTTAAATGATAAGCCAGATATTTTAATTCAAAGCAGAAGAGATCATTTACACAGCTGCAAGTATCAATTAATGAATTTTGAAAGTCTTTTTCGTTGGATCAAAAAGGAGACATTGTTCTATGATTACACAAACAGAATACACCTCCGATTTCCACCAGGAGAATTATCACTCAGTTCACTTTAAAATACATTAGCTCATATTTATTTTAATCTGTGTGCCATGATGCTTTCTGCTTTATAAAAAGTTTACAGAAATTAACACATAACACCTTCTTTTAAAACTTTTGCTTATAATATTTAAATATCTGGGAACCAGCAGATGGCTTAATGACAACGTCACTAGACTCCCATGTAGCCGACCGCAATTCGAGTCCCAGACCCGATGTTTTAAACTCACGCCTGGTGCGTGTGCATGCGTGCCTAAGATCCCAAGAGGAGGGACCAGCAGTTAGCGTAATGGCTATGTCGCTGGACTCCCATGTAGTCAACCACAGTTCGTGTCCCGGACCCAGTGGCTTAAAACTCACGCCGGACGCATGTGTGTGCGTGCCCAAGATCCCAAGAGGAGAATGGAGGAGAAGGGATTGTGGCGTAGCCATCCCCCCTAGGGGGTGATTTCTCGCTTTCTGTCTCTCTGTCTCTCTCTGTCTGTCTGGCGAGTGCACGCACGCTATAGCAAAAACCTCTCCAAAAAAAATAAAAAGATAAAAAAAAAAAAAAAAAAAGATCCCAAGAGGAGATTGGAGGAGAAGGGATTTTGGCATGTCCATTCACCCTGGGGGTGATTTCTTGTTTTCTATCTCTCTGTCTCTCTCTGTCTTTCTGGCGAGTACACACAGACTATAGCAAAAACCTCTCCAAAACTAACTAACTAACTAAATAAATAAATATCTGTATGCATTATTTATTATTTTATTTGAAACATGTTAAATATTTTGTCAACCAAAACTGTACATAATTGAATTTTTCAATACCAATAATCTGAAATAGAAATAAAATATGTCCTTTTTTCTTTATCAAATAGGATTTTATTTTAAATTTAGCTTTCTCATATGGAAATTCCCACTATATGAATATGTAAACTATTTTGTTTATCTCATACATTTATTTATAAAAACAGATAAAATATATATAAACAATGCTCAAAGAAGTATAGATGAACCAAAGTTCATGAGTCAAAATCAGTTAATTTTGTAAGCTCAGTCTTAGTGCTATTTTTCATACTTTCATAGAAAATAAATTCTAAAAAGAAGTCTCATGAGTAATTTTAAATAAACATACAGTTATACCTTTGATGTCTTGTCTTTACTTTTTAACCTAACCTGAGATACTACGTCAATATAGCTCTATATTTCAAATACACTATGCTAACATATTCTTTTTTTATATTTATTTTATTAATGATAGAAAGTACACCAGAGAGAAGAACCAGCCATCAACTGTTAATAAATGCATGAGAAAACTTAATCAGACCAGCCAAGCCCAGCAAACCAAATAAAAGACCAGTAAGCCCAGCCCTACTGTTGACTTATAGAATTTTGTGCTTATATAATAGCTATCATTTTTTTTTAAATGGTTGTTTTAAGCCACCAAAGTATGAGATTTGTTAAATAATAATAGTTACTAATATAAATTCCACACATTTTATCTTACAATTTTTAATATTTATTGTAGTTACACAAGGCATAAATAACTATAGTATGTTACATCTTTATTATTTTTTTAACATAGATTTTGAACATAGAAGTTGAACACTTTATTAAGATCATTCTATGGATCATCATTAAAGAGAGAAAAATATAGAACTTCTTCTGAAGATAGTCACTGTGTAATTTGTCATTGTGAATTAAATGCTAGTTCGCTATAAAAATTTCTCCAAGTTCTAGGCACATACTGTTCAGTAAGCATTTTTTTTTTCTTTTTACATATCATCTTCTCAGGGTGATTCTTCTTGACTTTGAAGCAGAGGCATCTTTGTTAGTTCCTTCAAGGATGCTTAGAGAGCTTTACTTCAGTAAAGAAAGATACCCAAGGCCCTTTGACCCTTTTTCAGATGTTTCTCCTTTTCCTTTTCTAGTATCTGTTTATGAAGTTTTGACCTGTAACATCTGATTCAGAGTATTTACACAGTAGCGGCATCATAGAATGTACTCCTTCTGAACTTTCCTGAAAATGAAGACATCTTTAAAAAAAAAAGTTTTTATCTGTTTCATGCTAACACACGCGCACACACACACACACACACACACACACCTATATAGTTCCGGCTAGAGAATGCCCTAATTAGCTATTTCAATGTCACATCTGTTCTTAAAACTTCTCATCACCTTCCTATCTCATTTATTATCACTATGCTCAACTTTAGCTCTAAATTCAACTGCTTTTACAGATTGTTTTCCTGTTTATTTAAAATTATCTTCATCATATTATCAACCTATTGCCTATAAATCCCAAGGTTTTGTTGTTGTTTTTTGTTTTGTTTGGGGTTTTGTTTTTGTTTTTGTTTTTGTCAGAGGGCACTTGTGCTTGCCAGAAACAAACAGAAACAGAGAGGGAGAAAACACCTCCAAATGGAGCATGCCATGCTGCCACCCCTTCTCTTCCATTTCTTCAAGCTATTGGAGTTTTAGGCACACACACACACATACACACAGACACACACACACACACACACACACACACATACACCCAGTGTATTTTTCTAGTTTTTTTGGGCCAGGACTCACAAACGGTGCAGTTTTCCATGTGGAATCCAGTTTCCTGTAACCACTAGTCTATGGGCCAGGGCCAGCCCGTGAAAATCCCATATTTTGACCAAATGTTCCACATTTTATCCCTATTTATATTTTACAATATTAACATTTTAACCATTCCTTTCTGAAACACACATTTTGGTGTGTGTTTCTGATTAGTTTCTGATTAGTGTACTGGGCAATAATTAACACCTATCAGTTATTTATTCGATGTCAATGTGTAATGATTCTCCCTAAAACAAAGCCTGCTCTTGTAATTCCAGAGTTAGCTCAGCCACACATTTTACCATTGAGAATCCAGGATCTTTTTAGTCCTTCCTGCTCATTGTTTTAAAAATACTGGTTTTTATCCTCAAACTTATTACCTACTGGTCACAAAATTTGTGCTCTAGTTTGCATATATTTTCACATATTAGTGCCCAAAGTATGAAGGAGAAAAAGTATTTAGTTTTGTTTTTTTTAAAATATATTATCCTCTCATTTTATTAAGAACAATGCCTTCTTTTTTCTTTTCTTTTTTTTTTTTTAGAGAGATTTTTGCTATAGAGTGCTTGTTCTTGCTGAAGAGACAGAGACAGAGAGACAGAAAGCAAGAAATGACTCCCCAGGGGAAATGACCATGCTGCAATCCCTTCTCTTCCATTCTTCTCTCAGGATTTTGGGTACACACGTACAAGTGCCTAGCATGAGTTTCAAACCACTGGATGCAGGACTCACACTAAGGTTGACTATGTGGGAGTCCAGCAACATAACCATTATGCCATCTGCTGGTCTCAGAAAATGCCTTTTTTAAAAGACACTTACATGTCTTTTGAAAAAAAGCATGCTATATGCCAAAATCTTAAATAGCAATTAACAAACTTCAGTGCCCAAACCAAATCTGGCCCATCTGTTTCTGTAAATAAAGGGTTTTTTTCAGAATACAGATGTACATATTTGTTTACCACAGATGTACACCTTTGTTTACCTATGAGAGGACTTCAAAAAGTTCATGTAAAAATGAAATTAAAGTACAATTTTATTTTGGTGTAAAAACTTAAAATTTGTGCATATTTTGGTCATAATATGCATTTCCATGAACTCTTCGAAGATCCTTCTCATTGTTTATGGCTGTTTTCGTGCAATAATAGCAGAGCTGAGTAGTTACCACAAAGACTATGCCTACAAAACAACAGATGCTTCTGCTATTTTTTATTTTAATTTTTAGAATTATCATACAATAACATTGTCTTTTTCTTTTTTATATACAGCCCAATAAGTTTTAGAAAAACATGGAATGTGTAACCACCACCGCAATAAAGATGCAGAACAGTTTCATCATAACAAAGAACTAACTTTTGCTGTTTTTCTAGAGTCATTTCTGATCTGTAAACACAACACAAAACAAGAAAACAACTGGAAATAACTCAGATGTTTTGCAGTGTATGAATAGATGAACTGTGTACATTCATACAATAGGATACTTACTATTCAGTCACAAAGAACAACAAACTTCAGGTATATGGAACAATTTGGATGATCTCAAAGATATTAGCCTGAATGAAATAAGCCAGTTTCAGAAGGTTCCATACTATATGACTCCATTTCTATGGCATTTTTGGGGAAAAAAAAAAAAAAAGAAGAAATCCAAACATATTTTACCATCTGGCTATTAATATAAAAAAAATTACGGGAACCAGCAGTTAGTGTAATGGCTATGTCGCTGGACTCCCACGTAGTCGACCGCTGTTCGCGTCCCAGACCCGGTGGCTTAAAACTCACGCTGGGCGCGTGTGCGTGCGTGCCCAAGATCCCGAGAGGAGAATGGAGGAGAAGGGATTGCAGCATGACCATCCCCCCTGGGGGGTGATTTCTCGCTTTCTGTCTCTAATGTCTCTCTCTGTCTGTCTGGCGAGCGCACGCGCCCTATAGCGAAAATCTCTCAAAAAAAAAAAAAAGTAAAATATAAAAAAAATTACCAAATTCTGCTCTTGATCAAAAGTATGGAAATCATTATTAAAAAGCTATGAGATCACTATGATATGATTCACTTTCTAAGTTTTCTGTACTTTGTGTACTGAACAAATTTGAGATTCTATAAAGGAAAAGGCTATTACATATGCAACCCAAATTCTTTGCCATAGGATCTAGTAAGTGGTATATTTTTGTATTTACCCGAGAAATAAAACTGAAATGCCTACCCCTAGCTTTCAAGTTAGCTTATGGTCTAATGAAAGAGAGCCGTATAAAAAATAATTTCCTAGTGTTATGTTATATACTCTTTATGATAGAAGCATATTCCTTATCCTATTGGAGTTCTTTGTTATTTAACTTCCTTTTAATCTTATTCTTTTCTTTTTTTTTTTTTTGTAATGAGTGTCACATTTAAATTTTTTTGTCCCAGTGCTGTTCAATAGCCATTCTTTTCAAGAACTGTTTTGATTCCCAAGGTTTTTTTTTTTTTTGGAGAGATTTTTCACTATAGGGCGCATGCGCTCACCAGACAGACAGAGAGAGACAGAGAGATAGAAAGCGAGAAATCACCCCCCAGGGGGGATGGTCACGCCGCAATCCCTTCTCCTCCATTCTCCTCTCGGGATCTTGGGCACACACGCACACGCGCCCGGCGTGAGTTTCAAGCCACCGGGTCCGGGACGCAAACCGCGGTTGACTACGTGGGAGTCCAGCGACATAGCCATTACACTAACTGCTGGTTCCTCCCAAGGTTTTAATATGACAACCTTCCTCCACATTTTCAGCACTTGACCTGCCCTTAATTGCATATAAAATAAATCAATAGTAAAGGAAAACTCTGAAGTACTAAACCACCCACATACAAAGATATCTAGATCTAAATGAATTTTTCCTCTTATTTATTTTTGAGGTAACTTCTTTGTGACTTTTTTTAACTCTAAAACCAAGAATCTTGGAAGAGCATGGTATACCCATCACCTGGATTTTGTCAATTTGCATTGACTCATCACTCACAATAGTCTGCTTTAACCCTGAAAACTCAACAGGAATTGCTTTCACAAAGGTCAACAGTGGCTTTTAATCATCAAATCCATGGTAAATTGTATCATTTTATTATTTTCTTTATTTCTGCTATGACATTGTCTGCCTCCTTAAATTTTATCTACTATGTCTAACCCCTCAGTCACAGGCTGTTTCCTCTTTTCATCTTTTAGATGTAGTGTTCCCAAAACACTGCTGTTTGATCATTTCTTCTTCTCATTTTGTATACTTGTTCTGATTAATCCCTCTACTGATACAGCTCCTTCCTCTTTAGTACACTGATTCCACAGTATATCTTCCGGATGTACTGTGCAAGCCCAATTTTCTCCTCTGTGTGCAATTGTCTGCTGGATATTTCCATATGGACAACTCATTGGTTCTCAAACTTAGTATCATCAAATAGAACATATTATCATTCTCCACCCAAAATGACCTATTTTCTTCTTTACAACGAGTAGTCATCAACATCACATCAGTTATTAAGGGCTTATCTTCCCTTTCTTTTATGCCCCAGCATTGTATTGTCTGCTAAGGCTAATTAAATATACTTTGTACAGAATTTTTGAGTTTGCCTACTCTTTTATGTGACTAATTGCCCTGATGCAAGACCTCGTTATCTTCATTTCTTTGGACTATTTCAACAACTGCCGGAATGGTGTCCTTACTTCCAGTTGAACTCTGGTGCTTCCTCCATATTTCTACCTTAGTATTTTTTTTTTTTTTGAAGAAAGATGTTTACTATAGGGTGTGTGCACTTACAGAGAGCGAGAAATCAACCCCCAGGGAGAATGGTCATGCCATAATCTCTTCACCTCTATTCTTCTCTTGAGATCTTGGGCACACATGCACATGAGCCCAGCATGAGTTTTAAGCCACTGGGTCCAGGACTTGAACCACAGTTGGCTATGTGGGAATCCAGCAACATAACCATCATGCCAGCTGCTGGTCCCCCCCACCTTAGTAATATTTCTAAACTGTAACCATGCAGTGTGACACTCTTCTTCAGATTTTGGGGTCTCATGACAACTGCAGGAAATTTTTCTAAATCCTTAGCATATACTGCAAAATTCATCATCGTATGATCTTCTTACAGCTTTCCAGTAATAAACCCCTGCCATAATCTCACGTCTAAGCATCTTTTGCCCTCATTCTTATAAAATTACTTGTGATTCCTAGAACATTCCATGATTGTGTTTCTGACCTACCATGTGTGTTTGTTTTCTTTGCTTGGAAAACCACTTTTTGCCTAGTCTGCTTGAGATTCATTCCGGTATTTAAGGGGAAAAATGAAATGAAAAATAAAATCTTGAATATGTTTATTCTGTTTTTTTCTTTTGTTTGTGTGTGTGTGTGTGTGTAGAATTTAGTATAAATTGCACAGTGGTACTAGTTCTAATCATCTAAATGTTATTTGAGCTATAATGTTGTAAGTTCAAAGTCCCTCTTTATTCTGTAACACATGATACTACGTAATGTACTACTTGTAGGTGGCCTCGGTTAAAGTATTGAGAGGTAGAAAACATCCTAGGAGCCTATTTTTATAACTTATTAGTTCTGAGAAAGTAGGAAAGTCATTAACATCTTAATGTTAATCATTTGATCCTTACTTTCAATGAGGGGAAGTTATTGGAGAAACATTTCCAGCTACTCTCTGCCTCCTAATTTATTTTTCCTCACAGAAGAGAGACTCAACTGAGAGCAAATTTAGAGAAGTAAATACATTTGCCCTGTTCAGTTCCTTCTGTCTTCAAAGCAGTCTTGTCTTCAGGAGGTATGCATTCTGGAGTGCCATCTGCTACCTTGCAAATTTAAGAGAAGACATTATTACTCCAGGGACAGCCTTAAAATGTCCAGTTCAGCTAGCAACTAAGAGAAAAGTCTGTTTACATGGAAGAGAACCATTAATTAGGTTAATTTTGACCTCATGATTCAATAAGTTTTGTCAATAATAAAAATAATATTTTGGGGTTCAGCAGATGGTGTAATGGTTATGTTGCTGGACTCCCATGTAGTCAACGCTGGTTCAAGTTCTGGACCCGGCAGCTTAAAACTCACTCCGGGCACATGTGCATGCATGCCCAAGATCCGGAGAGGAGACTGGAAGAGGGGGGATTACAGCATAAACATCCACCCAGGGAGTGATTTCTCATTTTCTATCTCTCTGTCTGTCTCTCTAGTGAGTATATGCACCCTTTAGCAAAAATCTCTATCAATAATAAAATAATAATATTTTGATTTCCATTTGCTCTAGACTTATGTGCTATATTTCAACTGATTCTAAATTTGGGCTGAGAAAGGTAGTATTGTTGATTAATGCTCCCAATAATTCTGACTACAGACAGTACCTCTTTTATAAGAAAATGTTGTTGGGACCAGTAGATGACATAATGATTATGTTGCCAGACTCCCATGTACACGACTGTGGTTCCAGTCGCAGATCTAGCATCTAAAAAAAAAAAAAAAAACCAAAAAAACAGAAAAAAAAACAAAACCTCGCATCTGTTATCTGTTTCCTGTGTGAACATGCCCAAAATCACAAGAGAAGAAAGGGGGAGAAGCAGAGGTGAAGGGATTGTGGCGTGGCCATTCCCCCAAGGGTAATTTCTTGTTTCTTTGTTTTTTTTTTCTTTCTGCTGTCTGGCAAGTGCACACATCCTATAGTAAAAATCTCTCTTAAAAAAAACTTAGTTAATATGAGTACCTAGCACAAGAAGTAGGTCATTCAAGTTAATGTTAATTACTATTATTTAATTGAATAGGTAACTCTTGTTACCCATTTTTAACAGCAAAAGACACTCTGATATTATAATAAAATCAATCAAAATACTATGTTTACTTTAACTATAATAACACCTCCTTGAGAAGTCATTAATTTCATTGATGACAACCTGTGTTTGGAATTAGACAGATCCCAGGCACTGTCATAAAGGATGAAATATCAAGACAGTGTGCTCAAGGGTTTGTTGCATAATTTGGTATCATGGAAGAGGCACAGTCCATGAGAAAGCACCTTTGGAATAGGATGCAATTAGGTTAATTTCTTCTTGAAATCAATATTTCAATATTTCTACATTAGGTCCTACTTTTTAGAGCTGACTCACATATTACTACCGCTTCATCTTGTCTTTCAATTTTTTTTTTTCTGTTGCCCAAACTTGAACATATTTCTATCATCCAATACTATGAACGTCAAATGCCTCTGGCAGTTATCACTTTTAAGCAGCCTTTCCTATAATCACCAGCAGGAGCAGTAAACTCATAAAAGGTGTCAAAATGATGGATGACTCTCCTCAGCGACCTTTGATGGCTCTAACATACTGGGCTGAGTGGAGGCGGGAAATGAGGAATCTCACATAAAGCAATCTGGGAAAAGAGTGATGCAGAATACTGGAAAGCATTTTTGTCATATATACATATATATATATATATATATAGAGAGAGAGAGAGAGAGAGAGAGAGAGAGAAAGAAATGTGTGTGTGTGTGTGCGTGTGTGTGTGTGTGTAATACCTAGAAAATAATAAATAAGAAAAGAAAGCAAGTGAGGATAATGTGGGTCATTTCTAAGTAAACATCATTGGGCATATTTTTATAGAAAAGAGGCATTATTCTCTAAGGCCAAGGTAACAGAAGAGAAGCAAATGGAGGACAGAGACAAGCATTGCTACTGGCATCTTCTACAAGAAGGGCACAGTGCTTAGCTTACACTCATCATCACCACTGAGAATGCATGCATTATGTTCTCTTTCTTTTCTTTTTAGTATATCTGGTGATACTGAAGTACAGAAAAGATAAATAACTTTGCCAAGGTTACTAAAAAATCAGTATCAGAATAAGACTTAAAATCAAAGTATCTCCTTTCAGGCTACTTAGGAGGATGGAATTAGCAAACATTTGTAAAAACCTAGAACAATAGCTCCTTGTTTGTCCACATTCACGTAGTTGTTATCATTGTTACACATCGGCCTGCAACATTCGACTGGGAATGCCTCAGGGATCAGAACACAGAAATACGATGCTTAGCTCACATGTAAGGAGCGCCTTCTCAGGGCCAGAAGATGGAGGTCAGAAACAAGGTCCCCGTTTTTTTCAGCTTATAGTCTATAGGAGATTCGTGTACAGATTTGCGTAACCTATATAAGGAACACTATATAAGAGCTACAAATTGTGATCCATCTTTGGTTTATGTATTTGTTAGTATACAAATAAATTCATAATAATATTTATATTATACTTATCCTGCTCACATAGAGCTCTAAATTTGGGACCAGCAGATGGCCTAATGATTACATTTCTGGACTCCGATGTCATTGACTGCCATTGGAGTCCCAGGCCTGATGACGTCAAATTCATGCTGGGCATGTCTGCATGCCCATAATCCTGAGGAGAGAATGGAGAAGTGACTGCGGTGTGGCCATCCCCCCGGGGGGGGTGATTTCTCGCTTTCTGTCCCTCTGTCTGTCTGGTGAGCACACGCAGACCTCTCAAAAAAAAAAAAAAAAAAAAAAAAAAGAGGCAAAAACAAAACAAAACTGTAAATCTCCACCAAATCTCTTATCTCTCTTAACTATCTCTGTGAATTGCCAAGAGATAATCACTAATATCCTTGAAGAATATACATTTCCTTTCTGCTGACATTTTCCTTCCAGATTCCCAATACTTTTTCACTGTACCCCACAGTTGTTTACCCACTGATGTTACTTTTCTCATAACTCACACCTCACATGGTACTGTCTACCAGGGTCTTTGAAAGCTACAGATCACTTTCTGACTGAAATGACCCTCTATTACCCAAGTCCTAATTGAGTCACATACAAATCCTTGTTCTCCTCAGATATGGTGAACCCTCACCTTCTTTCAGAGTGGCCGGTCATGCCCCTGTGATTGAGCTGGCAGTCAGAGCTCTGTCCTTCTTCACTTATCCTTACTTCTCCATCCCTTTAGAGCTCTGAGAACCTGGGTGTCCAGTAACGACATATGCATTGTCTCAGCTTGACCCAGAGTTGTAGTCAATGTAAATATTCAGTGAATAGATGTTCTGTATTTAGGAAAAAAAAAAAAAAAGTAGAAGGTGAAGAATAGAGACATGCAGCATACTCACAGTTGTGGATATAAATTCTTCCTTCAAAATCTGATCAAAGTCCGATTGTGGACTGATAGTGGAGAAAAAGGTTGATTACCTATAGCTCTCCTGTAGATTTCCACAGTAAAAAGATTGGTTTGTACCATGAAAATGGAAATGTGCAGCTTTTTATGGGTTTATAACCCCTATAGCTACAGGGATATGTGAGAGGTTGTGACCTGCAGTTATAAGTATGGTTGTCATCATCCGGTGGGACGGAGGCCAGCCACAGAAAATACTTCATGAGCTGTCAGGATTTGGAAATGACTTTTAAAGGACCCATTGAAAGGGAAGCAAGGAGAATGCTAATTTTTTAAAAAATTGAATATTTTTTAAAAAGATGAAGAAGTGCCTCCACATTATGATGGCTGTGTAATCCCAAGACAATATGATAATTGGTGACTCCTAATGTTCCTGATGTCTAAAACAGCACATCATTCCAAGGAAGCTGCCTTAGGTTTGAACCATTGGGGGCTACAATGAATGTTAAATTACAGACTATAAATGAAGTTTCTTTCTTGCCCTCTAAATATTATGGTGTGAAATAGAAAACTGTAAAACTTTCATATTGCTTTAGCAATATTCCTCCTCTGGCAGTTAACATGTTCTGTTTTGTATTACATTTACTTCTCTCCTATTTAACTATAGTGAGGAAGAAAATAAAAGAGCTTCAGTAGTTAGCTTTTGGCTCTGTGCTTATTAAATGTGCAAAACTATATGAGTCAGTTATTCAGTTTGCTCATTTATCAGATAATAAAAGTGAAAACTTAGCATAGTATTGTATATATCAAATGACTAATATATGTGAAAACCAAACACCATGTGTGGCTTACAGAATTTTTTTAAATGTTTCTCCATATTCTTTAGTTTTCCCTCCACCACAGAAAAATCAATGATCTAATTCACCTGCATAGCTATTGTTAACACCCAACCTAGAGACTTGGAAGAGTCTGACACCCAATAATATTTATAGACACCTAATAATATTTATAGACTATAAAAAAACAAGAAGAAATAAATTTCTTCAAAATCTAAGAACAAGTTAAAGGTAGAGGTAAGGACCATGTTGTTTTCAGAATTCTCTGGGTTAGAGGTCCAGATTAGAAGTCATGGAATGCGAGTTATTTTATTGCATGTAAAAACTTTCCCTGAGTATTATTTATGAAATTTAGAGAACTTAGTGTACAACTCTATTAATAAATTAAATGTTTCCCCAGATTATCTGAGTATTTTGTAATGATTCATTTCCATGGCTTTAATGGAAAGAAATAAAATCAATAAAAGGTGACAGCACTTTTTAAAAATACTCTCTGAGCTAATTATGATAGATCAAAATGAACTTAACATATGAATAATTTGACTGGTAAAAACAATACTTATACAGCTCAAAGCAGCAGTTTCTGAAAATACAATATTTTTCTACACATGGGATGCCAGTCAATTATACAGGCAAAATGATCATTCAAGTCAACTTGCAATATACACAGTTCAAATGTTACATTATCTGGAGACTTACTGCATAATATGTATTATTCAATGGACTCTATATGCATATTTTAACATTTCCTTGTAAGCATCCTTGTGGCATTTTAAATAAGTTTTAGATATTCATAATTTTACTTCTATAAGGCATCTCATGAAAAACTATTAAAATTGGAATATCCCTGTTTCTACTTTGTTTACATATTGGAAAGACTATTGCATTTTAATGCTATTTATTTCTAATAATAGTAACAGGAAAGAAACAATGACAATTCATATCCTTACTTTTGGAGATGATTCTTTCTTCAGTGAAATACATGTTGTAGAATTTGAGATTGGCTTCAATATTCAAGTAAATCCCTGAAAGTTACCTTTTAATTAGCTTATAAGAAAGGCCAGCTTTCATGTAGACACATTTGATGATATAACACAACCAAAACTATTCTGATATTCTAATTCAATTGTATTCATGGAAACAAAAATGCAACATCCTGTTATGGATTTTATGTTAAATGTTGGGAATAAAAGATGAATAAGATATAAATTCTATAAGCATTTTACAGAATTGGTAATCTTTAAAACATACATCACAGACAGCATATTTGATTATCAGTTCTATATGAAAGGATGAAACTGTTCAAGAATTGTAATGCATGGGACTAGCAGATGACATAATGATTACATTGCTAGATTCCCATGTACCTGAACGCAGTTCAAGTCCCGGACCTAGTAGCTGAAAACTCACACCAGGCACATGTGCATGAGTGCCCCAAATCCCAAGAGGAGTATGGAGAAGGGATTTCAGTGAGTCCATCCCCCTGAGATGGGGTGATTTCTCACTTTCTGTCTGTCTGTCCAGCAAGCACACATGCCCTACAGCAAAAATCTCTCTCTGAAAAAAAAAACAAACAAAAAACCGTAATATAATTAAGAACAATATGTTGTTAAAATCCTAAAATTTTAAAAGTGGTAATTATTCCTCTATAAAGTAGCATCTTTCATCAACAATTGATCAAAATATTGTATTAGGTATTTATGTTAGTCAAGGGGCAAAAGAAGGGGGGAATTTGGATCTGTTTTTCCATATTTATTATTTGAAGCAAATATAGAATCTAGTTTCTTGTTTTGTCCTTAAAGATAGTTTCAGTACTGGGAACCAGCAGTTAGCGTAATGGCTATGTCGCTGGACTCCCACGTAGTCGACGGCAGTTCGCGTCCTGGACTCAGTGGCTTAAAACTCACTCCGGGCGCGTGTGCGTACATGCCCAAGATTCCAAGAGGAGAATGGAGGAGAAGGGATTGCAGCGTGACCATCCCCCCTGGGGGGGGTGATTTCTCTCTTTCTGTCTCTCTGTCTCTCTCTATCTTTCTGGCGTGCGCACGCGCCCTATAGAGAAAACCTCTCCAAAAAAATAGAAAGAAAGATAGTTTCAGTACCCATAGCCAGCCTATACTGTTATCAGTGTCCATAGCCAGTGCGACACATGGGAAGGGTCCTGTGACCTCCCTGGACATGCCAGGTACGAATGCACATGCCTGTGATCAAGGACTGCAGGAAATGGGGGTGGATTGTGGTGTGGGAACATTGTTGGTGCCAGTTTCTCTCTCTGTTTCTCTGTGAGTCTCTTTCTCTTCTGGAATAAGTAAATAAACAAACCAACAAACAAAAAATTCCAAGCTCGGGACCAGCAGTTAGCGTAATGGCATTGTCGCTGGACTCCCATGTAGTCCACCACGGTTCGTGTCCCGGACCCAGTGGCTTAAAACTCACGCCGGGCGTGTGTGCGTGCATGCCCAAGATCCCGAGAGGAGAACGGAGGAGAAGGGATTGCGGCGTGGCCATCCCCTCTGGGGGGTGATTTTTTGCTTTCTGTCTCTCTGTCTCTCTCTGTCTGTCTGGCGAGCGCACGCGCCCTATAGCAAAAACGTCTCAAAAAAAAAAAAAAAAATTCCAAGCTCAAGTGTTGGGTGTTTAACAAAAAGAATGAAAAGGTTAAAATGACACTCCTCTTCTGACCTGCTATATATACATTTCCTTCTGAGAGCTCTAAAAAGGCTTAGCTCTCGTAACCACATTTTTTGCAGAAGCTTTCCTTGGTCTATGAAAGTGAAGGTTAGAGAAACAGCTTGGCAAGAGCCATTCTCTCTTTCTCTCCTTCAAATCTGTTCTATTTAACACTTACACGACCTAATGTTTAGCTAGCCCCATGCAAGAAACTTCTCTCGGAGATCACACAGGTAAGGGAAGACAGAAGATACTCTGCTCCCTCCTTAAAGCCATGAGTATTAGGGATTGGCCACTGTGAATGAGAATCATCTGAAGGGTAAGAACTGGCTCACAGCAGACAGGTCATTGAAAATGCCAGGAAAATATTCCATTGCTTTGGTTAAAGGAGGAATATGATAAAATAGAAAAGACCATTGAAGGTCAGACTCTCATTTTTCTAGACCTTCTTTTTTGTAGTGTTTCAAGGATAAAAAGGAAACCCTCTAGAACAGGGAAGACAGCCAAAAGAAAAAAGCAAAGGAAACTCCCAATTAGCACCCATCTGCTACAATAACCCCAGCTTTAAGGATGTCAGTATTGAATGAGAGTGGATGCTTGTAGGTGGGAGAAGTTTGTGTGAACAGGCTAAAGATCCTCTTTAAACATCGATTTCTATGGGCTTTGGCAAACATCTTCAGCAAAGACTGAATCAATAAAGAGTAGCTTGTTAAATATAAATATCATGTTTGTAGTTGTTATGGTTATATTAGTGAAAACGAATTATAAGGAGTCTATTGTATATGAAAATGAGGCAGTTTTGCCAGTAATCTGTTTTAAGCATGGGAAACAGCAGCCTTTAACAATAATTGCTATATTCTGGAACATAGTCTGCATAAATGAAGAGGCATATATTTCTGAAATTTTCTTCAGTAGATATATGTACATATATATAGCTACATATGCAAATCACTGACATTTTGTTGAGCACCGTTCACTGTTCTGAGTTCTTATGGATTAAATTATTTTGATTTCTGTAGATCCACTTGAGAGTAAATAGTGGAACCAAGGGTTTTACCCAGATGAGAACACACACACACACACACACACACACACACACATACACACAAATACACCCACACAAATATGGAATCTATAATCTACCTTTCATATATTTATCTTATACCTATCTATCTATATCAGTTTATCCATCTGAAGAATGTGTTTTTCTTTCTTTCTTTCTTTTTTTTTTTTTTTTTGGAGAGGTTTTTGCTATAGGGCGCATGCGCTCGCCAGACAGACAGAGAGAGACATAGAGACAGAAAGCAAGAAATCACCCCCCGGGGGGATGGTCATGCCACAATCCCTTCTCCTCCATTCTCCTCTCTGGATCTTGGGCACGCACGCACACGCGCCCGGCGTGAGTTTTAAGCCACCAGGTCCAGGACGCGAACCACGGTCGACTACGTGGGAGTCCAGCGACATAGCCATTATGCTAACTGTTGGTTCCCAAGAATGTGTTTTTCTAACAATCGTGTATCTATTACATTCTAACTGTCTTTTCTTGCCACCAGGTCATGGTGAGAAACCTATCTAATGCTAATAGTTCCCCCATTATTTCCAAATATTAAGAAAAGCATCTTTCTCTCCTTGGAGTTCTCATGAAGCTAACCAAAATCCTCTCCATTGACCTATCTGAACTAGAATAATTTGCCCTTTAGACCTGGCAAAGAGTTAATATTAAATAAATAAATAAAATAAGTAAATAAATAGACAATCTCTGGCTGTGTTTCTTATTGCCAAGGTACACCACTAACTTACATGCATCTCGCTGGTGAGTAATCTTCCCCCGCCCCACACCGTCTTCTAAAATTTGGTTGATTAAATTGTAAGAAGATGTTATCCCTTCTTTGGTATGATGAATGTGTTGTCTCTGTGATATTTATTAATGTGACAGAAATCTATCAGGCAAAGCATCCATTTGAATATAATTAAAGGTGACCATTTATTGTGGGATAGCCATATCATTTCAGACTCATTTATCACAGATAATTTCAATGGATAATCATGCATGTTATCAACTAACTAAGAAAAAGCTGAAATATCTGTGGGCATCTATTAACACAAATTTCAAATGCTTCAATTTTTTGTAATTACTTACAGTGACAAAGTACTCTTCCCCTTAATTTTGTTATGGTAACCTATATAATTTTCCCACTATTATTTCATTAATTTCCTGAATATCACACCAACAAAATACTTGTATCATTCTCATAGTTATTTGCAGTGTATCTTTTCTTTTTAAATAATTATTTATTTTATTTATTTATTCATTCATTGATTTTTAAATTTCACCAGAGAGAGACAGAGGGTGAGAGAGAGAGGAAGTGAGAAAGCAAGCCACCAGGTCCAGGACTTGAACCCAGGTCGGCCATGTGGGAGTATCCAGCGCCTTAACCACCACACCACCTGCTGGTCCCTGTAGTGTATCTTTAAGGAGCTGGTAAGATTTAATACATTTTTAATTTAAAACTATACAGCACAGGTTCACTATTTTTGATGGTATGTTAGTGTTGGTTGAATTTTTCAAGTATATACCTCTCTACCTTCACCATTGTGTGTGCAAGAAACCAGGAGGAAAAGAATCTGCAATTGTCCCTGGCATAAGATGATTATGTCTAAGGAATGGGACTATTAAAAGCAAACATTGACTCTTCAGGTCAACCCCATTATGGTGCAAGGGTTGGCCTACAGCTGGTGCAGTAGCTCCATGAGTTAGGATGCTCTTATCTATAGACAGTAAACCTAAGTCAATTCTGCTTAATTTATAGAGCATTATTTCCCATAACACAAGAACAGAAATAGGTGAACTTCAGGAATATTTTGGCCAAGACTCTTATCTTCAAATTTCACAGTTCTGCCCTTTGCTTCTCTTATGGTTGCCAGTTTGGGGCCAGCAGCAACTTAGTATTGCCTTCCTGATTACATTCCACGACTCATGTGATTAAAAGGCTTTTCCTTCTTTCGATTGGACTAATATATTTGTCCCTGATCAAATAGCTTCCACCAGGAAATTGGTGTGTGCTATTAAATTACATCTGAGCTACTAAAATGAACCCTATCAAGGGAAAAAGAATTAAAAGGATAAAATTAATTGTCTTAAACTAACCAGATCCCTTTCTTGGGGATGGGGTCCTTCTTTATGCATTTTCGACTATGTCTTCGTGGTTCAGCTTCTTTAGTCAACTCTCATTTATCTGCTGTGTCTTCACAAACATTATTTAAATTCCTCATTCAGTACTGTCCCCGTTTTCATTCTAATCATCATGCATACATTTTAGTTTATTTCTATTGTTTCATTTGGGTCACAGAAGAAGCATCTATATATGTGTATATTCAGTTCTTCCTCTTGAATAAATATTCTTCAAATATTTAAACAGTTTAGAAAGATTTTTTATTGAATGCTATCTTTATCAACAATTTTAAATCCCATTTGAAGCAAGATTCATTATATAGCAACACAGAAAGATAGCTCACATGTACTTAAAAATATATGAAGCTATTATGCTGGGACATTGTTTCCTGATTATAGGGTTAAAATTCAAAAGTATGATTTTAGAATACAATTCAAAGATGAAGAACATTTGGCCAGAGTTATCTGAGTGGGTGACTATCAATAAAGAGCAGCCCTTGGTTATATTTTTGGGTTTGAAAATTCAAAGGATACCAGAAGAATCTAAATACACTCAGTGCTGAGAAATACATTTATAAGTAGGGGAGGAGAGTACATCGCACTGGGAATTTCCAAATACTTAAAACCCCAAAATTTGGATTTTAGTTTCAACAAGAAAATGAATTAGGGGTACAGCCTAGAACATAAAATTTTCTGACCCTCATTTCTTTCTTTTACCAAGCAACAATGATACCTCAGAACTGAGAATCAAGTAAAATAAATCAAAACACATAAACCAGTTCTGGAGATCAAGATAAATTAATTTAATGTTTCTTTCTTGTTTCATTTTGTAATAGTTGCTAATATCTGACACAGTTCATTAGTTTTCATTTCTTCACTGGGAAAGATCTAATCCTTTATCAATAGTCCCTAATTTTCCTCTTTGTCCCCTGCTTGAAAACTGCTTGATGGTTTATTGTTTTTTGTTGTCATTGTTGTTGCTGTTTTCTGAAAGCATAATATTTATATCTCGGCCTTTCACAAAAACTAAGGATCCCTTCCATTGCCCACTAAGATCTGATTGTCATGTGGTTATTTCTACAAATGTGTTTAAATTGTCTATAATATTGATATTTCCTGCTCAGCAGTTTATCTTAGAAGCTGGCTAAAAAAAAACATAGTACTTCTCCACTTCCCTACCCGGGGAGAAAAAAACAGAACACTTTTTCCTGCTATCCTGAGTTATGCATAGTGACTTCAACATGTCTGCATACACTCAGTTCTACTCTTATACTCAACAAACTGAAACCTTCAAGAATTAATTAAAAAAAAAAGGTTTCAGGGAAAAAAATGCATATTTGATGACTGCAGTAAGCTATATAGCCCCAGCTAGGTGCTACTTTATAGTGTGTTCATTCCACTCACTGAGGTTTATGCCTAAAGTCAGACTTGTGTTCATGGATATGTATATATCAGCTGCGCTTGTTAGTGGAAATATTTAAATTAATTATGTTCATTAGCAAATCAATAAAATAGGGGGAAAAGACATAGAAAGCAACCAGCAATACCAGAGAGTGTGGGAGGAAGGTGGGACACGGCAGAGGGTGAGAGATAGGGAATCAAGGATGGAAAAAAAAAAATAAAGACAAAATATACAGGAAACAAGAAATGGAAATTTTTTGTTGATAACCCGTATGTTGATGTGCTTGAGTGAGCTAATATACAGTGTATTCTGAATGGGAAATCTCATTTTGTATGCTTTAATGATGTACAGTGAATGAATAAAATTTTAAAAAATCTTAAGAGAAAATTTTGAATGAATAAGTAGAATAAATCTGAGTTCTCTCAAGAAAAAAAAAAAAAAAAAGAAGAAGACTAGCTCAAGGGAAGTGCCGACGGAGCCAGTTGCATCCGTGACGGTGAAGGGTGAGGTAACCCTGGGCCACCGCGACTCTGGGCAAGGAGTTCAGGAATCTGACGCGGGTGTGGCACGTGTAATCCCCTGAGGTTTATGGCCCTTCGGGCAGCCTCGCACCTTCCCGCACTGCTTCAGCAAGGGCATCCCCAACGTGCTGCGCCGCGCTTGGGCATCCATCCTGCTTGCCGTGCCGCCATTCATAGTGTGAGAAGAGTTTGAGAAATCCAAGAGGAAGAATTCAGCTGCGTATGGAAGTGACAAATGAAGCAACTCATCTGGATGGCTGTTTCCTGGCTGTGAAAGGCCCTTCTCCGGGAGAGGAGTCTGCGTGGTAGTGTCTTGAAGACACAGTAAACTTCCATAGGCTGCCAAAAGAAAACAAAACAAAACAAAAGAAAACTAGAATGGTTCAAGAATTTGTTCTGTGTGAATTGTTCTCTAATTCCCCCCAAAATAAAAGATAATTCCTGTTTTGCATCAACTTTTTATCTGAATATACTTGTCACTGTCTTCTCACTCATGATTATAAACTCGGAGAGAAAACTAACCTTATATTGTTTTTTTTTTATTTTTTGTAATTTTGTTTCAGTAGGACCCAGTTCATAAAAGAACAGATAGTAGATGTCAAATACATAATGTGGAATTCATTGAAAGTTAAAAGAATATAAAAAGTATCATATTTAAATTTATTATTATACACAGTTTTAATTACAAATGTATTTTCATAATAAAGAAGAAATAATAATAATAGCAACAATAGTGCCTTTATTTTGTCAGAAATTATTCAAATATTTAACTTTTTCTTTAGTTTTGAGAATATCATCTTTATATAAAGTATGTTTATGGTTCCAGTTGGATATATTGTTTAGACACTTAAGACTTAAATGAAACTTTATGCAACTAGAAACAACCAATTGAATTAGATAATATCATCAATGGAATCATTATTGAATATTATTAGTTGTAGAACTTTTGTGTGTGTGTGTGTGTGTGTGTGTGATAGGATGTGTGTGCTCACTGTAGATGAGAGAGGAAAAGAGAGGGAGACAGAATGTGAAAAATTACCCCCTCAGGAGAATGTCCATGCCACTGTCCCTTCTCAGTCTAATCTTGGGATTTTAGATACATGTGCACATGTGCCCAGAGTGTTGTCCAAGCTGCCAGGTCTGGGACATGAACCATGCAGCCCACCATGTAGAATTCAGCTGCTTCAATCTCCACTCTACTTGCTGGCCCAGGTGTAGAACTCTTTTATCTAAGAAAATTGTTCATTTTTTTTTTTTCTTTTTTTGGAGAGGTTTTTGCTATAGGGCGCGTGCGCTCGCCAGACAGACAGAGAGAGACAGAGAGATAGAAAGCAGGAAATCACCCCCCAGGGGGGATGGCCACGCCGCAATCCCTTCTCCTCCATTCTCCTCTCGGGATCTTGGGCACGCACGCACACGCGCCCGGCGTGAGTTTAAGCCGCCGGGTCCGGGACTCGAACCGCGGTCGACTATGTGGGAGTCCAGCGACATAGCCATTACGCTAACTGCTGGTCCCAGAAAATTGTTCATTTAGATATAGTATACAGTCAATTCTTGTTTTTTCTTTTTTCTTTTGTTTTGTGGTTATATACTATAACCTCACCATGGCCACTGAAATAGTAAATATTGAAGTGTTATTCATAGTTTAAAATACAGTTAGGTTCTTGTGAGCCTCAGTCAATATTAATTGATCAGTATATTTTTAAAAATGTGTGTTTCTATTTAAAAATACATTGTTGTTTTGCTCTGTTTTTTTAGAGAGGTTTTTGCTATGGGGCACATGCACTTGCTGGAGAGACAGAGAAACAGAGAGACAGAAAATGAAAATTACTTCCCAAGGAGAATGGCCATGCCACAATTCCTTCTCTTCCATTCTCCTCTTGGGTTATTTGGGCATGCACGCATATGTGCCTGGTGTAAGTTTTAAGTCACCGGGCCCAGGACTTGAATCACAGTCAACTACAAGAGAGTCCAATGACATAATCGTTACACCACCTACTCATCTGTAAAAATACATTTTTAAATATATATTATTGATTCTGTATTACTGAACACAATAGCTATGTCTGAGTAAAGCTTATGTAAAATATCTATTTTCTCTGTAGAATACATCACAGAGTTCTTGTACTTCAGAGCACTAGATAGCATTTTAGTACTATGTTTGGAGGCCATTTTAAATATCAAAATCACCAGGAACCAGCAGTTAGTGTAATGGCTATGTCGCTGGACTCCCACATAGTCGACCGCGGTTCGTGTCCCGGACCTGGTGGCTTAAAACTCACGCCGGGCACGTGTGCGTGTGTGCCCAAGATCCTGAGAGAAGAATAGAGGAGAAGGGATTGCGGCGTGACTATCCCCCCTGGGGGGTGATTTCTCGCTTTCTGTCTCTATCTCTCTCTGTCTGTCTGGCGAGCGCACGCGCCCTGTAGCGAAAACCTCTCAAAAAAAAAAAAAAAAAAGCTATAAATATCAAAATTGTTTTACCAACAAAAGGTAAAAAAAAATGTGAACAAATAATGGCACTGTAGAGACAACAAAAATGTTACTTGTGTATAGTATGAAAGCTGAAACAAGGAGCCAGAATGTCGTTTATCCAACCTCAGCTGAGAATATGCCTATTGGGCCACTCTGAGTTTTGGCACTCTGTTCATATCTGTAAATGACCATGAAAGTGCTCTGAGTATTGATTTGGGGGTTACAAATAAATTTTAGCAAGCTTGTCAATCTCAAATAAAAAATCCAGGAATTATGAGGATCGACTATATCCTTGTAATGATAACAGTGAACATTGATTTTATCCATCAGCACTGTTCTTCTATCTTAGAAAATAATAGATTTATCATTCATAAAACTTGACTTAATCACTATATGGTATTAAGAAAGACTAAACTGTTTGTGGGAGCAACAACAATGAAAGGCAAAAATATACTGAGAGTCTATTCTTAAGGCTTGACTTTGGAAGCTATTTGGTCCTTCCTAAATTGAATTATCACTGGAAATTCTTTCTACTTCTCTCTCCATGTAGCTATGTCCTACTATACTTAAATAGAAAAAGCTCCACAAATGGTCACAATTAAATTGGATTGTGGGCTAATTCAGAAATGTTTTCATCTCAAATTACATAAGCATGCTCTAAAACAATTACCAAGCAAATTATAAGAAAACTATGTGTTTTTTGTTACAGCAACAGTTAACTTATTAAAATATCAGCTTTCTAACACTTTGAAACTTATGTGCTAGCATAATTATTTCTGGTAAACTGGAACATAGACATCAATGTTCAACTCCAATCACAATTATAATCAGTCTAGGATTTTCACGAAGCAACATTGTGTTACCATAATCTAGGATACTTTATTTACCTAATTGTGCATATTCCTATCATTGCTCTTGATATCCCTTTATGCAAACATGTGGTAAAATCATGTCTTATGTTTATTTGCACTTGTCAATATGAAAATAGAAAAAGAAGCTGAGTCAAGATGCAAAGCAAAGAGCATATTCAAGTCAATAATACAGACAGCTATGCGGATGAATAAGATTCCAATTGTCTGGAAATTCCTACCACAGTGGCGTCCAAAAGGGTTATTATAAAGAGAAAAATGGGAAGAAGGATGGGATTTTAAAATTTTATTTATGTCTTAAGAATTTATGTTTGGGGGAGCTGAATAGTAGCACAGTGATAAAACGATGCTGGGGACCACATGGGATGGTCTGGGTTCATATCAGAAGTCTTCCTTGAATATGCCAGGCATGTGCATGCCCAAGATGTGGGACTGGATGAAACTGAGGGTGGGCTGTGGTGTCAAGATCCGGCTGGAGGTGATATGTCTCTGCCTCTGTCTCTCTGTCTCTCTTGCTCATGGAAAAAATTAACTAACTTCAAAAAAGAATCTACATTGCAGAGCAAGCAGATGGTGTAGTGGTTACATTGCTGGACTCTGACATGTCCTAACATGGTGTGAGTCCCAGATGCAGTGGCTTGAAAATCATGCCGAATGCATGTGCCTACATGCCCAACATCCCAGGAGAAAAATGGAGAAGTGATTATAGCATGGCCATCCCTGCTGGGGAGTGTTTTTTCACTTTCCCTCACTGTCTCTCTGGCAAACACACACTCTCTAAGGTAAAAACCTAAAGAAAAAGAAAAAAGAAAAGAAAAGAAAAAGAACCTACATTGCTATGCAAGAATAGCACATGCTTCTGACTGACTTTCTATTGTTTCATGCATAAATGATATATTCCCAGGAACATTGCAACAGGCAGCAGATGGGGTTACAGTCATTGTACAAACTGCAGTTTGTGTGTGATAACCTAGGGTAATTTGTTTCCAGCACCAGCTAACTAGGGAACTCTTAGTTAAAATGTGTCTTTGAGTAACTATTTCAGACTGGTGTGTATGAGATGTGACTAAGACTCCACGTCTATGTCTTTCTGGGCCAGATAAGTTTTATCAGACCTCCTCATTCCTTAAGTTGCTTTAAACTTTCTTCTGTCTTACATCTTACTTCAAAATATTATAATATTATTATGCCTTGTATATTGTAACTAACTAGTGTTCTATCTGATTTGGGTACTAGGAGGGTCAAACCAATTTTCTTTTATTAATTTTAATTTTTGCTCTAGAGAATGTGCACCCTCTAAAGAGAAAGAGATAGATAAAGAGAAATCACCTCCAGGGGCAGCTACACTACAGCCCTTTTTCCTCCATTCTCCTTTTAGAATTTGAGGCACACACACACACACACACACACACACACACCCAGAGTGATTTCAAGCTGCTGAATCCAGGATTTGAACTATGAAGTCAGCCATGTGAGATCCAGCCTTCCTAATCACCACACCACTGGATGGCCCCCGAACTAATTTTTTTTTTTTTTTTTAGAGAGAGATTTTTTTTTTTTTATAGGGTGCATGTACTCACCAGAGAAATAGAGAGAGACAGAGAAACAGAAAGTGAGAAATCACTCCCCCAAGGGAGATGGTCATACCAAATCCCTTCTTCTCCATTCTATTCTTGGGTTCTTGGGCATGCATGCACACGCACCTGGCGTGAGTTTCAAGCTGTCAGGTCTAAGACTAGAATTGCAGTCAACTACATGGGAGTCCAGCAATGTAACCATTATACTATCTGCTGATCCCTCCAAAGTTAATTTTAAGAGTATTTAATAATTATAAAAAATATTTTAATTACTTGTGTAACCTAATTCTCCATAAAATTATTTTTCAATTTTACTATTTTCATTGCTTTTAGTATTTTTCAATTTGTATTTTATTATCCAGTGAGGTTTGTTTTTTGTTGTTTGTTTGTTTTGTCTACAGCCACATATGCTTTCTGGAATAAAAATAAACTTATTTAATTACTTTGATCATATTAATGTGGATAAAATGGTGTTTATATGAACACTGTCAATAAACAGCATAGTTTACAAATGAATTTATTGTTTTTATTGAAATTGTAATATATTATTCTATATATAATTTGGAATCACAGAGTATATAAGAATTGAGTTCTAGATTAGTAGTTGAAAAATTTAATATGATAAAATTTATCACTGAAAATTTTTAACAAGGTCAGTCAACAATGAAAGTCTCTGTCTAGCAATTAACAAATCATATTGCATGAGAAATATGGGTTTAAATTGGAGCCCATGTGACCTTAGAAAATGCTTACATTCGTATATCTGTGAGGAAACTGAGATTTATGAAAGAGATAGATAATTCACAGCTTCCCACTCAGCAGGATTTGGAAGGAAGCCACCAGGTCCAGGACTTGAACTAGTGTTAGTCAAGTGGGAGTCCAGCACATTTAACCACCATGCCACCTGCCAGCCCCCAAATAAAGTTTTAAAAAAATAAGTGAACAATTCAGGCAAACTCTTTGTTAAAGAGAATATTGTACATATATGACAAATAAGCATGTGAGAAAAATGTTCAATATCATTAGACAATAGAAACGTACAAAATTAAAACCACAATGAGGTACACAGCCCTTTAAGAATGGCTAAAAAATAAAAGGAAGAAGAAACCAAACTAACAATACAAAGTGCTAGCAAAAAATGCAGAAGTATTGAAAAATGATTTATTGTTGGTGAGAATACAAAGTGACATAAATACTTCAGAGATTGGTTTTAGCAGCTTCCTTATAAAGTTAAAAGTCAAATTTACCATATAACATAACAATCCAATTCCTAGGTATTTATCCTAGAAAAAAACCTTACACTCATACGGAAATTTGTACATGGCTATTATAGCAGTTCTAATAATTGTTGTCAAAATCAGGAGACTACCTAAATGCTTTCCAATGGAGGATTGTGCAAACAAACACTGGCATATCCATGCAAAGAAATTCTGATACTCAGCAATAAAAATGCAACAATTTGGATGAATCTTAAAGTTGTGTTGAGTAGATAGAATTTTAAAAATATAGTGTACAAATAGTTAGAAATACATATGTATGTATGTATAGATGTCATTGGAAAAGCAGGACTTTTGGAATTAAAATATGGGAGAAATTTTCCTGAATGAAAGTGCTTTAAGAGAATACTATATTCATAGGTGATTGATATGACTCGGTGTTCACCAACTAACACATATAATGCAATTGAATTTGAATTTTGGTTTCTCCATATCTCCTTCTGTTTTTATTGGAATTTTAGCCCCTGCAAAAACTGTCTTTTTGAGGGGCCAGCAGGTGACGTGGTGATTAAGGTTCTGGATTTCGACTCCCACATAGCCGACCATGATTTGAATCCTAGACCTGGCGACTTGCTTTCTCACTTTCCCTCTCACATGTGAGTACACATGCCCAATAGCAAATTAAATAATAATTATAAATTTTTCAAATATTGAAAAATTCTCCATAGTTTTATTTGGTGGCTCAATTGACACCAACCAAGTCAGGTTTCCATCAATGGCTGCAATAAGATGAGCTGCCTACACTAGACTGAGAGCAACTGTCTCAGTGTAAATCAGTTAATATTCCATTATCAATGGGATCATGGCAGATTTCATCAACAGATGTCACACTCAGTCCCTGAAACACTGCAGTTCTGATTAATTCCTTCTTTTTTCAGGACTACTAAGGGGATCCTATAGTCTGGTTTCTATTACTTCCCTAGATACCACTCCCCTGCTATAATTCTACCTGATATGTTTGCTCATGGCTGAATTTCAATCCTAAACAAAAAGGAAGACTTTTTTCCCCCAAGAGACTTTTCAGGCACTGTGTAAATCAATAGCTATAAACCATTGCTTAGAAAAAGGATCATCTGCTAATTTCACAACAAATGCAAGAGCAAATGTTATTTACTTGCTTTTTAAAATATCTCTAATGCAAACTGAGATGCACTTAACTTAAAATACAATTCAGGGGACCAGCAGGTGGAGTGGTAGTTAAGATGCTGGACTCCTATGTGGCCCACCATGGTTTGAGTCCCGGACCTGGTGGCATAAAAATCACACCTGGCACATTTACGTATAACCCCCAAAATCCCAGAAGAATGAAGGGATAGCAGCGTGGCTATCCCCACTGGGGTGGAGGGAGGGTCTGATTACTCACTTTCCCTCTCACTGTCTCTCTCCAGGAAGCACACATGCCCTATGGCAAAAACCTTAAAAAATATATAGGATTCAGAACAAATGATTGAAAGAGAATACTCTCTGATCACATATCTGTTAGGTATATAATTTTTACCATTTTTTAAGACCTTGAGAAGAATAAATGGATTTAATATTTTTTAGGTAATTGTCCTGAATCACTTATAACTGAGTTTTTGGAGAAGTTCAAGCAACAGCAGTGGGGAATTTGTAATTGTATGTTCTACAGAAATCTGGAGTATAGATGGAGTACAGGACTAATTACACAGTCAACTGTATGTTTTGGGACGTGAATGAAACAAAGTTTTAGCAGCTCTATCTCAAAAGACAAGAATACAGACAGATATAGAGGGTGGATTCATGATTCTTTGCAGTGATGGACTACTGAGCTCATTAAAAAGTATATAAGAAGCAGCAAACTGTTTCATGGGCTATTAGGACTCAGTATAGTGTAGTAATTCAGCAATCAAGTTGAGGATTTAGTCAGACTTGAGTTGGGATTTAGTTCCAGACACCTCTTGGCAAATTAACATGTCAATAGATTACTTTGACATAGATTAATTATTTTATGTCTCATTTTTTTCTCCATAAAAAGTGGCAATAATAATAGTAACTTCAGCCTAGGTTCATAAAGATTGATTTGAAACATGTACACGAGGTGCTTAGTGCAATGATCTGAATGAAATAAATACTAAATAAATATTAGCAAATGCCACTAACACTTTACAAACACACCCCATTCAGAGTTCCATGACCAAATTAACTTAGGAAATACTGGGATAAATTAAGTTAAACATATTTTTAAATCATGCTTGAAATTCTTTTTAGAATCTTTAAAAAACTAATGTGCAGTGTGAATCTGTGAGAGGGTGTTAGTGTGTGGCATTTCTCCAAATGATTTGATCACATAACTTATTTTTCAGAGCATTCCCCTAAGAAATACTGTAGCATAGAAGCTTCTTTAATAAATACTACTGCATGCTTTAGGATTTCACCATAAAGTTTTATCATGATGGCCATTTGGACTTGGCAATTTCGATAGCCACTATTATAGAAAAGATATTTTAATATAGAATCTCGACATGGTGACAAAGGCTCTTTTTTTTAAAATTATGAGATAAAATGTAAATCCTCACCCATTACAGTGAACTCTTAGTACTTTTTCATTTCCATGTAATTTAGGAATTTTTATGAGTCTGCATTAATTTTATAAACCAGAAAAACATGTTAAGTCTATTTTTGATTGGGTCATATGATCTCAGTTCTGTATCCTAAAACTGTCATTTCAAAGTGTATTTATGGCATTGTATTATACTGAAACAACTAAGAAAACAACATTTAATTGAGGATTAACTAGAGTTGACAGCTGAGTATAAGGGACCTTTTTATGGACGTACCCAATTTCTCCTCCCCTTTCTATTTCAGTGCCTAATATAGATTCAATCAAACAAAATTACAGCAATTAAGAAGATTACAAAAAGCAGATTAATTTGTCCTCCAGATTTTCAAATGGAAAACAAAATAAATTCCATTAGTGCTTGAAAATTATTATTGGAAAGTAAATAAGTATGCCATTATAATGTTCAGAGAGTAATTACTAAATGTGAGAGAAAATCACTTAGGATATCAGAGAACTGCTAGACTATGAGTAAACGTTCTGCTTAAAATGACTGAAAAGCTTTTTTAAAAATTTAAATGAAGAAAGTATCGTACACATGTGTTTTGCTTATACATAATTTGACATGAATGGTACCAAATTATGGATAGTACATTTTTCCACACCCCATCTCTGAGCACCTTCTGCCTGACTTCTGCTGTATCCTTGAGATTTACTCTAATCTTCATTCCTGCCACATATGTTATTCCTTGTTCCTAGGCATCTGTAGCCCAATCTTATCTCCAAGGACCACTTTAGGACCAGGAGGGAGACTCAGGAATGAGATGAGGCCCTGGGATTGGTAAAGTTATCAACTTAATGTATTTCCAGGTTTCTGTGACACGAACTTTCCTGATATTTTCTTAGGTTTCCCCATAACTGCTTTTCAGGTTGCTACGCAAGTTCATTTCTTCTTCACCTAATTTTTAATTGTTGATATTTATTTTTTAGTGGTTATTTTCTAAGTCCTAGGACACAAATATTCATGAGGCAATCAATAGTGACTCAGGGAGACAGTGAAACTGCCACTATAATTCTCCACATTCTAAGGATATTTAGGCCATATGTAAGCCCATATTTAATATGGAAGAAATAAAGTTATGAATGTGTGCATTACTATCCAAAGAGGAGCAACAAAACTTCCCATTCTATACTCTGACAATGACAGAGCTTATATGATATTTTCCGTAGAACAATACTTATATATCTCTCTATATTTCATATTTGTTTGTCACAAACCACCCTAGGATGACCAGAAACATCTCTTAAAAATATTACATAAAGACTGTTAGTAAATTCTATTGGGTTGTTGGGAAAGTCATGATGCACTTTTGCATAGAAAATACATCTTGCTTTCCCAACGACCTTAATGTGCCTTCGAGTCAGCTTAACTGAAAGGAGATTTGACTAGGTTACATGTCTTTCTTTCCCACGATGTCCCCTACTAAGGGCAAAGAATGGATTCCAAGCCTTCTGCTAATATACCCACTTACTTATAGTGCAACAATGACCAAGTTTTCCTGCTTTCCAGGAAACTTTTTTTCCCTCAACCTCCTCTTCTATAGTGATAATAACAACAGTTTTATCATAAGGTTGGTGTGAGGATTAAGACTCTCCTATGGCAGGTTGTACAATAGTGCCCAACCCTGGATGAAAGTCTTGTGAATAGTAGACACTACTATACCTTCAGTTCAAATCACTCCTAGTTTCTGTCGCACACGTTCAATCATCTGCTTGACAACTTTACTTCGGTATTTCACAGGAATTTCAATCCCATATATAAAAATGAGTTTATGATCTCTTTCTTCAGCTTCCAATTCCACCACAGATTCTACTTCTGTAAAAGTGTCGGTTTTATTAGTGAATAATAGAGTCATTCATATAATAGCAATCCTCCAAGACTCCTTTTCTTACATATCCTAATACTCAGTTTCTATAGATGATGACAACTCATCTGTGTCTACTTCTCTCTGATTCCTTTGCCAGCACCCAGTCCAGGCTCTCTTCATCTCTGGATTACTTAGAAAGCTTCCCAATTAATTTCCCCAAAGGTATTAATATGTTCTACCCTTTCTCCCAAAGTACAAATTTAATCATGCATCTGCCCTATCTCAAGTAGTCAGTGATTGCCCATCACTTTTTGAATCTAGACCAAAATCCTCAGTGTAGACTCACATCCCTCCATCATTTGGATTCTAATTCTTAGGAAACTCATTTATCTTTTTTTTTTTCTTTTTTTTTTGAAGAGGTTTTTGCTATAGGGTGCATGCATTTGCCAGAAAGAAAGAGAGACAGAGAGACAGAGAGTGAGAAATCACACCCTGAGGGGATGACCATGCCACAATCCCTTCTCTTCCATTCTTCTCTCAGGATCTTGGGCACATTCGCATATGTGCCCAGCGTGAATTTAAGCCACCAGATCCGGGATTTGAACCATGGTCGGCTACATGGGAGTCCAGGAACATAGCCATTATGCCAACTGTTGGTCCCCAAGAAACTCATTTATCTTTCATGCTCCTTTCCTAAATCAATGTTTTCTTTAAATTCATTGACTAATCCATTATTCCTCCTGCCTCAGAGTCTTTCCTCACTCCATTCTGTATTTGGAGTGATCTCGCCAATCCTTAACACAGAGAAATCTGCTTAATTTTCCTAAACTCAGCAGGACATCACTTCTTCGGTAAGGATTTCCTCCACTCCCAAAAGAAATGAGATATTCCTATAAGGAATCCATGCTCTTGTTTTATAGCCTTCTTCACAATGAAAATTAAATTGCTATATAATTCTTATTATAGGTGTTGTTTCCTAATGAAAGGGAAGCCCCATTGAGGAAAAGGACTTGTTTTTCTTTTTTCTTTTTATAACTATATTCCTAAGGTGAATCTCAGATTTTAGCTCTTTTTTTTTAAAAAAAAAAAAGAAAGAAAAAAAAGAATTTTTTGCCTTAGGGAGCATGTCCTCACCAGAGAGAGTGAGAGAGAGAGACAGTGAGAGGGAAAGTGAGAAATCACCCCTTAGTGGGGATGGGCATTTAGCAATCCCTTCTCCTCCATTCTCCTCCCAGGATCTTGGGCATGCACGCAAACACTCTGCTTAGAAACTTAGGTTAGCAATTTTTTGAAAGGGAAACAAAAATATTATCTAAAGAATATGTCCAGAAATTTGCTCCATCCATAATTTAGGATAAACAGAAAGATGTTCCCTTTAAAAAGAATAACCTCTTACCTGAGACTTTTTACCGGCCTGAGTTTGAAGCCACCAGGTTCAGGACTTGAACTACAGCTGGCCATGTGGGAGGCCAGCAATGTAACTGCTCTGCCATCTGCTGGTCTTAGATTTTAGCTCTTGGTAACATAATATATGTATTTTTTTATACTACCAAAAAGGGAAAAAAACATAAAAGGATGACTTGTTTTTAGTCCTAGCAAAAATATTTTTATGTGAAAATCACATCAAAGTGGCCGCATCAAAATATCCTCTCATTCTCTCAAATGTCATTGAGAGAAATATCTCAATATTAAATATAGGAAACAGAAGTATTTTGTAATGAGTAATCCTGATATATTTTCCAGTGTCTATTGGTTGTATAGAACTGAATTAGTTCATAGGCTGTGAAAAATCTTTGGAGATAAACAAATAATGGAATCCAGCTTCCCCAAGAGATGATTTTTGTTTTAGAAGAGTTAGTTTGAGCTATTGTTTCTAAATTGTAAGAAAGAATGATGAGTTATACATCATGGCTATTTATAATTTAAGAGAGTGTATATATCATCAGTTTGGAAGATAACACTTATTTTTCTGTCAGCATAACAGTAGGCCTTGAATTTTGATCTGCCAAATATGATTTCATGTCACTAGCATAACCAATTTTTTAAAAGAGGAGACAGGACAAGAAACAAAAAATTTATAAACCAATGCCTTATACCACCTCAATGTTAAATCTCTTCATTAATAATGAGACTAGCCTTTATGATTTTAGTCAGATTTGCACATATACCATTAGCCAAGAATTAATCTTATTATTAGTTATTAGTATTATTATTTATTGCACCATTAGTTGCTGTCCAGAGTCAAAAGCTGAGTAAAACTATCATACCAGACATAATTACATTATGTTTCTAACTGATTTCTCGATATTGTATTAACCATAATCAATACTGATTCATCTGCCTTAATTTTGCCTCTTTCTCAGTAGAGTGCTCTGCTTAAAAACTTAGGTTAGCAATTTTTTTTTTTTTTTGAGAGATTTTTGCTATAGGGCGTGTGCGCTCGCCAGACAGACAGAGAGAGACATAGAGACAGAAAGCGAGAAATCACCCCCCGGGGGGATGGTCACGCCACAATCCCTTCTCCTCCATTCTCCTCTTGGGATCTTGGGCACGCACGCACACGCGCCCGGCATGAGTTTTAAGCCACCGGGTCCGGGACGCAAACCATGGTCGACTACATGGAAGTCCAGGGACATAGCCATTACGCTAACTGCTGGTTCCCCTTAGGTTAGCAAATTTTTTAAAGAGAAACTAAAATACCATGTAAAGGATATGTCCAGAAATTTGCTACATCCATAATTTAAGATAAATAGAAAGATGTTCTCTTTTAAAAAAAAAAAAGCCTCTTACCTGAGCCTATGCCTTTATTTATCAATAAAGATAAGTTAATTGGCAATATTCAAACCCTTCAACTTGAGTAGACACTGAGCTGCATAGCAAAAAGTTATGAACTTTTAAGCAAATTAAACAATTTGTTTCAAATTAGGGTTTGCCTTCTGTTTTTACTGCTATTATACTAAATTGACAAGTAACAGTTGTACAAGTTTATGGAGAGATATTTTGCTACATGTATACAAAGTGTAATGATCAGGTAAGTGAAATTGTACTATGATCTCACACATTTGTTATTTCTTTGTTATAGGACCATTCAAAATCCTCTCTTTTGGCTTTTGATGAAATATATAATAAATTACTGTTATATATAGTCTACCCACAGTGTTTTTGAATTCCAGAATATATTTCTCCTACCTAGCAGTAATTCTGTGTCTTTTAAGTAAACTTTGCTAATTTCCCTCTGTTCTTATTCTCCCAGCTTCTGGTAAGCATTATCATGTTCTGTACTTCCATGGATATCTACCTGCAGAAAGATGAATCTGAACCCCTACCTCTCACTCTTGACAAAAAATCAACTTAAAGTGGATCAAATATCTAAACCTAGGACCTCAAACTAAAAATCTGCTGCTGGAAAACACTGGGGAAGCTCTGGGAGTTATTGTGTTCTTTTTATGGAGACATACTTCCTTGTTTATTCAGACCTGAGGCTCTTCTTCTACTTCTAGCCATGGGGAGAGGTATTCACTTTTGCATATCTTTTTGGAGAATGCTTCTTTGACTGGCAACAAGTGAGCTTCCCTTTTATGGTGGACTGATGTGTGCCCAAGTCTCTCTTATCCTGAATTTTGTAATGTGTTCTGCACAGGAGGAGTCTTCTATTCAGGAGTCTGAAGAGCTTTCTTTCCTTTATCGCAGGTGGTTAAGTAAATGGGAGGATCCCAGGGAGCCTCACAATACCAGGGTATTTAAAAACTGTGATTCTAGATCTGTCTAGACCCTTATGGTGTGTGGAGGATAAGCAGGAGATGGCAATATAAGACGGAAGAGAAAAGAGTATGAAAGAGAAAAAAGAAAAAGTGCTAGCTAGCTCACCAGGGGTCTGGAGATGTAAATGGGCTCTACTGGAGAGCTGGGGGCAGTCCTTGCTGATAGAGATAGATGGTTGCTGAGATTGGAGGGAGCCAGAGCTGGAGCTGGAGTCGGAGGTCCTGCCTCAGTGTCCCTTAGGCCCAAGGTTTGGAGATGGAAATGAGTATTTTTTTCCCCAGGAATATTTACTGAAAAGATTGTCTTTCCCCAGTGTAATTTTTTACACCTGGTTAAAAATCAGTTCGATGGAGACCAGTAGATAGCATAACAGTTACATTGCTGGACTCCCACGTGGCCATCCATGGTTCAAATCTTGGACCTGGAGGCTTGAAACTCATGCTAGGTGCATGTGTGTGCATGTCTACAATCCTGAGAGGAGAATGGAGGAGAAGGGATTGTAGCATGGCCATTCTCAATGGGAGGTGATTTTTTGCTTTCTGTCTCTCTCTGTTTCTCTGGCAATGCACATGCCCTATGGCAAAAATCTCTCTTAAAAAATCAGTTATATATGTGGGTTTATGTCTGGGTTCTCTATTCTGTTCCATTGATTTATGTCACTGTTTTTATTCTGGTACCATGCTATTTTGGTTACTGTAGCTTTGTAATATGTTTTAAAATCCGTTAGCGTGCTGTCTTCAACTTCCTTTTTGCTTAAGATTGCTGTGGCTATTCAGGGTATTTTGTAGTATCACACAAAGTTTAGAATTGTTTGTGTATTTCTGTGAAGGCTGTCATCAGTTTTATTTTTAAAATTAGTTCATTTATTTCATGAGAGAGAGACTGAGAGAGAAAAAATAACCCTCAACAAATTATTGATGTTATGATCTATCTCCAAACTTTATCTATTCCTGGGTCAGGCATGTGTCAGCATAATCAGGGAAGGGAAGAATCTGGACTTGAATCAGGAAACTTTCTTTCACAGAATGTTGTGTTTAACTTCTACACCACTGTTTAGCACTTTTCACTATATTTTGATGGAAATTGCATTAAATTTTAGATTATTTTTGGTTACTATGGTTATTTTAATAATGTTAAATTGTCTACTCCATGAGCATGGGATAACTTTTCATTTTCGTTTATTTCTTCTTAATTTCATTCATCAGTGTTTTATAATTTTTGTTGTAGAGATGTTTTACTTTCTTGGTTAAATTTATTCCTAGATATTTAATTTATTTCAAGCTATTTTAAATAGACTTACTTTCATAATTTATTTTTAACTAGTTAATTACTGGTGTATAAAAATGCTATTCATTTTTATGTTAATTTTCTACACTGAAAATTTACTGAACTTATCAGTTCTAAGAATTTTCAGTGTAATCTTTAGGGTTTTATGTTTTTCACAGATGAGAAACTTTTATTCTATCATTTTTGGAGTAGAGAGGGTATTTAAAGTATATAAGAAAGTTTAGAAGCTATCAAGAAAAACGATTGACCAATGTTTTGAACACTTTTCTTTGCATGTATGATAATAAAGTTAAATGACAACAAGCATGGGGAACATGGATGCAAATCCATGTGTGAGAAGACTATTTTACCAGTTCTTCCAACAAAAATTAAGAACATGTTTAGAGTCATTAAGAGGGTCTGGGTTTTTTTTTTTTTTTTTTTTTTTGGAGAGATTTTTGCTACACGGTGCGTGCACTTGCCAGAAAGACAGAGACAGAGAGACAGAAAGCCATAAATCACCCCCCGGGGGGAATGGCCACTCCACAATCCCTTCTCCTCCATTCTTCTCTTGGGATCTTGGGCATGCAGGCACACATGCTCAGCGTGAGTTTAAGTCACTGGGTCTGGGACTCGAACCGCAGTCGATTACATAGGACTACATGGGAGTCCAGCAGCATAGCCATTAAGCTAACTGCTGGTCCCAGGATCTGGTTTTTTTTTTTTTTTTTTTTGGAGAGGTTTTCGCTATAGGGCGCGTGCACTCGCCAGACAGACAGAAAGCGAGAAATCAGCCCCCAGGGGGGATGGTCACGCCGCAATCCCTTCTCCTCCATTCTCCTCTCCGGCATGAGTTTTAAGACACCGGGTCCGGGACGCGAACCGCGGTTGACTACGTGGAAGTCCAGTGACATAGCCATTACGCTAACTGCTGGTTCCCAGGATCTGGGTTTTTAAGGTTCTGGTACGGTCATACAATGCAATACTATCATTTGTCTTTATTTTCATTTTTAAATGAGATAGTTCCATACTGAGATGGAAAGATGTTCATTCTGAACTTCTAAATGAACATAGCAAGTTACAGAACTTGCATTGGTATAAAAATAAATAATACAAGCTTTTATCTTTTCTCAAAAACACAGAAAAGGCAAATGAACTTGAATATCTAAAGCCATTTTGAAAAACAAGAATAAAATCACCCATATTCAGTATTTATCGTATAGGTAATAGACATTATATTGATCAAAGGAAGACACATTGATCAATGAAACAGACTTAATGAATAAGGCCAAGTGATTTTAACAGATGTGCAAAAGTAATTCATTGGAGGAAGCACAGACTCTTCATCATATGAGGACAGAATTGTCCTGCTTGGGTATCCCTAGGTGAGATACAGAAAAAATAAGGAAGGAAGGAAAAAAGATCCTTGCTCTAAACACTTAAATCTCACAGATGGTATAAATATGACTCCAATTAGATCAAACATATAATGAAATTGGCAAAATTATAAAGTGTTTTTAAAATTTACAGGAAAAATTGCTGTCTAGGAATTATGCAAGATTTTAGACTAACCATCCAAAATATGATTTATATGAAGAAATGAATAAATTGGAATTCATCAGTTATAAAAACCTGGGTTCTGTGAAAGAGCCTTTCAGGAACAAAACTGAGAAAGAACAAGCCTTGAAATAATACTTGAAAATCACATATCCAATGAAGGAGAAATAAGCAAACAATTCATTTCAATACAGATAAAAGGCCCTAAGAGGCATTTCTTTGAGGACGATGTACAGATAGAAAATTAAGTTCATGAACAGATGTTCACCATTTTGTAAGGATGCAATTTAAAAATCCCAGTGAGGTATCTCAAAACAAGCATCAGAATGCCTTCGGCAATACATCAAAACATTAAGGAATGCTGGTGAGAGTCTGGAGAAACCTGGTCAGTCACACATTAAAGGTAGCGATATAAAATGGTGCGACCACTCTGGAAAGCGTGAGTTAGTTCCTCAGCTTCAAGTTGCAGTCTTCTGATCTTGTTGAGTAGTCCTCACAATCAGTCATCTTTTCCATCTATACCAGGTCTTCCTTTCTTTTACCTTCGGTCCTATTAGTTGGGCAGTCGTACTTGGACTCATCCTCCTGTTACTTATACTCTGTGATAGATATACTCCCCTGTTCTCTTCAAAGTACTCTCCCCCAAAGACTGCCTGATGAAGACTGCCACATTTTCCAAATACCAACTCCAAAACCTGTTGCTTTCTGCGCCTTCCTTCAGAGAACATGGTAGGACTGAGAGGTCTCCGCTGGCTGATCTGGATGCTGATCTCTGACCTGAACCCTGGGTCATGGAGGTCTGGGTACCTCAGCCACAGTGCACACTGTCACACAGAGACAGATCAAGGACGTGAGGGTGGAGGGTGCCTTTCCAGTGACCATGCTGCCCATGGCCAATGTGGGGCCTGCGCTGATGGATGCCATCAAGGAGGTGTTCAAGGCTGCTGCTATCCAGGTGGAGTTCCAGGAGCACCACCTGAGCCAGTTCAGAATATGGCATCTGAGGAGAAGCTGGAGCAGGTGTTGAGTTCTCACTTGTTTCTGGGGTGCACCCAGGACTTGCACTGCACTCAGGGTGCCCACTCGGCTACACAGCCCATGGGCCTGCCTGATAAGGGACCAAGCAGCTGGGGTCATCTTGGTCACAGCTGCGGTGGCTGCTGTTGCCAAGTCTTTCTAGGGCCAGGCTTTTTTTTTTTTTTTTAATATGTAAGAGCATGTCATCTGAAAACAGAGACAGTTTGACTTCCTTCTTCCTAATTTGGATGCTATTTATTACATTCTTTTTCCTAATTTCTCTGGTTAGAACTTCCAGTATCATACAAGAGAAGTTAAAAAATAAATGATGACATCATGGAATTAAAGTATAAATTTATTTTGTTGAAAAAAATTAAATCCATGCATGGTTTTTTTTTTAATACTATATATTTTCCATGACCTTTTTGAGAACCCCTCATACAACCTCTATTGTGTTGAGGTTATGTTCTCTCTTCCTAATTTGTGGAGTATTGTTGTCATGAATTGATGATAAACTTTTCAAAAACAATGGGGGAAGGTATCTATTGAGATGAGTATATGGGGTTTTGTCCTTTGTTCTGTCAGGGAGATGTATCACCGTTAGTGACTTGTATATGTTGAACATCCTCATATCCCTGAGATAAATCTCACTTGATCATGGTGCCTATATCTTTCGCTGCAATCAACATCATTGGTATCGGCCTTTGCCTCAGTGTTCTAGGCTGTGAGGGTTCCATGGTGGTACTGGTACAGCTTTGCTGAAGGCGGAGCCATTTGATTGCCAGCAGAAACAGGTAAGTGAATGCTGTTCCACAGTGTCTGGTTAGTCAATAGCCCCACTGGTGAAGGTGGGGCAGATGCCTGCAACAGCAATTGTGATTTTATTACTAGTACCAAATCAAAAAGTAGTTTAGGAAACTGTAAAGTTCTGGGCACCTTTTCTTGACTGTAAATCTGAAATACATATTCCTCCCACTTTCCACAATTCATTGGAAGCTAAGAAGTCTATTTTAGTATTTCATTCTGTTGTCTTCTTCTGGCAAAGTACAACCACAAATTCCAAACACAGATTATTTCACAAAGGGTTCTCTGATTTCTTTATAAAATTATTTCTGAAGTTTTTTAAAGATGACTCTCTAGTAAGAAAACAAACAGCAAAAAAAGGAAGAAAATTAAAACAAAAACTCTTTGCTAGCAAAGAGGAAACAGCACAAACTTATTTCACCACATGTTTAAAAAGCAGATGACATCTTTTTGGGCCAACTGTAAAATTAGAGCAGCTAGTTTTTGTTTCTTGAGTACATGATACTCATCTGTAATGGGTGGAGACAACCCTTTGGCAGTCAGTAATCTCCATGTTCAAACTCAAGTGGTCTCATTTTCAGAGTCCTTGTGTAGCATTTTTAATGTTCTTGAACCAAGAATTTATCCATTTTTCAAAGCTTTCAATGTGATCCCCAGATTCATTTGTCTTTGCTTCTCCTTGAAGTTTTCAGTTCCTTCTTTTTCCAAAGTGATTTCCCTAGTTGGTCACTTTACAAGGGAGAATTTTACCTGCCACCATGAATTAAATTCAAGGAGGACAGTGAAATACACAACCCATCATTTATCAGGCTGATAAAGCAACAGAAGCCACCATCTCAGTTTTCAGAAGATTTCACATTTTTTATTAATACCAATGCTTGCAGAATAAAACACAAATATGATTTATTAAACTATTTATTTTCTTTGCATATGTAAATATTCTCACTTTCTTATCTTCCCAGGATAGGACTTTATTTGTTTGATCTTTTATAACTAAACTGTGTACTCCTTCATGAGTAACCTGTTTTTAAAGATAGTTAGGATTTTTGGAGATGAGAATAGACATTTTAGGGTAGTCAAAGTTGCCATTTTCTAGTATGGATAGCCTCAAAAAAAAAAAAAACTTCATTTCATTAATATTCTTACACTGTCATATGACTTGAAAAGATGCTAGTTTGTAATCTATGTATGAATTTACTAATTTTATTATATGTTCTATAAAATGATAGCAAAGTATATTCATAAATCAATAATACTTATTAAAAATTACAACTACAGTCTGCCAGTAGGTCTGTATCTATTTATTTAAAACTAACTACACAAATTTAACACAATACTAATTCCACATCTTTGGTTCTCTTCTTAAAGGAAGAAATGAATCTCTCACACTATTTAGAGTGTAAAAAAAAAAAAAAAAAAAAAACACTAAATAGGGCGCTAAGTAACATGCACACTAGATACTATGAATGAGCACACTTTTCTGAGGGACTTCTTTTAAACCTTTACAGATAAAGAAAATTTATGTTAGTAAGACAATTTGCTAAACTTGTGTCATAGGGAGGCATAGAAGAAACTCACTCCTAGGGTTGACAGGTGGCATAGTGGTTAAGGCACCAGATTCCTACATGGCCAACCATGGTTCAAATCCTGGGCTTGTAGGCTTGCTTTCTTGCTTTCCCTCTCCCTCTCTCTCTCTCTTTCTGTTGCTCTGTGATCAAACTGAAAAAAAAAAAAAAAAATGACAGTGCATAAAATTAAATAACACAGTTCTAAAAGAAAAAAAAAGAAACTTAGTCCTAAACTATGAGGCTAACAACACTGCTGTAGAATCACAAATGGGTTAGAAGTTACCTACTTCTATTTTATGTTTTGGTACAATGAGGATAATTTTCCATGTCTTTGAGGACTTAGAAAAACACAAGTGAATTCTTTGTAATAGAATTAATCCAAATGTTGATATTATTATAAAAATCCCCAGTACCCAAATTCTCTCCCAGGAAGTCTAAAGAGTGTGGGCTTCCTCACTTTCTGATCTTCCCAGGATAGGGAGAAATATTATATGACAATCTAAAAGGGACTGAATAAGGATGTTCTTATAGTACATTGTTACAACTAAATACTTTATAGCTATAATAAATAAGGCCAGCTCTATATGTAATGAAATGTAAGTATTTCCAAAATATGTTAAGTACAGCAATCAAGTTTTAGAGCATGTTCTCTCTGTGTTTATGCAACACACTTACAAGTATACACACATGGAACATCCATGCCATTGTAAAGAAAGCATACTTTCTTTAGATGAATGAATACTCATGTAAGTAGGACAGTTTTCTTCAAGAAAGAAACAGTGGCCAGTCAGTGGCATTGAGGGTGAGACGGCTGGATCTCACATGGCCGACCACATGATTTTAGTCTCAGACTGGTGGTTTGAGAAACACACTGGTTGTGTGTGCATGCCCACAATCCTCGAAGAAGAAAGGAAGAGAGATTGTGGCATGACCATTCCCCATGGAGTTACTCTCTTACTTTCCCTCTCTCTCTTTCTCTCTTTATGTCTCTCTCTAGCAAGTATATGTGCCCTTTGTCAAGTTAAAAGAAGAAGAAAAAAGAAAGAAGCAGGGTTAGCAGAGAAAATAAACTTAAGACAGAGATTTCACCATTTTTAGTATATACTATTTTGTGCCATTCAAGTTTTGTTTCATTTTCATGTATAATCTACAAAAAGTGATTTTTAAAATATATTACTGTAGGGACCAGAAGATGGCATAATGATTATGTCACTGGACTCCCACGTGTTTGACCACAGTTGAGTCCTGAACCTGACAGCTTAAAACTCATGCTTCGCATGTGTGCATGCGTGCCCAACATCCTGAGAGGAAAATAGAGAAGGGATTGTGGCGTGGCCATCTCCCCTGGGGAGTGATTTCTCACTTTCTGTCTGTCTCTCTGGCAAGTGCACGGGTCCTATAGTAAAAAAAAAAAAAAATCTCTCTTAAGAAAAAAAAGAAAATTCATTTTTTACTTTATTTTCCCTGATATCAACTCTTTTGTTTTATTATATACTTTCTATAAGTTTTGAACTTCTTAAAAAACTTATGATTATTGACGAATAATGTGCATACATTATAAAATCTGCTTTTAATGTGTACATTTCATGATTCTTGACAAGTAGAAATATGAAACTACCCTTACAATCAAAATAATAGACAAGTTCTAACATTCGCATACATCTTTCAGGAAAAAAATTCCTAGATGTGCTTAGAAGATGGTGAGAGAAGAACAATTATTAATTATAAAACATTAAACATTCCATCATTGTGAACACCCACATTAGTTTCTTTGTTGTGGGTACAGAAATGATTAGTGTGTTTTGAACTTTCCAGGTCATTCTTTACATTAGTTTCATATAAAGGCAAGTGAGAAGTTGGGAGAGGGATAAGAGGCATTAATAATGCATGGGAAGTCCCAAATGCTACGTTTTAATGTACTAAAGCTTCGATGAATATTGACCTTATTCCAAGAAAAATAATTTTCAGATAATAAAAGAAACCTGGCCATGGAGGGTAAAATCACTGTTAATTGCATTTTAAGTAGTTTAGCCAAATTTTCAGTGATATTCTACATCTTTTCAAAGTTATCTTTATTTTGCTCCATTAGCCCAAGCATATGTAATTAGTTTCTGTATAACTATACATTAATCATTCTTCCCCCTCCTTTCATATTTCTTTTTATCTTGCTCTTTGTCTTTCATATACCTCATACTTTACTCTGAGATATGGTTGGGGTATGTGCCATTTCTCCAGTTCTAGGATACCCCCTCATGTATGCTTGGTGCTCCTTACTCAGGAGCTGACTGACTGGATTTGATAATGACGGTATTGCAATTCTGTGAGCAGTCTGCCTCCGTTCCCTAATTCTCTTCTCTCCATCTCAATTGACTGCAAAACTGTGAAAAGATAAGTCATTTCTTCTTGTTAAAAATTCCCTTGCCGTATTTATGCACTGTTTGTAATATACAGCCATTATTCTCGCCTTTTAATTTTTGCACCAGGTAGATACACTTTTTTTTTCCTCCTTCCCTTAAGCATCATGAAGTAAAAAAGAAAACCTGCCAAAAAGGAACCCCAAAGCCTCTAATACCTCAAGGGAAATACGTTATGACATCCCTAATGTTTAATACATCTGAGTCTTTTCATTCCTCCTAAGTAGTACTCCATATTCCACTGGGCCTCCTGGGTTTCCTTCTGTGTTGACCTTGCTAATTATATTTTGGCTTCTGCCTTCTACCTGTAGGAATTCATTAAACATTAAACAACGACATTTTGTTAGGCATTTAGGAGGGAAGGGAAAGGGGAAGGTTGATTTCTCTTCTTATCCTTTCACATGAGATGCATATGTAAATCCTTCCTCAGGCAGAACTTAATGAATTCAAGCCATTGGACCATCACTTTCATTTCCTTTTCAGTGTGGATATATCTAAGCACAGGCTTATTTTCAATTAAATAGCCTTGTTATCACTGGAGTGTTTTCATGTTTCTCAAACTATATATGCAGGCTTTGAACACCCTTGAAAGTAGGCTTTGACATGTCAGCAAATATCAAAATGATGATCAATGATGTAAAAATTTCTAAAGCAAACCAAGAGGCAAGAAAATGAGTAAACTTTTGATGAGTCTTACTGCATTCCAGAATGATGAAGTTTGAAAGTGTTTGCGATTATATAGTCCTATCATTTCCCTTTATAGATAGGTGGATTAGGATCCAGAAACATGCAGCTAATTAGATACAGAGTGGAACCAATAAGAAAACTTAAGTCTCCTTATTTCCAGCCTATGTTCTTTCCAATGTAAAAAGTTCTTTAATTCAACTAACAATGACCAAAACAAGATATTTAGAATGTGTTGAAAATACTTATTTCAAACTAAACTATACAGCTCTTGTAGTTTTTACGCAAAATATTACTGAGAGTTAGGGAAGAGTAGCTTTGTTTTTAATTCCTGCTGGAACAGCGAAAAGGAGTCATAATCAAGCTCCTGATGATTAATTACTCCAGAAGATTTATGGGACCTGCAGTTAGCTTAATGGCTATGTCGCTGGACTCCCATGTGGTTGACTGCGGTTCGTGTCCTGGACCCGGTGGCTTAAAACTCACACCGGGTGAGCGTGCGTGCATGCCCAAGATCCCGAGAGGAAAACGGAGGAGAAGGGATTGCGTCATGGCCATTCTCCCTCCCTGGGGAGTGATTTATCACTTTCTGTCTCTCCAGCGAGTGTACCCGCCCTATAGCAAAAATCTCTCAAAAAAAAAAAAAAAAAAAAAAAAAGAATTAAAAAGATGGAAAAAGCAAGACTATAGGTAGAAGCATTGGTCCCAGGATAAAAAAGTCTTGCTCAAGGGCTGCATTCAGTAGTCTTGTTTCATTTTATTTTCTTACAAGCTCTTCATATTTTTTTAACAGAAAGCACAGACTTATTAACTCTGAGAGGAAGAAATTTTAACTGGATACAGGTATTCTTGAAATATAAGTAGCCATGTCTTGGCACCTCTTTACTGACTAGAAACCACCAAGAAAAGATAAATTTGAGACTGACACTGGCCCTGTAAATAATGACAGATTCCATAGGGATTATTTACAGACAGCATCCATTCTCAATGGTTAATTGGTACAGTGAAACTGTACTGATTGTTAATGATTTTGGCTATGACTTCTGAATATGTCATAAGACTCCAAAATTAACCTAACTATAAAAAGAGTTAAAAAAAATAACAGTAAATCCCTTCAACAATTTTTCAACAATTAAGCAAAAATGAAATATATATGAAAGTCAAAATGAGTTTAAGGCAGACATAAAATCTTTTCCAGTGTTTATTACAATTACAATTACATCTGGGCATCTTTCTTTTTAAATCCATTAAGAATGGAATAATATGGAAGCTTACTTTTAGATAAAACAGAATACATATGCTTGCTCTATGAAATTGACAAGCAATTTTAAATGTTTCCTCAAAGTTTAATCTTAGGATTACTTTTTTAAAATTTTTTTAAAAAAATTTTGCCATAGGGGGACCAGCAGTTAGCGTAATGGCTATGTCACTGGACTCCCATGTAGTCGACCGCAGTTCAAGTCCTGGCCCCAGTGGTTTAAACTCATACTGAGGGTGTGTGTATGGCGTGCCCAAGATCCCGAGAGGAGAATGGAGGAGAAGGGATTGCAGCGTGGCCATCCTCCTGGGGGGGGTGATTTCTCGCTTTTTGTCTCACTCTCTCTCTGTCTTTCTGGCAAGTGCATGCACCCTATAACAAAAACCTCTCCAAAAAAAAAGAATTATTATTATTTTTTTTTTATTTTTTTATTTTTGTCATAGGGAACATGTGCTTGTTGTAAAGAGAAAGAGAGAAAAGTGAGAGAATGAGAAAACACCACCTCAGAGGGAATGGCCATGCCCCAATCCATTCTCCTTTTAGGATTTTGAGCAACCAAGCATATGCACCCAGTGTGATTTTTAAACTGACCATTCGAGACTCAAATAATGTTGACCACATGGGATCCAGAGTCTTAACCACCACCATGCCACCTGCTGGCCCCTGTTAGGATTACTTTTAGTTTTTTATAAAATACCTATATTGCAAAATGTTCTGAAGGTTGAACTAAGTAAACCAGCATCTAGCTCAAGGGACTAGAACAAATGTTAGGGCTATTGTCCTCTTTTAACTACACTTTGGGAGGATAAAGGGCTTTAAGAGCACACATCCCTCTCCACTTGCAAGAGAATGCATATGGATTTATTTATGTTGATCAGAGTCCAAAGAAACAGAGCACCTATGGTAGTCAAATAAAGTACAACTTCCACCCCCAAACAAGAGGCTAAGGGCTCATTTGAGCTATTTTTCTTTTGGTAACTAGAACTGAGACTCAGAAATTAAGTCATATGTGTCAGAAATAATCCACTGTTTATTTTACCTTTTATGTGCCATTTGAAGAATGGAAACAGGCATTTTGTACATTATCAAAGTGGCACCACATACTTGCTCACATTACTGATTTGAGAAACAAGAATTTCTGAAAGAAAATCAATTCCAAACATGAATCAATGCTAAGTCTTTCTATAAAACAACAAATCTTCGACTGGACATTTTACAGAACATCTTCTGTATCATTAATTCATATCATACTGTATATAGCAATTTGACACCTTCATTCAGCACTGAACCTCATAGCAAGAGTTTATTTAAGATGTACTCCAAGAGCAATAGCAATTACTTTACAGCAGTGTTTGAATTTAATACTTATAAACCTTATATCCTGGAAATATGGTAGGAAGTTCTAAGCTCATATATACTCATCAAGACCTTGGGATTAAATTACCTCCTATCATAAAACGTCTGCTACCACCCTATAAATGCTTCTATGGTCACTACTTCATTCTACAGTTTCTACTTCATCCTCAACACACTCAGGTGCCTTCTCACTCTCAATATCATCTGCATTATCATCATCACTTCTTTTCTTATTAAAATGTCTTTATTTTCTTCTTTCTGAGTATTTCTCTGCCTCTGAGATGTTTTAAAGAAATAAAAAGCGGCAATAATATCTGCCTCTTTCTTTCTCATAAATACGTGCCACTATTTGTCTTAATATCCCAAGCTGAACATAGAGTTCCTGTTTCATCCTCTCAGTCAGCTTAGGGTGTCTGTGCTTAAGAAGAGACTGCAAGATCCCTGGTGTCATGATGATTAAGGCAGCTAGATCTGATATACCTGACTGCAGTATGAGTACCAGACCTGGCAGCTTAAAAAACACGCAGAGCACGTGTGCATATATAATCCTGAGAGGAGAACGGAGGAGAAGAGATTGTGGTATGGCCATCTACCTTATGGGGTGCGTTCTCACTTTCTCACTTTTTAATATTCTCTCTCTGCCTTTGTTTCTCTGTGGTGAGTGCATGTGCCCCACAGAAATTTTTTTTTTTTTTAAAAAGAGCATACTATATGAGAGTTATTTGCATGGTACATTATTATTGTTTAAAAGGGATTTATGTTTTTGTCCAATTCAGGTTTCAGTTTATTGCACGCCTTACTATGAGGTGGCCAAGGAGAATGAGAATGCTTTTTCTAGCAGTCAAGTTCTCCCTGATTAGAAATCTCGTTGTTTCTTTTCTATTCTTTCACAGATAACTAATGCAACAAGAAGGAAGTTTAAACTACTACAAATACTCACAGAGTTTACCCATGGCTGACATTTTAATGAAATACATAAAAATTTCTCTCATCTGTGAGATGAGCACGTGGAACTGCCAGAAATACCCAGGGTTCTTCTTTCTTAAGATCATAGGATTCTATTTGATAGCCAACAGGAGCTCTATTTTCTTTTTCTTTTTTTTTTTTGACAATGCATGTGAGGGAGAGAGAGTGAGCAAGGGAGAACGGGAGACAGAAATAGAGAAGCCCTTGATAGGCTCTCATCATGCTGCAACCCCTTTTCCCCAGCCACCCACCTTCTCAGTATCTTGGGTACTTGCACAAGCTTCTGATGTGTTTTCAAGATGACCTGGGGATCCAAACTTGCAGCTTCCAGCCTTCCAGTGTCCATGTATGATCCATGTGCCTCAATGGCTGAGAGAGGAAGTCTGAATATTTTCAATGACTTTGAATTTAAATATAGTTTGAATCTAAATATAGTTATATATAACTATATAAGACACATTCTTCTTTTAAAACCCAGAAGATTTATCCTACCAACAATCTGTTAATTTCAGGAACTCTATATCAAGATTTTTGCATGAGAAAGTACTAACAAAAGTCTAATAATTCTGCTGGAATTTAGAGTGTCTTCATTTATTCTTGCTTGCAGGCTCTATCTAATAAATATGGTATGATATGCAAAAAGTCAAAAAACTAATTAAAGCCACCTCTACTCTGAAACTCTAAGCTAATCTCAGATTGGAGAATGTAGCTTGCATCAGAATTATTATAGCTGGTTTCCATTTTGTGGAGTTGAAGACAAAGAGGCCCAGATCAAACAGCTAGGCTGACTGACTTCTCTTATTAATCACAGATAGAAAAGAGCAGAGTCATCCCAACCTCATCCCAATTCTATCATTTTCAAGCAATCTCATTCAGGCGGACATGATGCATGGATTTTGGATAATCTGTGTTCTTCTTATTGATCTTTGAGGAAAAATAACACCATTCATTATTACGAATATGGCCCCATTTGATTAGCTCTCCTAGAAGAGGAAATAAATAAGTTACAAATTAGTGCTCATGATTTAACAAAAAAATCTGAGAAAATAGCACTCCGTATAAATCTATTAGGAGAAAAGCAGACATTCTCTTCTGTGTGGTCTCTCCATCATGAATGTGGAGAAATGAAGGCATGACGCATAGAACTTGAAGACATACAGCCTCAGTTACCTCTTCAAATTCTCCTGTGAGAAGACAGTAAAAACTGAGATGATATTTAATATCTAAGAGTGAGATATTCCCCAAGGAAAAATTATTTTTAATCAACATATTTTATCATATCTGAACCAGAATCCCTGCTACCTTAACATGACCTTGGAGATAAAATCTCACACTCACTTTTTACTGCAATGCACCAAATTCAGCAGATGTAGATATCCTAAATGAAGTTGAAAGATAATATTGTTTGTTTTATCGCTAAAATCCTGAGAACTAGAGCTTACTCATGCTATGTAGTCATAAAGGAGTCAGAATGGAAACAAATGAATAAATCAATGATCACTATCTAAGATACTATGCTGAAAGAGTCAATAAACTACAAAGCAAATATTTTCACTAAGTCTAAGATATCAGCATTGTGACAAAATTCAGAGGTAAAATGAAAAATTCATATGGAGATAAATTAGTGAATCTAACACGCATACTTACTGACCCTCCTTCTAAACAGTTGCCTAAATTACAATCGAGAAGGAAAGTATAAAATCTACAATGATGACAGAAATGGATGGCAGACCACAACTCATGAACAATGTAAATTGTTAAAATAATATGAGCTGTTACAACAGATAAATCCCAACCAGTGGCATCATAAAATAGAAGCTTATTTTTCTCTCATACAAAGACTTAGCTGGCAATTCTCCTGCAAAGAATGATTCAGAGTTACAGACTTCTATCTTGTAGCTTCTTGTATTAATCATCTCAGGCTTCCATAAGAAAAATACTAAAGACCTGATGTCTTAAACAGCAAAAAATTTATTTTTGCTGTTAGGAGGGGCTGGATGTTTGAGATCAAGGTGCCAGCGTGGTGGCTTTCTGTTAAAGGTTCTCTTTCTAGCTTTGCAGATGGCTGCCTTCTTACTGTGTGCTCACAGAATGGAAAGCTCTTTGGTGTCTTGTCTTATGAGAACACTAATTTTATACGATTGAAGTGCTACTCTTATGACCTCATTTAACTTTAATTACCTCCGAAAGGCTCTACATCCAAAACGGTCATGCGAAGGGCTAGAGTTTCAACATATTTCAACTTGGGGGGAAAAACACACTTTAGTCCATCGTGTGCTTTTATCTTTATTGTATGGCTGCCAAGAATATCATAGAAAGAAGAATGTAAGAGAACCACTCTATGTGAAAGGCTATACTATAGGCCATACCTGAGCGTGTACTCATCACCTCCCTTGTGTTTAACTACCAGAAGTCAGTTGCATGTCTATAAGGCAGGCTCAGAAACGTAGTTTAGATGTGGATCCAAGATAAAAGAAAGTAAGTTTGATTAGAGATAGTTTGACAGAGATAGTCTATCTTTGCTAGAAGATGTCAAAAACAGATAAGTAATAACTGACTTAGAAGACAGAGGAAAGTAGATTCCTAAGCCTGGCAGGAGGAAAGGAAAAGAGTAAGACAGTGGGAAAACAAAACAAAACAAAACAAAACAAAACAAAAAACTGAGTTAAACTCAGAAAGCCTCAGAGATTAGGAGCACCAGGAATCTCTGAAATATAAAGATGAGACAGGGCTGAAAAGAGAGCAGTAGAAGATTTTCATACATAGAAATTACATCTCATTTCATCACACATTTTCATACATGAGAAATTACATTTCATTTCATCACACCTAACCAAGTAACTGTTTACCCTCAGCTCTAGAAAAATAATGGAATTTATTTTATAGAGATATTTGTATAGCTAAGAATAGAAAAGAGATCAGAATGATATGTATAATATACATAATATTATACATAATACTGAGAACTATTATACTTTCTATTTCTTTCTTTTTTTGGAGAGGTTTTTGCTATAGGGCGCGTGCGCTCGCCAGACAGACAGAGAGAGACAGAGAGATAGAAAGCAGGAAATCACCCCCCAGGGGGGATGGCCACGCCGCAATCCCTTCTCCTCCATTCTCCTCTCGGGATCTTGGGCACGCACGCACTCGCGCCCGGCGTGAGTTTAAGCCGCCGGGTCCGGGACTCGAACCGCGGTCGACTACGTGGGAGTCCAGCGACATAGCCATTATGCTAACTGCTGGTCCCAACTTTCTATTTATTTTTTAAGCTCAAAAAAACACTAGCATCAGATTGGCCACATAACCTAGTAGTTAAGGGAGCTGGAGCCCACATGGCCAACCATGGTTTAAATCCCAACCCCTTGTGGCTTGAAATCTATATGTATATCCCAAATCTGAAAGGTTGGTGAAATGGAGAATGGATTGCAACATGACCAAACCTCATGGGAAACTGCTTTCTTTGTGTGTGTGTGTGTGTGTGTGTGTGTGTGTGTTGTGAGTGCCTATACACTCTGACAATTAAAAAAAAGCACTAGTACCTAGAATTATACCATGCTCATCTTCAGAGGAGTTGCATCATGATGATTACTCTCTGAGTAAAGGTCCCAAATCAAATGCCTACAGATAATCAACTATGGGAAAGCTTTCCAGTTATAGGGAAAAAAAAAAAAGAAATTTAGACTTATCTAATCATAACTAGATAAGTTCATCTGATCACTTAATTAGTGCCTTCATCACTGCATCTTCCCACTGAATTTGCAAGCAGTTTCCTATATTTTTCTCTGAATCACCAGCCAACCCTATATTTTATCTTCACTATGACCCTCTGTTGCAACCCAATATAAACTAAAAAAGCATGGAATAATAGTTGGAGTTCAAAGAACATAGGCTAAGAGTAGGACAGAAAGCTTTTGAGATGTGTTTGCATGTGAATGTGTATATTCCTACCACTTACCGAATGGGTAAACTTAGTCTATGACTTAAACTCTTAGAAACACAGTTCCTCATCTGATAAACAGGACTAATGATGCCTATTTCATATTTGTCATTTTGATAATTAAATGAGATAAGCTATGTTGCCCTGGCTAGTACAGTGCCTATCATAAAGCAAGACTCTAAACAATATGACATCTTTTCCCTCTCATAGAAGAGTTTGTGAGTTCCTGTGTCATTGTCCATTGAAATGAAACACAGTGTCATTTTTACAACAGATGACTTGCTGAAGGTTAAATGTATGTCATTTATGCAATTTTCACAAGAAAAAAATAAACAACTGGTTTGACTGCATTTTTAAAAATAATTATTTATCTTATTTTATTTTTCACTCATTTATTTTTTAATTTGACCAGAGAGAGACGGAGGGTGAGAGTGAGAGAGAGAGGAAGTGAGAAAGCAAGCCACCAGATTCAGAACTCGAATCCTGGTCAGCCATGTGGGAGTGTCCCGCACCTCAACCACCACGCCACCTGCTGGTCCCTTGACTGCATTTTTTAATCAATTGAAATGCTCAATTTGTAGGCATTGTCTATCATTATCTAAACTAATTAGTATCTAAATTAATTCAGTCTCCTCTTCTTCATAATTTTTGAAGATTCAAAATTGTTAAAACTGGCATTTCAAAAACCTCTATGCTGAGTCAGAGATGGTAAGTGGTTATTTGCTTTTCAAGGGCAGGCCCATAATTGTCTATATGTGTATGTTAGACTCTTTGGCAGTGTGTGTTTCTTTTGTGTATAGTTAGGACAGAATGAATTTATTCTGCCACTTTATTTGTGAACAATATTGAATTAGTAAGCATTATCTTTATGAATTCCACATCTAACAAATAAGGTTTTCCTAGCTCTCTAAGGAATGAAAGTATAGTCAGTGAACAAACTGTTCCTGCTTTCATCTCGAATGAATAGAGTCCCATTATTCATAGCATTATGCCCTACATTCTGTGCCATGGAACAAATGGCTAGAACTTTGAAGAAAGCAACAACGCAATTTTATTTTTCATTTTTAAATGCTTGTTTGGGAAACTCATTAAAGAAGACTGCACAGTCATTCATCTGCACTCACATATCACATAAAGGGCAGGTTCTGGTTACTCCAGAAACCAGCATTCCTTCCATACTCAATAATCACCTAGCATTCACATCAGAAAGAATTCCCTCTCTGGAGTGGCTGGATGAATTTCTGGATTCATCCACTCAGAAATAACATGTGTCGGGAACCAGCAGTTAGCGTAATGGCTATGTCGCTGGACTCCCATGTAGTCGACCGTGGTTCACGTCCCGGACCCGGTGGCTTAAAACTCACGCCGGGCGCGTGTGCGTGCGTGCCCAAGATCCCAAGAGGAGAATGGAGGAGAAGGGATTGCGGCGTGACCATCCCCCCTGGGGGGTGATTTCTCGCTTTCTGTCTCTATGTCTCTCTCTCTCTCTGTCTGGCGAGTGCACGCGCGCCCTATAGCGAAAAACCTCTCAAAAAAAAAAAAAAAAAAAAAAAAAAAAAAAGCAATAACATGTGTCAAGCAGAAGTAAAGCTTTTTAAGACTGAACACAGACCCCGGGGTGGTGGCACGGTGGGAAGCAGAGGGAAGTGTTAACTACATTATCTTCCCAATTGTCAAGTGCTATTCTGTCAGTGGCCTGAGTGGGAAGGAATCTTAGAACTCAGTTTAAATTAGATCACAAGACCAAATAGTAAATAATATATACAGCTGGCAAACAGAAACATTCCATTTTAATTAGATTCTTTGCAGCTATGTGTCTTTGATGTGATCTATGTTCAATAAATCACAAAGCCTGCGTTTTCGTTGTTCTCTTCCCATCTACTGGTACATGGGTTAAGTTTTTATAACACATTTGATTGATAGGAGCACGGGTTGGAAATGGAGGAGGAAAACCAACCCAAGAGATTCTTTGCCATTTTTACCAGTATGTTTAGGAAATTGATATATTCATTCCCAAACTGTTTCTTCTTTCTCTTAAACTGTGGTAAAATCAAACCTCACTGTATATACTTCCCTAAAAAAAGTTCTGAACACTATTTTATTCTCTCTCCTTTAGCTGGAAAACAGGATTTTTGTTGCGAAGCATAACACTGAAGTTTTTTAGATTCCTAAAACTAAAATAAAATATCAATCTCAAAATATCACTTCAGGAGCCAGCATATGGCACAGTGGTTAAGGGTGGCAGGATCCCATATGGCCAACTGCATGATTCAAGTCCCAGACACAGCAACTTGAAAAACATGCTGGACACGTGTGTATACATGCCCCAACTTCTGAGAATGGGGAAGAAGGGATTACAGCATGGTCATCCCCACACCCCCTCTCCATGCGTGAGGGTGTTTTCTCACTTTCCCTGTCTCTGTGTCTCTGTTTCCAAAAAGCACTCATGCTCTATAGGGAAAACAAAACAAAACAAAACAAAACAGAACAAAACAAAACAAAGCAAAACAACTTTTAGAATGACCGGGTTCATTTTTTTTTAAATTATCCATTTATTCACTAGTTTAGTTGATATGTATTTGTTGGTCACCTACTATACGCTAGGCTAGCCCTGAGATTTTAAATACATTGATTATGTCTTGCCTCCATAGAGCTTATGGGTCAAGCAGAGAGAAAATTATGTGAACAATTCAAGCTTCACACGTTATGAAGTGACAGTTTAGGATGTCATAGAAGTATGTAGTTGGGGTAAATGACGTCAACACTATAATGAGGTCAGGAAAATCCAGGGACTTTAGAAAATAGATTTAGCCACAAGTACTTATCATTCATTTTTATGAGAAAATTTTGATGGAGTAGTAAATATTAAAACATGATTACTAAAAAAAAAAATAAAAGGACCAGTATTTGGCATAATGGCTACGTTGCTGGACTTCCATGTAGTCAACCATGGTTCAAGCCCCAGATGTGGTGGTTTAAACTCATGCCAGGTGCATGTGTGTGCGTGCCCAAGATCCTAAGAAGAGAATGGAGGAGAAGGGATTGTGGCATGGCCATCTTCCCTGGGGAGTGATTTCTCGCTTTCTGTCTCTGTCTCTTTCTGTCTTTCTGGAGAGAACACACACCCTATAGAAAAAAACTCTCAAAAAAATGATTATAATAGCTTGAAAATGATTTGAAATTTAGGAAATGGAAACAAAAATAATAAAAATAAATTTTAAGAGATGTAGATCTAAATGGAGGAAAAAGTAATGAGGTGCTAGCAAAAGTGTGTGCAGAGAATGTTTTGAGCTTGTAAATTTTCATAAAATATTTTTGAAAAAGGAAAACAGAAACATGATTAGATGTTCTTAATATTATACAAGTCAGTATATTATACAAGTAGTAAATGTGCAAGGTAAAATATACAAATCTGCAAAACTTTATTTATAAGTTACCTACAATTGTACTACTTAAATATGAACACTAATATTATTTTGTGTCTAATTTTACATGTGTGTATATAGATACATTTATATACAAACATGCATGTATATATATTTACATATAGATATATATGATTAATTTTTATTAATATAGATTTGTTCTATATGCATTGTTCTGTAATTTTTTCTAATAAAAACATAAATAGAAAATCTTTCTAGGTCAATGGATGTTCAAAATATTCTTTTTTAAAGAATTATTTTATGGACCAGAAGATGACATAATGGTTACGTTGCTGGACTCTCACATTGACCGTGATTCGAGTCCTGAACCTGGTGACTTAAAATTCACCCTGGGTGTGTGTGCATACATGCACATGATCTCAGGAAGAGAATGGAGAAAAAATTGCAGTGTGGTCATTGCCCCAGGATGTGATTTCTTGCTTTCTGTTTCTGTCTCTCAGGTGAGCACATATACCCTATAGCAAAAATCTCCCTCTAAAAAAAGAAAATAAGTATTTTATTTTATTTTATTTTATTTATTATTATTACTTAAATTTGCTATATGCTGTATGCGCTCACCAGGGAGAGAGAGAAAAAGTGAGAAAGCAAGTCGTCAGGTCCAGCCAGGACTTGAACTAACGTCAGCCATGTGGAAGTCCAGCACCTCAACCACCATGCCACTTTCTGGCCCCATGTATAACTATTCTTAAAACAACATCATCTTGGGACCAGCAGTTAGTGTAATGGCTATGTCGCTGGACTCCCACGTAGTCAACTGCGGTTCAAGTCCCGGACCCGGCGGCTTAAACTCACGCCGGGCGCGTGTGCGTGCGTGCCCAGGATCCCGAGAGGAGAATGGAGGAGAAGGGATTGCGGCGTGGCCATCCCCCCTGGGGGGTGATTTCCTGCTTTCTGTCTCTCTGTCTCTCTCTGTCTGTCTGGCGAACGCACGCGCCCTATAGCAAAAACCTCTCCAAAAAAAGAAAAAAAAAAAAAATCATCTTGTATCATATAATTGCCACTTAATCTATTTTATCATTTTATTATTAAACAATTAAGATATTTTCCATCATTCATAAATGTAAACAACGTAATTATGAGTTAAACCCTCATGATTTATTTATTGGGATTATTACATTCTTGTTCAACTATTTCTTCATGATGTCCAATTATTTTTTCAGGATAAATTTCTGAAATTATCTTATCTATTTAGATTTATCTAAAACTTTGCATCTGAAGTTAAACATTTATTCTAAGGTTGCCACAAGGAGTATGCACTTGAAAAACCGGTAACAAAGTAGTTAACCCCGGGTCTTAATTGATTTAAAGCTAACCATGCTTGGGGAGGCTGATGGGATCCCGTTGAACACTGCCTGGGTAATTATATTTGGAGGTTACAGCAACTCTTTCTAACAGAGTTGTTATGGTAGAGGAGAAACGAGGAAATAGCTAATTAAATAAGGCTTACTAGTGAGGACTGTAGGGGGGGAAAGATTAGGACTAACTGTCATTGACATCGTAAAGAGTCACCTGCATGCAAAGGCAATGATTTGACTGGATTGTTGTTACAAAATTGTTTTCGAGCTGGAAGACTGAAAGAACAGCCAACTGTTTACCAGGTTATATTTTAGGACTTCTGGCTTGGGAAAAGCTCAATATGTGACCATGCTTGTTAAGCTGACACAAGAAGGGAAAAGAACAGTACAACAAAAATAAAATACATGTTTCTGAACTACCATCATCATTTTGTACTGTTCCATGTTGGGCATCAATTATGTATTGACCTTCTCATCTACCAAAGGTCATGAGAATCAAAGGATATAGAACCTAATAGTCATCTTAGGATATTTAAGGTATCCTTAGAGTGAGAAGGTCACTTAATCAGCAACAACAACAACAACAACAACAAAGATATGCAGGATAAAATTATTTTATATTTGATGACATCCATTACTTTTAATTGTTATAACCAATTAAAATATCTTAGAAACAAAGATGCAACCATGTCTTTCAAATCCAATTCTGGAGTGCATTAATTTAAAATGGCTACAGTAGTAGCAAAGTGCCAACGTATTAGACAGCCGGTTTTTTGGAAGTCAGCATTTAGAAATTATATTAACACATAAAATGTTTAAATGGGCTGTAAAATATCACAGAGTATAATTACTTATACATAAAATAACCCAATAGGATAGAACTTCTTTGTTTATAATTATAATGGAATGTCTTGTCTATAAGAACTGCCTCCATAGATTTTTTTAAAAAATATATATGACAGGGGAATGGTCAATGAGTTTTGATGTTTTACTTTGTCAGGCTACCTTACTTTATTTCTACCAAAAAAAAAAAAAAAAAAAACAAACTCACAGCCTAATATTTTGTATTTGATTAAATTTTAATTGATATTCTTGAAATACATGAAGTTTAGAAAGTCTATAAACTGTACATCTTTTGTCAAAATTCATGGTCTACATTTGCTTATTAGAAGATCTGCAAAATCTTGCAAACATTCCTGTTTTCCAATTGCCTACTAGGCAATGTTAGGCATTGTAGTAGCTACTTTGTAACTAATAATCATAATTTTCATAATTTATATTATCTTTCTTTGCACAGGAGAAAACAGGTGAAGTCTTTTCCTGATTTTGCCTATGTGCTTGCAAATACCTATCTATTAATTATTCGGGGAGACTGGGAATCATGTGTTTAACATCAATGACCATGATTGTCTACCATGTGTTTCTGTGTAGGAAAAATTCAATCATTCATCATTTGGCATATTTATATTCAGTGAGTGATCTGACCCAGGACTTTAGAATTAGATTGTGTAGGGGCCGGAAGACAGCATGGTGGTTAAGCATATGGATTCCCACATGGCTGACCTTGGTTGAGTCCTGGACCCTGCGACCTGAAAATCACACCAGGCGCCTGTGTGCGCATATCCACAATCCTGAGAGGAGAATGGACTGTGGTGTGATTAGGGTGATTTCTCACTTTTCTTCTCTCTGTCCCTCTTGAGAGTGTGCATATCCCCTGGAAGAAAAATCAAATTTTGTAATAAAATCAGCCTTTAATTTCTTTTCCTATGACTTGAGAAGTATGCCAACACTAGGATATGTGTCTGATCTGTGAATACCCAGGGCACATAATACCTACAACTTCATTTGTATTTATCATTTACCTTTGAAATTAATATGTCTGTACACTTCTAAGGGTCACAATTAGGTAGAAGTCAGGAGCCCTTTGGGATTTGGGTACAGTTTGGTTCATCAACCCTCTACCAATCAATGAATAGTTGGCACAGATATGCCTTCAGTGGGAATTAAGTGAACACATGATTGAAGTTAACCTGGAGGGGTGATTTGCTCACACCTTCTCCATTGTTTTACCTGTATTTACACTGAAATAGAACCCGATGCTCTTCACAATTAACCTTAAACATTCACTCACTCCCAAAATGTACCTAGTGGTCTTGAGTGTACTGACCATTCTACTGGGACATAGAAAAGAGATTTGCATATAAACAAACTCAATTCCAAAGCCCATTGTCCATTCTCATTCTCTCTACATCACCTCTCTAATGTTTCCAGAAGTGCTCCTCTGTCTCATCCTTCTACCGACTTACTGGTTCTAACAGCATCTTCTCTATAGCCCTGAGCTGTAAAACACACACATATCTCTGCATAATTACATAGATATAATTTATATATGGATATATACATACATATATATTAAAGAAATATAAAGTACTATTGATAAAGTGATTTTTATTAGTGCAAGTTTTGTTTAACTCCTTAATTTCTAAATAATTAAAAAAGAAGAGAAAACTTAATTTTAAATTTTCCTGATTTTTTATTTTATTTTTTATTTTATTTTATATTATTTTTGCTATAGGATATATGCACTTGCCTATGAGAGATAGAAACAGAGCAAGAGAGAGAAGAAAAGTGAGAAATTACCCCCCTAGGGGGGTTTTGGCCACACCACAGTATCTTCACCATTGTCGTCTCAGGATTTGGGTACACACATATGTGCCTGGTAGGTTTTTCAAGCTACCTGGTCCTCCACACAGGTTATTTTCTAAGTGGGTTATCATACCATTTAAAATAATCTCTTAAAAATAAGTATCTTTGGGGCTAGTAGGTGGCATAGGGTTAAGGCTTTGGACTCTCACATGGCCTACTGAAATTCAAATCCTGGACTTAGCAATTTGAAACTCACATGGGACATGTGTGCGTGTGTGCCCAAAATCTTGAGAGGAGAATAGAGGAGAAAGGATTGTAGTATTGTCATTTACCTTGGGAGTTGATTTCTCACTTTCTCTCTCCATCTCTCTGTCTCTCCAGTGAGCACGCAGGCCCTATAGTAAAAATCCCTCCTTCTAAAAAATCATTATTCCTTAAATTCCAAATTAACAACAGCAAAAGTTTCTTAAATTATTTATCTCATTTTGAAAAACAAATAAATTTGTTATGGCCCTGCTGCATTGGGGCACATACTATGAAGACACCGTGCTCCGGGACTAGCAGAGGCATAATGCTATGTCTCTGGACTCTCACATAGTTAACCATGGTTCAATTCCCAGACTCAGTGGCTTAAAAGTCAAGTTGGGTGCACGTGCATGTGTGCCCAAAATCCTAAGAGAAGAATGGAGGAAAAGGAATTGTGGCATGGCCATTCCCTATGGAGGGATGATTTCTTCTCACTTTCTCTCTCTCTATCTCTCTGTGTCTCTAGTGACATGCCTGATAGCAAAAATCTCTCTCTAAAAAACAAACAAAAAACAAAGATACTCTGCTCTATAAACTAGACCCACATGGGAGGCCCAGGTGTGATTCCTGGTCCAACGTGAAAGCAAGACACAGTGATGTGTGCCTGAAATCTCAGAAACTCGGGAGGCTGAGGCAAGAAGGTCAAAAGTTCAAGACTTACCTTGGCAACACAGAGAGTTCCTACCTTATAAAGAAGAGCTGCGTGTGGTGATAGGTACCTGCAATCTTAGCGGGAAGTCTTAGGCAGGAGAATCATGACATGGTGTAATCTTGTTTTTAAAAAAATTAAAACTTGGGACCAGCAGTTAGCGTAATGGCTATGTCGCTGGACTCCCACGTAGTCGACCGCGGTTCACATCCCGGACCCGGTGGCTTAAAATTCACGCTGGGCGTGTGTGCGTGCGTGCCCAAGATCCCGAGAGGAGAACGGAGGAGAAGGGATTGTGGCGTGGCCATCCCCCCCTGGGGGGCGATTTCTCGCTTTCTGTCTCTATGTCTCTGTCTGTCTGGCGAGCGCACGTGCACTATAGCGAAAACCTCTCCAAAAAAAAAAAAAAAAATTAAAACTTGTTGTTACCTGTAATAATAAAAATATTGAGTTAATATTTACCTTGTTCTATATTGTACAGGAATCAACAGCATACATTTCATATCAAGTAGCTGAGACATACACCGTTAGGACAATTTAACACATGGCATTTATATAGCCATAAAGGGACTGCAGTGCGTTTTTATTTCTCATAGCAGTACATAAAGGGAATAAAAAATGTAAACAGTAAGACGTATGCTTATTTTAAAAGTATTCTCTGATGCCGTACCACTGCATAATGATGTGTAAAAAATTCTATAATTTTGAAGTCAGAGGTCATAGAACACACTATGAAAAATTAATCACTAAAGAATCTGCCTATCACTTCTTTAACAATCTTTATAATTCAATCATAATATGCTTTCCTTAGATAAGACTTTATTTTTAATTTTAAGGTAAACTCTACAGCATGTCAGATTATCTTTTGTTAACTTGTATCGTTAGAGAAAAAGGCCCCATGGCTTTTCTAATCACACACTCAAGTCATTTTAGGCTCAATGATTTTTATGATCATTACCACAATTTTTTCCAGTACTTTATCTTCAATGACCAAAGCACAAATGGAATCCAAAGAGTGGAACACTTCTCCATTATGCTGCCTTCTTCTGTTTAAGCACTCTTCTCCTTTAAAGCCATGAGAAATGTGACAAGGTAGCTACTTTGAGGTATACATTTACAGAGTTATGAATTTTATCTAATAACTACGAATATGCCTTTATTTTGTGCACTTTAGGCCAACAATCTCACAATAATCACTAGAGGCAATTTAAAATATAAAATGTGTGTTTTACAACCAAAGATCAACTTAATTCAATAAATGTGTTAGTGATTCTTTTTGCCAAGTACTTTTCAAGCTCAGGGCCCAGAGAGGCAAATGAAACCCAGTGTTTGCCTTCGAGTACCTTACAGGTTGGAGACAGAGGTGCATATATGACTTGGGACGAGAGAGCTATGCGCCTAGTCCATAGCCATGAAAAATACCATCCTCACAATAAGAGAGATGGAAAAGTGATGTCAGGAGTTTGATCACTATGCCAAACTTTAAAGGCAGACCAGAGATTCACCAAGTGAATCCACGGAGGAAGTTCTAAGCAAATTACGCCAAGTGAAAATATAAGCATTTGTTAATGTTTATGGCAAGTATGTGGCTCACTTAGACAGACGCTTATAGTTCAGGATGACTGGATATTACAGTGGGAAAATAGGGAAGCAGTAAAGGATTGGTGCAGGGAGCTAGCTGCTTTATATAAGAAAACTATTTTTTCCTCCAAATTGAGTACTTTACTATCACCTTATGAATAGATCTCGAGAATAAAAATAGCACATAGTCAAAATGTTTCTGAAAATCTCCCAAATTGTTCATAATGGTTCTTATTTTTTTCAACCTCCTTCCGTAATAATGTGGTTATAAATACAGACAAGTGATGAAGCAACAAAAATGGGCATGATGACTTGCCCTCCTTTCCACTGGCAATGCTATATTTTTATGTTTATCTTTCAAGATTATGTAATTCAAATGCATATATGATACAACTTCATTTTATTTCAAATTCATCCCCCTAAGGTGAGAAAGTTATCAAGAGATGAAGTAAGATAATATGAATCAACTATTTTTTTTTTTTAACTAGCATTATTGCAGAATTTGAACAGGATAGAACTTGAGGTAGCAGACTGGTGAGAAAGCCAATACCACTGTCCAGTGAAGATAAGACAAGAAAAAATGTAAGCCTACATAGAATTTGTAAGAATACAGAATAGGGTACATATTGAGATTGTGGAGTAAGTTTCTCACATAGTTGAAGGCCACAATACCTAAGAACTATTAACAGATGTGTAAATTGTACTATATGCCTTATCCCAAGTCTCCTGGAACCCAGATTCTGAGGAAACACTTGGAGGAAACTACTTCACCTAAGGCAGCAGTACAACGTGAGTAAGAATAAGAAGCCAGACAGAAAAGGTAAGGGCAACAGTGTTCATGTTGGTCATCAGTTAAGCAAATACTACCATGGCTCAGTCTTTCCAACATAAATGTTTCCAGAATGTTCTAAATGTTATCACTGAGGATTCTAGTTCTTGATGATTAGAAAAGGGAGAAGAGGCAATATACTTGCTGATATTTTCCCCCCTTCTGTCTTCCTTTGTTTCAACACTGAGAAAATACAGCAAAATGCGTGAGATGTAACTAAAGTAGTGGTGGAGGGAAATTTACAGTTACAAATGCCTCTGTCAGAAATGAAAATGGAGGGGCCGACAGAGAGTGTGGAGACTAAGGGGCTGGATCCCATATGGCCAACTGCACGGTTCAGTTCGAGTCCTGGACCTGGTAGCTTGAAAAACACATCAAGCACATGTGCATGTAAGCCCCAAATCCTGAGAGGAGAATGGAGGGAAAGAGATTGTGGCAGCCATCAACCTGGGGGAGTGATTTCAATTTTTCTCTTTCTCTTTGTGTCTCTCTGGTGAGCATGTGCACCTTATGGCAAAAAAAAAAAAAAAAAAAAGGAGAAAAAGGGAATAAAACCTAAAACAAGTGAATAGAAGATAGCAAGGTGGTAGAATTAGATCCATGTCTATAAGCAATCAAAGTGAATGCAAATCCACTAGAAGAAGAAGGGAGAAGAAGATTGAGGACCTGGACAGTGGTTCTCTGGCAAAACGTGATGCTCTGTGAGGCTGAATCAGGAAGATTCTGCTGGGTTGCTGTTCAGTGACCTCCCTAAGTACATTGGGCACATTTGTACTCAAGATCCAGGCTTGGCTAAAGCTGGGGGGTGGATTGTAGTGTTGGGGGTGCTTTCTCTTTCTCTTTGCCTCTCTTTATGACTCTGTTACTCCTGGAAGTAAAGAATAAATACACATTTTTTAAAATGAAGTTATATCTCAAATAAGTAGCCTAACTTTTAAAAATGAGAATATATCTCAAATAAATAGACTAACAGGGAGTCTGGGACAGCAGGATTTTAACATGGTGTTAAAATACTTTGAAAATACTGTTGAAAATACTTTCCTCTATCTCTCTCCATCTCTGTCCTTTCCACCTCTCCATTAAAGAAGAAGGAGGAGGAAGAGGAGAGGAGAAGAGGAGGGAGGAGGAAGGAGAAAAGAGTAAGGAGGAGGAGTAAAAGGAAATGAGGAAGGCAGAGAAGGATAGAGGAAGGAAGGGAAGAAAAGGTTAATATAACTGTAGCAATTAGGGACATTTGCTTAGTAAATACAGTACTTCCCACAAAGAAATGCCTAAGCCCTGGGGCCAGCAGTTAGTGTAACGGCTCTGTCTTTGGATTTCCATGTAGTTGACCGCAGTTTGAGTCCTGGACCCGGTGGCTTAAACTCATGCCAGGTGCGTGTGCGTGCATGCCCAAGATCCCGAGAGGAGAAAGGAGAAGAAGGGATTGTGGCGTCCATGGCCATGCCCCCTGGGGGGTGGTTTCTTGCTTTCTGTCTTTCTGTCTCTGACTTTCTGGTGAGCGCATGCACCCTATAGCAAAAATTTCTCCAAAAAAGAGAGAGAAAAAAAAAAAAAAAGCCTAAGCCCAGGTGGTTTCACTGGTGAATTTTACCAGATATTTAAAGAGAAATTTACACAAAATTTAAACAAAAGTTTCAAAAACTTTTCCAGAGAGATAAGTATAGGCAACACTAAGCAATTCAATCTACTACTCATATTTGCTTGATACCAAAACTATATAATATATGAAAAGAACAAAAAATATAGACAAATAGTCCTTTAAAATATGGATATAGGGGCCAGCAGGTGGCATGATGGTTAGAGGTGCTGGATTCCCACATGGCCAATCACGGTTCGAGTCCTGGATCTGGCAGCTTGCTTTCTCACTTTCTCTCTCTCTCTGTCCCTCTCTGGTCAAATTGAAATAAACAACTGAATAAAAATAAAGAAAGTTAAATAAAATAATTTAAAATAAAATATAGATATAAACATTTTTCAACAATATCCTAGCAAATTAGGTCTAGTGAGTTGTTTTTTGTTTGTTTGTTTTGTATTGTTTTGTTTTTGAGGGGCAGAGTTATCTCTTACCTGGAGAATTCAGTCAAAAGAATTTTATTAATATCCTTAATCTGATTATCACTCACCATTAAGATTCATTTCAGTTAGTCAATTTGGATTCACTTTGATTGCCTGTAGACCTGGATCTAATTCTACCACCATCTTTTATTCACTTGCTTTAGTTCTTATTCCCTTTTTCTCCTCCCTTCATCTGGATTGAGATCTTCCCATCCCATTTTATTTTCTCCCTTTCTTCCAGTTCAGTATACTATCTTTTTATTTCACTTCTTTAAAAAATTGCTATAGAGTATGTGCACTCATTGGTGAGACAGAGAGAGAGGAAAAGTAAACAGCATCCCCTTGGAAGGATGGCTATGACATAATCTGTTCTCCTTTGAGAGTGTGGGCTTGCAAGCACATGTGCCCAGCATTTTTTTATTTTTAAGCCACCAGGTCTGTGACATCTAACCATGTAGTCAGCCAAGTGGCATCCAGTTGCCTTAACTACCACACCAATAGCTGGACCCTACAATAGTTCTCCTATTGATGAGTAGCTTAGAATACGCATATTGAACTTAAACTCAAACTTTTACCTTTTTCACAAATAACCTTGGAAAAATTTAATTCCAGCCATCTCCCTAACTTACATGCTACATGTGTCCAATATTCTACATAGTGATTTTTAAACCTATAAATTACAGACATTGTTTGATATGAGCATTGACTAATAAAATACTTTTCAATGCATAATAGTCTCCATCCATTCTGTTTAATATAACAGCCATTAGGGATACTGGGCACTTCATGAGGCCAATACAACCAAGCAAATGGATACCTGGTTTTCTTAAAATAGCCATTTCTGCCTAACTGGCTGCCTACCAAACTGGATAGCAGTATTAAGCAACTGACATTTCTTCTGATTCAAAGCATTTCTCTTTTCTTTGCTCATCATTTGTTTAAAAAAGAATTATCTATTTAATTGCATTTATTGTTGTTATCATTTTTAAATTCGCTATAAGAAACAGGTGCTCACCAGACAGAGCCAGAGAAAGAGAATGAAAGTGAAAAAGCAAGCTGTGAGGTCTGGGATTCAAATGGCAGTTGGCCACGTGGGAGTCCAGTGCCTTCACGACCATGCCAACTGCTGACCCCACGCAATTTCTTTTAAAAATAATTTTTCTTCTTTTTAAAAAGAATTTTTTATTTAACCTTATCTATTTGTTTATTTATATTTGACCAGAGAGGGACAGAAAGAGAGAGAGAGAGAAAGTAAGAAATCAAGCCAGCCGCCAGGTCTGGGACTCGAACTGCAGTAGACCAAGTGAGAGTCCAGTGCCCTTTAACCACCATGCCACCTGACAGCTCCAGAATAATTTTTCTTCTTCAAGGTCATCTTCTCAATAGCTGGAATGAAATGATCAATTTTTCGGCCAGCAGAAATAACTGTTAAAGACACTCACTGAAGATAGAATTCAATATTTATGATTCTACTTTCTTCTCAGCATGCTTCATTTTTCATTCTTTCATTGTTGCTATTTAGGAATCAGCTGTCAATCTGCCTTGCTTGACAGGCAGATTCCCTTCTTCCCTGGCTCAGGGCTGTGATGATAAGATTTGGTCTTCACGCTTAAAGAGTGATTTGTAAATATCCAGATGTGTGTGTGTGCATCTTGCTTGGAATCTGTTGAGAGTTCTGTGTCATTTTCATTCCTGGCTCAGGGCTTCCCGAATCTTCTCATGCAATTGTTACAGAACATCCAGGACAAAGACTCAGTCAGATCCTGTGGCCAGGCCTTCTGCAGGGCAACCCCACAGAGCTGGAAGCCTCCTTGTCTGCTGCTGTGTCTGGATTCTGGGCCCTAGAAACTTCTGGAGACTTCTCCCTCAGGGACTTGGCCTTGTACCTCACAGCCTTCCCTCCCCTTTGTACTGGGATTTCTTTTGTGTTTTCTTCTTTTTCTTTTTTGAGGGCCTATCAGCCTCTGAACCTTGAATTTTACCAGCCCAGGCTTAGGAGTAGATTCTCCATCCAGGCTCTGCAGGTAGGCATCCTTGGGGAACAGGGAAGTCATAGCAAGAAGAGTCAACCAGGGAGACATGAGAGGCCACAGCTGCATGGCCACACATCCTACAGCCCTGTGGCCTGCTAGCCAGAACCAGTTAGACCACTGAATTTTTTAAAAGATTACGTAGCTGAGCAGGTAGGAATTAACCTAGGAATTCAAAGTTGGTTTAACATCCAAAAGTTAATTAATATATTAATACAATGAAGATCCTAAATCATATGATCATCTCATTTGATCATAGAATTTAGTGGAATTCTACTCTTTCATGATTGAAAATACTCAGCAAGCTAATTTAGAAATTAATTTCTTCATTTCGATAAAAAATACAAAAACCCACAACTAAAGTCATATTGAGTGATAAAGCACTCAAGGCCTAATATTAAAAATGAGCTGATTCTCAAAGATGAATGATCTTGTCATTTTTATTCTGCATTGTACTGATGATTTTAGATAGGCAATTAGGCCAGGAAAATAAATAGAAAATACCTATATTGGAAAGAAAAAAGCAAATTACTTAACATAATAAAAAAACATTAAAAAATTGAGAATTCAACAAAGTTGTGGATACAAAACCAATATCAATTGCATTTCTATATAGCAGTGAGACAGCCTGAAATGAAGTTAAGAAAACAATTGCATTTTTAATAGCACCCAAAAAAGTACTTAGTAATAAAGTTAACAAATAAAGTACAGGATTTATAAACAAAAAACTGTAAAACAATAAAATAAACTAAAGAAGAGCTACATAAGTGGGACAACATTCTAAGCCATTGAAAGGCTTAATAGTGAAATTACTATATTCCCTAAATTCATATGCAAATTCAACACAATCTTTTTCAAAATTGCAGCAGCTTTTTTTAAAAAAAGAAATTACACACTGATTCTAAAATTCATATGTAATGTCTCTTTCCATGTCCCCCATACTTCTCCACTTAACCTCAAATGACAAGATGTCATTCTCTTTCATATGGCAAATTAAGAAAGACCTCATAAATGTAGAGAGTCAAAGAATTACTACTGAAGACTGGGAAGGGTGAGGGCTGGAAAATAGAGGGATGTTGACTAATGGAAAGAAAATTATACATGTTTAAGGAAAAATTTCTAGTGTTATAAAATGCATTAGGGAGCCTTTTGTCTGGAACCTCCATCTTCCAGTAATTCACCAAAATGACGAACACAAAGGGAAAGAGGAGAGGCACCAGATATATGTTCTCTAGGCCTTTTGGAAAACATGGAGTGGTTCCTTTGGCAACATATATGGAAATCTACAAGAAAGGTGATATTGTAGACATCAAGGGAATGGATACTGTTCAAAAGGAATGCCCCACCAATGTTACCATGGCAAAACTGGGAGTCTACAATGTTACCCAGCATGCTGAGGGCATTTTTGTGAACAAACAAGTTAAGGGCAAGTTTCTTGCCAAGAGAATTAATGTGTGTATTGAGTGTACTAAGCATTCTGAGAGCAGAGATAGCTTCCTAAAACCTGTGAAAAAAAATGACCAGAAAAAGAAGGAAGCCAAACGAAAGGTACCTGGGTTCAACCAAAGCGCCAGCCAGCCCCACCCAGAGAAGAACACTTTGTGAGAACCAATGGAAAGGAGCCTGAGCTACTGGAACCTATTCCCTATGAATTCATGGCATAATGGTTGTTAAAAATAAACTAATCTGTGGTCTATAAAAAAAAAGCAGTAGGGAGAAGATAACAACTTACTCTATATCATCAACTGTATCAAATTAATAATTGCTGAAAATTAAGCACATTTGTACATTAAATTAAAGTCCCATAGAATTAAAATTAGAAAATTTAATCTCTTGATAGTAGGATAATTGTTAGGTGTCCTTTTTGGCAGTACTTTAATATTAGGATGGTTTAATATTAGGATTCCATTGAGACACTAAATTATAATTTTTGTGTCTATTCTTTCATATATGGAGAATGAATGAATTGTACTGGCTAGTAAGTTAAAAGCTAACTAAATAAAGATGTGTATTTTCCTCCTCCCTGAAGTTTTCCTATCATGTCCTCATGGGAGGGAAATTGGCATATAGTAAAGAACTCAAGCCCCTACCTGTTTATTATGATAGAAAGCAAGGCAGAGAGTTCTTTTCTTTTCTCGTCACTTGGTGTTGGCCAGCAATAACAATAACTTCAGGGATTTAAGGCCAGACCAAAGCAAGGGTTAGTATTAGAACAGGGATGTTGAATTCTTCGTATCCATGCTGCCATTCCTTATCTCTGTGTCAGGGTAGACATTGCTAATTCATGTCAGAACTCTTACCCACTAAACTTCGAAATCTTTTTTAGCAATGTGATCTTGAGAAAACACCACCACAGTTTATACTGATATTAAAACATGCATGTTTTGGAGCCAGTAAGTGTCATGGTTAAGTCACTATATTGCCACATGGACGACCACAGTTTAAGTCCCCGACCTGGTGACTTGAAAATCGCACTGGGCCTATGTGCATGCATGCCCCAAATCCCAAGAGAAGAATGGAGGAGAAGGGATTGCAGTGTGGCCATCCCCCCAGGGGGTGATTTTTCACTTTCCCTTTCTCTGTCCCTCTCTGTCTCTCTCTGGTGAACACATGTGCTCTATGGCAAAAACCTTAAAAAAAGTATGTTTCCAGGTTTTGTACAGATTCTGGTATGAAGAATAATACAGTTAAGGTAAGGTTAGAAATTATCCTTAGCATGCAAATAAATGTTATTCCTAGGATGAGAGATTTTAACTCAATTTAGCATTAGCATGAAGGTTTGAGTTAAGATTAGTGCTAGAATGCAAGTTAGATTTTACATGCTGCAATTATAATTTCAGGCTAGTGTGATATCTTAGAACTTTTTTTTTTAAGGTTTTTGTCATAGGGTGCATGGGCTTGCTGGAGAGGAGAGAGACTGAGAGACAGTGAGAGAGAAAGTGGAAATCATCCTCCAGGGGGGGATGGCCATGCAGCAATCCCTTCTCGATTCTCTTCCTGGTATTCTGAGCATGCATACACATGAGCCAGCATATCAAGCTGCGGGTCCAGAACTAGAACCATAGTTGTGGGAGTCTAGCACCGTAACCACTACCAACTTGCTGGCCCCTAGAACTTTTTACCCAATATTAAAAAGGATGAAGTTAGAATTGAATGTGTTTACTGTGATAGCCAGAGTTAGATGATAAACTTAAAATATGGTAAAATCTCTCAAAGCACAGTTATTTCTTCTCATTATTTATTTTAAGCATGGATTTTGAAAAACTAGGAAGGAAATAACTAAAAAAACCTCTTAATAACTAAGTTCTTAACTTGGTAGAGTTTTATTTTGTAAGTTATTTTATAAAATGCAATTTTATTATGAGTTAATTTTATATTTGACTAGTAACATGTGTTAGGCTACTTAAGAAAGTCATTGCAAAAGTGTTTAAAATATTTTTAGTTAGTATATTTTAGAACAAATAAATCAAGTGCTCAAAAGCTACTAATAAGATGACAAACAAAAAAAACTAATCAATGTATACAGCGAAATAATAATGAGACACACTGAATAGCTACAGTTGAATTAGGATAGATGAGTTATTTTTCAACCACCATGTAAAATTTACATTCTCTGAACATTGAGGACATGACAGTAACACATTGTACACGCATTGCTGCTCAACTCCACCAACCTTATCCAATTTATCATTTTTGTTTCAAAATAGAAAGCAGAAAATGCCTTAGATGTAGTGTATTAGGAACCAAGCCAAACAGGATAAAAATTTAAATCCCTTTAAGAAATTTCTCAGTTTAAACTGTAAAGAAAAAAAGAAACTGACTTACAAACACAGTGCCATCAGATCAGTACAGCTTGCTTTTTTGTTTGCTAACTCTCTCTCTGCCGATTTTCCTGTTTTCCAGAAGGCCTTAACACAAGGTAAAATAAATGTAATTAATTTTCAAAAATAAAATGAAATCATTTTTAAAATAGAGACTGAAACACGTTAAGAATAAAATATGTAAGTCAAAACCAGGGAAAAATGATAATAAACAATGCATGTCATTGGATTTACTACGTTTAGATGTGCTACAAATTGATCTTTGATCTCCCTAGTTCCAAACATAAAGAGAAAACCAAGATACTATGAATTTTGAAGTGTTCATAATTTATTTCAGACAGATATAATTAGACATAATATATTGTCAAAACATCACCAGTTACTCAATGAATTAGTGAACAATCATTTAAAATCTTCCTCTTTTTTAATTACTCTTTGTGCGTATCTGCTTGCATATGTTAAAAAGTGGAATGATCAAATAACTTTTATCACTTATGCGATGGAGCTTTAAAAGTTTGTAAAGGGCTAATGTTGTACAGTGGTCAAGCTCTATCCATGGAAAGCAGGATTCCACATGGCTGACTGTGGTTTGAATTTTGGGCCTATTGCTTGAAAAACATGATGAACAGGTAGGAGCATGTTCAAAATCCTGACAGGAAGGAGAAACGAAGGAAAGAGGAATGCAGTGTGACCACACCCCATGATGGGATGCTTTCTCTCCCTCTTTCTCTGGCAGCATATGAACCCTCTGACAATTATTATTATTATTATTATTATTATTATTATTATTATTATTTTGAGAGGTTTTTTTTTGCTACAGGGCGCGTGCGCTCGACAGCCAGACAGAGAGAGACAGAGAGATAGAAAGTGAGAAATCACCCCCCCCCCCCCCCCTGGGGGGGATGGCCACGCCACAATTCCTTCTCCTCCATTCTCCTCTCGGGATCTTGGGCACGCACGTGCACACACCCGGCATGAGTTTAAGCCACCGGGTTCGGGACGCGAACCGCAGTCGACTACATGGGAGTCCAGCGACATAGCCATTACGCTAACTGCTGGTCCCACAATTATTATTTTTTTAAAAAAAAAAGAAAAAACAAACAAAAATATGACAAAATTAAAGTGTAAGTTTATTGTATTTGCTTATTATTTGGTACAAACTTTTTTTAAATTCATGCATAAATTCTTTGAATATGGAATTTTTCATGAATGTTTAAAAGATCTCTTGTATTTCTCTTTAAAAAAATCTTTGGTTTTAAGAGGAAAGTTATGGTGAAGCCTTAAGAAAAATAAGAAGCTACTGCATGAGAAATCTATTTCTAGTATTGTAAACTTTCAAGAGCATACAAAATAGTATCAAAGGCAAATATTCATGTCAAACAGTATGTAAAATCTAATAATTCTCAGCAGGTGATAGAGGCAATGCACAGGAAAACAAAGGTGACATAAAATATTACCAGGCACATTGTAAGTGTGACTAAACATTCTCAAAGTTATTTAGTTATGTAATCATGTATAGTAGAAAACAAAAGAGTTCTCAATACTGGATGTTGATTGTGGTAAGTCGATTTTCACCAACTTCTTTTCTTCTTATTTGCCCTCATACTTTCATACTTATAGTATTTGTTGGCACTGATTATCCCCAGTGGAGATAGCGATAGAAAGCTTAGTGGCACAAGTGTAGAACCTGAACTCTTGCTTTGGCATTGTCACAACTAGCCTTTTCACTTTGTCTGTTTCATCTCATTTTCCCCGTCTTCTAGTGAAAAATTGATGACCTCTAAGTTCACATATCATATTGATCTTCTAGTAGTTATATGATCTATGGCAAATAACTTCGCCTGTTCTGTAACTCTTTATCTGTAAAGAAATTAACTCAAAATATCCTACAATTGTTTTTGAGGATTGAAAAAACTAACATCTAGAAAACTGCCAGGGTATCTGGGACAGAGCATATGCAAGATAAATGTGATTTTCTTTTCTTTCACCTTTGCATTCTTCTTCCCTTGTAATCTCTTCCAGCTCTAAAATGTTTGTTTACATTTTAAGAAATTCAGATGCAAACTTAATGCTTTACCAGCATGGAATACAAAATTTGAGGTCATCTGGAAAGTCACAGTGTAGTTTTCTATGTTTTTCTATGCAAAAATGCATCATGACTTTCCCATTGACCCAGTAGTACCAGACTCATTTTAGTGCACAAGTTAAATTACACCACGATCTCATCTGACTAATGATGAGAATGTTGGTTTTCACTTAGAAGCCCCCAGTTCCAAATTCTTGAATTCCAGGAGCTAAATTTTCTCAAAGAAGAAAAATGAAAGAAAGAAATAGATGGGGCCAGCAACTGGCATAGCGGTTATGTTGGACTCCCATATAGCCTACTGGGATTTGAGTCCCAGACTAGGTGGTTTAAAAATCACGCCAAGTGCGTGTGTGTGCACCTAATATCTGGAAGGAGAATGGAGAAGAAGGGATTGCAGCATGGCCACCCACCCCTGGACAGGGAGAGGGAGGGTGATTTCACTTTCCCTCTTACTGTCTCTGTCTCTCTCTCCAGCGAGTTCATGCACTCTATGGTGAAATTTTCTTTATTAAAAAAAAAAAAAAAGAAAAAGAGATAAAGAACTTTATCCACCCAGTTCATTAAATTCTGTGTGATTTCTTGAGTATAACTGCCACACGGCCACTGAAAACTACCACATCCTCTCAGATAAGGTTAACCAAGGTGTACACTACCTTCTCTGGCTATGCAAAGGAATATTTGTGTTAATACATATGTATGTGATGTTGAAGGACAGCATGGAACAGAAGAGGGAATCCCATCAGTCCAGTTCAACAATAGCTTAATAATGGTGTCTCTCTCTTCATATATATATATATATATATATATATATATATATATACACACACACACACATATATATAAATATACATATATAATATGTACATATATAATGCACACACATATACACATATATAATACAATTTATAGTATATTTAGTGAATCTACTCTATTTTTTTGAGAGAGATTTTTGCTATAGGTGCATGTGCTTGCCAGAGAGACAGAAAGACAGAAAGTGAAAAATCACCACCCCCCCAAGGAGGAATGGCCATGCCACAATCCCTTCTCATGCGTTCCCTTCTCAGGATTTTTGGGCATGCATACACACATGCCTGGCATGAGTTTTAAGCTGCTGAGTCCAGGACTTGAACCATGATTGACTATGTGAGAGTCCAGCAACATAACCATTACACCATCTGCTTGTCCCAGTGAATCTACTTTCTAAGTGTGTTCTCATACACCTGTGCATCCTCACAGTCAATTTCTAAAATATGGCAAAGAGTGGCAGACTGGTTGGGTTAGAGAGAATTTAAAATATGGAAAGACTATGCCTGGAATTGGCCTTTCTTTAAGACAAATATTCACTTTTTATGCTCACTGTTAGTTTGGCATGTCTAAGTTTTTGTGATATGCCCCAAAGTTGGATTTTCATATCCACCACTACAATGAGCAGCAATATAAGGTCAGGTGTGGTGAATGATAAGTTGAAAACTTTATTGCTCTTTCCCATAATCTATAAACTAATAGAAATCCTCTCAGACCACCTGATCCTTGCAGCCAGGCCCTTCCAGTCCTGATCTTCTACCTCAGCAGAGAGGGTAGCAGAAAGCTACTTTGTCACTGTGTCATTACAGCATGCAAAATTAATTTTCTCTTATCTTACTCCCATGGCACTCAAAAGATAATCACAAAAGGGACCAGCAGTTAGTGTAATGGCTATGTCGCTGGACTCTCATGTAGTCCACTGCAGTTTGCGTCCTGACCTGGTGGCTTAAAACTCACGCCAGGCACGTGTGCGTGTGTGCCCAAGATCCCGAGAGGAGAATGGAGGAGAAGGGATTGCGGCGTGGCCATCCCCCCAGGGGTGATTTCTCGCTTTCTGTCTCTCTGTCTCTCTCTGTCTGTCTGGCGAGCGCACATGCCCTATGGCAAAAACCTCTCCAAAAAAGAAAAGATAATCACAAAAGAAGTTCTGCTTGATTTTGATGTTTATTGGAAGAGATAGACTACTAATTTTATCATTTTGTTACACATATAAAAGGAAATCTCAATATATTCAAGTGGCTATCTCTCTCATGATGGTCATTACAAGACTGATGAAAAAGGTCTCATTTTATACCCCATAGCAGAATCTAAACAAAAACTTTTTTCTTGTATTCTTATCCCCCTGAACTTCTCTGGCATCTCTGCCTCTTTCAGATTCTACTTTGATGTTCCCATTTCAGAAATCCCTTTGGAGAAGGGAAACTCTTTTGGCTCTAATGAGTGTACTGAAATTGTTTTTCCAAGAATGATTAAGGCATTCAAACTTTATATGGTAGTAGTAATTGCTCCCCACACTGCCCTAGCAAGGAACAGAGCTGTTGGGAACAGCAAATGCTGCAGTGTTATGTAAGAACTTATTATCTCCTTTGCTCCTCTGCCTTCTGGCTCCCAAGACAATAATGGGCTACAGTGTGCACCTAGGATAGAATCTTGATGCCATTTAAGGATATGCCACAAGATAAGCTGCAGAAAGGAAATAAAATGTCATCTAGAAGTGGAGAGACAGAAATAAAGTGAGGGATACCATAGGATGTAGGCTGAGTTCATAGCTGCCCCAGTTGCCAAAAATTACACTCTCATGACAAAGTAAATTGTCAGCTGGTAAATATTCCGGAATCATTTACTTTTGCTACCAAATCACTCTACTTCTGCATCACCTGAAGCCCTGTTAAGCAGAGGTTTTCTCTTTCTCTTTCTTTCTTTCTTTCTTCTTCTTTCTCTTTCTTCCTTCTTCTTTCTTCTTTCTTTTTCTTTGAAGATAGGTGGAATAGAGAATTAAGAGAAAGAATCGTTCAGACACTTTGAAATGATGTAGTGGAGATATCTACTCCAGCAATTTGTACTCAAATGATGAAGATAAACTATAAGACTCTATTATAAAGTACCATAGACTCATTAACAGTGATGAGGGGCAGCTTAGATGCTGGATTATTACAAAGCTCAAAACATAGGACTTGCAAAAAAAAAAAAAAAAGGAAGAAAACCTCCTGCATGGTTGACAGTGGTTCAAGTCCCGGCCTGGTGACTTGCTTTCTCACTTTCCTTTTTTCTCCATGTGTGTCTCTCTCTTGTCATATTAAAATATGATAATAATGACAAATGGAGTTAAATAAATAATTAATTCTTTACCAAAAAAAGCCAGAAAACCACACCATATGCCTTTTGAATAAAAATGAATTTAAATCATGATTTTGATTAAAAGGTCAACATATATACACACATACATATACATATATATATACATATACATATACATATACACATACACATATGTAATCTATCTATTCCTATAGCTATACAAACACACACACACACACTACTGAAGCCAAACTTTCTCAGAATAATTTGTATCACCATAAGCATGTGGAATACACCCTGACATTCTGTATTCTATTTTTATTTTTCCTTTAAGGGTTTTTTTTTGAAACATTAAATAGATTTCACAACTCACTAATTGGTTGCTGCTCTTATCTAAAACATAATTATGTACATGCTATTGAACATGAAGTTATTAAGTATTGATATTCTTGATAGCACGCATGGGTAATGTTTATTGGTTTTATACAGGTAATTCTATAAAATCACAGAAAAAGAGATGCCTTTTTAGTTTGGATCCTAAAGAAAAAGTGACTGTTAACACGAGCAGTTGGAGAAATTCAATTTACCATCTTTTGGATCTTATAGCTCTTGAAGTTATTTACCAAAGCAGAGAAGGTTCTGGAAGAGACCATAAAATGTCATAATGGCTATGTCACTGGACTCTCAAGTGGCTGACCATGGTTCGAGTCCCAAACCTGGAGATTTGAGAGGCATGCTAAGCAGGTGTGCATGTGTGTCCAAAATCTTGAGAGGAGAATGGAGGAGAAAGAATTGCGATGTGTCCATGCCCCCTGGTGGGTGATTTCTTGCTTTCTGTCTGTCTCTCTCTGTTTCACTCCCTATAGCAAAACAAAAACACAAACAAAACCTCTCTATAAAAAGAGCATTCTGGAAAGTCAGGGTGTGAGAAAAAAGTAGGGCCAATGCATGGTTAATTTCAGGTTCTCAAGAAAGTAGGACCTAACATAGTCCGTAGAATAATAGAAATAAATACAAGTCCCATAACTAGAGTCCTATACAACGTATTGTCCAAACTAGTATGATAGCCTTGACTAATTACACTTTGGGGGGCAAAAAACATAAACACAGATCTATCATAGCATTTCAGGGAAACCTGAGAGTATAGTTTCTCTTCCCATAACTATTATATTTGAGAAGAAATGGAAAATGAACACACTAATAATGATCTGCAAACAAGGTGTTGGGGATCATGGTTATTATTTGCAAATAATACTCAGTGCCTACAAGCAAGCATAACAGAATCATGTTTGAGTCCTTGTGGATAATAATTATCATCAATTCCTTGTAAGGAAGATTTAGGGATAACCCTAAGATCCCTACGGATATATTATAGAGTGAACAGTTTTAAGTTCTCATTATAAACTAAAGATTTATTTCTGCCCAACAAATCATTTGGGTTTCTGGGTTGAGTAAATCCTACTAACTAATATGTAGGACCTAGCTTGCTTTAACATGACTTATTTAATGTTTTTTAGATGTGGTGAACAATTTCACTTTATGTTGAAGCTTAGTGTCAGAAAGTTGAAATTAAGAGTTAGAGGTTAGGGTTAGCAGTTAGCACGGAAGTTAAGGCACTAGATTCCACATGGCTAGCTTCACAGTTCAAGTCCTAGAGCAAGCACCTTGAGAATAACACCAGATGTGTGTGTAAGCGTGCCCAAAATCCCGAGAAGAGAGTGGAGGAGAAGGAATTGCAGGATGGCCATCCCCCCAGCGTGTTTATATCTTACTTTGCCTGTCTCTCTCTCTCTCTCTCTCTCTCTCTCTCTCTCTCTCTCTCTCTCTCTCTCTCTCTCTTTCTGGAAAGCACACACACCCTATAGCAAAAACAAAAACAGAAAAAGAAAGTGAGAGAAAGAGATGTTCACTAATCAGCATAATTATAGAAATAAATACATACCAATACATATAATGAGCAGGAGAACACTACCATACCCCAGAGGTAGATAAATTCAAAAGTGAATATGATGTTTGATTGAGAATCATCTTTGTGACTGGCATTGTATTAAGCAGTTTATGCATCTTAAGTAATTTGTTTTACATGTAATAAACTCAACTGCAGTCTATATAGAAAGATAGGGGCCAGCAGGTGGCATAGTGGTTAAGGTGCTGAACTCTCGCTTGCTCAACCATGGTTTGAGTCCTGGACTTGGCGGCTTGAGACTCACAGTGAATGCATGTGCATGTGTGCCCAAAATCCCAAGCGAAGAAAAGAGAAAGGTTTGCGGTGTGGTCATCCCCCCGGGGGGATAATTTCTTGCTTTCTGTCTTTGTCTCTTTTCTCTCTGGCTAGCATATATGCCCTATAGCAAAAATATCTCGAAAAAAGAATGAAGAAAGAAAGGGGAAAAGAAAGAGAAAGAAGAAGGAAAGGAAGAAAGAAAGAGAAAGAAGGGAAGAAAAAGACCAGAGAATTCCTTGAAGTTCCAAGGAGGCAAGTAATTTACTTAACTTTAATAGTAACTGATAATAGAGTGATGGAAACTCTGGTCTCTTGACTATAGTGTGTGGGTTTTATTTAGTATTTTAATGCTTCAGTGAAACGCTTCCTAGTTTGTTTATTTCTACAAAACCAGTCTCTGGGCTATTGGGTAACTTTGATCGAGTCTGAGTTTGGCGCCGTAATTGAAGTGCTCATGCTGGAGCTGCAGCAGAGTGAGGGCAAAGGGTACAGAGTAACGGAAAGAGTCGAGGTCACCCTCCTTTCTGTCATGTCTGGCTGTAGTTTCTCTGGAATGTATACAACTGTGAGAGATCATCTTGCAATCCACAGTCACCAAACCTAAGGGTGTTAATTTGGTACAGGAGAAAAGAGAACCAAGGGGAAAAAGAACATTTAAAGGACACAAAAATGGAAAATTATCTATTGATGATAGTGTGGACAATAATATTTTTAACTGCACTAATATACAGTGTATTCATGCCAGAAAAATTTATTTTGCAAGCTGTAATGATATACAGTGATTGAATGAATAAAACAATTTTAAATAATCTAAATGAAAAGAAAAGTATGGTGCAGAATTGAAATAAAAATGTTCGCTTTGTGTTATCTTTATCTAAGTGTCCAGAGGAAACAGATTCCTCTCTTGAGACAGCCTACTTCTGTTTTTCTGTGATAGAGAAAAAGTGGGCAAATAAAGGACCCAAAGATAGAAAAAGGGAGAGGTTAATATTCTTTATGTTCACCAGTCCCCCCCCCTCCCCCCCGTTTCTACAATGCATGCAGGTGACAAGAGGAAACTTTCTCCTTTGCCTGCCATTTCTCCCTCTCTTGGTACAATTTGAAATACTTCACTCAGAGATATTTTTCAGTTAAGATTGTACTCAGTTCACAGACTCTCCTCTCTACTAATACTTACACTCTGTTAACATACTGTTTTGGAGAAACAGAATACCCTCTATAAATGCTAGTTGCTTTTCTACAAAGTGCAAGGTGTTAATATCATGGATACAATAATTCTGGGGGAAAGAAAAAAATGTGTAGCTTATAATTTGGAGTCATTTGGCACCTCTGGGTCTATTCTGGGAAAATTGTTTAAATGAGACAATAAAAGGAAACCAATTTACAGCTTGAAATAAGCAGAGCTCATGTTTCCATATTGCTAAAAGGCAAGGTTAGATGAACACTGTAGAGTTATCATAAAATTTTTATCAAGAAGCTGCAGTAACTTTAATAATTCATTATTTTACCTTCTTACAAGAACTCGTCTATATGCCTTTAAAATGTTGTTTTCATTATCCCTGAAGAATTGGTTTTGAAAAGGAATCTTTCTCTAACTCTGTGGTGTCAAATCTATTATCAAGGAGTCATGATTAGTATAAACTAATTTTACCCCTCTTCTTTATACATCACTCAATTGATTATATTAACAAAGGCATCCTCTTTCTTGCCTACATCAACTTAATGGCATATTGAGGAAAATAGAAAATTGCATATTCAAATCACCCAGAGAGGCTTAAAGAACTTATAATGCATGAGCTGATATTTCTTATGAAGATCAAGCATGTATCTCTTTTCATGGACGAGAGAATCCCTTTTAATACCTTAATGAATGAAATTCTGTAGACTGCGAAATATATAATCTGTCAAGAACCTAACAATCCACCCTAGAAAGCATTTAGTTTAAAATATGGCAAAATTGCTTGATACCACATTGTCACCTCAACTTCAGCATACCAATAAATGATCAAATGTGGACATGGTTGTCCTATCATTCTCGGATGTAGAGAGAAACCACTGGTCCTTTGTTAGAGATCATTTAATTGCACAACACATCCACCTAGCTGTCATCTTGACTTCAGTGTATCTTGTCAGATTATCCTTTAAGACATTATCCAGTTTCTGATTTAGTAGGTGTCATAAAATGAGAATATGTCTCACAGTAGGGAGGAATGAAAACCCAACAATTATTAAATTTAAAAAAATACAAAGCTGGAAGCTTGAATTCATAATAAAATGTGCTGGCCTGAGCTTCCCATTCCTTGACTAAATGTTGGTTTTGAAATGTATTGAAGATTCTAACATCCATGCCATGGTCTGATAATTTCCAAATTATGGATTTTTTTTTTTTGAGAGGTTTTTTGCTATAGGGCGTGTGCACTCGCCAGACAGACAGAGAGAGACATAGAGACAGAAAGCGAGAAATCACCCCCCAGGAGGGATGGTCACGCCGCAATCCCTTCTCCTCCATTCTCCTCTCGGGATCCTGGGCACGCACGCACACGCGCCCGGCATAAGTTTTAAGCCACCGGGTCCGGGACACGAACCGCGGTCGACTACGTGGGAGTCCAGCGACATAGCCATTACACTAACTGCTGGTTCCCCAAATTATGGATTTTAAAACTTAATTACTGTGGAGAATAACAAAAAAAAAAAAAAAAAAAAAAAAAAAAAAAAAAAAAAAAAAAAAAAAAAAACCAAAACAATGCAACAGTAACAGGTTCTGTGGCTTCCTAAACTGGTGATGTACATAATTAGCAAACTGATGTTTATGAAAAATAAACATTTTTCATTGAAACATTATATATATCAAATAAACCCAGAGTATCATTTATGATAGAAACAAAATTTTTAAAAATTTTTCTCCTTATGCAAAACCATAGGAACCAAGAGTTTTCAACTTACATATTAAATCTTGAATTGAAAAATACAGAGATGGTTAGCAAAATACTGGCCCAAGTCCTGATCTATTAACCTTAACTACACAGTATTCTGGACATAATTTGATCACCTAATGAGCTGAACCTGCACAAAATGTCCAGCAAATTAAAGAACATTTATTGGAAGTGTGTAAAGAGGTAGAAAGTCACTGAACAAGTGTTCAGAGTTGTTTTTTTGTTTGTTTGTTTAAAATAAATGGACTTTAGGCTCCATGAGAAAAACAAAGCCCATGTGTAGGCCCTGCCTTCAAGTCCATCCTCCTGTTAGCCACTTCCACACTGCACAGCTGATCTGGGAGAGAAACAAAGAAACATCTGGATGAGAGGAACCTTTCTATGGCAGCACTAAACCACCGAGCTCTCCTCAACATACTTCTGTCCAGAACCTTGTGTTCACCCTGAGTCTGACCCTGGTCACAGAATTGAGAGTATTAAAAAGTAATGTGCAGGGGTGTCGCAGTTGTGTCACTGGACTACCACATGGCTGACATGGGAACAAGTTCCAGACCTGGTGGCCTGAAGCTCACGCCAGGTGCATGTGTGTGTGCGAGCCCAAGATTCCAGGAGGAGAATGGAGAAGGGATTGAGGGCGTGTGGCCATTCCCTCTGGGTGGTGATTTCTCACTTTCCCTCTCACTGTCTCTGCCTTTCTCTCTCCAGAGAGTGCACGCCCTAGGGCAAAAACTTCTGATTAAACAAAAAAAAGCAATGTGCCACCTAAGTTAAAAAGAAGTGTATGTGTGATGTAAGAGAGAGAAAGGATACATGCATATATAAAAATTACTTTTGCTTTCATGTACATATATAGATATACTTATAGATTATATATTTATAAATATACAATGGGGTCTTAAAAATAAACGGAAAATGCCTATTATGAAAAATATGCATGGATTGCAAAATTTTTGAGCACCAAAATAAACTCATACTTTAGTTCATGAACTAAAGTTTCATGAACATTTTGAACTCCCTCTGATTTAGAGATTCTGTGTGTGCATGTGCATGTGTGTGTGTGAAAATGTATAGAAAGAGAAAGAAAAAAGGCCTTTGATTTTTCAGGTAAAATTTGAGCATCTATAAACCACCTGGATTCAAACCTGGCTTTATCACAAGGTCTCAATTTACTCATCTGTGATATTAACTTAATATTAGAACTTAACTTATAAAGTTATTATGAATATAAAATGAGATTAAACATTTAAGCTATGATAATAAACACCGTCTTTCAGGAGTCTTCTGATCTGCAAATAATAGAAGATGCTAGGTAGCATTTCATTTATTCATTCATTCATTCATTTACTCATATCTTCATTTATTATGTGATATCTGCTGTCGGGTGGGCAGTGTGCTTTGTACACGTTGAGCAGTAATGAACAAGGCAAACATGGCGTTAATGATCTTGAGTCCTGTAATTAGTAATAAATTACAGCAGATAAATATCTGGAGTACAAAACAATGTAGTATACAATTAAGCCCCTAGAAGAGAGGTGCTATGAGAGCTTAAAAAGGAGAGACCGAATCTGATCTACAAGCTCAAGAGAGAATTCTCCTAGGAAGGAAATTTTAAGCAAAGACCTGATGGAAAAGTCAGAAGTTTACATAGAGAGAGAAGATGGTTCTAGGCAGGGGAATTTGTGTAACTTCTGTAATGGGGAAAAGCATAGCATATTGAATGGATTGCATTGAAGAACTGCCCCAGGTAAAGCTGTATTGCTCTCAGGCAAGGCTTGCTCTCAGGCTCACATAGGGTTCGTGTATGTGCATGCCCAAAATCCCAAGAGGAGAATGGAAGAGAAAGGCTCGCAGCATGGCCATCCCCCCGCCCCGGGCGGGGGCGGGGAGTGATTTCTTGCTTTCTGTCTCTGTGTCGCTCTCAGTCTCTCCAATGAATGCATGCACCCTATAGTAAAATTCTCTCTAAAAAAAAAAAAAAAGAAAAGAAAGAAAGAAAAGAAAAGCCTGGGAAGTTAGTAGAAGTGGAGTAAAGTGGGTGTTTCAAGAGAGGTGGTAGAACCTACTTAATTAATAATGTCTTGATCCACACAGCCACCGAAGGAGAAGACTCTGGAATTTCTTACTGGTAAGGGTACTGGTAAGATTAGCCAGATTCCAAAAATTAACAAATGGCTGTGCTTCAGGATACATGGCAAGACCCTAGTACCCAAGAAGGACTACATTAGAGTTATAAAACACTGATACAAAAGTAGTCTCCACCTAGTTTTTGGTTTTAAAGCTGAGACCTGCTGGGCAAGAGAGGAGGGTGATCAGAATATACCTAAATGCTTAAATGCACATCCCTACGGTTAAGTGAAGAGGGAATGAGAGGAGCAGATAAGAGGCTCCACTGTACAGCGAGACTGGCTGGGATCAGATCCTGCCCTTTTCTTTAACTATAGGGCACGTGCACTCGCCAGACAGACAGAGATAGAGAGACAGCAGAAAGAGAGAAATCACCCCCCACGGGGGATGGCCACGCCACAATCCCTTCTCCTCTGTTCTCCTCTTGGGATCTTGGGCACGCATGCACACGCGCCTGGCTGAGTTTTAAGCCACCAGGTCCAGGACACGAACCACAGTCAACTACATGGGAGTCCAGCGACATAACCATTACACTAACTGCTGGTCCCAGATTCTGCCTTTTTGATTTACTTCTGGCCAGTTACTTAACTCTCCATGTCCCAGTTTTCCTCTCTGTAAAATCAAGATGATAATACTATATGTCTCATAGTGTTACTGAAAGGATAGGATGAGTGAATGATTTAGAATATTGCCTTGTGGCCAGCAGGTGGCATAGTGGTCAAGACACTGGACTGCCACATGGCCATCAATGGTTGGAGTCCTAGACCAGGTGACTTCAAACTCATGCTGGGCGTGTGCCCTCAGTCCCCAGAGGAGAATGGAGGAGAAGGCATTGTGGCATAGCCATCTCCCCTGGGAGGTGATATCTCACTTTCTCTCTGTGTCTCTCTGTCGAGTGCACATGCCCTGCAGCAAAAATATCTCAGAGGGAGAAAAAAAAAAAAAAAAAAAAAAGGAAAGAAAGAAAAAAATTGCCTCATACATGCCAAGAGATAAGTAAATGCTAGCTCTTATTAATGTTTTGACCCCATCAACTGATGGGTCTACAGTTACTCTACCTGAATCACAATGAACTTATGAGATCAAGGGGGTTAACTCTGAAGATGGATGGCCCAAGGCCTATAGCTGAGCAGGGAAGGTTAAGCAAGGCCCATGAAAAGAAGTACTAGAAACATATTCAAGAGAGAAATTAATTATGAGGAGCTAAAAGAAAGGGTCAGGATGCTTTGCTTCCTGTTCCCAAGCTTTTCCTTCATTTAAGGGACTGCCAGGTATGAGGGATCAATCTTTGAGACAACCCAGTGGTTTGGAGACTGTGAGAATGGGGAGATAAACTGATGAAGAGAACTGGAGAGATGATTGCCTGTATTCTTTTACATGAAAAAGAAATGTAATCTCTTGTAAAAATTGATTTTATTCCTTCACGTTCAAGTTCCAAAGCACTTCCAATTATCTTGTATTTTTGCAGACCATAAAGCTCAAGATCTCAAGCTCATTTTAAAAAATACAATATTAATCCATTGTAAGAACTTTTGCAAAGGTATTGCATGTCAGGGGGCAAATTAGCAAAAGAAGAATGATTTCATAATAAGTCACATAGTTTTTATTTAAAGGAAAAAAAATTATACTTTGATCTAATATCTCCCTCTAGAAACTGCAAACCAAATTTCTTTTCCAGTTCCCCGAAGAGCATTTTCCTGCTTTAAAACACTTAGAAATCTAGCATTTGGTGTGTGGCTAGCTTTGCAGCACTAAGTAATGATTATTATTATTTGGAAATGTTAATTAAAATGACAACATTTTCTACAAATTTCAGCAAGAGACTTTTATGTCTGCCTTGTAGCTGCCGTTTGTCTTTTGCTTAAGAATCAGAGATAATATCTAGGTGGCATTAAGCCGGATCCATCAGCACTGTTGTCACAATAGATGGCTTTGGGTGCTGGTAATGGGCCTCTGAGCCATCAGCCTCTGGGTCACTAGTTCAGATATGGCTCAGGCTCAGAGTGAATGAGACTCATTATTCTCTCAGTGTTATGAAGAAAGTTCTCTAGGAGAAGACTGCAATGTCTGGCCGATATCTAGGACAAAGGAGTTCTAATTACTGTGTTATATTATTTTAATTAGCTCTATTTTAAAACAATAATAATAGCTCTCTGGAAGTGAGACAAAGAAAACAATATATATCTTGTTTTTTTTAAGTGATAGAACTAACTCTACTAATGTTTGCAATTTCAAGTTAGGATAAGGATGGACATTTGAGCAAATAGATGCATTGGTCATAGTCTTAGTATCCTGCTTTATCTTCTCCATTGCTACCTACTACACACTAGGAAGGAAAGTGCACAGACTAAAATAAACCCAAGGGATATTGGTTAAGAACCATTATTCTTCACCTGACTGACTGGCAAAGTGTATTGGATTGAGATCACATTTAAGGAAATAAGTTGTGTCCTATATAGTTACTGTGAGACATTGATATGTATCTTGTTCTGCTCATCTATAAAATAAGAATAAAAATAATTGCACCAATCCCTAGGCTTATTATGAGTACTGAATAAAATAATATCTACAGAAAAATCTTAGTATTGTCTGCTTCTATAAAGAGATGATGAAAATACTGACAATGATGATAATAACAACTGAGTATTAGATCTGTTAGGTCAGTTTATGCATGTGTGGTAGGAAAATTTAAGGCTACTTAAATGGTTGAAGCAGATGTAAAACATTAGAGCATTAAAAAATCAATCAGTTACAGATACTTTATTTTTATTTATTGATTTATTTATCTTTGGAGAGGTTTTTGCTATAAGGTGTGTGGGCTCGCCAGAAAGACAGAAAGAGACAGAGAGACAGAAAGCGAGAAATCACCCCCCAGGAAGGATCGCCACACCGCAATCCATTCTCCTCCATTCTCCTCTCGGGATCCTGGGCACTCATGCATGCACAGCATGAGTTTAAGCCATTGAGTCCGGGACTTGAACCATGGTCGACTACATGCAAGTCCAGCGACATAGCCATTATGCCAACTGCTTGTGCTGAGTTAACAGATACTTTAAAGAAAAGCATATGAAAACCTATCTCACAGCTTGACCCATACTGTTATCCTGTAATGAGTGAATAATCTCCTTTCTCTGAAAATATGTTTGAATCCCCTTATGTATGCACACACTCGGTTCAAGGTGTGACATGCACCTAGGAGTTTTGAGGCCAGAACATTATGACAGAAATAACACTAAGTTCTCCATCTAAATGCCCATGACAAATTACAGTACTTTCACTTGCTTAATGTATGGTCACATTTGAAATACAATCAAGAGAAGTACGATGAAGAACAAAGATAAATAAGTAATAATGAAAAGAAGATTTTGACTTTTAGAACTCGGTGTTAGAAATATAAGAACTGAAATACCACTTGAGCCCAGTCAGAATGGCTAAAATTAAAAAAAATATATAAATGATGTAAGTGCTGGTGAGGCTGTGGTGAAAAGGGAACTCTCCTAGACTGTGGGTGGGAATACAACTTAGTACAACCACTATGGAAAACGATATGGAAATTCCTCAGAAACCTACAAATAGAACTACTATATGACTCAGTAATTCCACTCTTAGATACTTACCTAAAGAATAGAAAAAACCCTCAGTTAGAAAAACACTTACACAACCACATTTATTACAGCTTTATTTACAATTGCCAGGACATAGAATCAACCCAAATGTCTAAAAATAGATGAGTGGATTGAAAAACTGTGGCATATGAACTCTATGGAATACGACTCAACCATAAAAAACAATGAGACCCTGACATTTGGTACAAAGTGTATGAGTGTGGAGGATTTAATGCTAAGCCAATCAAGCTAGGGTACAAAATACAGGCTTTGTATGTCCCCACTCAATATATACTGAGTGCTACGTAGCAGAAACTGAAAATTTGGAAGATACAGTAGGAGGAAGGGCAACTGTAGACACTAGACCCAGTAAGAAGAGGGGTAATACATGGGTGGCTAGTGGAGGGAGGGAGAAAACAGGGGAAAAAATACAATACATTTAATTGACACAAAAATGAAAAGTTGGGACCAGCAGTTAGCGTAATGGCTATGTCACTGGACTCCCACATAGTCGACCGCAGTTCGAGTCCCGGACCCGGTGGCTTAAACTCACGCCGGGCGCATGTGCGTGCGTGCCCAAGATCCCGAAGGAGAATGGAGGAGAAGGGATTGCGGCGTGGCCATCCCCCCTGGGGGGTGATTTCTCGCTTTCTGTCTCTCTGTCTCTCTCTGTCTGTCTGGCGAGCGCACACGCCCTATAGCAAAAACCTCTCCAAAAAAAGAAAAAAAAATGAAAAGTTATTTACTGATGAAAATGTATATAGTAATGTCTTTGTCTTGAGTGATATGCACTGTATTCATGTTGGAACAAGCAATGTTGTACACTGTAAAGATATATAGTGATGAAATGTAAATTTAAAAAATCAACTAAAAATAAATAAATTGTTGAACAGACAGACACACTAAAAAAAAAAAAAAAAGTAATATAAGAACTGGAATTTCTTCCAGTTAACCTCACAGTCCTCTTAGGTGGGCTTCTCCCAGAAGCTTATCAGTATTAAGGGTTTGAGTACAAAGGATGTATAAAGAAAATGTGCCTGTAAGAAAGCATTGCAGGAACCAGCAGCTGGTGTAATGGCTGTGTCGCTGGACTCCCATGTAGTCGACCACGGTTCAAGTCCCGGACCCGGTGGCTTAAACTCACGCCAGGCGTGTGTGCGTGCATGCCCAAGATCCCAAAAGGAGAATGGAGGAGAAGGGATTTCACTGTGGCCATCCCCCCTGGGGAGTGATTTCTCGCTTTCTGTCTCTCTGTCTCTCTCTGTCTTTCTGGCAAGCACACGTGCCCTATAGCAAAAAAAAAAAAAAAAAAAAAAAAAAAAAAAAAAAAAAAAAAAAAAAAAAAAAAAAAAAACTCTCCAAAAAAAAAGAAAGCAGGGCAGGTGAAGGCAAGAAGCCAGACCAAGGTTATATTGTAGGGAAAGTTCTGAATTCAGCCTGTTGCTTCAGGGAGCTCTAGATAAGTCTTGTCAAACAGAACTTTGTATGTTGCTGAAAATGTTATGTGCCTGGACTGTTCAATATGCTAGCCACTAGCTGTGTGTGGTTAATGAGCACTTAAAATGTGCTAGTGCAGTGAGGAAGTGAATTTCAAATTTTATTTAATTTTTATTGACTTAAAGAAGCCACAAGTTCTGGGCAAATAGCTCTTAAGTATATATTCTACTTCAGAGTTATTATCACAACTCAAACAAAGAAACTGGAGTTTTGCATTCCCGTACTAGTCATGGTTATTGTCCGCCCAACACAAACTACCATATTGCTTTCAGCTGCCCCTTTGGCAGGTGATTTAAGTGTCTAAAGACAATGTTTGTGTTAAAACAATTAGCCACAAAGCAAGCGGAAACTGGACAATGGCCACACAGGACAGAAAATGGAGCAGCAGCCTAGTCTGCCATATCTGATGATCATTAAAATTTTTCTCTCAGCCACTCCAGGGATTTAATTGCCAAAACCATAGTTCTCTCAAGTGACTGAGCATTGGACCAGTGTTTCCTTGGCTGGCCACCTGGCTCAACCAGTGTAGATCTGGTTCTTTCTATACCACCTAACGCTGCTCTCACTAAAAGAAAGAAGAGTGGTGGATCACTCCCCCCAAGATTCCAGGCAGCCTCTCTCAACAAACAACTTATCACCCCCTACTCACATATAGGGTCTCTTTTCACCTCAGAACACTTAATTAGTTATTCTGTAATTGAATTCACTAACATATGAATGAAAACATTGAAAGTTTTACCTAGAAACAGATCTATCCCTTTAATGACTGACCAATATCAGAGAAATGACAAAGAAGAGCATCACTCAGCTAGTTAGAGCTAGTCTTCTGCCTAACAAAGACCTACTTTGAGAAGTTATGGGGCCATACACAATACTGATCGGACTATTTTAATCCCGGAAATCTAGCACATAACTATTGGTTTCCAAGTTTAAACTGGTTCACTGTAGGTGGGTGTGAAGTTTGGAAACTGCATGGGGAACCACAGTTTGGAAACCCCACAGGGGACCATACTATATGATACTATTTGGGGGATTGAAGAGCTAACTATTCTGATCATCAGACTCAAAATATATAGTTCATTGATCTTGTTTTTCTTCTTTGGCAAGGTTTTTATAAAGAAAAACAATGGAAGTTTTATATTCTGAACAAAATTCATGACCATATCATTTGTGATTAATATAAGCAAGAATGGTGGTGTTGAAAAAATATCTCTTAAAAAATACATATTTATTATTGCTTAGTTTCTGGGTGTCAAGAATCTAGGCATGGATTAGCTGATTCCTCTGGGTAGGGATTTAACAAGGCTACAACCAAAGAGTCAGCCAGCCTGTGTTTTCATCTGGGTGCTTGATTAAGAAAAATTTGCTTTCAAGCTCATTTATGTTATTAAGGGAATTAATTTTCTTGTGATTATATGCCTGAAGCCCTCAGTTTTTACTGGCTACAGGCTTAAAATCCTAAGATCCCTAGATCCCAGAGAGTGCTCTCTATACATGGTTCACAGCATGGCTATTTGCTTCTTTTAGAACAATAAGAGAATCAATCTATCTCTTTTTCACTCTCAGTCTGCCAAGACTTTTATAACCAAACTCAATCATGGAAATCACATCCCACTATTTTATCATACTTGGTTGTTGGGAAGCAAGTTACAGGTTCTACCCATCTTAAACATGAGGGACACTATTCAAAAGTGTGACTCAACAGAGGCTCCCTTATGAAGTATCCATGATACCTCCCCATTGCAATACTGGAGAATATATTTTTTAAAGACTATGAAAGACATTAACCCATTAAATTGTATCTACACAAAAAACTATAAATTAGATTAATTTGAATTTAATATCCACATACAAAAAAAGGAAAAAAAAAACCCACTGTTAAGCAAGGTGGTCAAATCCACTCTGGAAATTCACAATTATTAGCAAAGTTCAGAATTCAGAATTTTTGCTTTTCAGACCTGTGTTCTTTATGCCTCGCTTTGTTATAGCCTTCAGTGATTCCCAAATGTCAGTCCCTTGAGTACCTCCTTCAGAAATTTTGCCTATATTCAAACCAACCTATTTTAGATAGGTCAATTTTTAAAATAATAAGTAGTTTTTTGTTATTTAAATACATTTATTTTAATTGCAAGATTTGCATTGATAGTACACATGGAAGATGAGTGTCAGCTGGTGTAAATAAAGGGAATGCCGGCCCAGCTGGTGGCATGGTGAAGATTGCTGGATCCACATGGCCAACTGTGCATGTTGAATCCCAGACCTGGAAGCTGGACAAACATGCCAGGTAAGTGTTCATACATGCCCCAAATCCCTCACTGGAAAAACATGCCAGGTAAGTGTTCATACATGCCCCAAATCCCTTACCCCTCCCCAGTGAGCATACACACCTTGTAGCAAAAATTTTCTGAATAAATAAATGAAAGAAATGCAAAAATCATATAGAGCTATTAGTTGAATGTTGTTTGTTTTGTACCTACTTTCTTATTACACAACACTAATATATGTCACCCGAAAACAATCAATACAGATATGTCACAAAATACCTCAAAAGATATTTCACTCCTACTCCAAATTATAGCTGGAAAGGAAGAAGCCAAGGTCTATAGTATGGGTTTCTACTTTATAAGAAAGGTATTTTCTCTATATGGTGGCAAAGAGCCCACCCAGCACATGCTCCGATCACTCCTTCTGGCTGCCTCTGAAAGCAGCAGTAATTTGTCCTTAGGCATTTTGTGACACAGAGTGGAGGATCATCAATAAGGGAGAATGCAATTAGCAAATACAATTAGCTCTAACACATTTAAGCATGTCGGTTTTCCTCACTACCTCCAAAACTGCAAACGGCGCTATATGTATTTTGCCACGAATGCAATGCCTACATTGTGTTGCTTCCTGCTTCTTCCCATACTGTCTGTAGGATCCCTTCAAGTGCTAGCCTTCAAAAGTTTGGGAAAATGTCAGGGAGAAGCCTCAGCTTTATTTCGTTTCTTCCCATCCCCTTCCCACAAATAATTGGTCCCAACCCCCACCTCTCTAGAGATGGCTCTATTTCTGTTCAAATTCTCTTTAAAACACCTCCATAACCTGTAACACTTTTTCATATCCCTTTTTTTTATTGCTGCTTTTTAATGCAGATTCCCGCCACTGTATTTATTACTGAAATTTTATGCCATCAGGCTCACCATGGACTGCTAGGAATATGGTTCTCTAAAACAGCATACAGATTTTAAGTTCATATTTTGTCACAACAAATGGGACAGATGTGCTAATTCTATTCTCTTATCTTCACTGACGGGAAGTAGGTTCATAAAAAATAAATGTGTGTGCACAAATAGGGACAGAACAAATATGCTGCTTATGTATAATAAGCACGTTTGAATAATTAACCAACTCCAGCTAGTTTCTGCATAATTCGCCTCACCACTAAAGAAGCAAGGAAATAAATATTTGCCTGGGTTTAAAGAGAAAGCAGGAGCCCCACAATATAAGTACTTTATAGAAGATCAAGATGGGTCATTTTAATCAAAAATAGTAGCAACAGCTGCCATTTGCATTGGAAAGCCCTTCTGCATCCATGCCATGGTTGTATTTGATCCTTGGAATGACCTTGATATGTATTTGCTCAACTCATGACCTCTGAAATAAATCAAATTATCCATGGAAACCAGCTGAGATAACATCCTCTGGATGATTATTTGACACTACCATGCATTTTTCTGTTTGTCTATCACAGCTATTGCTCTTTGCCTGCATTATCTTGGACTGCAGATGTCCCAATCCCAGACACTGATGTCTGCTTCTGGAGCACATATTTCTTTCTTTATTTTAATTGTTGTAAAGCAAAAATTATAGATTTTTTTTAACAGACAACTTTATATTCTTTGGTCTGTTGAGTGTTTCTTCCCTTTGCCTCTCCCACTCATTCTCTACCACCCATTCCCTTCCCTTATAGTCTCTGGTATCTACACTTACTCTCTTTACTATCATATCTTTGAATCTTTTCACTCTAATTGTTGTTTCCTTGGCTGTGAAGAAGACTTTTAGCTTGATGTAATCCCACTTATTTATTTTTGGGATTATTGCCTGTGTTTAAGGAGTATTATTTAAGAAATATTTGCCTACTCCAACGACTTCAAGAGTTTCCCTATTCTCTACCAGTAGTTTTAAAGTTAGGCTTTATATTGAAATCTTTGATCTACTTTGAGTGGCTTCTGTTAATGATGAGAGATAAGAGTCCAGTTTCATTTTTATGCCAGTGGATATCCAGTTCTTCCAGCACCATTTGCTGAAGACTTTCTTTTCCCAATGCATAGTCTTGTGCCCTCTGTCAAAGATCAGTTTGCTGTATGGTTTGGAGATTATTTAAGGATTCTCTATTCCATTCTATTGGTTTATGCATCTATTTTTGTGCCAACTGTTTTGATCATCACCTTTTTTATGTTTCAAAGTTGGGTAGTGAGATGCCTCCTACTTTGTTCTTTTTTGGACAGTATTGCCTTGGTGATATGGGGTCTTTATGATTCCAGACAAATTGTTTTACTGTTTTTTTCTGTTTCGGTGAAAAATATCACTAGCAATTTGATTGGAATCACATTGCACATGCAAACTAATTTACTTTAGAACTAACATTTTGATTACATTGATTGTTCTAATCCAAGAACATGAGATGTCTTTCCAAATACTCTCTGAAAGAATCAGACGTTGCACCTAGATGCCAGCTTCTCATGATTCTGGAAGTGGTGTAATTACTCTCGATGAACTGATCAATAGGACAACGGTTAAGGTGGGTTGGAGGGAAAGATTACTGAAACAAGAAATTCCAAAACTACCTCCTAAGGGATTGACATACCATCCATCTAGATTGTGAAGTCACTAAGGGTGGAAAGGAATTCATGACAGAGAGGAAGACAGTGCCACGTGCTAAATTGTGAGTGAAAGTTCACAGATAAAAACAAAAAGCAAATTTACCAAAAGTTAAGTTGTAACAGCATGGACCTCTAAACAACTATAAGCTTTGATAGGTGTTAATAAGCAGTCCGGAAAGAGAAGTATGAAGAATTTATAGGTCATGAGATAAGAAGAGTATGAAACTAAAATTCGCTTTCCCTCATGGGAACTACAGCATTCATTAATCTATCTATTAGGGTCATTGTTAGAACACAGGACAGATTGTCATACATAGGCCAAAACTTTTAGAAATGCTTTAAAAAGACTAGGCAGGGACCAGCAGATAGTGTAATGGTTACAGAATACATAAGATCAGAATAATGAAAAAAGCTGAGAGAAGTAAACAAGGGGGCTGAGCAAAGGTAACACCATACTCTATGAGGCTGACCCCCATAGGAAAGTTCCAGGTTCACATCCAGAGACCTCCCTGAGTACACCAGTCAGGCATGCACCCAGGCTAGCTGGGACTGGCACTAGACCCAGTTGGAGGTGCCTTTCTTCCTGTCTTCACTCTGTCACAGAAAAAAAAATTGCTTTCACTCACTCATGGGAACTGTGCATATATATGTATATGTGTGTGTGTGTGTGTGTGTATCAACATAAAATACATAAAATTTTAAAAATCGAGCATTTCTAGGCACTTGCAAAAAAATTCCAGACATGAAAGAGATGACCCAAATGTTGACCATAGAGGAAACATAATAAAACTTGGGGAGAGGGACCAGCAGGTGGCATAGAGGTTAAGTCAATGGACTCCCCACGTGACTGACAGTGGCTGGCTTAAAACTCATGCTGAGCACATGTGCATATATGCCCAAAATTCTGAGAGGAGAAGAGATTGTGTTTTAGTCATCCCCCCTGGGGGGTGATTTCTCAGTGTCTCTCTGTCTCTCTCTGTCTCTCTGGTGAGTTCATGTGCTCTAGAGCAAAAAATCTCTCCAAAAAATAAACAAATGAGGGTAGAAAGTTATATAACATAAAATTACTATCCACAGACAGTATAGTGTTTATTTGCCACCCAAAAATGGACTGTAGTGGAAAAGGGGCAAGTGAACAGAAGAGGGTTCCTAGGAATTGAATATTTGTTTCTTCCCATACCGTATGCTTAAGAACTTGAGATCCACTTTCCCAATTTACTGTATAAATTCAAACCAATTCTAGTTCAATTCCCAAATGCATCTCTTATAGAACTCAAAATCCTCATGCTAAAGATCATGTGGCAGAGTAACTGCATTACCATCACTAAGAGCATAAGCTTTACAGTAAATGTAAGCCCAGCATACGGCAATGTCAGAAAGTAAGGGAAAATAGTATTCAAACAGGACTTAAAAATAATTTGAGAAAGAAAAATAGTAGAGTTTTTCTTCGTTAACTGTGATGACAAAAAGATGAGAGTCCAGGAAAACAATACATGTATCAGGGATTAGAACATATATCATAATAGCAGAATTTTAAATTAGTGATTAAAGTCTGAAATATCTAAAGATTTTGGATGAGTCTTTGGGCATTTGTAAAATAAAAGCTTTCTATCCAGAGGTTACAGCATACACAAAAGTAAATTCAGATGTGGATTAAAGATCTAAATAACACAAAAAAAATTAAAAACAATAAAATACAAGAACGAACACATTTATTATCTTTTATTTTTATGCTTATCTGTATTTGTTATTTTGCTAGACGCTGCATGTACTCACCAGAGAGAGAGAGGAAGAGGAATGAAGTACTACCCCCCCACCTAGTAAGTGCGGTTATGCTGTAATTGCCCCTCCTCCTACTTTTCTGGACTCCACTCCCAGGGTTTCTGATTCAATAGGTTTGAGACAAGGCCTATCAACTTATTAATAAGATCCCAGTCTTGGAATCACCCTTAGAGAACTACTCTTGTCATCAAAGGGGAAAAAGGTATGATGGCAACTGTTTCATGCTTCTCTGAAAAGGAGGAGGCTGATTTCTTTCCCTTCCATGTGTTTGAGGAAATTCATACCATGTTTCAGCATGCAAGGTAGAATATTTAGGAGGCTCTACAAAAACTGTTCACTGAGGTCATCTCTAGGGAGTAGGAAGGGAGAATAGGGAGATGGAAAATAGAACACAGCTCTTGTAACCTCTTTAAAAGGAAGTTTCTCAAATAATCTTATAACCCCAAAGGCATTAGAACTCAATGTAAGACCAGCCTCTTTAAAATCCTTATCAAACTGGCCTTTCTTCCAAAATTCTCATTCTCTGAATCCCAGTTACAGGCTTATCTCTTTTAGTTGTATTAAGTCAGGGTTCCTAAGGGACATAGAATTTATCCCAGTTGTTTCAAATAAAGAGACTTCAGTAAAAAGACTACTTACAGAGGTTTGGGTAGAGTTGGGGAAAAGAAAGAAATGATGAAACACTCAGACTTGAGATAGTACAGAGCCCCGCAGCTAACTGGACCAAGGTAAGAAATTATAGTCATGGGCCCCCAGCTGAGAGATCTGGAAACTAGACTTTAAGACTTCCAGATCTTTCTGGGGGTGGCAGATGGTGTGTTGGTTAATGGTGCTGGACTCCCACATGGCCGACTGCATTTCGAGTCTCGAAACTGGTGGCTTCTTTTCTCACTACCCGCTCCCCCCCCCACTTCCCTCTCACTCTTTCCCTCTCTGGTAAAATTAAAATAAATAAATAAATGACGTTATATAAAATAATTCTTTAAAAAGAAAAAAAGACTTCCAGATTCTACCAAAGAGGTACAGGGGCCTTCAAAAAATTCATGGAAAAGTATATCTTGGGGAAAAAAAATACAGATTTTAACATTCTGCACCAAAGTAAATTTGTACTTTAATTCCATTTTCCATAAACTTTTTGAAATTCCCTAGTGATAAATCCCTAACCTCTCTCCTTTCCTGAACATTTATTCTCTATGTGTAACTATTGGTTAAATCCACCTCAAAACTATTCAGCAAGGACAAGCAGGTAATACAGTTGACTGGTCTGAACCTCTCTCCTTGCAAACATTAATATAAGAAAGAGGTGGCGAACAAAATTACAGGCGCAATCACTTTTTCCTGCAACAGCATTCAGCCCAGCAATTCCACCCTTTTTCTCTTTCATTATGGAGAATAAAACAGGATCCACTTCCCAGAAAAACTTGTGTCACGAACAAGATGCATTCATGCTGCTATCCTGGTAGTGAGCTCTTTGAGTTTCAGATAAAGATGTCTCTGTTTCTGTCCCCAAATTCTGAAATCTTGGAGGGCATTCTATTGTACACTCTGTAATCTTTAATAGTAGAAGCTGAGTGAATGTTATTTGCAAGGATAAGCAAACAAATAAATAAAAGCCATGAGAATTCTTCAATTTTCTTCTCTTAGTTTCTAATTGCTCCATTGATTGTGATTTCATGAAATATAGATGAATGTGGATGTCTGGATCCATACTTTCTGCTTGGTTCATTCATTTAACAATAGGTCTTGAAAAATTATTCTTTCCAAGTAGAGGAGATTAATAAGTGATAACCAAAAGACAATGTTGGTTTAACACAGTAGCTGTTTGTATTATGTATCCTATGGCAAAGGGGAAGTTGCAACTCTTCTGTGCTATTAATACACATCAGTGCTGTCCAGTAGAACTTTCTGCAGTGATGGAAATGTTCTTCACCTGCATCGTATTGTCCAGTACGCAGCCACTAGTCATGTGTGGTTGGCTATTCAGTGTATGAAGTATGGCCGGTGCTGCTAAAAAACTATTTTTTAGAGAACAGCAAATAGCATAATGGTTAGGTCGCTGAACTCCCACATAGTCAATTGTGGTTCAAGTCTTGGACCAAGCAACTTAAAACTCACACTGGGCATGGATGCATGCATGCCCAAGATCCAAAAGGAGAATGGAGCAAAAGGGATTGTGGTATGGCCATCATCCCTGGGGGATGATTTCTCACTTTCTCTCTCTGTTTTTCACTGTCTCTCTGGCGAGCACATGTGCCCTATAGCAATAATCTCTAAAAATAATAATAATAATTTTTAAAGTTCACTTAATTTTAATTAACTTCCATTTTAATAGCCACAATATGACAATATGGTATTGGTAGTTACCATAGCAGACTAATCTGTGATAGGAAAAAAATACATTCTAATAAGGTGTATTAACAGCGATTGTGATCTTATTTGCTCAGAAATTTTTAAAAAGGGGATGTTATTAATATATAATTTGATTTCAAGTCTCCATTTTTTACTGGTGCTTAAAAGCATAGCAACACAACTTGTTGAAAGTAAAATGTGTATGAGCCTTGCTCCCATGCTGAGGAGATGAGGTTGTCCCTCATCTGAGTCAGGAGGATTTGTTGAGTTGGAGGCATTGATGATACAGGGTCTGCTATATCTTTCACTCTTTTCTACTTGACAGTACTCTCTTATATTTCTTACTATGCCTCTGACTCTCTATCTAAATTTCTTTCTAATGAATCAGATGGAAATAAATTTAAATCTCAGCTTTGTTATTTAGTATTGACTTCATTTGTCAGCTTATTCTACATTCAAGAGCCTTGATTCTCTGCCAGATTCCAGACGTACTTCCTTCCTATTAGTGATATTGGACAAATTGGGCAAGATTTCCAAATTTCTGTCATATTAGATGTCTAATATGTGACATTTCTTTTTGCTTACTTGTTCTTGGGAAGATCTGAGGAACTTTTGCTAAAGATGACTGCCTATCCCAGGAATATTTTCTTGTGATCTTAGGTAAACTAAATGACCTTTAGGAAGCATTCTTTATTTTCTTCTTTGTTTTTAATTGGCATATAATAATTATGCATATGTATGGGGTACAAAGTAACAAAAAGACAACAAATGTTGGCACAGATGTAAAGAAAGGAGAAAAACAAATAATACACTGCTGGTGGGAATATAAATAAGAATAGCCACTATGAAAAACTGTTTGGAAATTCTTCAAAAAATTAAAACTAGAAATACCTACCACATAAGTTGGTAATCCCACTAGAGGGTATATAACCAAAGGAGATGAAAGAAGTATCTGGAAGAGATATTTGCATTCCCATGTTTATTACAGCACAAATCACAATAGTCAAGATATAGAATCAACCTAAGTATCCACTAATGAATGAGTGGATAAAGAAAAGGGTATATACATAAATAATACAGAACTACTCCGCCAAAAAATAGGATAAAATCCTGTCATTTGTGGCAACATGGATGCACCTGTAGGTCATATGTCATATGAAATGAGCCAGGAAAGCAGTTTCTTTGACACTAATACTACAACTTTTCAAAGTTGTTTCTGGATTAAGAATAGCATATGCAAAGTGCCTTGGATTCAGTAGATGCTCAAAAGTAGCTAGAAATGTTTGTGTTTTTTTTTTTTTTTTTTTTTTTTTTTTTTTTTTTAAAGTGGGATTCTTGGGACCAGTAGACAGTGTAGTGGTTACATCACTGGCTCCTGCATAGTCAACTGTGGTTCAAGTCCTGGACCCAGTGGCTTAAAATTTTTGCTGGGTGTATGTGCATGTGTGCCCCAAATCCTGAGAGGAGAATGGAGGAGAAGGGATTGTGGTATGGCCATCTACTCTGAGGGGGTTATTTCTTGCTTTTTCTCTGTCTCTCTCTGTTTTCCAGAGAGGGCATGTACCCTATAGCAAAATTATCTCTGGAAAAAAAAAGGGATTCTCGGTAAGAAATTCAGCTGCTAGAGAAGCATTGATTTCAAGCCTCGCTTGTACCTTCCACCGAAAGAAATCAATATTACTTCTGGAAAGTGACTAAAGAGAGAAAGGGATGTATTTATTGCTGCCTGTACTCTTAGCTTCCCTTGTTTCCAGCTCCTTCTCTCTCCTGAAGTAAGGAAACTGCTTTTTAGACCTTCCACTCTTTCCTCTAGTCTGTGGTTTAGATCAGCAGTCTTTACATGAAGGACTTTATTGTTGACCATCAGTATACCTTTGGCCCATTCTTTGGCCCATACATGGGCAAAGATTTTCTGATGGAAAGTTTGAGCAAAAGCTAGGTATCACTGTTAAAAAGCCAGAAGAAAAGAGGGGTGGATTTTTTTTTTTTTCTTATAAAGGGAAGTCTTGATTTAGCATTCAGAAATGATACCTTTCCAAGGTGATGGAGACACTCAGAAATCCAGTTCAAAACAAACTATCCTACAATGCTAGAAACAGACTATGGGTATTATAAATCAGTGCTATCTGAATATGTCTAATGTGTGCCTATTTGAAAAACCAACCAACCAAACAAACAAAAAAGACAACAAAGAGAAACAATTGTCCTCCAATGACTTATGGTCAAGAGAGGTAAATGCATACATAGATAACTATTTTAAAAAGTGTTAGCTAGACACAATTTCCCTACAAGAAGAAAATATAAACAAAAACCTTCACGCCTCTGAAGAAACAGTGCTTGAACCCAATGCCTAGGCTCATGATAAAAACATTGGTAGCTTCCTAACAATTAAGATCACCTGTAGAAGGTACTGTATCTGTTTGCTAGGGCTGCAAGTAATTTAAACAATGGAATTAACTTTCTCACAATTCTGGAAGCTTAAGTCTGAGATCAAGGTGTCAGTAGGGTTGCTTGTTCTAATGACTTTCCCCGTGGCTTGTACATGTCTTTCCCTATGTCTTCATCTGTTTTCTCCTCTGAGTGTGCATCCTAAACTCTTATTTTTATAAATCCACCAGTCATATTGGATAACACTCATTCTAATTACCTTATTTAAAATTTATTACCTCTTTATAGAACTTTTCTCAAAATACTCTCAGATTCTGAGGCACTGGGGATGGGATTCCAACTTCAGCGTATGAATGGAGTGAGCATAATTCATCCCACAACAGATGCACACTTTAATATATTGGTATATTTCTTTCTTTAATATTTGCATAAATGCATCTTTAAAAATGTATATGCCCGTAAACAAACAAAACTTGGATCAAAGTACTTTCAATCCCCAACTAGTTTTCTGTAATATCGCATGGCAATTATATCCATGTATCTTCAAATATTCTATAAACATAATTTCTGATGGCTGAGCAGGATTCTGTCATGTATCTACACCATTCCTCGCTTGAAAATTTGACTTGTGTGTGCTTTTTCATACTATAAATAATGCTATAATAAAAATACTGGTATGAAATGCCTTGATTACAACTGTTATTAGGAAAACATTCTAAAAATAAGATTATTGAATTAAAGGTAAGCATACTTGAAAAGCTTTTCAAAGCACTTATTGACAAATTATGTTTTAGAGAGGACATCCTATTTCACATGCTTATTACTTGTTCTCATCGGTGCTGGTTTCACTTGTTTCACGTAGAAATGCATGTGAAGCCAGAGATACATGATGGGCACAGAGTTATGCAGTGCTCTACGAGGCTGACCCCATGGGACTATTCTGGGTTTGTATCCAGAGACCTTTCTAAACACTTGAGGCGCATGTGCTGAAGCTGGGAGTGACTACAGTATGAAGACTCTGTTGGGGGTTACTACCTCTCTGTCTTTCTCTGTTTCTCACTCATGAAATAAAGTAGTAAATACACGTGAGAAAAAAAGAAAAAAAAGAAAGAAAACCTGTCCTTAATAAAAATAGCATCATGTTTTTTTTTTAATTTTTAATTAGATTTTTTATACATTCAATCACTGTATATTATTACAGCTTGCAAAATGAATTTTCCCAGCATGAATGCATTGTATATTAGTCCAGTTAAAGGTATTATCATAGTTATTATCATCAACATATAATTTTCCATTTTTGTGTCCTTTAAATGTTTTACTTTTTTCCTTTTTCCCCTTGATATGGTTTTAAGGAAGCAATACAAGGAGGCACATCACCAGGAAAGAGTGCAATAGATTAATTAACAGAGAGCCTCTATACTTATCAATTCAGAGTTCCAAAGTCTGGTTCCCAGTGTGGTTAAATAATTTATTACATATATAATAGAGATTATAAATGGTTGAGTTAGGATTAGAATATGGCTCTCAGGACCAGCAGGTAGCATAGTGTCTGAGGCACTGGACTCCCACTCGGCTGACTGTGGTTCAAGTCCTGGACCTGGAGGCTTGAAAATCACTTTGGGCATGTGTGTGTGCATGCCCAAAATCCCAGAAGAAGAACAGAGAAGAGATTGTGGTGTGGCTGGGGGTGGGGGGTGATTTTTCACTTTCCCTTTCACTGTCTTTCTCCAATGAGTGTACACACCCTAAGGCAAAAACTATCTATCTATATCTATCAATCTATCTATATCTACCTATCTATCTATCTATCTATCTATCTATCTATCTATCTATCTATAGAGACTCCATATTGTTACATGATATTTTGTTAACATACTCAGCTCTTGACCTGAAGAAGTTTTTGAATTCCCTATTCTGGTTCATTTGGATTTATTTGTCTAGAAATTTGTGTTTCTGATAGAACTTAAGCCCTAGACCTAGTTTGCCCAATTCTGGCCCTCCCAGTGGTTGATGAAAGTATCTCAAAAAGGGTTGTTGTATAGCATTAGTTGTTGAATGAATTGTATACTCTAGAGAACAATTCTCAATGTAATAAAGGCAAAGCCAGGTTTTTGCAATTTAATTTAAAAGTGAGAATCAGAGTTCAGTGTAAGTTTGCCTGACCTCACTTGTTATAATATTTTCAATCCAAATTATGAAATAATTTGACTCTCTATAAGAAAGAAAGACATTCAGACCTTCTGTATCAGTATAAAGTCAAGAAACATAATATGAAATGTAAAACTGAATCTATTCCAGACCAAGAAAATCAAATATTATTTAATTTTATGTAAGCTTTGGAAGCATTATGTATGCAAAGTTCAACTCAATCTCAGAACTCATCAGTAAAAGGTTACAATAAGTCTTGTATTTATATAATGCCCTCCAATAAAATTGGGGATATAAATGCATTGGGCTATTCTGAGACTAATTTAGTTTCATTCATTAATTCACTCAGCAAGTTTTAATTAAATAAGAATTGGAACCTAGCTATAGTTTTAGTACTATCATTGTCATGTGCTATTTACACTCGTATCCCCAGCACCTACCATAGTGTTCACTCACTAGCTTATAATAAAATGATTAAATAATTTCAGAGGTAAAGTACTTGTTCAACAAATGAAATCCATCTTGATTAACTGGTGAATGAATAACATTACTTCTAATTATCTCACCATAGTAGCTATCAGAGAAGAATACATTTACCCAATAACTATTGAAAGATTTATTGATACTTTAGATATATCAGCATTCAAATTTCAAATTCTAAGCATTCATTTGATGAACTCTCCTGAAGGAATGAAGGTTGAAAGTGTATCTGTTTGTTTAGTAATAAGAGATCAGAATACTCTAGCTGACATGGCTTACAGATTTTCCTAAACAACATTATCAGATTCAGATGCTGAACCCACTGTTTTCTTCTTTACATTGCCCTTATTTTTAAGGCACTCTTTCAAATAACCCCATCCAACCAAAATAATGATGGTGTTGACAGGGATGGTCATACTACTAACAAAAATGGACATTTATTGAGCACTTACCAGAGAGGGATAAATACAATTTACAAGTGTTGTTATTTCTTACAACATATGATATAGAGATAATCATTATTTCCATTTTACACATAGAGCATTGAGGATTATCCAAAATTTGTAGATTAACTGGGATTTGAACTTGGACATTCTGCAGGAAGAGACCCAGCTCATACCCCTTTGTAGGTTACAAATAATGACAAATCCATGCATGAATCTTAATCTCCCAGCCACTGACATTCCATTTGCCTGCTTAGATTTTAGCTTGTTCATTTTTCTTTTCTTTCTTCTCTGTTTTTTGTTGCTTATTTTAATTTGGTGTAAAGTTATGCACTCTCAAATTCACCAGAGTCTGGCATCACATTCATGTTATGCCTGGCTCCTTCAGAATTTGTGTTGCTTCTCTGACCTCCCCTGAAATACAACTGAGTTTCTCAGGCATTCTCCAGCCTCATGTGAAGATCTTTTTTTTTCCTATATTCATTCAGCAAGGCAATAGCAGGGCCAGAGGAAAAGAAAAACTAGCTGTTTTTTTGGAGTCATTATAATAATAATAATAAAAAAAACCCTATATAACATTTTTTCCTTAATCCTTATACAACCTGTAAGGTAGGATTTTTTTTATTGTCACTTTACATGTGAGAGTATTAAGGCTAAAGTTTTTCTGTTGTTTTTTTGTTTTTGCCATAGGATGCATGTACTAGCCAGAGAGAGAGACAGAAGGAAGGAAAGTGAGAAATCATACCCCCCAGAGGGAATGGCCATGCTACAGTCCTTTTTTTTCCCATTCTCTAGGGATTTGGTGCATTCATGCACACATAACCATGCAATTTTCAAGTCACTTGGTCTGGGGCTCAAACTGAGAATGGCCATGTGGAAATCCAGTGCCTTACCCAGCATATCACCTGCTTGTCCCAGGGATAAAGATTTCAAATAACATGTTCAAGGTCACAGAATTAATGAAATAAAAGAGAGCAGATTCAAATCATGTCTACAGAATTTCAAATTTCAGGCTCTTTCTTATACCATTTTCACTGAGAAGATGAATTTGCTCTGTTATCATAGAAACTCCTTGGTCTTATTCCCACATATTCCCATTCATTTTCAATTATATCCCATATCTCTTCTTGTATTAGGTTGAGTTAGGTTACATGTAGTCACAAATTAGCCCATAAACCTCAGTTGTTTAACTCAATCAGGCATTATTTCTTTTTCAGACTATATGAGGAATATGTTCCATGGGAATGGGGGTAGAAACTCTCCTCTTGGTCCCTCAAGAATATCAGCTAATAAAAATTTCTATCACTGGAAATGTCACTGGTTACCACGGCCAGAAAAGGAGAGTGCCTGAGAGCCTTGAACCTGTCATTACATTCTTTAACACATAAATTAGTCACATGGCCACGTCCTATTTCATAGAGGCTTAGAATACGGAGGAACACCTGGAATATTGGTGAGTACTACCCTTTCAACTGTAGTTTGTCCTCCCAGAAAATAGAAGACCCTTTCTACTTTCCTCCTCCCACACCTAAGATAAATTCATATCCTTCTAACACATAGGACTCAAAAGTCCCATGCAGTCACCTCAAAACCTAGGATCAGAGCTGCCTCCGTGGCACCGTGATAAGGTTCCGCCTAGGAGAAGCCAGATCCCACCTGGGAATTGTGTTTAGAATCCCCTGTCAGCCTTCGTGGTGGCTTATTCTAGGCCAGCGGTTCTATCTTCCACATCTATGATTCGATTTTCCATATGATCTAGTCTGTTTTTAATACTTTCAAGGGAGATTTTGATTTCCTGTATTATAGCTTTTATCGCTAACAAGTCCACTTGATTCTTTTTTATAATGTGTATGTCACTTTTAGATCTTCTAAGAATTTCTCCACCTCCTGGAACTAGTCAGCTCCTTTCTCCTGCATCTTCTGCAGTTCATTCAGCCTAAAAAAATATACACTGGCATATGAAAGTGCCCCAAAGTTGACATGTTGTAAGACTAGAGGAAGGGACTCTGGCGTGACCAGACTTTGTGGCGGGTGCTCATTTCTCTCGCTCCTCTCTCTCTCTCTCTCTCATGCACACATGTGTGCTCTATCTTGAATAAAACAAAAAGAAAACAAACAAACAAAAACCTAGAGTTCCTGGTAATGCATATTAGCCTTAGTATCAAATTTAGTTCTTCATAATATGGAGGCCTACCAATTAATTAGGCAAGTAATCTTCACTCTCTAGTACACCACCCAATACAGGATGCAGAATAACAGTAAATGATTAAAGTTGGAGCCATCTAGCAGGAATAGGACCAGAACTCCAATGGCTCCGGTCAGACACTACGAAGAACAGTAAGTCCAGCGATTAGGAAGAGTTTTTGCTTTTTGTTTGTTTGTTTGTTTTGTTTTTTAATCTGGCCTTGATTCTGCTCTCTGGTAGAAATGCTTCCATTTGTTGTTGTTCTCTGTCTCTTGGTTCGCTGGTCTGGAAGTTTCATTACCCTCTTTGTCACAAACAAGTCGTTGTCAGGATAACCCATTCCTTGCTCAGAGAAGTTTGTGGTCCAGAATATGCTCATTCGGTCCCTTGTTTTTTTTGACACGCTCTCAAAAATTTAAGAGAGTTTATATTTATTTGCTTCTAGTTATTTTCAAGTGCAAGTCACCCCTACAATTAGCTCTCTCATAAAACAGTTCTCTTAGAAATTTGGTCCCCACATTTGTTTCATTTCTTTACTTTCTTAACCCCCAAAACTTCTGTTTCTATTTCATGGTAGTCACATTGAGTTTCCTTAAAATAAGAGATAGAGATAGAAAGAATTTTATTAATATGACCTATGACCTGGGGTATTTAGTTGATTAATAGGCTTTCCTAGCTGTCATACCTTTAAACCTAAACTTTGTCCTGTACTAACTCAATCCATGGAAAGATTTTAGCAATGATTTAAAAATCTGTACCCTTATAAAAAAATAAAATAACTTTTTTTTTTTTTTTTGAGAGGTTTTTTTGCTATAGGGCGCGTGCGCTCACCAGACAGACAGAGAAAGACAGACAGAAAGTGAGAAATCACCCACAGGGGGGATGGCCACACCGCAATCCCTTCTCTTCCATTCTCTTCTCGGGATCTTGGGCACGCACGCACACGTGCCCGGCGTGAGTTTAAGCCACCAGGTCCGGGACTCAAACCGCAGTCAACTACGTGGGAGTTCAGCGACATAGCCATTACGCTAACTGCTGGTTCCAAAAATAAGTTTTAAAAGAGAAAAAATATCTATGCCTTTAATCTTTCTTGAAGGCTAGTGTTGTCATTTAAATTTATTTTAAGTAAATAAAGTGTATGTCAGGTCATACACTTCTGGAATTTTTTTCTTTCTTTTCATTTTTCCTTGCATACAGCCAATTCTTCCACACATTTCTTTCTTTCTGTTATCCCAAGTTAAATACAGAGAATAACCACAAATAAACCACTACTACTGTCATTTTGTTTTCCATCTTTTTCCCTCAGAGCTGTGATTCATCAGGTATGCTATTTCCTTTACAAGTTACTGCAGAGAAGAATTTTACTTAACATTTTGCCAGTGACTAGGATTGCTGTTACTCCAGGCGTGTGTTTGTGTGTGTGTGTGTGTGTGTGTGTACAACTTTATTGCAATGCACAAAGCAGAGAGTGGGCGGCTCATGCTATAAAGACCTAGTCCTCCCAACATGTTCCTCACATACATTTCTTTTTTTTTATTTTAATTTGACCAGATAGAAATACACAGAGAGAGAGAGAGAGAAAGAGGGAAAGTGAGAAAGCAAGCCACCAGGCCCAGGACTTGAACCGTGGTTGGCCATGTGGGAGTGTCCAGCACCTTAACCACCACGCCACTTGCTGGTTCCCACCACATGCATTTTTTAAAATATATATTTATTATTTACATTTAATCAGTATGCATCTTTATAGTGTACAACATGAGTCGGTAGCAGGGGGAGGGAGGGAGTGAGGAGAACAGGAAAAAAGAAACAAATTCCAGCCATTTTTATGAAGGCCCTTTTCTCTACCATTTAAAAACTGTCTATGACCACATCAAATTATTGTTACTAATTTTACTATTAATCAGGACAGACTGGATATACTGTACTATAACTTCTAGATGCCAAGTACTTAATGTAAGAGTGTTTATTTCCTCTATATGTTGAATGCCAAACACAGTTGGCAGTAGACAGGAAGTCCCTCAAGGGTCAAAAGTTAGTGAAGCTGCACTATCTGCAGTCCAACTTGTCAGTACTCTAGGAAAAGAGAAACCTGAGAACTCACACTGTTCTTATACGCTTTGTCCTGGAAGTAATAAGTGTCATTTTAGCTTAGAACAAAGTATGTGGACCTGCCTAACTGAATGAGTGTTAGAAAACGTGTGAAGTATTTGGTGATCATTTTTATTCCAGCCACATATGTCTTCAAAAATTTTAGTCATGTCTATTACTTGGAGCCCTTGTTTCAGAATTATTTTAGTGCACACACACAAACGCACACACACACACACACACACACACCAGTGTCCATAGACTCTTTGCTTCTATCACCTCCTACAAGTGGAATATCACATCCTACAGCCTGAAAGTTAGCCTGAAATTCTGTGTTTAGCATGGACTTGATTCCTCGTGCACTGAAAAATGCCATGATGAAAATGAATGGTTTTGCCTATACTGTAGCTGTGGTTTAGGTCCATTTGACTAAAACATGAGTACATCCTCAGACATTTTGAAGAATTTCTTCCTTTTAAAGCTGTTATATTTACTGACATTTCCACCTCCTGGGAATCTGGTTCTCTTGTTTATTAGAGCTGCTAAAATGAAAGTTTGCCACCTGATTAATTTTAATAGTTTAGCCAGAAACCTGTGGATAATGTATATTGGCTGCCAGGCTTGAAATAAATTCTGTTGGCTCTGTTGCAAAGATTTTGGCAGAAATCAAGTCTGCCCTTTGTAAAAGAAGCACACAGGAGCTGGAGGGATGGAATTTCAAAAGCAAGTATGAAGCAAAAGACTCTTTTGTCTTTCTTTGTGGCTTTCCACTGCTGTGGGGATCTGATAAACCCATTCAGCAATTCTTTTTTAGACTTCATATGTTTTATTTTAGTATTATAGTTAAGGAATAAATGTAAGCCTTTTGTGTATAGCTGGACCCAATTCAAAGTCAGAAGACTTCAGAGGCAGCTTAGTGAGGCCAGCTGTAGGTTGTTGTGATTTTTAAAGAGATCTGGACAACTAAACAGCATCTTAAGGTATCAGGAGTTTACCACAGGAGATCTGTCTGCATTGGCATCTCACTGTTGGGTCATTTATTCATATCTTTCAGGTTGTATTTCTTTTCTTTCTTTTTCTTTCTTTCTTTCTTTCTCTTTCTCTTTCTTCCTTTCTTTCTTTCTTCCTCTCTTTCTTTCTTTCTTTCTTTCTTTCTTTCTTTCTTTCTTTCTTTCTTTCTTTTGTTTCAATGCCAGTTCTTCCTTAAGACAGGCTACTTAACTTGTTGGACCCAATGCAAACTGCCCATGTTGGACCCTGTATTAATCTGTTTTTGCATCGTTAACAGAAATGCCTGAGAAAGAGTAATTGATAAAGAAATAGATCTTTATTGACTCCTTATTCTGGTGGCTGAAAAGTCCAAAGGGATAAGACTGACATTAGACTGGGTACTTCATCCATAGTTGACAGAAGCAGAAAAGATGGTGGGCACATGCAGAGAGAAAGAGCTGCAGGCAACTCTGCTTTATCATAATCTGTTCTCATAACCATGAGAACTAACCCCTTCTCACAAAAGCTAGAACTCAGTCTCACAGGAGACAGCGGTAATGCATCCACAAGGCTAGTATCCCCTTGATTTAATCACTGCCCACTAGGACCAGATTCCAAAACATGAACCTTTGAGAGACAAATCATTATTTAAACCATGACATTTCCATTTTCAAAAGTCAAGGAAAAAGTTACATTGGATCTAGATCACTCATATTTGTGCTCAGAAATAAATCAGATTAATTTGTTAAAAAAAATAAAAGTCATTGGAAGTATTAAAATGAAATCTTTTTCTTTCTTTTGTGATCTCCCTGTTTGGTCATGGTGTTTAATAGATGCCATTTAATCCTAAGTAAAGAAAAATGTAAATTATTATGTAGATTGTATCATTCATGCTTATATTGTGCAATGCTACTTTTAAATGCATATATCAAAACAATTTATAGGATTGAATCACTTTTTTAAAAAGAATTATTTTATTTAACTTTATTTATTTTTAACCTGATAGAGACAGAGAGAGAGAGAGAGAGACAGAGAAAGGAAGCCATCAGGTCCAGGACTCAAACCACAATTGGCCATGTGAAAGTCCAATGCTCTTAACCACTACACCACCTGCTGGCCCTGAAATTACACACGTTTTATTTTATTGCTTATTCCCAAAGATGCCTGAAGCATGCAGAAAAGAAAAACAAAAAACAGATTAAGGAAAGTTGGAAGAAGAAATAGGAGATACTCCCAAGCATGGGGTAGGGCCAGGAAAACGAGTCTCAGGTACAGGAACACTTGTGGGTGAGTCAGACCGCCCTAGGTGTTGAGAACTCTGCCAAGTGAATTAGGCCATGTGCATACATACCCTGCCTAATAGCTGCCTGAATTATTGGGTTATTAGAAAAGTCATGATGCAGTTTTGCATAGAAAAACTACGGCATGTCTTTTCTGACAACCTAATATATACTCTGCTCTGGCCAAGACAGCACGTGGGGAAGTTGAGATAGGTGTCTCCCTTTCCCACAGGCCCATTCCCCTAGCTTGTTGTGGATAGGCAGTTGCTAAAAATAGCACAGCCTTCACACAAATGTAGTTGGTACATGCATTGAGGGCAGATGAGAGGCTCTTCACATAATCACTGCTGGCTGACAGGCCAGGGCAGGGACAGTTACCCCTATGTTTTGCTCCTACCTTACAGATGCCATGGCACACCTGTGCTTAATTATAACTTCCTCCATCAACCTTCAGGACCCCACCAGAAACAGAAGGTAGCAAGGAGACCAGGATGTGGGAAGGGAAGTCGGGTATGTCAGGGCACTTGGACAAAGGAAACAAAGAGCTGAATTTACCTGGGGAAGTGAGTAGAGGCAGTGCCATGTGAACAGAGGCAAGCTATGGGGTCATGTTTGGCTATTCCATCAGATGTTGCTGACAAAGCAAAACTCAAAGATAAAATTAGTAACAATTCCAAGACAGTCATTTCAGAGCATTAAACTCTCAGGACAGGAGCCTCTGAGGCAGGGTCCTAGGAAGCTGTACTAGCCACACACCCTGAAGCTGGCTTTGTCCTCCTTTCTTAAAAAAAATAGCCATCCTGCCATCATTCAATGGTGCTGGTGGGACCAGCAGTTAGTGTAATGGCTATGTCGCTGGACTCCCATGTAGTCGACCACGGTTCGCGTCTCGGACCCGGTGGCTTAAAACTCACGCCGGACACGTGTGCGTGCGTGCCCAAGATCCCGAGAGGAGAATAGAGGAGAAGGGATTGCGGCGTGACCAGCCCCCCTGGGGGGGGGGGATTTCTCGCTTTCTGTCTCTCTGTCTCTCTCTGTCTGTCTGGTGAGCGCATGCGCCCTATAGCAAAAACCTCTCCAAAAAAAAAAAAAAAAATGATGCTGGTGAAGTAGTTTACTGTGTATGTCAGGGCTTGAAAATACACTGATTTCCTTAATAAATTGTCTTTAAGAAAATCTATCTCTGAAAAGTAATACATTCCATACATCTTTAGGTAGAAGAAAGAATATACATTTTCTTCTGCTTCAGAATTTTTTTTTTCAATTTTATGCTGTCTTTGTTAGGAGAGGTTAGCTAGTACAGAAATAAAAATTAATCCTAAAATTTCTTCTTCTTTTTTTTTTTTTTTTGGAAATTTTTTGCTATAGGGCATGTGCGCTCACCAGAGAGAAACAGAGAGACAGAAAATGAGAAATCACCCTCCCTCTCTGAAAAGGATGTCCATGCCGCAATCCCTTCTCCTCCATTTTCCTCTTGGAATATTGGGCCTGCACGCACATGTGCCTGGTATGAGTTTAAGCCCTGGGTCCAGGACTCAAACCACGTTCAAATACATTGGAGTCCAGCGACATAACCATTATGCCAACTGCTGGTCCCAATCCTAAAATTTCAATAACTTAACATCCAAAGATTGATTTCTTACTCATGGTCTACACTCATTTGGAGTGGGCAACAGGCATTAAACTCAGGGACCCAGGCTGGCAGATGTCCTGCCTTTTCGTGTCAGCACCTTGGAATGGGGCCTCTGAGATCACTGTGGCAAGAAAAAAGCAGAGTGGAGGATCGTGCATCAGCATAGAATGATTTATGTCAGGCTCCTTCTGCTTAGAGCGAATTAGCCAGAACTAGTCAGTATCACATAGGTAGCTTTATCTAGATACAAGAGGCGTGGGAAAGGTAGGGAAGCCCATACCTTTTGGTGAACAGAAATTGTCACTGCTGCTCATTATTCACAGAATATCAAATCTCACATAACTTCAGGGATGATGCACTGATTATGTGTAACACTGTGAATTCCAGGATCATCGGAAAAGCCATGGTGCATTTTTGCGTAGAAAAACATGTCTTGACTTTTTCAACAACCCAATAGCTTCAGCTCGTTTTCCTCTCTCATCTGTTTCCAGCCTTTTCCATCTCTCTTTACCACACGATACGAGTGGCTCTTAGAAGGTATCCTGAGTATTCTGAACCAAGTGTCTTCAATGAAAAATGGAGATAACAACATCTAGCTCACGGGATTATTATTAAATAATAGAATTTTGTGAAAAATGCCTGTGAAATCACTTTGTAAGTCATAAGATGCTATTCAAATAAAAAGATATTATTATACATCAGACTAAAAGAAAACCAGAGCTGTATTTATCTGTTTCTAAGCCTGAACACTCTCAAAAGGTTATTTACATACTGTTTGTTCAAACTCTTGAAGCAAATCCCATTATAGTCTATGTTCACACACACTCTGAACTGAGTCTGAAAGGAGTAATGACCTGCATTATCACCCTTGTCCCTGCCACCTGATGACCATGAAGTTTAAGAAAAAAGCTTCAGCACTCTAGACCTCCATTATTTCATCCATAAACTGAAGACGTTTAATCAGTCAAGGTTACACCCAGTCTAATATTTTGAGACCAGTCATTTATCTCCAAGATGTAGCATGAGAAAAGCAAGAAAATTTCTCCTCTCATCAGTACTTCCTCTTACGACCCGGGGGTCACTTCCATGATGCGTTCTTCTACCCAAGAGTAGTGGAATTGTCTGTTAAAGGGTAGTTTATCTGAGAGTATAAGCAACTACTATGTTTTTAGCAATTGATATTATTTATTTATTTATTCTAGCCGACTTACTCAGGACTTTATTTATTTAAATTTCCCAGAGACATAGAGAAAGACATAGCAAGCAAGAGAGAGAGAGAGGGGGAACAATCCCTTCTCTTCCACTTATCCCTCCTCTTAGGATTTTTGGCATGCATGCACACACACCTGGTGTGTTTCTCAAGCTGATATGTCTGAGACTAAGATTGTGTGGTCAGCCATGTAGGATTCAGCTCACTTAACCAGCAGAGGCCACAAGATGGCCCCAGACTTTACTTTCGGATATTTGATGTGCAAAAACTTTTAGAAAGGGAAATCACCTTGTCATATCCAAGAAACAAACAAACAAAAAAATGAATGAGGTGGGTTAACCATACTGAAGCCATAACAAACTCTGATAAAGAGAGAGTATTTCTAGAATCTCTACAGATAATATACTTGCATAAAAATACTTAGCATAGTAAACATGGTGTGTAAATTTATCTAGAAAAGTCAGGTTAAAATTGTATCATTGGGGCAACCAGTGAAATAATAGTCAAGGAGATAGTCAACCCACATGATTGACTATCTAGTTCGAATCTCAGACCTGGCGACTTGAAAAACAGGTTGTGAGTGTGTGTGTGTGTGTGTGTGTGTGTGTGTGCATACCCAAAATCCTGAGCGAAGATTGAAGCAGAAAGGGTTGTGATGTGGTCAGCCCCCCTTGAGGATGCTTTCTCACTCTCCTTCTCTCTGATGAGTGCAAGTGCCCTATAGTAAATATTTTAAAATTTAAAATTATGCCACTGACATATAGACTACTGAGTTATAAGAGGAAGGTTACCCAGAAAGATTCTAGTACATGGCGGTCATTTTTGATATCACATTTTAAAAAATAGACAAATACATAGGACATTAACAATAAGGCAAGCAACTTATTTCTGTGATGGCAGTCTAATATATGGATTATTCAGACAATATTTAAGGAAATAAAGTCTTTAAGTGAATATCAAAGGAGCTGGTCACAGTCAGATTTGTGGAAAGTAGCAGGAGAGAATTACACAAAAGCAATAGACTTTTGAGGTGGAGAAGGGAAAAATAAAACAATAAATAACATTTTCTATACTATATTTCCTTCATAAAAAGATCAGGACACCAAAGAAAACATGAAATCTTTTTTCAAAAAAAAAAAAAAAAACCCACAAAACTCAAATCAGAAGATTTAACACTTATGTATCAAATCAAGATAACGTTGTATTTTAAATAGTGAGATCATGCTTTCTAAAACTTAGAAGAAATACGAACTTTAAATGCTGTAGTATGAAGATGTGCAGGGAATGCCCCAGCCATGGCAGTGCAGTGGGGCATCATGACCCAAGACTGGAGCCACATGGGAAGCCCAGGATCCTGAGACAATCTAAGCACACAGGGTACCTGTGGTCCTGGCTGGCTAGGAGGGAGGCTGGGGAAGGATGGTGGCATGGCCATACCTGCTGGGGTATGCTTTTCTCACTCTCTGTCTCTCTCAAATAAATAAGCTTTAAGGAAAAGGAAAAAAGTGCCAGGACTAGCATGCACCCAGCTAATGACATTCTAAACAGTCACATTATATACTCCCAATCGAAATATTATATTATGAAAGAGCTGTAATTACAGTAGCAATGAAGGGGGAAAAATCATTTGTTCTGAGCACTGCTACACATAAAAGAAGGAATGTAATATTCTTCAATTTATATAATTTTCAGATCTCTACAGGCATTAACAATAGCAGAAATAAAGGGCAATTGGCATTAATAGTGTGCCAGACATTGTGTAAATTGTAACATGCCTAATTTCATTGTAACAATAATCTCCCAAACAATTGTAACCTCAGCCTATTTGTAAAGAAAAGGAATTAAATACTTTCTTAAAATCACACAGCTAGTTAATTTTAGATGCAATACTCAAACATAGTCTTGCACAGTTTTGTCCTGGTCTTTCTATTATTTCTTCATTAGTCCTCTCTAATAAAAATTAATCATGCTAACATTTCCTTTATGATCCTTGTTCTTGGAGCAAACAAGATTTAATGCAAATATATCATTTTATATTCTGCTCTTCTCCCTTAATACTATATGAATGATTTAATTTATTTATTCCCATTCGGCTTTCACAATCAAGTTTGGATAATGTTCTCTTGAGTGGCTGCACCATAACATACTTAACCATCCTCTTACTGATGAATAATTAGTAGGTTCCCATTTTACTGCTATTTATAATTGCAACATGAGCAACTTTCTGCTTATAATTTTAATCTTCTCTTGGATTATTTCTCTGTGATTAGTTCTCAGAAGTGGAAATGATGACCCACATAACAATATGATGATCAAATGGCATCAATGTCTCCTAGATAATAGAAAATTAAAAATTAATGTGGTAACATTTGTGAAATTTTTATATTTTCCTGTTGCTACTGCTCTCTCAGGACAACCCTCACTCAACTAGCCTAATCAGCTCAAGCTCATCTCTAGTTATAGGTGACACCAAGGAAGAAGTGAATTGGACTCTATTAGTGACCAATTATACATAGGAAATTACCCCCAAAACTTAGTAACGTAATAGAGCAAAATTTAGGAACCAGCTGATGGTGTAATAGTTACATCGCTAGACTCCCACATAGTCATCCGTAGATCAAATCCAGGACCTAACGGCTTAAAATTCACTCCCAGCATGTGTGTGTGCATGTCCAAGATCCTGAGAGAAGAATGGAAGAGAAGCAATTGAGACATAGCCACTCCTTGTGGGGTGATTTCTCACCTTCTGTTTCTGTGTCTCTTTCTTATCTCCCTGTTGAATGCACACGCCTGTAACACCTTTTAAAATTTAATTAAAAATTAAATTATGTTTAGTTTTTTAATTAAAAAAGAGCAGATTTTCTTCTTTCCCAAAAATAAATTAGTTACCAATTATTAAATAGCAAATTACCCAAAATCTTAGTAACTTAAAAGAGCAGAATGTATTATTTCCCATTCCGAGTTTTTTTTTTTTTTTTTTTTTTTTTTTTTTTTTTTTTTTTTTTCTGAGAGTATTTTTTTGCTATAGGACGTGTGTACTCACCAGAAAGAGAGACAGAAAGCGAGAAATCACTCCCCCCGGGGGGAGGGGGGGATGGCCACGCCACAATCCCTTCTCCTCCATTCTCCTCTCAGGATCTTGAGCATGCACACACATGCGCCTTGCATAAATTTAAGCCACTGGGTCCAGAACTCCAACCACAGTTGACTACATGGGAGTCCAGCAATGTAGCCATTACACCATCTGCTGGTCCCTATTTCCCAGTTTCAGTGGATCAATAATTCAGTGATTGCTTAGCTATGTACTCCAACGCAGGGTCTCTCACAAGGCTGAAGAAGGTGGCAGCTAGAGCTGCAGTCATCTCAGGCTCCACTGGGATTTGTTTCCAGGCTCACTCATGTGGTTGAGAGCAGGGCTCAGCTCTTCCCTGTCTGTTGGACTCAGAGGTAGGGAGTGGGCACTGCCGGCAGTTCTTAGAGCAACTCAGATCATGGGAGTAGCCTCATCACAGTGAGTAAATGAGAAGAGAAACAGATCCAAGAGAAATTACAGTCTTTCACAACTTAAATTCAATGCAAACATTTCATTACTTTTGCTATTTTTAAAAATACAAGAATTAAAGGTAAATTAAAAATTAAAAAATACATGAAGTCTATTCTATTCTAATTTTTAAAAAACAAGTCACTAGCCCAACTCATATTCAAGAAGAGGGGGATACACAAAAATGTGAAGAGCAGGAGGCTGGGATGGTGAGGAGGCATTTTAGAAGTTATTTCACCAGAGTTTCCCATCCATCTTCCCTTATTTATTAAAAAAAATAAAGGAATTTATAATATCATTCCCTCCCCCTCTTCTGTTGCTATCTTTGTATAGTCTTCATTGACTCATGCCTAGCCATTATAACTCTCTTAATTGACGTCTGTTGCTATTTTCTCTATTATTTTTCCCTGATTTACCATGATCTGAAGAGTCTTCCCAGAACCATACATTTATTCTTTTTTCTACTAAAAATTGTAGTATGTTCAGAGATATTCTAACTGTATTTTAGAACAGTTCTTACATACTACAGAATTTTCCACACTTGTTTTCTTAACAATTTTTTTCTTCAGTTAATGTATAATTCAACTAAAAGTTTTTTTAAATTATTTTAATTTAATTTTAAATAGAATGACAATTATGGTTAGAACAGGAATTAATGAACTTTCAATAAACCTGCAAATGATTCATGCTTCTTCTAAAATTCCTAATCATCTCTTCTATTTCTTCTATTCCCATCATTTTGTTAAATCCTGTAAGAGAAGTAAGATATTAGATATTGGGCAGATGTTATTATTTTTTTTTTTTGTTAGCAAATGCTGAATCTTCTTCAGCTTTGCTAAATACTGTGATTAAAATCACTAAGCTTTGAAATGAATTAGAAGTGTATGTATTACTTTGAGCAAGTTCTTTTCCTTGTGCCACCACAGCCCCTGTCCTCTAGGTGTTCATTGTCAATCCTCCATGCATATCCTCACAATACTTGTCCAAGTATGTGTTTCTCCATTCATCTTGGAATTCATTTGGGGTAGAGATTTTCAGCAATTAAAAGAATTCTCAGCATAAAATTGGGGTTCCAAAATATTTTTGAGTGAGTATTCAATTAGCAAATGAACATCCTTGGTATTCATACTAAGTAACTTCTACTTTGGAAACCAGTACTGGGATGATTACAAAATAAAAATGTGGTCTTATGAGACTTCCTTGCCTGACTATAAAAAGATATAAGGACTGCAAATATTTGTTGCTAAAGAACCAGGGCTTAGAATGAGAAACAGGGAACCAGTGGGTGGTGTAATGGTAACATCACTGGACTCCGGACTCCCACATGGCCAACCACCGTTCAAGTCCTGCACCCAGAGGCTTGGAACACACTGGGCGTATTTGCATGTGTGCCCAAGATCCCAAGAGGAGAATGAAGGGTAAGAGATTTCTGCATGTACATCCTCCTGGGGGAGGGGGGGTGACATCTTACTTTCTGTCTCTCTGTCTCTGTTTCTCCAGTGAGCACATGTGCCCTATAGCAAAAATCTTTTCTTTCCTATTTTTTTAATTTTATTTATTATTATATTTATATTACAATGTTTATATTACATTGAAATGCATATACCTTTACAGTATATTACATTTCTTTTTCCAGAAGGAATACCTTACATATCAGTCAAGACAAAGACATTACTATCCACATCGTCATCATCAAATAGCTTTTCATGATTTTTCCCCAGATTATTATTATTATTATTCTCATTATTTTTTTAAACATTCAATCACTATATATCATTTTTCTTGTAACACGCATTTACCCAACATGAAATACTTCTCAGACCAGTCTAGTTGAGAATACTATACATGTTATCATCAACAGGTAATACACCATTTCTGTGTCCCACTAACGTCATGCCTCTCTATTTGTTCTCTTGCTCTCCTTCTTCATATTCTTCTCTTCTCCTTCCCCATTCCACACTGTCTTCAGCATCCCTATTTTCACTGCTTTTATGCCCTCCAATATTTAGATCTCTACCATAAAGTGCAGATAGTCAGTATATATTAAGTGGATACATACAATATCCTTCTTTCATATTCTGGCAATAGATCCTCCATATATGGCCACTTTCTATCCAATGTCAGGGCCTTGTTTTTTATGACTGAGTAGTATTCCATAGAGTATACGTGGCACACTTTTTCAATCATTCATCTGTTTGTGGACATTTGGATTGGTTCCATGTCTTAGTGATCATGAATAATGCTGCAATAAACATTGATGTGCAAGCAAAAATCACTCTTAAAAAAGATAGATTGAGAAACAGCAGCCAAATCACAAGTCAAGCACATAAGCTTCCATGGAAAGAAAGTACATCTTGCAGATATAGAGCGACTAATGCATTTTTAAAGAGCTTGTTCTGAGGAGGGCTTACCTATAATTATCCAGAGGATTAGATACTACAAATATTACTTATTCAGGTACCTCCTGAGATCTAAACCCATGGCGCCAGAACAAAAACAGAATGTGTCCATCTGCTTTGAAGACACTGAAGCTTGCTATTTCTAGGGCTAGAATGGAACTAGAGTATTCTAGCCCAGATTTCTAAGATACAGGAAGTAACTTCACAATTTCAAGAAAAATAGCAAAAGGAAACATTTGGTTTTTAATTTTTTTAAATATCCCTATATTCTTTTGACATCTACTTTTCTGAGTATTGCTATTGATAGATTTCTTTTTCCAATTTTATTTTGCTCTTCATTTTAATTTTTGTTTTTTGAGCATAGGGTAAGATTTTTGCTATAGGACATGTGCACTAATTGGAGAGAAAGAGAGAGATGGAGAGAGAAAAAGTGAGAAATCACCCCCAGGGTGAATGGTCACACCACAATCCCTTCTCCTCCATTCTCTTCCTGGGACTTTGGGCACACACATGCTTGGTGTGAGTTTCAAGCCTCCAGGTCTGGTTATTAAGACCATGGTTGGCCATGTGGGAGTCCAGTGCCTTAACCACTATACCACGTGTTCTTCATTTTAAATGAATTGGTTCATAGATTTTATATTCTTGATAAAAACCTATGAAGTTAAATATATTTTCAAATTCTAAACACCGTTCAAGAAGAAAATCAAGATTTTTCACTGGAATCCAATTATTCAGAAAAAAAGGAAGCAGGGGTAGCATACTTCATATCCCTAAAGTCACCTGCAACTCACATAAGAATGTAATGAGCACTCATTGAACAAAATTAAGCAAAACAATGAACTCTAGAAATGGCATCATAATTTCTCTATGGCAAAATCAAAAAGAGAAAAAAACATATTAGTTGAATTAATATTTTGATACATGCTATAAAACAGTTTTTTCACATTAATCACTTTTTGTGTATGGAAAAGTCAATATTAACAATCTGCAACAATTTGAGTAAGACTCTGATCATTCTTTCATGATATTGCGTTAACTGGAAATTCCTTATGCTTCTGGGAAGACCATGTTGGTGCTGTATTATGCACTCTTTCAATTTTAACCAAGATATATATCAGTTCACTTTTTGTTTACCTCTAAATAGAAATTTTAAAAATGGAAATAAATAGTAATTTTATAACTAAAAAATTGAATGGAGCACATTCTCATAATACAATAAAATTATAAACTAACAACAAATGAACAGCAGCGTTATAGGAAAAATAATGCTATTTAAGAATGTAAAAATTGGGGTCTGCAGATGAAATAGTGATTACATCACTGGACTCCCACATGGCCGACTGCTGTTCAGTCCTGGACCCAATCATGTATGTTTTCCGTACCCAAGAGCCTGGGAGGAGAATAGAGAAGAAGAGATTGTGGTGTAACCATCACCCCAGGGGGTGGGCGATTTCTCAATTTTCCTCTGTCTCTCTATGTCTCTCTCTCTGGCAAGCATACTTACCCTAAGCCAAAAACCTCTTTTTAAAAAATATAAAAATTATCTTTAGAATAAATAACAGTAGCAAAATAAATGAGAGGTAGTGAAGGAAGATACTCTGTTTGAAGAATCTTACATGATAAATAACATAGAGCCACACCTAACAAAACAAAACACACTAAGAGTTACAACTAGTAAGCAAATAGCGAAGACAAAGTGAAATTAAAAGCTGCAAAGAAGCAAAAAAGAAAATAAAATAGTAGATGCAAAAAATATAGAAAATACACTGCATAATGGTAGATTCAGTTGTAACAATAGTTATATTTTAAATTTATTTATTTAATTCCATTGGTTATTGTTGTTATTATTTTTTAAATTTGACCAGAGAGAGAAAGGGAAAGTGAGAAAGCAAGACACCAGGTCTTGAACCGGAACCACAGTTGGCCATGTGGGAATCCAGGGTGTTATCTACCATGCTACCGGTCACCCCCAACAATAGTTACTTTTAATGTAAGCAGTCTAAGCACTTTAATTAAAGTTAGGGGTTGTCGTGTTTTATTTTTAACATTTATTGTATTTATTTTATTATTTATTCATTTTAATTTGACCTGAGAGAGACAGAGAGAGAAAAAGGGAAAGTGAGAAAGCAAGCCACCAGGTTCAGGACTCAAACCATGGTCAACCATGTGGAAGTCCAGTGCCTTAACCACCATGCCACCTGCTGGTCTGTCAGGTTGGATTTTAAGAAAGTAAAGCCTCAATAGACGGAATATAACTTTAAATATATGTATACTTATGTATGTCAGTATATACATCTACATATATATTTATATCTATGTTTAATACACATACATACACACACATGTCTATACATATGGGTGTGTGTGTATAAAATACAAAAAAAAGATCTATGTGAGCACTGAGCACTAATTAAAAAAATTTTAAAAACTAGCATGAGTGCATACATTAACATGAGGCAAACTAGATTTTAAAACAAGAAATATAACCTGTAATAAGTAGGGACATTTCATAATACTAAAGGGCCAATTCATCAAGATGATGTAAATACTCCAAATATGTATGCAGCAACACATGAAATACATATTTTTTTAAAAAAACTAACTCAAGAGAAATAGAAAGTTATAACTTTAGTGAGATATTTCAACACTCCTTTATTAATAATTAAGGGAAACTCATGGAAAAAACAATGCTATGGTCAAAAATTTCAGAGAAAATCAGTAAGGATATAGACAACTGAAAAATACTTCAAGCAATGTAACCTAATGGACAGTTTAGAATACTCTACCTAATGAGAGAATATCCCTTCTTTTAGAGAACACACAGAACATCCACAAAGGTAAATCATATTTTGGGTCATAAAACGTTTAAATAGGACCAGCCTTGGAACCTAGAGAAGCTGGAACCCACAGGGTCGACCTTGGTTTGAATCCCAGGTCAGTAGTTTGCACTGGACTTGTGTGTGCCCCGAATCCCAGCAGATTAGAGAAATAAAAGAAAAAAGATTGTGATAGGACCACAATCCATTACAGGGTACTTTCTCCCTCTGCCTCTCTCCCTTTCTGCCTCTATGTCTTTCTCTGACAAGAACGCACACCTTCTGGCAATGAAAAAGAAAAAAAAAAGTAAAGTTTGAAACCAATCCATGGTTTGACGGTTAAGGTGGCTGGATCCCGCATGGCCAAATATACAGTTTAAGTCCTAGACTCGGCAGCTTGAGAAACTGGGTGCATGTGCATGAATGCCCAAAATCCTGAAAAAAGACAGAAATGGAAAAAAGATTATTACATAACTGTTCTCCTTGGAGATAATTTCTCATTTTCCCCTCTTCTCTTTCTTTCTCTCTCTAGTAAGTATATAAGCTCTTTGGCACATTTTTTTATAAAAAAGTTAAATAGGGTCCACCAGATGGTGTAATAGTAATTTTGTCACACCCAGATAGTCAACCGTGGTTCAAGTCCCAGACCTGGTGGCTCACAGCTCATGCTGGGTGCATGAGTGTGCATGCCCAAAATCCCAAAAGGAGAATGGAGGAGAAGGCATGGTCAGCCTCCACCGGAGGGAGTGATTTCTTACTTTCTTTCTCTCTGGCGAACACATGCATCCTACAGCAAAAATCTCACTAAAAATCAATCAATCAATCAAATTAAGATGGAAATTGTATAAAATATTTCCTTTGACTACAAGCAATCTAAACTAAATGTCAATAACAGAAAAAAATTTTAAAACCCTCAAATATTTATAAATTAAACAAAAAAATTTATAAATTATCCCTAAATAAAAGAAGAAGACATGAGGAAAACTAGAAAAACAATTTGAACTTAATGAAAAAGAAAATAATACATATAAAAATTTGTAGGATGTAGCTAACACAGTACTTCGAGAAAAATACATGGCATTTTATGTGCACATTAGAAAAGAAGTAAAGTTTCAAATAAAATCTTTAGACACTATTGTAAGAAAACAAGAAAAATCATTAAATTAGTCCCAAGGTAAAAAGAAGGAAAGAAATAAAAAAAGACACGAGCAGAAGTTAATGAAATGCAAAGCCAAAGAGCAATGGAGGAAAAACAAAACAAAAACAAGCACATTCTCTTAATAAAAGCTAGTAACACTGATTACTTTCTAGCCAGAAAGATGAAGGAAAAAAGAAATAGACATAAATTAACAATATTACAAATAAATGGCATTACTACTAATCCTATAGACATTAAAAGATGATAAGTGAATACCTAATAATTAGATAATTCTTGTGCCAATAAATGTGAAAACTTAGATAAAATGGGCCCATTTCTTCAAAGACAAACTAACTCCAGAAAACAATAGATTAGTTGTATAACTCCATATCTGTCGGGAAAACTGAATTAAAAGCTAAGTCTTCCCATAAGGGAACTAGTCTGAGGTGGCATCATGGTGAATTTTAGTAAATATTTGAGAATGATATAACACCAATTATTCACAATCTTTGTTTAGAGAAAGATTAAGAATAATACTTTCTAACTCATTTTACTAAAGTTTATCCTGATATCAAACTCAGCAGATTTTTGTTTGTTTGTTTTTTAAGAGGTTTTTGGTATAGGGCACGTGTGCTCTCCAGAAAGACAGAAAGAGACAGAGAGACAGAAAGCGAGAAATCATCCCCCAGGGTGGATGGCCACGCCGCAATCCTCTTCCATTCTCCTCTCGGGATCTTAGCACACACACACACACACACACACACACACACACGCACACACACGCACCTGGTGTGAAACTCAGCAGAGATTTAAGCAACTGAATTTGAACCCCCGGTACAGCCCACTTAGCTGTGATTTTGTGTGATCCTCAGTATAACTTTATCAAGTGTAATTTTCTGTTTAGTTGAAGGTCTCACTTAATTAAAATTCACTTTAGAATAAGCCCTATTTTATATTTATATCCTCAAACACACAATGCTTATTTTAATTAGTAAATAAGTAGATCATTGGTATGTTAGTTTTCAGAGGTAGGAAATTCCACAGTTATGAATCTTAATACTGTATTATCTTTCCTTCGATCTGCTAGTTTTTTTTTTTTTTTTTTTCAAAAAATCCACTGGTTTCTGCAGTTTTCTAATTAGCTAGTGTTTTGCTGGATTAGTATTTATTTTTTTTCAGTCAGAGCTCAGTGCCTCTCACAGATGCTTTGTTTTCTAAATCCAACAAAATATGTGTCAACCTGGAGAAGAAAGAATATTATTACTTACAGTTGCACATACAGTAACTTTATTATTTTGTTGTACAGCTTTCTTAGGACTACGTCAAGATCCTTTTGGAGCAATTAAAGGTCAAATTCATTTCCTCCTTGTTCTCAGTATGGCCCTCTAGGTATAGATTCAAGTCTATTAAAATAGGTATTGCGTTTTGTCGCTCTTATGTTGTGATTCAAAATGTGCCAGCTATTAATTTCAAAAGCACTGGGGAAGCACATGAGAATACCTGACTCTTCTTTTTGCCCCTGCAGGATTCTCATAAGTGAGCCTGTTTTACTCAGTACAGGCCAATTGTCTTACTTGGACTTGAATACTTCATTATGGAACGATTCAACTCCCCCCAAATTACACTTGGGAGAAAAAGAATATAAATGGAAAATCCCCTCAGCTATTTTTATTGTCAGCCAGTGTGAAGTGTATGTCAAAAAGAAGTGGGCTGATCACTAACAACAAACACGCCATGTAAACAGGCACAGATGAAAGGATTAGTTACGAGACTTGAAATAATCAGATATGAGTAGTTCTCATTGATTTTCTCTCCCATTTTATTCCCATAGAAAATAGTCTTTTGTATTTGTTCTTATCTGTCATGTGGCTTTATATATCTAATTTACATTTAATTGTTATTATGTAATTTAATTATATATAATTTGCATTTAATCACTATACATCTTTACAGTGTACAACATGGTTGTGCCCAGCACAAATACAGTCAAGACAAAGCCATTACCATATACATTATCATCAGCTAATAACTCTTCATTTTCGTCATTTTAAAAACGTTCAGACATGAATACGGTAATCATTTAGCCTCTGTGCAATGCCAGGCACGCCGCCATCCATAGGCCTCCACACAGGGGAAATCACAGTTTCTGCCGAGACCTTGAGGGAAGATCTGGTTAGGACCTACATCAAGAGTACTGCTACTTCAAAATAAGTAAGAAAACTACCATAGCAATGTCATAAACATTTCTGCAATAGTGGACCAAAGTGGAGAAAACAGGAAAAAATCTAAATAAGAAACTGCTCTAGTTGTGATATTGGAATCAAATAACGAGACCCCATGAATGCCTTGTGTGAAAGTAATAATGGCAGCAGCACAAATAACAGTCATCCCGAAGTAGGAGTGAGCGTAGCAACAGCTGAGGGACTGAGTACTCACATGTCTTAACTACTTACAAGCTAATTATCCCCATTTGACAGATGAAGACACTGAGTATTAAAATATTTAAGAAGTTTCCCATGATTCCACAGCCAGCACCTGGTGGTAAACTGACACTAGGACTCTGAATCTCATCTTTCAAAAGCCCATCTAAATTGGATTTAGAGATAAGCAGGACTGGGAAAATTGAGTCTTTGTCGTTTTCTTTTTCTTTTTTTTTTTTTTTTTTTTTTTTGAGAAGTTTTTGCTATAGGGCATGTGCACTTGTCAGAAAGACAGAGAGAGACAGAGACAGAAAGCGAGAAATCATCCCCTAGGGGGGATGGCCACGCCACAATCCCTCCTCCTCCATTATCCTCTTGGGATCTTGGGCACGCATACACACACACCCGGCGTGAGTTTAAGCCATTGGATCCACTCGAACTGTGGTCAACTACATAGGAGTCCAGAGACATAGCCGTTACGCCATCTGCTGGCCCAGAGTCTTTGTCACTTTCTACTGAGTAAACTTGGAAGTAATTTCAGGATCTAGCAACATTGTGTGTGTGTGTGTGTGTGTGTGTGTGTGTGTGTGTGTAGAGAGAGAACCAGATAATAAATATTTTAGGCTTTGTGGACCATATGCCCTTTGTTGCAAATACTCAGTTCTGTAGTTAGACTGAAAGGAACTACAGATAATAAATACAAGTTTACTCCCCAAACAGGTTGATCCTATATACACAAAATCACTACTATGAGCTTCTGATTTTTTTATCTGTAAAATGGAGATGATTCTACCTTTTGGGGGTTATTGTAATTATTTTAAATAATAAAAGTTATAGGATGACAAATATTAGATGCTCAATACTTGTTACATGTTATTATTATTATTTTTAATTGCGAGAGGGTGTGTGTACTTGGAGAGAGAGAAAGCACGCCCCAATGGGGCATGGTCATACCACAATCCATTCCCCTCCATTTCTCCATCCCTTCGAGATTTGGGAGCAATTACCCACACACTCTGGCCAGTGTGTTTTCATACTGGCAGGGCTAGATTCTAGCTGTTCTTGGTAATGTGAGATCTGCCTTCCTTTAACCACCGGGCTAAAGGGCAGCTGCTACATTTTACTATATATTACTATTTTTTAATCATTATATGTATTGTTTAGTTATCTTTCTCTGTTTTAAACCACAAAATGAAGATAATTCCTGTATTTCTGCCCTTCAATTAAAAGTTTACAAATAAAAAGACAAAACAAGTAGCCTTTTTAAGAATAAAGTGAAATGTATAGGTAAGTGCATGTGAATAAAATATGTTGCCATGGAAGGATATATTAATTCATTCAAATTTTAAAGAACTTGCTGCACACAGAATCTTCTAGGGGCTAAAAATGTGAAAATAAGAAAAACACAGACTCAAATCATACCAAGTTAAACTCTCATAGGGAAGATGATTTGTATATAAATAGCTACACAAAGTTGTAGGATGTATTTTCTATTAATACTGCAATAACACTTATAAGAGTTGATTTTCTTGTCTGATTCCTTTGTTATTAGTTTGTGACTTTTTTGAGACCCGGGATGGCCTATTCAGTGTTTATAATGGATTCTTACTCATAGCAATCAATGTTTACATGAGACTAAGTAAAGAACAGCAGAGAAAGTAAATCAAGTGAGATCATGAGATAAAGATACTGCTTTCAACTGGAATTATTAGAGAAATGTAAATATTCATCAAATTTTATTAGACATCTACTGTATGCTCAATGAAGAAGGCAGTTTATAACTGAGGTTAAAAGCAGGGAAATTTGAGTGTTTGGTCTGTTTGGCAACCTTCTAACTGTAACCATGTGTAAACTTGCTATGTCTTACTTTCCTCTCCCATATATATAGAAAAATTTTACTCATTTTGCAAAATTGCCATGAGGATTGCATAAGATAATTGTATCTAAAGAGTTCGTGTAATGACCAGCTCAGAGTATAATTATGGCAATGATGATAATGATACTGAAGATTTGATAATGAGGATGATGACTGGTAATATTTAGAATAGAACTGGCTGGAAATAACAACCAATAGAGTTGGCTAAATGACTTTAGGTTTATTTTTCTTACATAACTAAATATCAGAGTTAATTCAACCATTCTGCATATTTTCACCAATGGACTGAATATTTTTACATTGGGACCAGCAGTTAGTGTAATGGCTATGTTGCTGGACTACCACGTAGTCAATCGCAGTTTGCATCCCGGACCCAGTGGCTTAAAAGTCACACCAGGCGCATGTGCATGCGTGCCTAAGATCCTGAGAGGAGAACGGAGGAGAAGGGATGGCGGCGTGGCCATCCCCCCTGGGGGGTGATTTCTCACTTTCTGTCTCTCTGTCTCTCTCTGTTTGTCTGGCGAGCACATGCGCCTTATCGCAAAAACTTCTCCAAAAAAATTATATATTTTTACATTGAATCCCTAATTCCCAATACCGAAGATGAAACTCGGAGGTAAGGCCTTTGGGAGGTAAGTAGGTTTAGATGAGGTGATCAAAATGAAGTCGCTATCTTGGGATAAATGTCATTATAGAATGAACAAGAGGCATGAGATCTCTTGCACACACACCAAAGAAAGGCCCTCTGGTGCTATAGCCAGGAAGAGGGTCCTCACCAAGAACCTGACCATGCTGGCACCCTGATGGAAGGCTTCCAACCTCCACGAACATACCAAACAAATGTTTGTTGTTTAAGTCACTCAGTTTAGTACACCAAAGTGATTAAGATGGAGACATAGACTCTTTCTATCATTCTTCTTTGACGTATATTTTAGTCTAATGTTGTTCAACATAGATTAAATGGGTCAACAGCAGTAGCATCAATCAGGAGTTTGTTAGAAACATGTATTTATCAGTAACATCCTAAACCACTGAATCAAAACCCAGATTCCCAGTTGTTTTTCCTATGCATGCTAGGTTTGAAAACTCCAGCATTAGCCCATCTTTTCATCTGATTCAGGACAGCATGATAGCAGCTGTAGTTTAAAGTGTGCTCCCTCTCTTAGTCTATTATTGCACTGTTAACAGAAATAAATGAGACAACATAATTTATAAAGATATAGAAGTTTATCAGCTCACATTTCTGGTGATTTGAAAATCCAAAGGTATAAGACTGACACTGGGCTGACCTATGGCAAGGCCAGCAAGAGAAGACAAGGCAGTGGGCGTATGCAGAGAGACAGTGAGTTACTAACAGCTCAGTCTTTTAAAACAACCAGCTCTTTCAAGAACTCACCCCTTATCATGAAAGCTAGAACTCACTGAGTCTGGCGAGGCTTCATTAATTTTTTTATGTGGGTGTTGCTTCCATGATGTGATCACCTTGACTCAATCACCACCCACTGGACTTTACCACCTCTTAACACAAAATTCCAAAACATGAAACTTGAGGGGACAAGCTATTGAGTCATTGAAAAAGTCATGATGCATTTTTGCGTAGAAAAACATAGAAAAATACATCATGACTTTTCTGATGACCCAATATGTATATTCAATATAATTACATATATAGTATGTGTGTGTGTGTGTGTGTGTGTGTGTGTGTGTGTGTGTAGAGAGAGAGAGAAAGAGAGAGAGAGAAACAAGGATCCCTGCTGAAGGGGTCTTGTCATGCCATGATTCTCTCCCCTAGTCTCCCAGCCCGCTAAGATCATGGGTGTTCCTGTCAACATGCATGATGGATTTGTGTAGATCCAAGATCCAAACTCCAGACCTTCACAAATGACTCCAGTATTATGCAGTGGCACCCTCCTATCTGTCCCAGAATGCTGGGGGTAAACCCAGTCCCTTTTAAAGTCTCGCCTTATTAAAGCAGACGGATCAAGATAATTTTCCAGTCATTAAGGTCAACAGATTTGGGCCTTTAATTACATTTCCAAAATCTCTTCACAGAAGTATTTGTTAGTGTTTAATAACTGGGTATCCGTGAAAGGGCAGAGAACGTTGGGGTGACATCTTAGAAATATACATATATTAGGTTGTCAAAAAAGTTATGATGTAGTTTTCTGTTTTTCTATGCAAAAATGTGTCATGACTTTTCCAACAACCCAGTGTGTGTTTGTGTGTGTGTTTGTGTGTGTGTGTTTTGTTTGTGTGTGTGTGTGTTGTTTTTTTTTTTTTTTGTGGGGGGGTGGTGACACTTTCCAAGTTGTCCAGAGCAGAGCATCCACATCTCAGTCTGCCTGTAGGGGAAAAAACAATAAAAGATAATTTATAAGATGTGCTCGTGTGCTTGTAGGGCAAAGCTAGAAAGAGCATATTCCACTTCTGGTTAGTTATGTGTTTCATGTACTTTAAGGGAAGCTGGGTTGTATTTTCTGACAGAACATATAAAAAGGAAAGATAGATTTTGATGGATAGCTAGCAGGCTCCATATTCTTCATGAATTTGTAGTTCTATCTCTTATTTTCCTCTCTTTTTCTTTCTCTCCAAGTGTATCTTTCCAGTTCTAGTGATTTTCCAGTTATGTCCACAAAACTCACGAAGCCCATTACCTCTACCGTTCCTTTACAAAAGTTTACGTGTGACTCAGTGCTGCAGAAATTAAATAGAAAACTTCTTGCCTCAGGGTCTATTCAGAGGCTCTGTCTTTGTTTTCTGTCTTTATTGGCAGAGAATTTCATATAAGCTGTAGCCACAGGCAGTGTTCGACAGAGAACCTCCACTCTCTTCCCTGCTTTAAACTCTTAACCTGCCTCAGGTCTCCCATTTTGTGTGTCACATTTTTTTTTTTTTTTTTTTTTGAGAGGTTTTCGCTATAGGGCGCGTGCGCTCGCCAGACAGAGAGAGAGAGAGACATAGAGACAGAAAGCGAGAAATCACCCCCCAGGGGGGATGATCACGCTGCAATCCCTTCTCCTCCATTCTCCTCTCAGGATCTTGGGCACGCACGCACACGCGCCCGGTGTGAGTTTTAAGCCACCGGGTCTGGGACACGAACCGCGGTCGACTACGTGGTAGTCCAGCAACATAGCCATTACGCTAACTGCTGGTTCCCTGTGTGTCACATTTCTGAGGAAAGAGTGGTAATGATAATTCCACTAAAACTGAAACTTACAGTCTTGGTCTCCTTTTCCCCTGTTTAGATTCCTTAAAAACTATAGCTTTACTTCTGATCATAGATCTCCATGTACTTCTTGATTAATGCAGATATTTACTCTTGTTCCAAAGGTTATTATTTTATATCTTAACTATCATTGGCTTATGTTGGATAAGAGCTGAAGACTCAACAATAAATTAACCAATGTCATTTCCACCAGAAATATAATCATGATGATTTTTAACTTGAATATTGTCATCCTGTTTCAATGAACTATTAGTTTTCCTGCTCATTGGTTCAAGTTTCTCTGTTTTCCTTGGTATTCCTTGGTTTATAAACACATCATTCAATTTTTATCTACATTGTCATGTGACAATATCATTCTCCATGTGTGTATCTGTGTCACTTCTCTTCATGGAAGGACACCATTTGGAGTATGACCTCATCTTAACTTGATTATATCTTCAAAGACCTTATTTCCAAATAAGGTCACATTCACAAATACCAGTGATAAGGATTTCAGTATATTTTTTGGAGGACACATGAGCTCATAAGATGCCTCACATTCCTTGTTATTTTGATTGAATGCCAGAAACTTTACTTTATAAACTATAAAATTAATTTGAGACCTAGAATGGTATTAGATTCCTTCAGAGCATACTTAATTTGCTTCTGGAAAATGGCTAAGGACATAGCAATAAAGTAGAAGCTTAATCCAGTTTCAGTGTTTAAGACCATTCTAAATCAGCTTTTTTTTTTTTTTTTTTTTCTTTTCTTTTCCCCTCTGAGGACTGGTCTACTTTATGGTTCATCCTGACTTCAAAGCATAATCATTTATAGCTTAAATTCAAGACATGAGAAGTTCTGTAGGCTCAAGATTGGTGTGTCCAGGGCTCCAATTGTTTTGTTCTATTTTTAGTTTTTGCTATAGGGCTTGTGCATTCTCCAGAAAGAGACAGAGAGAGGGAAAGTGAGAAATCACTTCCAGAGGGGTTGGCCATGCTACAATCCTTTCTCCCCTAGTCTTCTCTTGGGATTTTGAGAATGCATTCATATGTGCCTGGTGTGATTTTTTCAAGCCACTGGGTCCAGGAATTGAACTGCACAGTTGGCCATGTGGGATCTAGCTGCTTTAACCTCTATGCCACCTGCTGACCCCAGTGCTCCAATTTTGTTATGCATATCCTGAGAGGACACCAAAAGTACTATTCAGATTCTTATATTCTTTCCATCTCGTCATCTCTTCTTGAGTCAACAGTTAGCCCTAGGGAAAACGCAGCCCTACAAGACTCACCTTTTTGATTCTCTCATTTATTCAACTGTATTTTTAAAATATATTTTGTCTAATTTATTAAAATTTCTGAGATTAAAAGATGATTGATCCAAATTATTTAATTCACCAATAGTCAGTGTATATTTCTAATCTTTAAATATTGATTGTTAAATATAGGTAAATATTCCTTAAGTTATCTCAAAATAATGGTCTTGTATGTTTTACATGTTGAAAATTTATCAGCTCTTTCAAAGAGAAATATAGCTTTAATTACAGGAGTAAAATAGTGCCATAATTGATAAGGATGGTTGAAGTTTTAAATTTTATGAATGAAAATAAGTATTAAAAACTTTTAAGTAGCTCAAAAAATATAAAAATATAATAAGAGAATTCATTAGATAATATTAGGAAAAACTATTATTTTGAACTAATATATGATCATAAAGTATAATTTAAATTAAAGAAATTTGTAATAGAAATTATAATATACCTAATTTTAATCAACAGATAATTATTTATTTTTATATTTTAATCTTCTTAAAATTAAGTTATATATATACATTTTAAATTATTTAATTAAGGACATGAGGTTTTTTCATTTTTTAGAAAAGCCCTATTTGAGTATTATACTTTTAAAAATTATGCTTTTAAATTATCTTTCCATCTAACTTAAAAGGAGAATATTAAGTTTTTACCTTGAAGTGTTAAAAGGAAGAATGGTTCCAAGAGCATGTCCAACTATATATTTTATAAATTATCTTTGGCCAGATATATTAAAGAAAATAAAGATTGTGAAATAAAGAAGAGTATTAAAACAAATAAAACGTTTGTGCTCCTTCAACATCCAAGCTGAAAATCAACATTTATTATGATTGCAAATGTGAAATATAGTGAATGATTCTAGGAGCAATCTAGCAGCTGACAGCTGAGAAATTATGATCTTTGCACTAAAATACCAAGTATACAAACTTGAACATTGATGTTTTAATATTAATACTGCAATAATATTTATATTCGTGGTAATATTTAATATTTGTTCCTTTATTCTTAAAGTTTAATCTATGACAAGAATATCAAGCTTTAGCTAACTATTGGTTTTAACAATTAGACTTCTGGAATCTAGCTAAAAGGCATATTCAGTTGCATATCAGAAAATATATATTATATATATATGTGTGTGTGTGGTCTGTTTTTTGCCTTAGGGCATGTACACTTGTTGGAGAGACAGAGACAGAGACAGTGAGGAGGGAATTGAGAAATCACTCCCAAGAGGAGATGGTCACACCACAATCCCTTCTCTTGCATTCTTCTCCTGGGATCCTGGGCACGCACTCACATGTGCCCAGCATGAGTTTCAAGCCACTGGGTCCGTGACTCGGACCATGGTCAGCCATGTGGGAGTCCAGCAACAGAACTGCTTTGCCATCTGCTGGCTGCTACATTTATATTTTTAAAATTTATCTTTTCTATTCTCTTCCTTTCACCTTCTACTGCATGTAGTATGCATTAGTGGTCTTAACTTTGGATTTTAGTCTATAGCTTTTAAAACATTGATTATGATCATAAAGACCTAGAAAAGTGGAAATATAAAAATCATAGGTTTGGTTTGGTAAACTAATTAAAATCAGAGTAATGTATTTTTAAGCTTTTTTCTATTTTATTTTATTTTGTAATTTCTTACTTCCATTTAATTATTGTACATCTTTGTGGGCCATAACATGGATTTTTCAAAGCATGCATGCAGTGTGTGACAATAAAATGAAGGATAATACAATACTCATCATTTCAATGAAGAATAACTCATTATATATATATATATATATATATATATATATATATATACACACACACACACACACACACACACACACATATATTTGATATATGTACATTATATATGTACATGTGTGTATATATACATACACAATAACACAAATTATACATATATACATAATATATACAAAATATTTACTCAGTTATGGTATGCTATTCTACAACCTATTCACCCCATCTACCTGCATTTCTGTGTCTGGTGAATGCTTTTTTTTCCCCCCTGATTCCTTCCTATTTCCATGATTTCCTCTTTATCTCTCATCCCATATATAGTCTCTGTAATCAACAGTTGTCTTGTCTACTTTTATGTCTTCAAATCTTTCAATTTCTGTTAAAGAGCACAGATATTCGGTATTTATTGAGTGAGGATATACATTGCATATCTTTCATAGTCTTGTTTATTTCACTTAGCATTATAACCTTAGACTCAACCACTTTATATTGAAAGACAGGATCTCATTGCTCTTTATGAATGAATAGTAATCCATTGTGTATATGTGCCATTTTTAAAAAAAAAAAAAAACTGAGTCATCAGTTGTTGGACATTAGGCTTATTCTATATTGTAGCTATTGTAAATAATGCTGCAATAAACATGGATGTGCAAGTGTCTTTCTGACTGAGTGATTTCTCATCCTTTGGGTAAATAACCAGGAGTGGGATTACTAGGTCATATGGTAGTTCTTTTTGTAAATTTTTGAGGAATATTTGCATTATTTCCCACCATGACTGTACTAGTTTACATTTCCACCAACAGTGCAGAAGGACAGAAGGGACTACCTTTTCACCACAGTCTCACCAGCACTTGTTTTTTTTTTTGTTTTTTTTTTTTTTGTTTTTGTTTTTGTTTTTGTTTTTTTTTACCATAACCCCTCTGTCAGGGGTTAGGTGATAACTCATTGTGATTTTGATTTGCATTTCACTTATTATAAGAAACATGTCAGGCATATATGCATGTATGACCAATATTCCAAGAGGAGAATGGAAGAGAAAGGATGAAAGCATGGCCATCCCCCTGGAGGGGTGAGTTTTCACTTCCCCCATCTCTCTCACAAGAGTGTAAAAAACCCTATAGAAAAAGAAAAATATACTTACAAAATTTAATTTATAATTAAATTATTTTTAAAAGATTTTTTTTAAAGTAGATTCAGTGGCCACCATATTGAGAAGTTCCCAATTATTGAAATTCTTGTGTACTCCCTCTTTAGAATTTCTTTGATTTTCATACTTGATTTCTCAGATTTTCTGTAGATTCTTTTAGCTGTACAATCTCTTCCGAATTAAATACGTGTGCACACACAAACACACACACACACACACACACACTAAATATGTATAAAATCAGGGCATTAGTCCTCTGGAATTTCCCTCACTCTAGATTTGCCTATTCTACACATACATTGTAAAATAACATGTTTTTCTGTCGTGTATGTGTGTGCATATATGAAGCATCTTCAGTTTGTGGAAAATGTAAATTATGCACAAAAACCTATGACTGAATTTCAATTTTTTGGCACCAAAATAAACTTATTCTTTAATTTCACTTTTTTCACAAATGTTTCTTTTAAGTTTATTTATTTATTTCATGAGTGAGAGACACCGAGAGAGAAAGAGAATCAAAGTAGAGAGACAGCACCCCTGAGAGGGTATGGATGCCATGATCTACCCCAGCTCCAGCTATCCTAGATTCAGTGCATACCCATGCTGAGCCTACTCAGAGATGACTCCAGATGCAAACCATCAACTTCACCAAATGGGCCATGCTCTCAGAGCATCATGTTTTACTGTTGTGCCATTATCCTTCCCCCTCCACAAACTTCATTTTTTTTTTTTTTCCAATTTGCTAGAGGCCATGTGCACTCACTGGGAAGAGAAGCAGAGAGAGAGATAGAAAGTGAGAAAGCACCACAAAAGGGTACCATTGGTGCAATCCCTTCTTGTATATTTCTCCTTTCAGGATTTTGGGCACACACATGTACCTGATGTATTTGCTAAGCCACAGTGTTCTGGACTTAAACCGCATAGTTGGTCACGTGGGATCCACCTGCGTGAACAAGCATGCCACCAGCTTGTTCTAAATCTTAAAGATAACTTTTATGTGCATATGTGTGTACAAATGAGAATTAATTTATGTTAAATTCTGATTAAAACAACAGAAGAGCCTTAGGTAAATCAATTAATCTCCCTCAGTCTTGCTTTTCCTCATCTGTATAATTGGCTAATAATATCTCATAGGATTTTGCCAGTATAAAATTAGGCAATTAAACATGTAGGACAATGAACACCTTTCAGCTCTCAGTAAGTCATTGTTAAATTTTTGCTTTTGACAATTGACTTGTAAAAGGTGTAATAAAAGAAGGTGTGCAAGTATTTACGTCCAGGAGGACATCAGGAATTGATAGAGCTATTGACGGCAACAGAACACCCAGAAAGAAACAAACAGTTTGGGGACAAAATGAATTTAGTTTTACTCAGTGAAATCAATATTCTGACAACTGTTTAATTGTTGATTATCCTAAGAAAATTACAATCTCAAATAATGAATCATTCTTCTGAGGTGATGTTGGTATGCTAGTGTGAAGATTTTCGATATCTCCAAAGCACATGATCAGATTCTATCCTGTCTCTCCTGTCACTGCAACAAGGGGAGTTAATTAAAGTGCTTTCTGTGGACTCAGTAACCCACCAATTAACCATGAAACTTTGATATGGGTATTGGCTTCCTCAAAATTAGTCAAAAATAACAGCAGAGGAGCATACTGGGTGACAAAGAAATTCAGCTAATGAATGCTCTCTGCTGACTGGAGTAGTGTCAGTGACCATAGAAATACAAAAGAACAATGGTTACTGGCCAATCAGGGTTTCTACCTCCATCACTCACACCTTACCATGCATAACTCATCACCATGTGAATGCTCTGTCTGTGCATTTCTCAGGTGTAACTATCTATCTTCTCTCTTTCTCTCTTTTATAAAAATTTTTGCTAAAGGGTGCATGGTCTCATGAGAGACAGAGAGAAAGTGAGAAAACACCATCATCCCCTGGGGAAGATGGCCATGCCACAGTCTCTTCTCCACTTTCCTCTCAGGTATTTTGGGTACACATGCATACATGCCCAACCTATTTTTCAAGCCACCAGGTTCAGGCAGCTACACAATCAATCAGGTGGGATCCAGGGCTTTAATATCCACACCATCTGCTGGTCCTCTATCTTCTTTTTCATGCTTGTAGTATTGTCATAGTCATCTCCAAATGTTGCCTTTTAGAAATCAGGGATTATATATGTATTATATGCTATCCATTACAGAATAGGTAAACTTAGTAGTGACGATTTTACATTTTTAAAAATATATCTTAAAAATGTTGCATAATCTCTTCTATGACATGCATTATCAAAATAACAAATTACTGCTGAAAACCATCCAATTCTCCACCTTCTAACATAGATAATATATAAAAGATGGTACTTAACAACTGGTGACTTGCAAACCTAATCTTTGCCATCAACCACATTTATGGGACATGACAAGACTTATTCATATCTTTGATCAATCTGAATTTCACCATATTTTCTTTTTATTCACAATTTTGCATGTAAAAATATGTGACTATCCTTCCTTTTATATTAATATCTTCTAAGTTTTGGCTGTATCACCCCCTCTTCCTTTCTCTTAGTGTAAATATAATGCAAAAAATGCTTACCTCAATGGATATTCCTCTCTGTGCCACTACATATCGCCCTTTAACTTTTTAAGTTTTGCACATTTAAAACAAACAGGAGTGAAAATTCATGGCTAATGGCTTATTTATGTGTCAAAGGGAGAGTGAGGGACAAACCTGGTTTAGAATATAAGATTCCTGGCCTAGCTGCAGTGTAATACACTGCTAAGATGCTGTTCACTATTTGGAACTATGTGGGAGGCCCAGGTTTGAGTCCCAGTCCAAGCTGAAAGCTGGATGCAGTAATGTACACCTTTAATTTGAAACCCAATAGGCTGAGACAGGAGGATCTTGACAGCTAGGAGCCTCCAGTTAGAGGTTAATTACAGTGTTAATTACATGACACTACACCACATAAATTGCCCAAAGTAAACAGCTGGTTAGTAATATGTCTTTTATTGCTGAGAAAAATAAATCTGGACAAAGATAGTTTTAAGATTCTGTTCTTGTAGGAAAAAGGGAGGGGCGAGAGAGAGGGAATCAAGGGGAAAAAGAAGGAAGCAAAACATTTAAGGGACACAAAAGTGGAAAATTTTCTGTTGATTATGTTTATGGCAATATCTTCGATTGTATTCATGATGGGTAAATTGATTTGGTATGCTCTAATGATATACTGTGATTGAATGTAAAAAAAAAATAATTTTTAAAAAAAAAAGATTTTATTCTCCCCCCAAGACTTATGACACCTTGAGATAAATGAACATCCACAGGGAGTGGGATCATGTACAGTCTTTTTGTAGTAGTATGGTTTTGTTTGTTTGTTTGTTTATTTGTTTTCTTTTTTTGGAGAGGTTTTTGCTATAGGGCGCGTGTGTTCGCCAGTCAGAAGAGAGACAGAGAGACAGAAAGGGAGAAATCACCCCCAGGGGGGATGGCCACACTACAATCCCTTCTTCTCCATTCTCCTCTTGGGATCTTGGGCACACATGCACACGGCCTGGCGTGAGCTTAAGCCACCAGGTCTGGGACTCGAACCACTGTCTACTACGTGGGAGTCCAGCAACATAGCCATTATGCTAACTGATGATCCCAATATAGTAATATGTTTTGTTATGCCAGTTTTCATTTTCTCATTCCCTTGAATTTGTTTATTCATTCATTAAGATTTTTTTTCATTTAATAAGCATGTACTGAGAACCTACTGTATTCTAAGGTGGGTGATAAATCATAGTTCAGTGAATAATCCAAGATCCAAGATTTACTGAGCTATTTAAAAGAACATTTAAATACTGTAGTGATCCATGGCAGTGACTTAGATGAAAATACTTAATGTTATTTTTACACCAATTTGCCCAATATTTTTAGCATTTTAGACTGAATTAGTTATTTGCTTAGTCAATCATTATATTAGGGTGTACAAATTGAAGATTTTTCTATGTTTAACATTCTTCTACTTATGCATTAATATTTTAGTTATCTATTGCCAAATTACAAGCTGTGCTAAAAATGGAGTGACTTGAAACAACTGTTTTATTATTGATTATGACTCTAGATATTGGAATCATGTGGGTGATCCTTTTCTCAACATGTTATCTCAGGAAGTAGTTGAGTACAATTTGTGGGGCTAAAACTTCCAAGATGGCTGACTCACAGGGTTAGTAGTTTAAGGTGATGGTTGCCTGGAAGCTCAGGTGGGGTTGTTGACCAGTGTCCCAACATTTAGCTTTTCTTTATGGCTTGGCATTGTCACAGGCTGGTGACTGGATTCTGAGGAGGAGCATGATATCAAGAACCAATGTATCAAAATGAAGCAGAAGCTTCCTATTTCCCTAAAGTCCAAACTGAATTAAAACTATAAACCTTTCTCCCATGGGTTAGGCAGTAATAGATACACCCAGATTAGGATCCTATCTCTTTTTTTTATTCATATTTTTTTTTGGAATACTATCTCTTAATGGAGAAAGTAACAAGAATTCAATTTTTAGTGTATCATAAATAGAAATCTGTGAAGAAAACCTCTCTGCCTTTCTTATTCCCTCTTATTTAGGAGTAGGTGGCAATATTATACATTCATAGATTTATGTTGTTATTGTTATTTATAATCTATTGCCATTGTGACTAATTTTGATAGAGAACTCCATATTTGGGAGCAAAAATCCTCTTCAAACTAACTCCCATGAGCACATGTCCTTTAGCCATGACCTCACTAATACTTGTGTACTTTTTTGTTTTCACCAAAGGATATTGCAAGGCTCAACATGTACTTTCACTGAAGTTGGCAATTTTTTTCCAGATATTGAAAGTGAAAAAAGGAGAGTGTATGTAAAAGCTAATAATAGAGAAATGGAAACACTTGTATTACTTAGTATTGCATTGGAATTGCTTCCTAGATAATTATTTTATTAGTTCCCACTGATACCTCTAATTCATTAGAATATTAGTTCCTATCATACAGAAAAACAAATCTTATAAAATTGAATGTAAAATGACCTAAGTCACAAGAATTTTTGTAAAGATAATTTAAATTCAAAAACTTTCATCATTTTTATATGTATTTCCTTTCTCTAATAGTGATAAATTAATTTAAAATAGATTTCTATAAAATAATTACTATTAACTCATTTTTTTGTCCTACAGTAACTTATACTAAATACAAAGCAGTTTCACAATTAGAAAACTAATAACACTAATAACAAAACTTACAAAGTGAAGTTTAGAATGGGAAACATGTAAAAGCATGCCCTATGGGGAATGGTCACCACAATTCCTTCCCTTCCGTTCTCTTTCTACTCAGGATCTTGGGCACACATGCACATGTGTCCAGCATGCTTCTCAAGCCTCCCAAATTGGAGACTTCAACTGTAAGATTGACCTTGATGGAATCCAGCTACTTTTACCACCATGCCACTGGCTGACACAGATACTGGATTTTAAGCACATTTAGGAAATAATTGGAAGAACTTTATAATGAATCATATATTAGATGAAATAAAATTTATATGGTTTTTGTTATCTGTGGTAATGAAATTTTATCATGTAGAAAAATGTTCTTAGTCTTAGAAACTATACATAAGAAGTGAAGTTTCAAGATGTCTGTCACACTTTTGGATCATGTGAATGAAAGAAAATGCTTATGTCTGCAAATATAATTGTATATGGGGGCCGACAGGTGGCGTAGTGGCTAAGCGCACTGGACTCCTACATGACTGATAATGGTTCAAGTCCTGGACCTGGCAGCTTGCTTTCTCACTTTCTCTCTCTCTTTTCTCTCTCTCTCTTTCTCTCTCTCTCTCTCTCTCTCTCTCTCTCTCTCTTTCTCTGTCCCTCTCTGGTCAAATTAAAAATAAATAAATAAATAAGTAAATAGTTTTTTTAAATTGTATAATTGTATATGTACTTAAATGAAGGAGGAAGGAAGATAAGAGAAGAGGATATAGAAAGACGTTAAGAGTTGGTGAATCTAGGACAGAAGCACATTGTTGTTTATTTTGCTGTTCACCTTTTTTGCAGCTTTAAAATTTTTTAACACTCAAAAGAGCCAAATATCCATTAATGTAATTTATCATTTCAGCCTACTCTCAATATAATTCTCTCTGATCCATAGATTAAGAAAAATACCACAAATGGATTTAGAGAGATGGCATAGTTAACAAATACTTGGGAAAATTACTGGGTTTTGGAGAAAAAATAAATTAAAATGTTTCCTACCTTACAGAAAAACAAATCCTAGAACCTTAAAATGTAAAATTATCCATTAATTAAAGGAGTGTTTTTAAAGATAAGTGTCATAGAGAAATTATGTCTAAGTAGAATATATGGAAGAAATTAGAAAATTGATACATTTGACTATCTAATAATTAGAAAATCACATCTATCAAGAAAGTATTTTATTTCAGTATCTTATACCTTTGAATTTTTGGGGGGAGGATTGTTTTGTTTTTAATTTTGTAGACTAGATTAGAAATCTTGATTCCAAAATGTAAATATAGGCTACTGTATTTTCCAACACTTTGTATATTTTTTAATTAATTGATTTATTTACATTTAATCACATCTTCACAGTGTACAGCATTTCTTTTTCCAGCACAAATACTATGCATGTCAGTCAAGCCAAAGATATTACTTTATAAATTATCAGCAAATAGCTTCTCACCAAACTGTGTTTTCATAGCCATTGCCCACTGAATCACTCATGGGCTTGCGTTAAACATGAATATAAGGGACCATAGCAGACCTACCAGATTATATCTGGACACAAGCCCTGAAATTTTTATTTTTGTCAAATAGCCAAAGTAATTTTTATGAATATGAAACTATTCGGGACAGTAATGAGGACAGATTGAGTATTTAATAAATTATAATTGGGTTAATTAAATCAAAGCCATGAATCAAGTAAGGCATTCCCTCAACACTTTTATTGGCTCCCTTTGGAGTGAAGAAAAATTCACACATTTTTTGGCTTGACATTCAATATCCATCTCAATAGCCCTCAGCTTTAAAAACTCTGTCAGTTGTCTCTTCCTGTTATCTATATACAACCTCCTCTGTACTCCACTCCCAGGTAAGCATTTTATCCTCATTCTAACATTGCTACTGCAGTACATTTGTGTGTGTGTGTGTGTGTGTGTGTGTGTGTGTGTGTGTGTTTCCTCTTGTTTTCACTTCCCTATGCAATGTCTTTCTTCATTACCAATCCTCACCCTCCACCAAGGTCCACCCAGATCTTACCCAAAGTTCAAAACTCTACATCTCAATTCATTCTCCCATCCTTCTCAATACTTCATTAAGTACTTTGTAGTGCTACTAAAGCAACTAACACCATCTGACTTATAAGAATCATTTACTAGCCATGGCTCTATAGAAATATACATCTATATAAATTCCTAGAGGACTAATCCAAGCCTTTTAATACTCAAGTTATCTAATGTGCTGTTTTATTTATGACAAATGCTTAACACTTGCTTGCTGAATTGACTATATAGTAAAAATATGTAATTTTTCCAACTTTCATTTACCATTCTACCAAGCCTTCTTTTTCACTATAAAAATTTTTAATTTTTTCAGAATTATTTATTTAATATTATTTATTATTATTTTTTTAAATTTGCTATAGGACATGAACACTTATCAGAGAGGGACAGGAAGAAAGAGAAGGAAAGTGAGAAAGCAAGTAGCCTGGTCTGAGACTTGAACTGCAATTGGCCATGTGGGAGTTTAACACCTCAACTACTATGTCACCTGTTGGCTCCTTTAAGAGTATTTTAAAAGATATCTACTCTTTTACTTTTTACAATAAGTAAATGCCTAATTTTTGTTTTAACAAAGCCATTATTTCTATTGTAAAATATGAGGATCTTGGCTTTTATTCAGAATTAAATTGTATGTCGCTGAAAGTTTTAGAAAAGAAGACATGATTGGACTTATGTTTTAAAGAGATAACTCTGTCTGATCTGTTAAGAACAGACTGAAGGGGAGCAAGCACTGAAGTCGTGAGACCAGTTAGGTAACTCCCGGAATAGCTCAGGCTTAAAATGATGGTGATTCAGTCTTCTGATGTTATCACAGAGGATGTAAGAAGAGTCTGGGCTCTGAATGTACTCTGAAAGTAGAACCAATGGGATTTCCTAATGGATTGGATGTGGCAGGTGAAATAATGAGAGGAGTTGACCATAAGATTTTTGAATTGACCAGTTTAAAGATAAAGTGGCTACCAATTGATATGGGGAATATTGCAGGTGGAACAGGGTCATATATGAGCAAAGAGATTTCCCAGAGTTTGGTCTTGACATGTTATATTAGGTATGTTAAAAGATGTATCTAAGTAAATTCACTATATATGGCTAGAGTTTATGAGAGAAATCTTAACTAGAGGAAAATTTGGAAGTCATAGTGGATGAAGGGGAAAAAAATGACAACAAAGACTAAGAAAGAGTAATCATGACTGACGTAAAAGGAAAATTGATCCGCCATGATAACTTTGCTTATAGGATACATAAGATGAAGACCAGAACTGATCATTAGATCATTAGAAAATGGTGACTTTGGGAAACAGCTCTAAACTGGTACTGAAAATAGAACCTTCATAGAAATATTTTTATTAGGAAATAAGAGTAGAATAAGTAAAGGTAGTGAATATAAACAATCATTTTAATAAATTTTTCTATGAAAGGGAACAAGTAAATGAGATGGTACCTCTATGTAAAATTAAATCCAGAGAAATTTTGTTTTAGTTTTATTTGGAGAATAAGGTGGGAGAATTAGCAGAATGTTTATATGCCCAGAAAAATGTCCCTTTCTACAATAGCAGAAAGACATAATGTAAGAAATGTAATATTTCTAGAGCCAGGTCTTTCAAAAGCTAAAGCAATGGGGTCTAGTGCACAGGTAGAGAGACTGGTAGTAGATGTAAGGTTATTGATCATCTTAGATAACAGAGCATTGGGTAACCACTGCAGAAAACGTGATAGTAAAGTCACAGAGTGGATGGAAGTCATAGCAAGGCCCGGAAATGGTAAGGGACTTAGAAGGTCTGAGGCAGTCTCAAGAAAATTTACAGAACTGATCTTCTAAAACTCTTGACTCTGGCATATTTCAGAATGTTACCACTACCTTGGATCCAAACAATCAAGTTCTATGTTCTACCTCTGCTTAAGACTTTGGGTTTTCTCATTGTGTTGTTTTGTTTTGGTTTGGGTTTTGGTTTTGGTTTAGATTCTTTCATTTATGGGAGAGACAGGGACAGGGAAAGAGTGAAGAGAGGAGAGTGAGAGAGATAAGCATTCTTAACAGAATCTGGTTATGTTGTATTCATCTTGCCGTAGTCCACCATTAGCTAGAATTGCAGGCATGTGCTACTATATCCAGTGTGTTCAGGTTGGTAAAGCCTCGCATGTGACCTCCAGCCTCCCAAATCGAAGTGCTACCTGTATGCCATGCTAGCTGGGCCTATACTTAGGGTTTAAAAGTACATCTGTTGGCATCTACCTGTATTTATTAAGAATCCAGAAACAGAACCTGGAAACCCTGGAGAATTAAATATTAAGCTTCCAGGTCTTTCCCTCAACACTAATTTGCATAGGCAGGAGTGAGGAGAACCTTCATTCCTCCTGAAGCAGCAATCGTGATGCAAGAAACAAAATGGACAATGGATTGGAACAAACTTTTTTTTTTTGGAGAGGTTTTTGCTATAGGTCGCACTCTTGCCAGGAAGACAGAGAAAGACAGAGAGACAGAAAGTGAGAAATCACCCCCCAGAGGGGATGGCCATGCCGCAATCCCTTCTCTTCCATTCTCCTCTTGGAATCTTGGGCACGCACGCACACGCGCCCGGCGTGAGTTTAAGCTGCCGGGTCCGGGACTCGAACCGCGGTTGACTATGTGGGAGTCCAGCGACATAGCCATTACGCTAACTGCTGGTCCCATGGATTGGAACAAACTTTTGAAAAGACACAGCCTGGCTATTAAGTAGAGAGGGCAGTAGAACCCAGTCACACTATTTAAGATAATGAATGATCTCAGAGCTCATTTCTCTCTCTGATAAAGTATTGGACAAAGATTCAATTACAAATTGGATTTCACATAACAAATGGATAAATGATAGCATGGATTCAGAAAGAGCAAAGAGTAAGCAATTTCTGTGGAGGCGTGAATTGGGATTCAGCCAGAAGGCAGGTTTTGACAAGTAAAAAAGATCTTTCAGGGCTTCTGGGGGTGTCATTTGAAGTTCTTTAAGTTTACTAAGCTCAGCAGCATTAATTAAACTTAATTAAAACTAGCACATTAAAAATTAAATGCTTGCAGTTTGAAGGGCAATTTTGTTTTTTATAAAATTAAATCTTCCTGTACATAATGATCTTCTACTATAACTTAACTCTGAAGAACTAATTTTCTGCAGTTACTGTCATGCTAAATGCTACTGTGAAATAATGCCCATTGAGAATACCTGCATTTATATACAGGATCTTAAAGGCATATTAAGAAATGCCTGACCAATCCAGTTTTTTCAAACAAAAATCAAGGAGGAAATAAATAAATTTGGATCTAAAGGCCAGAGCCAAAATCCTAGCTCTGAGATTTATTCAGGATGCAATTTGGGATAAGTAATTTAATTTTTCTGACCCTTAGTTTCTTTATCTGTTCCACGGGGATAATAATTCCTATCCTTAGACTGCTATTTTTAGGATTTAATGAGGTAAAGTACATAAATCATCTACTGTCGGGGAGGTTGTAGATATTTAATAGATATTATCCAAGCCTGAATTGAGAGTAGCAACATAAAAATATTTCAGTGGAAAAGCTAAGAGGTGGACTATTATGTAAGAAATTGATGGGGAAAAGAGGAAAGAGTTTCCCCAATTTTATTCTTTTAAATGTTTGAGCTCCTGGATAATTACATCTATTCCAAAGCCTAAACTCACGATTTGGTTAAAACTAGCCTCCCAAGTTATCTGCCAAAAATCTCTTCATTCAAAGCCTCTACCTGTTGAAAAGTTTCTCACCAATATCAAGGGTTGTGGTACTTATGCAAACATGCAATTTGAAAGGCGGTTTGTTTAGAAACTTGTGTAAAGAAGGCACGTGGGTGAGAAGGAACAGCCAATATTTTATGCTTTCATTTTCTCAGCAGAAAAACGCTTTACCTGGGTAGCTACAATGCCTATTAAGGAAGAGGATTCACTATTGCAGGAGATACAGTTTCTTTTTCATGGCACAACGTATGATGTTATGACATAATCTTATCGATTAGCCACTCTGACCTTATTATCTGGAATAAAACTGATAGCCAAAGAGAGAGTGGCATGTATGACAGTGTTGTCACTCCTAAATGATTAAAAATCTGTCCAACTGTAAAATCAAACCAGTGGCCTGTTCTGGTCTTGCTGCTCTCATCCCTAAGGACGTTGTCATCAGTCTTATGAGCACAGCATTCTGCAATGTACTTTGATTGCTAAGTAAGAAAGCATGCTGGAAAAGGGATCCAGGGACCTGCTTTCTTCTCCCAACCATGTGTTCAAATCTTCATTGGTCCAATTCATTGTCGAGATTGAGAATTTCAGAGAGAAGAGTTACAAACAATGCATGAGGATAATGGACCATTGCATTCTAGGCAATCAGCAAGAGCCCTAGCTCATGTTGTAACTTGCCATGATCGGTCTGCTTAACTGTGAATAACGTAAGATTATGATTGTAAATTAGATATGTGCATGTGATAGGGCAAATATTTAAGAAGTAAAAGGGCAAAAATCCACTACTGAATGGGAGAGAACATCTGGTCCAGGAGATACAGTACCCTATTCAGAGACTCTAGAGATGGCAACAAGAGATAGCTTAGTCAATGGATGGCATAGGTATACTGAGTTCAGGTCAGGGCAAGCCAACACACAGAGAGGAGGCACTTCACTCAATTGGGAAGAAGAGGGGAAAAATATATGGGGCTCACATGTGGTACATGTAAGAATATTGTTTTCGGAAAATAATTAAGAATTCAATGTAACTGTTCAAAACAATTCTGTAATTTATCAGAACCGGATGGTGGTGCAGTAGTCAAAGGCTACATTCTCCTTGGGAAATTTCCATGGGAATTTCCTGGATTTGCACACAGAGACTTTACTAAGTACGCTGTGCATATGCATGCCCATGATCTGGAGATGGCTAAAGCTGAGGCTGGATCATGAGATTAAGATCCTGTTGGGAGTGCTATCTCTGTTCCCTCTTTCTGCCTTGCTTGCTCAAGAAAATAAATAAATAAACTCAAAATAACCCTGCCATTTATTAAGCTGATACTGTACATCTTCATTGGTCCACTCAGTAATCCCTTAAGACAAGAGAGGATGAGAGCTGCTTCCACATGTTAAAATATAAATAAAATGTGGAGTGGGCCTACATCTATCCTCATTACTTTTTGTTTGGTGGGATAGAGGAAGTGGAGGGAGTGTCAGGCATCTATGAACGTGGCAAATGTATTATAAACTTTTAACAAACACTTGTTGAAAGATGGCATCCTCTGTAGCATACTCAGGAACTTCCTTAGCTATTCTAGTTGAATGTTAAAGGGAAAATAAAGGGAAGAAGCTAGAAAAAATACAACATTATCTCATGGGCTTAGAAGTTGATCCTAGGGCCAGCTTGTATGATGCTGTGGTTAAGGTGACTGAATCCGATATGTCTGACCATAAGCATCTATTGAGTCCCAGATCCGTTCATTTAAAAATCATGCTGGGTGCATGTACATGCATGCCTAAAATCATGAAAGTAGGAAGAAATGGAAGAAAAGCTATTACAGTGTGACCATTTCCCATAGGGGATACTCTATTGCTTTCTTTCTCTTTCTCTTTCTCTTTCTCTTTCTCTCTGGGGAGCAAACATGCCCTATAGTAAAATTAAAAACAACAATAATAAAAATAACAATAACAGTAAATAAAATTAAACAATTCTTTTTTGAAAGGAAAGAAAGAAAGAAATTAAACTCCTATAATTATAGGGTCATATTCTGTCTTCTGTATTTTGGTCATTTCTTACATATAATACCAAATCACCACTGATATGTGGTCACAAAGATGCCTTCTTTGCCCTCTATTGCTTCTTGGAATATCCTGTCCCACCTCCATCCATTGTAGTTTGCTCGATACTGCCTTGCTCCATGTTTTAGAATTAAATGCCCAAAGTTAGGTATAAATTGGTTCGAGAACAGATAAGTTACCTAGTAGAGGGACAGATGGTCAGGATTTTATGGTGGATCAGGGATAAGAGCAAAAGTAAGTTTTAAAATATTCTATAAAATATGTATGAGAGGTATTCTTTAGATTTGCTTACTCAATAGTTTTATTTTTACAACTTTAATTCAGAAATGGAGATAAATATGAAAGAGTGCGATTATAGGTGAGTTAAGTAACATCCAACCAGGGAAGTCAGTGATGTCATAGGAGTCTATCAGCTGGTCTCCAAATAGGACTGGGAAACAGAAGATGCCATATGTAACTTTGCCATATGTAACTTTTGCTACAGGAACAAATGATCTAAACTCTATGGACTTCAGTATCCTCATCTATAAAACAAGAAGACTGAGCGAGGTCACCTTTAAGTTATTTGAGAACTGACACTCTAAGGCTCCATGGATGTGTGTTTCTTCAATGTGTACCCTTCTCTCTGCAGCTCTTCATTTTCATTTATTCAAGTCTAATTTTAATGTGCTTCACTCCCTTATTGTGGAGAGTCTGTCTTAAGAAGGAGGCTGATCCTGTGTGCATCAACCTGAAGCTGATTTCTGGTGAGCATCTCTTTCCACTCAGGTAAGAGGCTGCAATGAATCTCTCTCACACACATGTGTGGGTCTGCATGCTGTGTGTACCGGGCAAGTACTTGAAAAATAATGAATGATTCTCCCCAAAACCTACCAGAAATAGAAAAGGAGAAGACACAGACTCAAGAACTTTTCAACTGAGCAAAATGTGGAAAAGGAGAAAACAAATCCTGGCTTCTGTGTTCGTCTCCCTGAGATCTGGAGCCTCAGATGGAAGAGAGAATCAAAAGGCAGTTTGCATAGGGTTCAAGCTGAGCTTCAGAGAGGAAAGTAGATTCTGTAGTGGAGAAGACAAAGTGATTTTCAAGAGTCAGTATCAATATTTAGATGATGGATACAGCTTTGTGTATCTTAGAATTAAAAAGTACTTGAGAAAAATCAAGAGTAAAGATTCAAGTAAACATTGTTTTAGGGCTAAGAAAAACTAGCCTAGTTGGAATAGCTATTTCACTTCTACAAAATGAGGGAAAAAAGAAATCAAGTGGCAGACAAACTTTTTAAGTGTAGAAAGCCATAATAGTGCCTTATTAATAGTCAGTGTGAATGACACTTTTTCTTCTCTAAATCAAATATGTCTTGAGTGACTCCTTGTAACAGCCACTACCCACGGTGTTAGAATACGAAGTGTAAACAGATTGAGTCTCTGTTTTCATGAAGTTTATAGTCTAATGAGGAAGATGGGAATTGACAAAAGTTTTTATTAAAATTTGATCAGTGTTAAGAACAATGAGTGATACTACGAGATCATATTATAGAAGAATTTACTAAGTACACAATGTTGGGAATTGATTTTCTAAGAAAGTAATGATGAATTGAGACCCAACAAAAAAAATAATAACTAACTAGCTAAAGAAGAGAAGCAGAGTGTTCTTTTCAAATAAAAAGCATGCATGAAAGTCCTGTGGAAGAAGGATGAGGAGACTGTGGAAACTGAATACTAACATAGCTGAAATATCAAGCAGATAAAGTAAAGACAGAGGGTAGGACAGGAGGAAGAGAGAAATATTACAAAATCAGGCTGCAGAGTAGTTGAAATCAAGGCATTATAGATTCATAGGCCATGGTAAGAAACTCGGTTATTTTGAGTTTATTTATTTTTCTAAAGTGTACTTATTTCTTGTTGTGAGAGAGAGAAATATAGATACTCCAATGAGATCAAGCTGCAATTCCCCTGCAATGAGATCAAGCTGCAATTCCCCTGCAGTCTCAACCAGCCCAGATCATAGGATAGCATTTTCATGAAGGTCCTGGAATGTGAACCCAGGACTGTTTCATGTGTGTCTAGTTACATTACTACTGTACTACTGTCTGGCTCTCATATTGTATTTTTAAAACAATCTGTATGGATAACAAGTGTGATAAGTGAGAACCCTCATACGCATAGCAATTAGGAGCGTGGAAGCGGCAGCAATGAAAAGACATGCTAGGAGGATGTTAAAGATGACTTCAACATTGTGAATGGCGTATTTAGATGGAAGAAGGTGCTGTTCACTGAGATAGAAAATGCGGACAAGGGGAGATAATCCGTTCATTTTGTGGCATGTTAATTTTGATAGATTCCTGGAACATTCAAGAGTTCAGCTGAGCCACTTATTGAGAGCTCAGAGGGGATGTCTACACTGAATAGGGTGGTAAAGAATATGTTAGAGTACAGAAAATCACCATAAAGAGATCATTGAGGAGAAGGGGAAGATGGCCTAGGATTAGAGCTTGAGGAATTTCACCATTTAATTGCTCAAGAGCTGAGGAGAAGTCTACAAAGGAGAATAATAAGCAGCCAGAGAAACAGAATAAAAACCAGAGTCGTGGAGCATCGCAGAAGCCAAGGCAAACAGTGGTGGGAAAAAAAGAGCCTCTAACAATATCAGAGCTAAGGAAAGATCAAGTAGTGGAGGGCCTGAAAATAAACAGAGCTGAAGAAGATTACTAGTGTGAAGGTCGTGAGTGACAGAGTGAGGTCTGTTTTTGAGAGAATGATGGGAGTAGATGTCAGACTAGATTGAGTTGAAGATTACATGAGAAATGAAGAAAGATGGGACCAGCAGTTAGCGTAATGGCTATGTCGTTGAACTCCCATGCAGTTGACTGCGGTTCGAGTCACAGACCCCGTGGCTTAAACTCACGCCAGGCAGGTGTGCGTGCGTGCCCAAAATCCTGAGAGGAGAATGGAGGAGAAGGGATTGCAGTGTGGCCATACCCCCTGGGAGGTAATTTCTCGCTTTCTGTCTCTCTGTCTCTCTCTGTCTTCCTGGCGAGCGCACGTGCCCTATAGCAAAAAAAAAAAAAAAAAAAAAAAGACAGAGAAAGAGAGAGAGATAAAGAAATGAAGAAAGATAATAAAACACAATTGCAATAATACGATAATAGTAATAAAGGGAAGAGGGAAGGAGAGAGATGAGGTGGCCATCTAAGAGAAATATGAATTTTAAAAAGATTTTTCTATTGTTTAATTTTTACAAAATTTACAGCACTTTTAAGGGCATTGAGGTGATTTGAAAAATCCAGATTACAGGAGATGATTAAATATACAAGAGAGAATAAATTAAAGCATTTACTGGCACTTAATTTTTTAAATTGTATTTGGATTATGAGCATAATAGGAGTTATAACCAGTAAAATTCAAAAACAAAAACAAGCAAGACCAGCCAGGTGGCATGGTGTTTAGGTTGGCTAAATCCCACATTGCTGACTGCACCATTCAAGTCTCAGACCCAGAAGCTTGACAGCAGGCCAAGCTGTGTGCATGCGTGCCCAAATCCCCAGAGGAGAATGGAGGAGAAAGGATTGTGGTATGGCCATTCCCTTCTGGGAGGTGATTTCTCACTTTCTCTCTGTCTCTCTCCAGTGAATGCACGAATTCTGTAGCACAAACTGAAAATAAACAACAAAAAAGAAATTTTTAAAATAAGGTTGATGATCCTACTTGCTTCAGATGTGGCCAGGCCTCCTGTGACAGGAGGAATGATAAAGAGAAGTGTTGGATAATGTTTAGTGCGTGATCTCTGCACTCAAACTGCTTTGTTTAAATCCCAGGTCTGCCACTTCCTAGCTACATAATCAAAGCCAAGCTACATAACCTTTCCATGCCACAATCACCTTGCAAGTAAAAAGAGAGTTCTAGTAGCACACACTGCATATGGTTATTTTGAGGTTTAAGTATATCATGTATACATATATACACTTTTTGAAAAATATACAGTCGTAAAACAGTAATTATTTTATTTAACTTTATTTATTTATTTTTTAATTTGACCAAAGAGGGGCAGAATGAGAGAGAGAGAGAGAGAGAGAGAGAGAGAGTGAGAAAGCAAGCCGCAAGGTCTGGGACTCGAACAGTTGTCGGCCATGTGGGAGTCCAATGTCCTTAACCACCACACCACCTGTTGGCCCCAATAGGAGTAATATTATTCTGGAATGTTTAGTAGGACAATTTCATGTGAATGTAAAAGAAGTCAGATAGTTAACTAGTGCTTACTTAATGTCTGTGTTCTCTTCAGTTAGGTTTTTCGTGCCCACATGTGGGAAATAGAGGCAGCAATGTACACTAGCCACATTCCACACAGGATGCCTCTTAGAAGAATGCTAAGACCTTCTAGGAGCCTAGCACGCTGCAACAATTCCTTTTATTTACTGGGACATCTGTATGAATTGCTAGTCTGTCGTAGGTACTATACTAGAACTTGGTCAAATAAAAATAGCTGTGACACAGTCCCTGCCTTGAATAGCCAACTGAGGGACACAGAGATATAGACACAAACCATGTCAAAATAAAAGAAGTAGAGATGCTGTGAGAGCGCCAAAGCAGAATACGCCACAAAGAGAGTGGCCGTCCACTGCCACTTCTTTCCTGGACAAGTCAGGGCTGCAGTGTGGTCCTCCTTTCCTGGGGTCAGTGGGATGGGTACTACCCTAGCTGTTAGAATAAAAAAGCATAAACAGATTGAGTCTCTGTGAAGTCTATAAAGCACAGATTTCATAGAGGCCTGAGAGTAACATCAAAGGGTGAAGCTGGGATTAAGTCAAATAAACTAAAGCCAGACTTCTCAATCTTCACTGTGCACTAGATTTATCTGGAAAGCTTTGGAATAATGTGGATGTCTGGGCCTCCTACCAGAATAAATAAATTAGAATTTCTAGGCTGTGGGGTCAAACGTCAGTATTTTTTAAATTTCGTAGGAATGTGCAGTTCAAGTAGAGAACCACTGCTCTAAAACGTCAAGTCAAAAAGCAAATGTAAAAAGGTAGGAGCAGGCATGGGTGCACACAGGTCCTTGCTACACAAAATGTGTTTCAGGAATCAACAATGTCAGCATCACCTGGAAGCTCACGGAAATGTAAATCCTTCTGCTCTACACAATTAGAATCTACACTTCGACAAGTGTCTCTTTGCATATTAAAATTTGTGAAGCTCTGTCATAGATTTTTCTGTAATTGTAATCACCTCCTAACTGGTCTTTGTGCTTCTACTTTTGCACTCCCAAAGTTTATATTGCTAAGGAATAAGCATTTGTAATAGATATTAGAGCTTGCCTGAATTGCCATAAAAAGAATGTCTGAATCATTGTTCAAAGGACAAAGCCATACACCGATGACAACAGATACCATAAACTGTTGGAAAGCCCAACGAAACAGACTGTGTTGATCTGGCTATCAAAGCTAGAGAAAATGTCCTGGAAATTGCCACATTGAGACATCATAACACCAGAATTTAACATAGTCTTAAAGTCTGAACAACAATCACGGCAATATGCACATTTGTTAGCAAAGTTTCCTCCTCCTTTTCTGACTCCTAGACGTTCTCGTAGAGATGACAAACAGAAACTCACACTAGGAAACCCAGAAATATACTTGATATTCTCCTGACTCATTATCGAATTGGTGCTAACATCCAATAACGAACTTGGGTGTGTAAAGGAACATCTGTTGCAGGAGCAGAGCTTTAATTATTAGAAAACTTGATGCTGAAATAAATAACCTCTTCAAGATTTGGGTTCTTGTCAACTAAACAGGAAAAGAGATTGAAAATAACTGTCTTTCAGATTGCTGTTTAACATCGATCAAATATTTCTAACATTAAGACCTTGGCAAATCTATAATTTATTAAGTAATAACTCTTGAGCCAACAACAGCAGACATTTCTATTTGTTCTAAACCATGGAATTCAAATATTCACTTCTTTTTATGTCAAAAATTGTAGTGGAGAATTCAGAAAAGTCTTGAAAGGCAGGGAGGGCAACTGTAGATACAGGAGGCAGTATAGAAGAGGATAGGTAATAGGAGGTGAGTAACTAGGAGAGGGAGGGAGGGGATCAGGGAAAAACATAACATTTAAGAAATACAAAGAAGAAAATTAACTCTTGATGATAATGTATACAATAATGTCTCTGACTTGACTAATATGCACTGTATTCATGCTAAGATAACTGTGTCGTACATGGTAAAGATGTCCAGTGATTAAATGTAAATAAAAGATAAATAAGTAATAAAAATGGAAAAGTCTAGAAAGTATCAGCTAAAACTAAATTGTACACCAAATGTGAATAGAGAGACTTTTTATTTATTTATTCTTTTTTTAGAGCATGTGTATTTGCTGGGAAGAGAGAGAGAGGGAGAGAGATAGTGATAGGGAGAGGGAAAGTGAGAAATCACTCCCCAGAGATAATGGCCATGTTACAATCCCTTCTCCTTCATTCTCCTCTTGGGATTTTAGGCACACATGCACACCCACCTGGCCTGAGTTTCAAGCCATGCGGTTCATGATTCAAACCACCATCAGCCATGTGGGAGTCCAGCAACATAACCACTATGCCATCTACTGGCCCCAAGAGACATTATTTTAAGATACAATGTTTCCTTGTTATTTAGCTCTTTATAATCAACAATATTTTAAAATATATTTTCTAAATTTCTATAGTATCCCTGAAAAGTATAAAATAATTTATCTTATTAATTAATTAATTAATTAATTAGCTGCATAGGAGTCTGAGGTTCAGAACAGATACAAGGCTGCCCAAAATCATGTAACAGTTTTAGTTAGAGCCATACCCTTGTCAAATTTATACGAAAGCCAAAAACCATTTGACTCCAAATCCAAACTCATTTCATTCCATTATGATATCTCTCCTATGCTTCACTAATCATATTCTTAAGAATTTAGAATGTTTGGGGACCAACAGTTGACGTAATGGCTATGTTACTGGACTCCCATGTAGTTATCCACTGTTCCAATCCCAGACTCGGTGGCTTAAACTCACACAGGGTGCATGTGAATGCGTGCCCAAGATCCGAGAGGAGAAGGAATTGCAGCATGACCATCCCCCCTGGGGGGTAATTTCTCACTTTCTGTCTCTCTGTTTCTCTCTATCTTTCTGGCCAGTGCACACACTCTGTAACAAAAACCTCTCCAAATAAAAAGACAAAAAAAAAAAAAAAAAAAAGAATTTAGAACTTTTGTATTGCCCGAAGAGTTTGAGGAAAAGTACCTATACTCTGTACAACTCGCTCCTGTATTTTACCCCTGGGAAAGAATCCCCAGCTTTGATCTCCCCAATTCCCTTACGAAGAAGAAAAGCAGTCTCTTCAACGCATAATCCCAATTCATTAGAATGAAATTGTGTTTTTTTCTGTTGCTTATTGACAGAGCCGCCCCTGTGTCTTCTCAAATCAAATTGATTCCAAAACAAATCAGAGTAGATCTTGTTTACAGCAGTGAACACTGAGTGAAGAGAGGGAGTCTGTGCTGGTCCTGTGGTAGACTTCAAGTAATTAGTCATGATCATGATTTACGGTACTATTTAGTCAGCAGCTATAAATATAGAAGAGTTCTGTTTTTCTTGTTGTTGGGATTGTTTATTTGTTTGTTTGTTCAATTTGAATTGAACACTGATTAGCATAGAAAAATCAGCTCGTAAAAAGAATGACAACATTTGAACAACAATTATGGAGATGCAATTAAAACTTAATGTTGGGAGAGTGTTGTACCCTACAGGAGAACATCTGCCTGACAGCCAGGTGGGCACACGTGAATGGCGTAAGAGGAAGACCGCCTGCCGACCTGATCTTCACGAGAGAAATCTATGCTGCATGAAGGTGACACTACAGTATTATTTTGTCCCAAAAGGAAAAATTGAAACCAGAGTGAAATAATATGGCTATTTTTAAATTTTGAATCCATAAAAAGAATTAAAAACCATCTTTGACTATAAAAAGAGAAAGATTAACATAATTATTCCATTTCTATCCAATTAGAAAGCATCTGCTCTGTATTTGTATATGAATTCATTACTTCCTCTGGCTAAATCTTCACAATTTACAGGGGATATTCTATCCCTATCCTTGACCTAAAGTTATTTCATTTTTCTTTTCCCTAATTTTTGTCCTTAATTACGATAACTCATATTCTGTGTGTTTTTGTTTTTTTTTTTTCAGTTCCCAGAGGGTATGTGCACTTGCCAGAGAGAGAGAAAAAGAGACAGAGACAGAGAAAGGAAAAACTCTTCCTTTTGGGAATAGCCATGCTTCAATCCCTTCTCCATTCTCCTCTCAGGGCTTTGGGTATGTGTGTACATGCACTTGATGTGTTTTTCAAGCTGCTGGTCTGGGATTGAACGGCACAGTTGGCCATGTGGGCTCCAGCTGCCTTAACTACCACACCACCAGCTGGCTCATATTCTGCTTCTTTAGAAGCTTCCTAATTTTCATTTTGGAATGTGTAGAAAAATCAATCTATTTTTTTTTTTAAAGTTTCCTGTCACCATTTGTCTGTGTTGCTTCTCTCTGTTCCTCAAATCCAAGGCCTTGTTATAGTTCTGTGCACAAAATAAATTATGTGACAACCAAAAAATCCAAATTCTATTCTATTAGTCTAAAGAAGAGACTATTCACCCAGCATCTGCTTCTTGCTTTGAACACTGGGAAACCAAAATTTTATCTTATTCACCTACCTATGTCCGCCAACTATCATAAAGTTTGGTTCAATATAGATAAAATGAACTTCTTTTTTTTCTTTAAGAGAAATTTTGCTATAAGGTGCATTTTCTCACAGGAGAGTCAGAGAGAGACAGAGAGACAGAAAGTGACAAATCACTCCTGGCAGCATGGTCACACCTCAATCCCTTCCCCTCCATTGTCCTTTCAGGATTCTGGGCATTAACACACTCAGTCACCCGACATGAGTTTTAAAGAGCTAGGTCCGGAATTTGAACCACAGTTGACTAAATAAAGAGTCCAGTGACCTAACCATTATGTAATCTGCTGATCCCAATCAATACAAATTTCTAAATCAAATTAGTGAATTATAGAGAAAAATAATAAAAAGTTTTCTGCATGGCATATGCTCAAAGAACCTGTCTTCAGGACAATTTCTGTTCAATGGAAAATTTTAGGTAGAAATTCTGAGCCTCGTGCAAATCTGGAATTAGTATTAAACAAACTGTGATGTCAATATATTATTATTTTTTAATTTACATTTGATCACTATATATCTTTACAGTGTACAACATTGCTTTTTCTAGAATGAATATAGTGCGTATCAGTCAAGACAAAGACATTACCATATACATTATCATCAGCAAATAACTTCATTTTTGGTGTCAATTAATTGTATTTTCCCCTGCTCCCCTCCCTCCCTCTATTACCTACTCCCATATCACCCCTACCCTTCCTATGTCTAGTATCTACAGTTGCCCTGTGACTACTGTACCTTCTAAACTTTCAGTTTCTGCTACATAGCACTCAGTATATATTGAGTGGGGACATGCAAAGCCTGTCTTTCATACTCTAACTTGATTGGCTTAGCATTAAATCTTCCATATTCATTCACTTTGTACTGAATGTCAGGGTCTCATTGTTTTTCATGGCTGAGTAGTATTCCATTCAGTACATATGCCACATTTTCTCAATTCACTCATTTATATTTTGACATTTGGGTTGATTCCATGTCCTAGCAATTATAAATAATGCTGCAATAAACATGGACATGGAAGTGTTTTTCTGACTGAGGGTTTTTCTAACCTTTGGCTAAATACCTAAGAGTAGAATTATTGGGCCATATGGTAGTTCTATTTGTAGGTTTCTGAGGAAACTCCGTATCGTTTTCCACAGTGGCCGAACTAATTTGCATTCCCACCAACAGTGTAGGTGAGTTCCCTTTCACCACAGTCTCACCAGCACTTATCTTCTTTTTATTATTTTTTTTTTAATTTTAGCCATTCTGACTGGAATTAAGTGGTATCTCATTATGCTTTTGATTTGCATTTCCCTCATGATAAGAGATGTTGAGCCTGTTTTCATGTGCATTTTGGCTATTCATATGTCATCTTTGGAGAGTTGTCTGTTCAGCTCATTTTCCCATCTTTTAATTGGATCGATTCTTTTTTGTGGATAAACTGTTTGAATTCTCTGTATATTCTGGTTATTAGTCCCTTATCTGAGGTACACTTTGAAAATACATTCTCCCACTCTGAGGGTTGTCTGTCACTCTAATTATTGTTTCTTTTGCTGGGCAGAAGCTTCTCATTCAAAGATAGTCTGATTTGTCTATTTTCAGAACTATTGCCTGTAATTTGAGAGTCTTCTTTAAGAAGTCTTTGCATATCACAAGGTCTACAAGAATTTTTCCTATGTTTTCCACCAGTATTTTTATAGTTTGAGGTTTTATGTTAGATCCTCATTCATTTTGAGTTGATTTTTATTAGTGTTGAGAGATAAAGGTCCAGTTTCATTTTCCTGCAGCTGGATATCCAGTTCTCCTAGCACCATTTGCTGAAGAGATTTTCTTTTTCCCACTGGATTACCTTGTGACATTTGTCAAGGATCAGTTGTTTGTATGCTTTGGGGTTTATTTGGGGGTTCTCAATTCTGTTTCATTGGTCTTCCTGTCTGTTTTTGTGCCAACACCATGCTGTTTTAATGATCACAACTTTGTAATGTATTTTGAGGTCAGAAAGTGAGATGCCTCCTACTTTATTCCCCTTGCACAGTACTGCTTTAGCAATATGGGGCCTTTTTGATTCCAGAAAAATTTTATGATTTATTTTCTATTTTTGTGAGGAATATTCCTGGTAGTTTGATTGGAATTGAATTGAATTTGTAATTAATTTTGGTAAGACTAACATCTTGATTACTTTAATTCTTCCAATCTAGGAACATAGATTGGAAAACATGGCATGTTTTCTCACTTTTTTATATCTCTTTTTAATTCCTTTTTCAAGTGTTCCATAGTTTTTCTTGTAGAGATCATTGACATCTTTGATAAGGTTTATTCCTAGATGTCTTATTCGTTTTGTATCTATTGTAAATGAGATTACTTTCTTCAATTTTGTCTCCATTTGTCGATTTCCGGCATACAAAAATGCTGGAGATTTTTGTATGTTGATTTTGTATCCTGCCACCTTATTATATTCATTTACCACTTCCAGGAGGTTTGGGGGATTCTTTTGGATTTTCTATGTATAGAATCATATCATCTACAAATAGAGATAATTTCACGTCTTCTTTTTCTATTTGGATGCCTTTTATTTGACTCTCTGGTCTAATTCTATTGGCTAGAACTTCCAGTACTTTGTTTAAAAGGAGTGGAGAAAATGTGCAGTCTTGCTTTGTTTCAATTTCTAGTGGAAAAACTGAAAGTCCATTTAGTTTTATGTTAGCTATGGGTTTTTCATAGATGGCTTTTATTGTGTGAAGGAATGTCCTTTCTATGCCAATTTTGCTAAGTCTAAATCATGAAGAGGTGTTGTATTTTATTGAATGCTTTTTCTGAATTGATTATTATGATTATATGGTTTTTATCTTATTTTTTAATGTGATATATTACATTTATTGTTTTGCATATGTTGAATCATCCTTGTATCCCTGGACTAAAGCCTACTTGGTCATGGTGTATAATCTTTTTAATATTCTGTGGAATAAATTTGCTAATGTCTTATTAAGAATTTTTGCATCTATATTCACCAGGGATACTGGCCGGAAGTTTTCTTTTTTTGGCCTGTCTTTGTCTGGTATTGGAATTAAGATGATGAAGGCTTAATAGAATGAATTTGAGAGGGTTCCTTCCATTTGAATTCTTAGAAATACTTTGAGGAGAATTTGGGTTAGTTCTTCTTTAAAAGTTTTGTAGAATACAGAAGTAAAGGCATTGAGACCTGGGCTCTTCTTCATCGGGAAATTATTTATTACTGATTCAATTTCATTGCTTGTCATGGGTCCATTCAGACTTTCTATTTCTTGCTGGTTCAAACTTGGTAAGTTATAGGTGTCCTGAAATTTGTTCATCTCATCTAGGTTTTCTTGTTTCTTGGCAAATAATTGCTCATAGTATTCTCTGAAGATATTTTGAATTTCTGTTATATTCATTGTATTAATGCCTGTTTCCTTGTTGATTAGATCTCTTCAGTTTCTTTCTCTGTTCTTGATTAATGTAGCTAATAGTGTGTCAATATTGCTTATCTTCTCAAAGTACCAGCTTTCAGTTTCACTTATTTTCTGTATAGTTCTTTTATTCTCTATTTCATTTATTTCCGCTTGAATCGTTATTATTTCTTTTCTCCTGGACATTTTTTTGTGGTGTTTCTTGGTTGTTTTGTTTTGTTTTGTTGCTGTTTTTCCAGTTCCCTCAATTGTGTCATTAGGTTATTTGCCACCTTCCTGCCTTTTTCTTGTGGGCAACTAACTAATTGCTATGAACTTCCATCTTATGACTGCTTTTGTTATGTTCCATAGGTTATAAGCATTTGTTTGTTTGTTATTATTGATATCTATGAACCTTTTGATTTTGATCTTAACGCCTGTAGTTGTAAAGTCATTCACAGGTAGGTTGTTTAGTTTCCATGTGTTTGTGAATTTTCTAGGGCTCTTTTTGTAGTTGACTTCAAGTTTGATTCCATCGTGGTTGGAGAAAAGGCTGAATGTAGTTTCTATACATTTGAATTTGTAAAGGCTTGTTTCGTGCCCTATCATGTGGTCAGTCTTCAAATATGTTCCATGTGGGGGCGAGAAAAATGTATATTTTGCAGTAGTTGGGTGAAATACTCTGTGGATGTCTGTCAAGTCTATTTAATATATGGTATCATTTAGATCTTGTATGTCTTTATTTTTTTTAGATGTCTAGATGATCTGTCCAGAGCACGCAGTGGAGTGTTGAGATGTCCTATGATTGTTGCAATCAATCTTTTCCTTAAGATTTAACAGTCTCTCATTGATGTATATGGAATGTATATCTTTTTCCAGCCCTTCACTTTCAGTCTATATATGTCTTTATCAGTGAGGTGTGGTTTTCTTTAAATGTTTTGAATACATCTTCCCATTTTTTCATTGCCTGCATTTTTCCAGTCGAGAGGTCTGATGTTAGCCTAATGGGATAGCCATTATAAGTAACTTGACTTTTCCTCCTTGCTGTTTTTAGAATAATGTCTTTGTCTTTGATTTTTACCAATCTGGCTATGATGTGCTTGATGGAGAATATTTTTTTTGGATTTGATTTGAAGTCCTTTTTATTTCTTGGGTCTTAATTTCTCTATATTTGGAAAATTTTCAGGTAGTATTTTATGAAAGAGGTTTTCCATGCCTTTAGCAAATTTTTCACCTTTTGGAATACTCATTATATTGCTTTTTGGATGTTTCATGTGTCTAGAATTTCCTACATTTGTCTTTATTTTTTTTTTGTTTGGTTTTTTTTTTTTCATTCTTTTGGTGGTTTGGTTTATGTTGGAGACATTGTCTTCAAAGTTAGAAATTCTTTCTTCTGCACGGTCCAATCTGTTGTTATCGCTTTCTAGGGAAGTTTTAATTTCTTGCATGATAGTCTTCATTTCCTGAAGTTCTGTTTGATTCTTTTTTAGAGTGTCTATTTCTTTACAAAATTCCTCTTTCAGGTCCTGAAATGCTTTTCTTATTTCCTGGAACAATTGTTTCCTCCTGCATCTCACTGAGTTTTGTCACTATGAATATTAGGAATTATTTATCTGACATTTCTGCGTATCCTTCTATTGTTGGTGAGGGGCTACAGCGCTCACCTGGGGGAGAATTAGCCCCTTGTTTTCTCATATTTCTTCAAGATCTGCACTGGTTTTTGGTCCTCTGATGCAGTATTCACTTTTTCATATTTATAAGAGTAGAATATGTAGTATTGGAAGAGGAAATTTCACCCTTAGTTCTCAGGTATGTTCCTATTGGGGCACTGTGTCTTCCAGATCAAAGTAATTATGGGTAACTTGGCTCCTTATGGTACATTGGCTCCTTTACCAAACTTTCAGCTCTTGATGAGGTGATAGCAAGCCAAAGAGATATAGATTAGAGAAGAGTTAAAATTGTGCGCTGCACCCACCTACACAGTCCACAATGTATAGGCTGGTGTGCCAAAAGTTCCAAAGTTACTCCCAGGGCCTAGGGATGCACTCAATTGAGAGGAGGCCTGCTGAGACCTGGCCAGAGTCTCCTGGGGGGTGGGGTGGGGCAAGCCCAGGCCGCCATAGCACTGAGGAATGGAGTGGTGAAAGTTCCAAAATTACTCCCAGGGCCTAGGGTGCACTCACTTGTCAATTTATTATTAAAGCACTTGAATTTCTAATACAAATTATGGGTAGCAGTAAGGTATAAAAAATATGCCACCATTCTTGACTACCTAGGGCTACTCTTCATTATGTTGGACAGAAATTCTGGCTCCTTCATAGTCTAGTAATTAAATATACAAATTGACAGACTTAGGCTTGAAAACACATTTGACCACCTGCTGGAGACATTACTCTGGTCAAGTCACTGGAATTCTCTAAGCCTCACTTTTCTCAGCCTGAAATAATAATGTCTACACCATAAGATTGTGGTATAAGTGTTATGTGAGTAAGAGTTTAGTGAAATGCTTGACATAGCGTATATACAATAAATAATATACAATAAATAATAGCTGATTCTGGCTTCCTCCTCAGTGAGGTTGATCACAGACCAGTATCAATAGTTCTATCAATATGAATTATTTTTAAAAGACTTTCCCCACCTACACTCTCTGGCTTCAGGGAGCTCCTTAAAGTAGATCCAGTCTTTGTACTCTTGCTACTAGGAGTGTGAAAGCTGTAAACAACGACATAATCTACTGCTGGGTTTTTCCAGATAGAAGAAACCTGAGCATTAGCCAGAGAAGGCCAGGAGAAGCTTGCTTAGAACCACGAGGTGCTCCACAGCTGAAGCACCAGCTTTGCCTCCCCTATAAAAGAATGAGCACAGGGCCCCGGCGTTCTCCAGCAGAGCAGGTCTAGCCGATTCCTTCTTCTGTTTGTCCTTTCTCAATCCACAGCCCTTCCCCTCTGGGTACCCTGTCTCTTTGGCCTGGGGCAGGGGAATGTGGTACCTGCACAGGGACCCCAGTATGGGATACAATGTGAGTGGACACAACAGGGGAACTTCTCCCAGAGAGATGTGTGTGTATTGATGTTGTCCTGTATGTGAAAAGTACGTCAAGTATGCTAAAAGTATGACAGTTAAGAAGCTTAGAAAAGATTTAGAAGTCTAGAAACTTGGAAGTTAAGAGATTTAGAAGCTAAGAAACTTAGAAGTTAAGAGATTTAGAAGTAAGAAATTTAAAAAGCTAAAAGAAACTTGGAAGTTAGAGGAAATTTGGAAGCAAAGAGATCTAGAAAGTTAAGTAATTTAGAAGTTAGAAAAAGCTAAGTTATTAGCAGGGTAATTAGAAGGCAAAAGTTAAAATTATTGGAAAGTTAAAAAAATTTAAAAGGCTAAGAAGAAATTTAGGAAACTAAGAAGAAATTTGGAAAGTTAAACTTATTAAAAGGCTAAGAACATTATTGTAAGGATAGGAAGAAATATAAAAAGCTGAAAAAAAAAACAACAGTCAATTTAAGGTTGGGAGCGAAAAGGGGAAAAGGCAAAAGAAAAAAGGGAATTGGCAGAGTAAAAAGGCTAGGAGCAGCAAAATTAGCAAAAAGCAGTTAAATAAAAGCCCCCAGTTTAAAGTTAAAAGCTCCACAAATTTGGAAAATTCAGTGTAAAATGAAAAGCTTTCCAAGAAAAGTAGATACGTTTAACCACAAAAGTCTATGGTAAGATCTTGAACAGCAAAGTTTGCTCAAATGAGAAAAACTAAAGCAGGGAGATGCAGGGAACGCCTTAAAGTAGACAGTCTTTGCGCTTTCACTGCAGGGCAGGTGAAAGCTCTTAAACAAACACATACTCTACCATAGGCCTTTGCAGATAGAAGAATCCTGAGCATCAGCCAGAGAAGGCCAGGAGAGGCTTGCTTAGAACCACGAGGTGCTCCACAGCTGAAGCACCGGCTTTGCCTCCCCTATGAAAGAATGAGCACAGGGCCCCGGCGTTCTCCAGCAGAGCAGGTCTATCCGATTCCTTCTTATGTTTGTCCTTTCTCAATCCACAGCCCTTCCCCTTTGGGTACCCTGTCTCTTTGGCCTGAGGCAGGGGAATGTGGCACCTGAACAGGGACCCCAGTATGGGATATAATGTGAGTGGACACAACAGGGGAATCTCTCCCAGAGAGAGATGTATGTATTTGACGTTGTCCTGTATGTGAAAAGTATGTCAAGTATGCTGAAAGTATGACAGTTAAGTTTAGAAAAGATTTAGAAGTTTAAAAACTTAGAAATTAAGAGATTTAGAGACTAAGAAACGTAGAAGTGAAGAGATTTAGAAGTAAAATTTAAAAAGCTAAGAAACTTGGAAGTTAAGAGGAACTGTGGAAGCTAAGACTTTAGAAAGTTAAATTTAGAAGTTAGAAAAAGCTAAGTTATTAGCAGGGTAATTAGAAGGCAAAAGTTAAAAAAAAAATTGGAAAATTAAACTTAAAAGGCTAAGAAGAAATTTAGAAAATTAAGAAATTTGGAAAGTTAAGAAACTTATTAAAAGGCTAAGAACATTATTGGAAGGCTAGGAAAAATAAAAATCTATAAAAGAAAAGCAACAACCGGAGTCAATTCGAAGTTGGGAGCAAAAAGGGGAAATGAAGGCAAAAGAAGAAAGGGAGTTGGCAGAGTGAAAAAGCTAGGAGCAGAAAAATTAACAAAAAGCAGTTAAATAAAAGCCCCCAGTTTAAAGTTAAAAGCTCCCCAAATTGGAAAAGTTCAGTGTAAAATGAAAAGCTTTCCAAGAAAAGTAGATACGTTTAACCGCAAAAGTCTATGGTAAGATCTTGAACAGCAAAGTTTGCTCAAATGAGAAAAAACTAAAGCGGTGAGATGCAGGGAGCACCTTCAAGTAGATAGTCTGCGCTTTCACTGCAGGGCAGGTGAAAGTTCTAAACACATACTCTACCATAGGCCTTTGCAGATAGAAGAATCCTGAGCATCAGCCAGAGAAGGCCAGGAGAGGCTTGCTTAGAACCACAAGGTGCTCCACAGCTGACGTGAGCAGCTTTGCGCCACTATGAAAGTATAAGCACAGACCGGCTTGGGGCCCTGTGTTCTCCAGCAGAGACACCTGGTCCATCTGACCCCTGCTTTTATTTGTCCTTTCTGAATCCAGAGCCCTTCCACTCAAAGTACCCTCTCTTGTCCCTCGGGCAGGGACATCTGGCAGCAGCATTTGTGCTTCCTACTGTATCAGTCTTCCTGTCTCACTTTTTAAGTGTATTTATGTATTCCATGAGCTAGAGGGAGACAGAAATATAGACAGACAGCGTGCCCAACAGGAACACTAATCTGGAACCTTCCCATGAGTTTCAGCCTTACAGAGCAGTGTGTTTGACCCCTGCTCCACCATTGGGTCTCTGTTATCTCCTCACATAATCTGTAATAACCCTCATTTTTAAATCCCTTCACTAGAACCGTATTTCCTCCAGCTATGCTATTTCTCTGCTCCCCTATAAACTTCTGGACAAGGTTCGAGCTATGACAGTGTTTACTTCTGTATTCCTTATTTTTTATTAACCCACATTCATTTGGCCTCCAGTCTGTTAAATCCATAAGTTTCTATTTTGGTCAGTACTGTGATCCTTTTCTTCCTACATCCATTGGTCAATATTCAGTCCTCATCTTACCTGAACTGTTGGAAGCATTAGAAACAGTTGGTTACTTCATATATTTAAAAAAAAAGAGTGTATTTGTTTTGAATTTTTTTGCTTTTATTTAAAATATTTTTTAAATTTATAGTTAATCAGTATACAGATTTACAGTGTGTACCACATGGTTTTTCTTAGCATGAATACAGTGAATATTAGTCAAGTCAAAGACGTTACCATGTATCTTATCAGCAGATAACTTCATGTTTTTGTCTATTAAATGTGTTATTTGATTTTTTTCCCCTAATCTCCTCCCTTCCACCCCCTATTTCCTACCACTATTATCCCCTCATACTTTCTCCAGTATTTATTGTTGCCTTCCCTGGTATTTATATTTTCTATTTAATCTTTGTACACCTTTACAGCATATCATATGGGTTTTCAAACATTTATGCATTATGTCAAGCAAGTAAAAATATTACCATAGACCTCATCCTCAACAGAAAACTTTCCATTCTGTTCATTTTTTTTTTCTCCTGAGCCCCTCCCTCTGATCGCCATTCTCATACCCCTTCCTGGACAGGCTCTGGTATCTATACTTGCTGTCTCTGCTATTATATCAGTCTTTCAGCTTCTGCCATAAAGTGCAGACATTTGATATATGTTGAGCCAGGGACATACAATGTCTTTTATGGTCTGGCTTGCTTTGCTTAGCATTAAATTTTCTATATTCATATGCTTTGTATCAAATGACAGGCTCTCTTATTTTTTATGGCTGAGTAGTATTTCATAGTGTAGATGTGCCATGTTTTGGTTTTTTTTTTCCCCCCTATTCAGTCATCCATTCTTGGGCATTAGGATGTAAAGTTTTCTATTTACTTTTTCTAACCACTTTAGTTATTTGGGTTTCTGGAAAATTAATTTCTTGTGTTTCTTCTTTGTCTGCTTCTCAGTTTTCTTTGCTAGGAAGTTTTCTGCTTCTCCAAATAGAAGTGTAACATACAAGCCTGATGCCCTCTTGTCTCTATATTTACTCATTCCTAGTGAGCCTACCTGATTCCATAGCTTCAAATACCTTATTTCTGAGAGTGTCTACATGTTTGTTTCTATCATTGTCTTTACCCTGAGTTCTCACTAATATATTCAAGTGGCTCAGTATCTCTGCTTAAGTTTCCCAACAAACCTCTCAACTTCATCATGTCTTCATTTTACCCTGAAGCCTCTCAAGTTTTTTTTTCAGTAAATGGTATTATTCACCCATTCACTTGGGGAAAAGAAAAAAATATACTTAAATGAAAGTGTAAACTCTCTCTCGCATCCCTTTTCCTCAGGCATCATCTTCATTCAGCACCACCGCGTTGGTCATCTTACTGATTCTTAACCTGACAGCAGGGCTCTTAGGGCCTTTATCTTTGACAGACCTTTATCTTTGATCCTTCCGCCTCCCTAAAATGACCCGTTCTACCTCTTCACAGGCTTCGCTCCTTCACGTCATTCTACATGTCACTTCCTTAGAAAGGCCTTTTTTTTTTTTTCTTTTTTTTTAAAGAATTATTTAACTTCATTTATTTTAAATTTTAACTGGAGAGGGACAAAGAGTGAGAAGGCAAGTCGCCAGGTCTGGGACTCCAACCACAGTCGGCCATGTGGAAGTCTGGCACCCTTAACTACTACGCCACTTGCCAGCCCCCAGAAAGACCTTTTCTGAACACCTTATTGAATAGAGACTGCCTTTTTTTTTTTTTTTGTCCCTTAGCCTTCTTATAATACGCTACCTAACTTTGTTTTATCATCTTATTACATAATCCATTTGTTCATACTCATTACATAATCCATTTGTTCATTTACTCATCAGTTGTCTCCCAAAAAATTTAAGCTCAATAAGAGTAGGGCTTTTCTCTTCACTGTATTCCCAGTTTATAATAAGCTGTCCAAAAGATACTGTGAAATGAGTGAACGGTAAAGATGAGACTTGATTAAAAAAGATCTGATTCATACTCAGGCTCTTGAAGACCATATAGAGAAAACACATATTTATTTAAAAACTTGCTATTCTCATTCGTAGCCTCAAAGTTTTTACATGTAAAATTGAATGCAGAATCACAACTGTAGTACCTATGGCCCTGCCATTTGTAAACTGAGTCTTCAAGGGAAAGTCACTTGAACTAGCACCTCAATTCCCTGAGTTGCAAAATGGTGATAATAACATCTGCCATCACTAACTCAGAACTGTCAAATACAAAAAGGAGCTATCACTTATTACACCTCTATTATACATCAGGCATTATATTCTTATGTATGTCTCACACAGCTCCCTTCTGAATTAAAATGACTTTCTAACTCATTTCACTAACTTCATTCATGCAATCTATTAAAAATGGCCCTGGAATAATTCTAAAAATATAAATTTTCTCCTCTTCCTGCTAATGACTAGGACACCCCTCTGATGCTTCCCATTGACTAGATAACAAAGATCAAATTCCTAGGAGTCATAAAAACAAAACTTTAAGTCCTGGCCACTGTTTCTTTCTGCTATCTAATTTTCTTCAGATAGTGGGGTTCAACCTCTACTATCTTAAGTTCTCAAATATCCCCTACTTGATAATAAAATAAATCCCATTGACATCTATTATAAGGGAAATGGAAATCAAAACCACAATGAGATACTTCTTAATGCCAGTCAGGAAGGCTAAAATTAAAAAAAAGATAATAAAAGATGGGACCAGCTGATATAATAGATGTGTAGTGAACTGCAGTTCAAGTCCTGGACCTGGTGGCTTAAAGCTCACCCCAGGTACATGTACATGCATTCCTAAGAACCCAAGAAAAGAATGGAGGAGGGATTGGGGCAAGGCCACCCCCACTAGGGGGTGGTTTATTGCCTTCTGTCTATCTCTGTCTCTTCAGTGAGTGCACATGCCCTATAGCAAAAATCTCTCAGAAAAATCAATTAAAAATAAGTGCTGGAGGGAACCAGCAGTTAGCGTAATGGCTATGTCACTGGACTCCCACGTAGTCGACCGCGGTTCGCGTTCCGGACCCGGTGGCTTAAAACTCACGCCAGGTGCGTGTGCGTGCCCAGGATCCTGAGAGGAGAATGGAGGAGAAGGGATTGTGGCATGACCATCCCCCCTGGGGGGTGATTTCTCACTTTCTGTCTCTATGTCTCTCTCTGTCTGACGAGTGCTCGCGCCCTATAGCGAAAAAAACCTCTCCCCCCCCCCCAAAAAAAAAGTGCTGGAGAGGCTGTGGTGAAGAGGGAGGTTTCCTACATTGTGGGAGGAAATGCAAATTAGTACAACCACTGTGGAAAACAACATGGGCTTTCCTCAGAAACCTACGCACAGAATTACCATACAACCCACTAGTTCCACTTTTGGGTATTTACCCAAGAGATATTAAAATCCTCAGTTAGAAAAACACTTGCACATCCACATTAATTGCAGCATTATCTATAATTGTTAGAACAAGGAATCAACCCAAACATCCAAACATAGATGAGTGGATTGAGAAAATGTGGCATATGTACTCTATAGAATACTACTCAGCCATAAAAAATGAGACACTGACATCTGATACAAAGTGGATGAATATGGAAGATTTAATACTAAGGGAAGCAAGTCAGAGTATGAAAGACAGCTTTGTATGTCTCCACTCAATATATACCAAAGGTCTGGGCTCTATAGCAGAAACTGAAAGTTTGGAAAATATAGTAGCAGGAAGGGCAGCTATAGACACCAGTAATGACAGGGGTAATACAGGGGGAGAGAGAGAGTGAGGGAGGGAGGGGAACAGGGTAAAAAATACTTAATTAAAAAAATGTTTAATTGACTCAAAAATGAAAAGTTATCTGCTGATGATAATGTATATTGTAATGTCTTTGTCTTGACAGATACGCACCACATTCATGCTGAAAAAAGTGTTGTATACAGTAAAGTTTTATAGTGATTAAATGTAAATTTAAAAATAAGAATAGGGACCAGCAGTTGGTGTAATGGCTATGTCGTTGGACCCCCATGCCGTCGAACGTGGTTCGAGTCCTGGACCTGGTGGCTAAAACTCATGCTGGGCACATGTGCATATGTGCCCAAAATTCTGAGAGGAGAATGGAGAAGGGATTGCGATGTGGCCATTCCCCCCCGGGGGGGGGGGGAGGGGTGTGGTGATTTCTCACTTTGTCTCTCTATCTTTGTCTTTCTGGTGAGTGGATGTTCCCTATAGCTAAAACCTCTCAAAAAAAAACATAAAATTAATAAAGAAATAATGTTTTTTAATTAAGAAAATAAATCCTTCTCTTCATTTGACTGTGGATTTTATGTGTCCTCTGCTTGGATTTCCTCCCCACTGTTTGTCAACCTGTTAAACTCCCATTTGTTTGGTAAAATTCCATTAGCATGCAATCACCTGCACAAAGTCTTTACTAGAACATCCCAGACCTCTAGAAGAGTTAATCACGTCTTATTACTATACCTTTTATATGTAATTATCATCCTTAAGTATCACACTAAGTTTTTTTGGATGCCATTTATATTACAAATGTCTTGAGGGCTGTAACCAAATCTTAATTATCTTTGTATCAATGGATAGGAAGCACATAATGAATAATCTATAAATGTCTGTTAAAAGAATTCATTAAATAATATAATGCTATAAGTTTTACTCCCTATCTTTTTAAGTTTATTTTTTCCTTCAGAGAGAATGAGAACTACACCCACAACAGGGTCTTCATGCTGTGAGCCACCCCAGCCTCAGGCAGCCTAGACACGACACACTGGCACTTGTGTTTGTACCCGAGGTATTCAGAGGGGCCTTAAAATGCAACTTCAAGACCTTCCCCTGTGGGTCTAGCATTGGTGAGTGTTGTGTTATTTCTGAGACACCAACTGCCCTGATAAATGTACTGTCTTCAGTAAGTGTTATTATTTACATGTTCGTCACAGAACATTTTACAATTGTAAGTTAATATTTTCTAAATGTAAATACACAAATAGGCAAAAATACAAATAGGCAAAATTAATCTGAACTTTGTATGTCTGATAAGCCTTGAAATGTGTGTGTATATGTATGCATACATATACACACACTCGTATATATGTGTGTGCGTGTATATATGTGTGTGTATATATATGTTTTTGTCATAGGGTGCGTGTGCTCACCAGAAAGACAGAGGGAAAGTGAGAAATCATCCTTCAAGGGGGAATGGCCATGCCACAATCCCTTCTCCTCCACGCTCCTTCTGAGATTTTGGATTTTGTGTGCATGAGTGCCCAGTATGATTTTCCAGCCACTAAGTCCATGATTGAAACTGTTGTTGAGCATGTGAGAGCCCAGTGCCTTAACACCACCTACTGACCCCTTGAAATACTTTTTAAAATAATATTTAATGATTGTTTTTGAATCATTGTAGTATTCAGTAGGTTTTCCTAAACTATGCAATTCAGTTTAACACATCTGTAAAAATGCTAGATGTGCTTCCCAATATTTTAGGAGTGAGATTAAATTATACTCATTTTGCCTTCCCATTTCCTCTGTAGTACTTTTACTTATTTACTTACTTTTCAGAGGGATTTTGCTATAGGGTGCATGCGCTCGCAGGTGAGACAGAAAGCAAGAAATCCCCGCCAGGGCAAATGGTCAAGCTGCTATCCTTTCTCCTCCACTCTCCTCTCGGGATCTTGAGCATGCACACACACATGCCTGGTGTGAGTTTAAGTCATGGAGTCCTGGCCCTAAACCTTGAATAACTATGTGGGAGTCCAACGATGTAACCATTAGCCATCTGCTGGTCTCACCTCCATAGTACTTTCTAAGGAAACCTTGGGGCCTATTTTTTTTTTTTTTTTTTTTTTGAGAGGTTTTTGCTATAGGGCATGTGCACTCGCCAGACAGACAGAGAGACAGACAGAAAGCGAGAAATCACCCCCCAGGGGGGATGGCCATGCCACAATCCCTTCTCCTCCATTCTCCTCTTGAGATCTTGGGCACGCACGCACATGCACCCGGCATGAGTTTAAGCCACCAGGTCCGGGACTCGAACCGCAGTCGACTACGTGGGAGTTCAGAGACATAGCCATTGCGCTAACTGCTGGTCCCACCTTGGGGCCTTTTAAAACTACTAGGTCCCAGGTTCTTATAATAATTGAGATATAGAGTGGAGATAATTGGTTGAGAGAAGCTAGGAGCCACATTTATTTACAAAAGAAAAACAACATAGGGAAAGCAGGCGGAGTTTGGCAAGTAATAAGAGATGAGGAGCAAGAAGGGAGATGGATAACAAGTAGTGGGATAAAGGGCTCTTGAGAAAGCAAGTGGGAGCAGAAACACATGAGAATTTGGGAGAAATTATGCTATGTGTTTGACAAACCTCTTTTTGCCATAGGGTGCGTGCGCTCGCCAGACAGACAGAGACAGAGACAGAAAGCGAGGAATCACCCCCCAGGGGGTATGACCACACCGCTATCCCTTCTCCTCCATTCTCCTCTCGGGATCTTGGGCACGCACGCACACACACGCGCCCGGTGTGAGTTTTAGGCCACCGGGTCCGGGACGCGAACCGCAGTTGACTACGTGGGAGTCCAGTGACATAGGCATTACACTAACTGCTGGTTCCATGTTTGACAAACCTCTTATGCTACTTTTCCAAAGACATCAAGAAAGAACTTCATTTTGGTTCAAAGCTTCAGGAATCAACGTAAATTTTTAAATATAGATGCTTTTGGTTTTACAGTATGGTTATGTTATGATAAACCACTAATATATTGACAATATCACAAATCAAAAATGTACCACAAAGCCCCATATCTGCATTCATACACATCCTCACACAGAGATTACAGATTCCATCTCACACAGATATCTACACACAGGTTCAAGAGAAAGATGGTAGTGAACAGATGTTGGAATGGGAATTAAATTTTGGAGAAATGAGCTTTGAGAATACATACAAAAGAACTGAGAACCAAATGTAAGTGACAGCAATTTTGAGTGCCAGACCAAGGTATCCAAAATGGGATTCAAGATCTGATATCTGATTGATAGAAGTCCTAACATAGGGATAACAGTAAAAAAAAAAAAAAGGGGGGGGGGTAAGGAGGAGGAAGAAATATTAGGAACAAGTAGTTCATGGGAGAAAAAGTGGACTAATGAACCATTGCCTCAAATGATTCAATGAGGTAACTGAGGTGTAGCGGTTGGTTGGGTCTGTCTGAAAATGGATAGAGAATGAATCCAAACACATGTCTTATTGTATGGAAAAAGAATCCTTAGTATATTACATTCTATAATTGAAGAAAAAGATTATAATGATAATCACTATTTTTTGGTGTTAACTTTTATTCATAATTACAATCTCAGGAATTTTATTGGATACTTATGAATTAAAACTTTATAGCAATACTGCAAATAGTGAATAGTTTTTCCTCTTTTAGATGAGGTAACTTCAGAGATGATAGTAAGTTATTCACATCATGCACCGCACCTAGTAGATGAGAGAATTAAGATGCCTTTTATTTAGGTAAAATATAATATGCAGGCTCTGTTTAAACACAGCATGAGGTGACCACTACCAAGTGCCATAAAAAAAGCACAACTACAGGGAAAAATACTTTTTATCTTAAGGCTTTTTTAAAATGTTTTGCTTGTTTGTTTTTACCATAGGGTGCATGTGTGACAGAGCCAGTGAGAGAGAAGGTGAGAAATCAGCTCCTGGTGTGGGGAATGGCTTTGCTGCAACCCTTTTTCTATTCTCCCTTGGGATTTGGGCCATGTACACATGTACGTGGACATAATTTTCAAGCCACCATGTCTGAGGCTCTAACTGTGGTAGACCATGAGGGAGTTCAGTGCCTTAACCACCGCACCACCTGCTGGTTCTGATACTTTTTATTTTTAACATCAGAGGTCACACAAATATGCATAAGAGAAAAGGGACCCCCAAAGGGGGCCTGGTCATGCTGCAATCCTTTTTCCTCCCATTCTTCATCTGATTAGGATCCTGGGCATGTGCATATTTCCAGAGTGTTTCTCAAGTTGACAGGGCCAGGACTCAAACTCTGGTTAGACTTGTGAAAACAAAAGTCTGGCTGCTTTTTCCTATTTCTACAATCCTTTCCAGAGGGCCTAGGGGAAGTTACCCTAACAGACAATAACAGACCGTTCTGGCCCATTGATAACAGGACTCTTCCTGCACTCTGTCACTGACATAATTAAGATGTAGAATAAACCTTCTTATCTCTATTGAAGTAAATCACAGATTGTATTTTGCTGAGCTCTTTCCAAGACAGACCTTCTTTTCCAATCACCAAACTAAGAATTTCAAACTCACCTAATAACCTACCAGCCTCCACTTCCGGATGTCCCACTTTTTTGGGCCAGGCCAATGTAAAGGACTCCTATGTTAACAATTTAATCCAACTGGAATAGAATTGATCAGATATCTGAAGTTTGACACACCATCTGCACAATTAATCAAAATGTAAGACATTCCAGGATTTAAAGCAGCATCGAGCTCACAGCTTCAGTTGAAGTTCTATCTTTTGTGCATGTACTAAAAAAATTATCAAGGTCAATGATACTTCCTTGCCCTGATTTTATGGCAAGATTATCAAAGGTGACAAAAAATTAAAATTCTATCCTTCCATCGATTTATTGAGCACTTGATTGGTGGTTGAATAATTCAACAGATCTTGAGCACAATGCATCGGGCATTGTCCTTAGTCCTGGGGATACAAACATCTTAGAAGAAGATGTTTGAGAGAAAAAAAGGAAAAAAAGCACAGAATTGAAGTAATGTGATGAAGGTTACATGAGCAATTTGCAACAAAACCTTCTAAATATTTTCTATTTTATTATCAGAGGTGCATGCACTCACCAGAAGAAGAGAAAGAAAGCACAGAACAAGAAAGCATTGCTTAGTAGGACATGGTGTGCCACAGTCCATTTTACTTTTTCTCCATCCCCTTGGTTTTTGACACACATCCACACATAACTGATGTGTTTTTCACGCTGTTAGGGCCTAGATTTGAGCCAGGGTCAGCCATGTAAGGTCCAGCTGGCTCCCTATGCACAGGGCTTAACCACTGCACCATGGGGTCTGTTCATTAAAACTTCTAAGTCTTAATTCATGATTTATTTTTCCTATGCCTAACATCTACATCTTACATTTTTTCCTAACCAAGTGTTCTTTTTTTTTTTTTTTTTTTGGTAAATATAGAATAATTGATTTGGAAGCAATCCAATTTATTTTTCGAATATGTTGGCATTTTCTAATTTGCTGATTTTATAGATTATTATATCTAATCAAAACTGTTTCTTATGACTATAAAATAATATAAATGTAATATGCCCTTACTAATACGTGATAATAAGCATGCCAGAAGTAAAATCACCTGAGTTCCTTATGGAAAGACACATTATAGAGAAAAAGACAGAATTCAGTATCACAAGTAAAATAATATCTAGCTATCAAATGTTCATTTAAATAGCATGAAATAGAAAAGTCTGATTTATTTGAAATTCACTTTAAAAAAGAAATTCATTGTGATCCAGCTGTGTAACAAATGTAAAAGTAGAGACCATCAATTTTTTAATACACAGAACAAACAGAAAATGGCTGGATTCATTTCACTGAGGCAACTCAGATCAGTTGGCTCTATTCATGGTACAAGAAGCTCTCCTTATATGAAAACAATAACAAAATTTTGTAATACATGATGGGTTTTATGAGGAGTGGCTATCTATGCCCTGCTCAGTGAAATCTAATGTACTTTCTCCACCCTGGCTGTGCTGCCTTTTCTATTGTTAAGTTGGTTATACTATAAACTACATTTTCCATAGTCCTCATCCCTATAAGTTTCTGGGTTAGAGTTGACAAGTCCAAATGATTTTGAGGAGGATGAAGTAAACCAACAGCCATTATTATATGCTGAAGTATGTCACTGGTGAAAGACAAAAAGATACAGATGTGCTGATAGATTCCAATTTGTCTAGGCCTTCCTCTGTTCCATGCCCAACTCATTTCTCAGCTGTCAGCCCTACATGGCAGAATTCTGAGTCCCCAAGGTTCTTACTCTCTGGTGTACTCTCCTTATGCCCTTCTATGGAGTGTGGATGGAAGCTGTGAATATAATGGATATCACCCCCCCCCCCCCCAATTTGGTTGCTAATCAGGTGACTGTGTTAATTGCAATGAAGCTTACCTGGGTGGATCTGACATAATTATAGAAGTCTTTGAAAAAGCCTTCACTCTATGGCAGAAACTGAAGATTGGAAGATATAAAGGTAGAGACAGTAAGTGTAGATACCAGAGACTGTATAGGAAGGGATGGTCAGTTGGAGTTGGTACTGAGGGACTCAGAAAAAAAAAAAAAAAAAAAAAACATTTAGCAGACACAAGAATGGAAAGTTATTGTTCACAGTAGTGTCTTTGACTTGCCGGACATACAATGAATTATATGCTTTGAGAACTCATTATATTCTATAGAAACAATGATTATAAATCATAATATTTTAAAGAATTTTTCACCATAGGGCATCTATACTCACCAGAGAGAAAGACAAAGAGTGAGGAGGAAAGTGGGAGATTGCCCTCCATGGAGTGTGGCCACACCTCAATCCCTTCTCCGTTCTCCTCCCGGGATTTTGGGCACACATGCACACACATACCTGGTGTGAGTATCAAGCCATTAAGTCCAAGACTCAAACCACAGTCAGTCATGTAGAAGCCCAGCTGCATAACTGCTTCACCATCAACTGGCCTCCAAATTTGTTTAAAAAAAAGAGCCTTGAAAGGTATCAGAGAAATTCACTCCTACTGACCTTGAAAGCAAAGCCTCCATGAGTTCTACAACTACAGTGAAATGAATTCTGCCTAAAATCATGTGAGCTTAAAGAGCCCCTAACCCTGCCTAACACCTCGCCTGAAGCCTTGTGATATTTTAAGGAGAAGACTAGGCTAACCGGTGTTCAGACTCTTGACCCAGGGAAATTGTGTGATAATAAATACGTGTTTTAAATTGCTAAATTTGTGGTGATTTATTTTGTAGCAACAGAAAATGAATATTATCTGCTAACCAAAAGAAATCTCAGGCCTATTGTCAGATGTCTTCCTGCAAATTCACACAGACAGTAGACATGAAGCGCAAATAACATTCATAGGCTTCTGAACTAGTATCTCTGGATGGTCTTACTGTAACAATCACATATGCCAGCTTCAATATTTCTGTGCAAGTTCCAGCCTTCCAGCTTCCTTCACAATTGTGCAATGTCTAATTCTCAGAATAACTTTCTCATTTTATGGTATTCACTGTGGTTCTTAGAATGAACCCTGAACTGATATGGTTATTGGTACTAGATGTGATACTAGACAACAGGATCTTTAAAATGGAAATTTGGAATTGGTTTTATGATCTGAATGGACTTAACGAACCTGTGGCCAATGTTAAAGAGGAAAATCCAAGACATTTAGTGACAATACAGTTAACTAGAATATCACCTAGAGACAGCTGTATCCAAGCACCCATAGAAGGAAATGTTTTGAGTGACAAAGTGTTTACAACCATAAATATTTTTTTCAGTTAAAATAGAATATTTTGAGGTTAGGTTATTTTGATAAATTCACTGGAGAACTTGGAGAAAGAAAAAGATGACCTGTGGCTTTAAATTTCCACTAGAAGATCCAGTAAGGGATCAGAAAGTTATTATGACTTTTCTTAAAGAAAAATGTTAACTCCTACAACCACTAGGCCAATACTTCTAAAAATCAAATCAATGTTCTAATCCTGTGTGTGGCTAAAGCCCAATTAAAATTGAATACATAACTTCATAGGTTTCCTTTTTTGTGTGGGGGGGGGAGGTTTTTGCTATAGGGCGTGTGCGCTTGCCAGACAGAGAGAGACAGAGACAGAAAGTGAGAAATCACCCCCCGGGGGGATGGTCATGCCACAATCCCTTCTCCATTCTTTCGGGATCTTGGGCATGCACACACATGCACCCGGTGTGAGTTTTTAAGCCACCAGGTCGAGGACCTGAACTGTGGTCGACTACCTGGGAGTCCAGCGACATAGCCATTACGCTAACTGCTAGTCCCAACTTCATAGGTTTTCTACATTGCTTTTAGGGTTGATTGGGAAGGAGAAAGATCTTGAGAATTAGGACAAAGATATTTTATGGAAAGATTCTAATGAAGTTGAGAACATTTTCCAGCCTTTTTTCCCCCCTAGTAATAGCAGAACTTGCCTTCTTCTCTTGGGAGATGAGCTTCTTTGCAGCTGAAGAACCTCTATTGTATTTCCCTAAAAGTTACCCACAGGGGCCTGCCATATTCCCCTCAAGACCCATATTCCTTCCAGACTTATGCATAAATTCAAGTCCTGGTAGTATCTATTGAGTCATGTGATAAACACTACTCATGAGGTTTCAGACAACATAAAGAATTGCAAAATTTTCTCTTTATATTGAACAGAACTTTCCAAGTATGTATGGAAATAAATCCTATAGGTGTTGCATCAAATTAGAAAGAATAACTGTTTAGACCAAGCTAAATGCATGGATATTATGAAGTGTATGCAGCAAAGACTCTGAATTCAGTATGTTAACTCTAATGGTCTTGAGTGGCACTAATACTATGCCTGAATGGTGGATTAAAACTTAGATTCAGGCATAGCCTACAATAAAAGTAGTTTAAATGCTAGGACTTACTTGGTGTGTATAAAGGAAGGTATCCAAAGTCCTAGAAATATTGGGGTTGTTAGAATCCACTTATTATGTAAGTCTCACTCAACGACCCACTAACTCTACTCCCTAGAAGAGTTTTAGGATCTCCCTTTGCCAAGGCTTTAAGAAACACATTAGTGAAGGAATTAGTGTTTTATGACTTCACATGTACATGAACAGTTCTTTGGTGGCAGTTCTCTGTAAGCAAGGGTAATACCAGGAGCTGCTGACATTAAATCGACTCCAAATTCAAAGACTGATGTGATCTCACAGTGTAGTGTAAGAAAAAGAATAGAGACAAGATGAGTCAAAGTTCAATCAGAGAAACAAGCAGTAGGAATGATACAGAATTTGGGATTTATTATAGGTGTCTGAACTATGCTCTTAGAAGAATTACTCAAACAGTTTAAGTGTAGCTATTGCTACTGTGTCTGCTGCTGGACTTGACCCAACCATTAGAGAAGCTGAAGGTGGAGAACCCATAGAAGCTATAGAAACTTCAAGTCTAGGTGCATGACCACAAATCAGAGATACAAAGGATGGCCTTCCTTTCTTTCGTAAATAAGCAATATTTTTGTAATGAACTAAGTGCAAAATATTCCTAATATCAGTTAATGCTAAAAACAGAGTAAACTGTAAAGTATATATATCCTCCCTCCTTGTAACTTCCTAACCTTGTCTACACAAAGAATTCTCTGAAATTTGGTTTAATGTGTCTATCTTTCTGTGAGCTTTCACTAGCTGGCTGGCTTATGTGGTCCTTTTCAGAGAAGTAGCTATCTGGTCAACTCAGCCACTCTAATCAATAGTATTGATTCTATCTAAGAGGCCATAATGGGAGGGTATTAAAACCTATTCTAGTGTATCTGAGTGAGTCTCACCATATGTGCCACTTCTTGCTTATTAAACTGAATCAAAGAAGTTCAGAAGACAAAAGGCAGAAGTTGAGGAATCTGAGCATTGATATCTAGGGAAAAAATCAAGAGAAATCTGCATGTCTATAAAACATGATAAAAACAATTTAAAATACAAATTACTTAAATAGTTTACCCTGGCACAGAGCCTTCAAGTAGCTGCCACTGTACTATAAGTGCTCACCAGACTCTTAGTAAAATGTAATCAACACACTAAGTAAGCATGACCCATGGGATGAAATCACAATGCCATTTTATTTTGTCTTTCACTGTTCCTACCCATTTATTAAGTGAGATGTTGTCTGGAAAATACATAAAATCTAGGCACACTCCTAACTCCATTGGATTCATGATGATTCTTAATTTATAAATTAAGGTTTCAATTTAAGAATAATTTGTCCAGATTTACATATGCTCAAAAATCCAACTGTTGCAAAGCAGTTGGACCTTGAGATGGTTGATGCATGCATATCAGAGTGAGAAAATACAGAACACTGTGCTCACTCTGTCCTGAAAACAGGAACATGTGACCCCCATCAGCCAGATCGAGAGTTCCAACATGTCTCACAGACCTACTGCTATGTCAACAACTACAAAAACTTTTGCAAATGCTTACTGCCTCTCTGGCGCCCTCTCCCTTTTCTCAATAAATAGACTAAGAATCAGCCAGTCTGGGCGGCATTCCTGAGATTCGCCCCCACCCCCGCATCCCAGTTAAAGATCATTCCTTATCTTGGAGTTGGCAAATGGCATGGTGGTTAGAGTGTGGGACTCCCACATGGCTGCTGACTTGGGTTTGAGTCCTGGACCCGGTGGCTTAGTTTCACTCTCCCTCTTTCTCTCTGGTTAAATTAATTATAATAATATAATAAAATGAAATAATTCTAAAAAGAGAAAAAAGATCATTGCATGTGTGTTTTATCTCACTCATGTTTTCGTGGGTGATACATTTTGGCTGCACTGGATGCAGCATCCAATAGCCTTAAAATCAAGGTTATTACTTAATTGAAGTTAAGGAAGAAGCCCCTAGTATCTTCCTTTCACCTCTGACCTATTATAGGAAGCCAATAGCAAGAGGAAAGAAAGAAAGTACAGGTGGCTTCTAATCTTTATTCACCATTGCTTTACCTTTCAATTACATCTTGTTAAAGTTTCAGACTACTTTGAATTAAAATAGAAATATTGATTCTGCCAATCCAGGAACATTGGATTTCGTTCCACTTTTTAGTGTCCTTTTCAATTTCCTTTTTAAGGTTTTCATAGTTTTCATTGTAGAGGTCTTTGACTTCGTTGGTTAGCTTTATTCCTAAGTATCTTATACTTCTTGTGGCTATGGTAAATGGAATTACATTCTTTAGTTCTCTCAGTCTGCTTGTTGTTTGTATATATAAATGCTATAGATTTTTGTAAGTTAATTTGTAAGTTAATCCTGCCACTGTACTGTATGTGTTAATTACTTCGAGAATTTTTTTCGTGGATACTATTGAGTCTTCTATGTATACAATCATGTCATCCGAAACAGAGATCATTTCAGTTCTTCTTTCCCTATTATTGTAATGCCTTTTATTTCCTTCTCTTGTCTGATCACATTGGCTAAAACTTCCAGTACTGCATTGAATAGGAGTGGAGAAAGTGGCACATATTCTTCATGGAATACTATTCAACCATAAAACAACAAGGCCCTGGAATTAGATAGAAAGTGGACGAATATGGAAGATTTATTGCTGAGTGAAGCAAGTCAGGCTATGAAAGAGACATTGTATGTCTCCACTTAAGATATACCGACTGTCTGCACTCTATGGTAGATACTGAAAGACTAGGGAACATAAAAGCATTAAAAATTGTAATGGACACTAGAGACAAAGTGGAAAGAGTGTGGAAAGGGAAGAGTGTAGGAAAGGAAATTTGGGGGGAAATGGAGAGGTAAGACACTTATGGGACACAGATAAGGTTTATTATCTGTTGATAAGGATGTGTATGGTGGTCTCAACTGAGCTGGACTGAGGTGTTTATCATGCTGGATAAAGTCTCTTCACAATCTAAATGACGTATAGTGATTTAATGTATGAATAATGAAAAAAGAAAAAAAAACAAATAGAGAGGAAGAGGGTTACGGAAAGTTTTTACTCAAAGGGTGCTTTACTGGCAGATATTTAAAGATGACCCTTTCCCCCCTAGTGCTCCCATAGAATCTTCAGGGCAATGGTGGGGGAGTGCTCCTTTTATCTCTATTCTAGTTGGCTTGATCACTTATTCATCTTCAGCCTTTGAAAATCAGGTGCTAATTTCAGTTTATCTCTGCTGAAACTTACTTGTACCTCCAGGGAACCCTGTGACTCTATCTAACTTTATCTTACACCTAACCCATTACTGGCCCGTGAGAAATAGTCACATATTCTCCCCGAACAAATGTTGGGTACACAGGACACTTAGTGTAGCAACTTTCAGGGCTCTTTAGTTTTCAGATAATCAGCCACAGTGTTTTACACTGGTTTCAGACAGGAATCTGACACCATTACAGTATGCAAGTCACCTCTGAGTGCTCCCAGTGAAGGCCTCATAGGCTTGAAGTATAGACCAGATATAATCTACATTTTTACCACTAAGATGAATTAGAGAACTCAATGTACACCAGCAGCCTTCTCTCAAAACCCTATTAATAACTTCTCTTTTAATTCTCATCCTTAGCCCATTTGACGTAGATAGTTTGATTATTTTACATTGTATACCCAGTTTCCAGTCACTTTTTTTGTGACTCCTCCACTGAAAATTGTCAGGATCTCTTAGGTACTTGATACATATTTGCTTATATTCTAAAAGAAAATTCCATTGTAAAATACTACCACACAAAATGATTTACTCTTTTTTTTTTTTTTTTTTGAGAGGTTTTTTGCCATAGGACGTGTGCACTCGCCAGACAGACAGAGACAGAGAGATAGAAAGCGAGCAATCACCCCCCAGGGGGGATGGCCATGCCACAATCCCTTCTCCTCCATTCTCCTCTCGGGATTTGGGCACGCACGCACACTTGCCCGGCGTGAATTTAAGCCACTGGGTCCGGGACTCGAACCGCGGTCGACTATGTGGGAGTCCAGCAACATAGCCATTACGCTAACTGCTGGTCCCACAAAGTGATTTACTTTTGAATCATTAATCTTCACTCATTCCATGCCTCAGTTCTTTACCTGTTCCCTCAGTTTCCAGTTACCTCAGTTACTATAGTTTAGCTTCAGCCAATTATTCAAAGTAAGTTTTCATCAGGTCATACAATATGCTATGCTAAATATCAGAACAGCAAGGATCATTAACCTATAATCCTGTCCATAAAAACATCATGTGAATATTAGATAAGAATGACTAGAGAGTATTCAGGAAGATACTTTATTTGTACTGAGGAATGAGGAGTGACCAGAGGAGATGAAGCATAAGTCTTTTTTTTTTTTTTTTTTTTTAGATTGTGATATTCAGATTTATTCATACTAAAAATAGGCCTGTAAGCTAATTTTGTATGAGCAATCTCTCCAAAAGTTAGTGATCAGAGACCTTACACATATTTGCCTGGCTGCTAATTTTTTTTTTAATTTTAATTTTTAATTTTTTATGATGATAATAATAATAATAATAAGCATAAGTCTTTGAAAAGGGTAGAAGTTGAGAAGTATAAAGCCATTTCAGAAAGAAATACAAGGAATCTTCACAATGTTGGTGAAAGGACATTATGAAAAAAACTATGCATGGATATTAAAAAGAATTGGCACCAAGTTAAACTTGTGCTTTAATTCCATTTCCTCCTGAATTTTTGTAAGTCCGTTGTACATGTCAAACAGGGAAGCATGAGAGGAGTGGAATATTGATTAGCCCTAGATGATTCAATATGAATGGAGTGCACAGAATATAAGGTAGGCAATAATCGATGAGTGAAAAAATTATACAGAAGACACATTCTAAAGGAATTTGCATGTTTGTTAAAAAGTTTAAAATGTATCTTGGAGGCCATTAGAAATCCTGTATTTTAAGCAAGCTTGTGTCATGGCAGATTTAAATGTTAGATTATTCTGAGGCAAGTTGGTGACTTGGTGGTTAAAGTACATGGTTGGATTTCATGTGGACAACTGGACAGTTTGAGTCCCAGAGTTAGCAGCTTGAAATAATGCCAGGCGCATGTTTGTGCATGCCCAAAATCCTGAAAAGAGAAATGAGGAAGGGATTACAATGTGACTGTTCCCCATGGGGAGTGTTGTCTAATTTCTCACTTTCCCTGGCAAGAGCATGTGCTCTCTGGCAATTTACAATAAAGATTATTCTAACAAAATTAAAAGGCTACTAATATGAGAAGACTTCAAAAATTTCAGAAAAATTCAGGAAAAAAGGAGTTAAAGTGTGAATGATTTTTGTGAGAAGTATTTTGAAATTCATGCATAGCTTTTTTATAATATGAATTTTCTCTTTTTTTTTTTTTTTTGAGAGATTTTTGCTGTAGGGCGTGTGAATGCGTGCACCAGAAAGACAGAGACAGAAAGCGAGAAATCACCCCTTAGTGGGGATGGCCACACCACAATCCCTTCTCCAATCTCCTCTCAAGATCTTGGGCATGCATGCACATGCACCCAGCGTGAGTTTAAGCCACTGGGACTCAAACTGCAGTCGACTACATGGGAGTCCAGTGACATAGCCATTACGCCAACTGCTAAGTCCCCATGATATGAATTTTCTATGAACTTTTTGAAGAGACTTCCTAACTGGAAGTGGGTGGGTAGTGAAATGTACTGTGACAAGGCACTTATTCTTTAAAAGTAAAGATGTCATAAACATAAAAATAAGCACCACGACAAGGAAAAAGGGGACAATGGAAAGATATTCATTACATGGAAATCAGGGAAAGGCACATTAAAAATGTTTTTCATTCATAAGTTAGAAATTATTTTTTATCCATAAATTAGAAAGCCTGTACTCTCAAATGTGATTTGGACAAATACACTCTTACACAGCTGAAAGGGTACAAATTCACACTGTCATTTTGAAAAGCCATTTGACAATTTTAATAGTAAAACTGAAATGAGTGTACTCTACAATCCAGCAGCTCTCCTTTAGGAATTTTCCATCACAAGCTCACATACATATGTATAGGAAGGTTGGCATAAGGATGTCAGAAGAGCATTGTGGGAACAAGAGAAACTTTAAACTATAGTGAAAAGATGCTATGGGATACAAAATGGGATTTAGCCTTTTTTCTTAGAACTAACTAAAGTGTACAGATGGGAACAAAGAAAGCCATTAATTGCCTCCCATTCTCTAAGTACAGAGAACTATCTATATACTTATGTCCCAGAAGCCTACCTAGGACTAACATTTCAGTAGAACTTGCACATGGCCACAATCCCTCTCCTACTCCATGGAGTAAACTGAGAGGATGAGAAGAGTTGCTGAGAAGGTCTTTGAGTTCTCATAGCCAGGAAAGGAATGGTCAGGAGAATCACTGGACAGACTTGGAGATGTCTACCAGAAAGGAAAACTGACATTTTATCTCTAGTTAGATTTCTGCTCAGTCACCAGGTAAATCATGCTACAGATGCAAGGGAATAAATCTAAGGAAGAAATAGCATAGCGGGAAGCCAGTTGTTTGGGGGCACTGAGAGTGATTGCCAGGACTCCATTTCCAGAGGTGTAGAAAGCAGCCGCTGTCCTGGCTCACTGGACCCAGAATCAGGGGCTGCAGAAAGTAGGGAGATTGGACTCTGCTCTTGCTGGCAATGGATGTGCTGTGAGGCCAGGAGCTGCTGTTTGGGAGGAGCGTGGTAAGCTGCTCTGTGGGAAGCTGGCTACCATTTGAACACAGTGAGACCAGCATCTAGGTACGTGCTTACAGCCAATTCAACAGAGAAGCTCCAGGCTGGGCTTTTCAAACAGATGGTGAGTTTTAGTCCTCTCTCTCCTCTTGGCCAACACCAGCATGGAGAAAAAAGAAAAGAAAAATTAAGTGGGGGGGGGCAAGTCTAGAAGATGAGGAGTCCTGAGCAGTATAATTTGACCCCTAATCCAAAACCTTACTTTTGTTCGGATGCAGAGATATAAAAGAGAAAGGGGATATTGCTTTGAGTCAAATATGAGATTACAGTGATAAAATGTACATTATGGAGCCTTAAAGAACTGAAGTGGGACTGATTCAATGATGGAAAGTGACTGCACTGACTCAAATGAGCTGCAATTAAGGGACCCTACTACTCAGCAGAAGGGGTCAAGAGAGAGTTTTCAGAGAAGCACTGTCTTTGTAGTTATTGAAAAAAATAACTCTCTCCTATACTCTTGGAGAACTGAGACTACTTTTTTAAAAATTATACAAACTAAATGTCCAATAATAAGAGAAAGGATATGTAAATCCGTATGGGCATACATCTAGACCGTATAAGCAGCAGTTCAAAGGAGTGAACTGCTCCATGTTATCAACATGAATATTTCAAAAACATGCTTGGTGAATCAGAACGGATTTCAAGAATAATGCAGACACATTATGTACTTCCTGTGAACGCATTTTGAAGTGTATATGAGTACGATTGTAAGTGTGAATGTGTATTTTGCTTGGGAGAGAGAAATAAAGGAGTGGTCAGGTTTGAGGGACTCTAATAAGATACATATGTACTACTTCTCATTAAAAAGACAGTATATGAATACATTAGTTGTGTAAACTAACCAAATTACAAACATAAAGACTGAGCACAACTTACAAAATAAAAAGAGTAGTTAATTCTTCGTGATGATATTTGAGCATCTTTTTCTGTGCAGAAGAAGGCAACAAGGGAAAAAATCAATTTACAAAAAAAAATAAAATCAACATACAAAATAATAAATTGATTAGAAGGACATAAATTTGAGTAAAAATAACAATATGATTTTCCTACAGATCCATTTTTAACATAATATTTTAGGTGCCTGTATTCAGTGGGTGAATGTATACTAGCATGTTCCTCCAGACAGCAATGTGACCAGAACTATAACGAGTCTTTGAAAAGTTTATTATGATGCATGTGTAAAACACTTCCAACAGATTATATAGTTGGACAGCCATGGTGACACAATAATAGCACAATGTTCCATGATTCTGAAGCCACATGGGAAGATCCCTGGCTTGCTTCCAGAAATTTCTTTGTGTATACTGCATATTTGCACATCTGCCTGTGATTCTGGCTGGGTGAGACTAGGGGTAGAACACAGCATGAAGACTTAGTTGAAAGTACCTTCTCTCTCTTTCTGTCTTTCCTACTCATAGAAGAAATAAACTTTAAAAATTATATGGTGAAATGTTAACTACATCAAACTCTGGGCTTTGAATTATGAATGTTTGCTTATCTCTACTAATGTTTTCCTAAAAGAAGCACAGGTTTTATATCATAAACATGCATACATATGTATGTTCACATATTTAAATATTATACTCTTCGTAATTATGCATGTAGGAATCTACTGTAAGGAAATAATAGATTTGTTGAAGGTTTGGTACAAAAATATCCATGGCAACATTATTCATAACAGCTAAAAACTGGAAACAACCTTCATTCTTAACAATACAATAAAATGTTCAAATACATTTTAAAAAATCATATAATGGAATAGAAAGTAGCCCTTATAAAAATGTTTTCAAAACACACTGAATTGCATGGGGTAAATTCTTCTGGTATAGTGTCATAAGGGATAGAAAAGGAAGACAATTAGGAATGAATTAACAGATAGTTTAGGTGCCTACCCCAGCTTAAAATTTATGCTTTGCAGAAGCATAAATTAGCCTGGCTGCATGATTTTTCACCACTGTATTCACTACTCCAGGAACAGAAGGTGGACATCCTCTGGAAAGGAAATCCAGTGCCAACTGTAATGAACATTGTGTTTTCCAGGGATTTGACTTTTTTTAAGAGATTTTTGCTATTGAAGGTAAGCACTTGCTGGAGAGACAGAAAGAGTCAGAGACCAAAAGGGAGAAATCATCCCCAGCAGGGATGATCACTCTGCAATTCTTTTTCCTCCATTTTCCTCTCAGGATCTTGGGCACACACACACACACACACCCGGTGTGAGTTTAAGTCACGGGGTCAGGGACTTGAATCATGGTCGACTACATGGGAGTCCAGTGATGTAACCAACCCCATCGCTGGTCCCCAGCATTTTGACTTTTAATTTAGTTATCTTTTCTCTTTCCATTTAAAAAAAAATCACGAGAAGGTTCAGAAATCCCACTAACCAAGTGGGGAGATTCTCCATCCAGCAAACTTGTCCTGCTGTTCACATGTAGAAATAGCAAGCCTTTAATGTCTGCATCAGGCCAAAGCCAGTTTGTGAGGAGGGCACCTGCAAAAAACTCTGAGATCTCTCTAACTCAATCCCCAACAGTCTGATTGGCAGGGAACTCACAAAATCACCATTATTTGTGTACTTTGTCAAACAAGATCAAAAAACCAAATCCTTTACCTGCTCTGCCATGCCATTGTTTAAGCAAGACCACTGATGTCCCTTCAGTTTGATTGTCTCCTTTTCCTGTTATTGATTGGGGAGCCCTGTACCTGACATTACACCTCTATACTAATAGCTAGGTGAGCCAAATATATTTCAGGTTAAACTGAGGAGTGTCAGGAAACATGTCTGAATTCCATGAATATGAGAGGTTATGAAACTAAATTTTCAATTCAAACTCCCTTCTCTCCTTTTTAGAGACTGGCCCAATAGTCACAACTGACAAGCAGATTTCAAGCCAGACATATAAAAAAAGTCTCAGGAAAGTCTGGATAAGGCATGTATATCACTCAAGCCTCACACCTAAGAATTCTGATTCAAAATTCTGTGAGACAAATCCTTATTTCAGTATAATTGTGTTGCTAACAAATAATCTAGTTCCTTCGCTGAATTTCTCCCCCCAGAAAGAGATGCATGGTCTTTTTCCAGAGGAAGTGTTCTACTTTCAGAACTTACCCAACAATTCTGTCTTGGATTATGAATATTTGCTTATCTGTATTAATATGGATCCCACCTGGGTCCTCATTTTGGATGAACTGTTTTAAGACTGAGTTTTGACCTATTTCTCCTACTTCAGGGTTTAAACAGAATTAAAACAGCATCTCAGGTCCTACCACCTCTTCAAAGGAGCTGATGCCGTAGCCTGATTTTAAACTTTTAGGTATCAAAATGCCAAAATCACTATGGAATGCATACACCTGTGTCCACTTACAAAAACTATTCTAATGTATGCCTTTAATTTTCATATTTAGTTTCTTAGATATCCATGCCTCATTTCTTACTCTATTCTCTTGATTCCCAAATTTGCATGTATCTAGAACTGTTACATCCACAGGAGACACTTTAGATTATACACATTCCAGTATTACCCAACTCACATCTTTGTCCCTGTTATGTCTGTTGCTGTCCTTAGACAGTAACTTGGACATATTTACAGGCTAACATGAAGTTAGTGGAGAAAGAGAAAAATGAAGAATCAGAAAATAGAGTGAATATTGATGTAGCTGGTATCCTTCATGGGATGGGATTAAACCTGAAATAAAAGTGGAATGAATATTGGGCAATGTTTGGAATAAGATATGCTGAGAGAAAGATTGTTTAGCCATAAAACTCTGGATCTTCAGATAATCTTGGCTGTTCATTTACCACCAACCCTTCACATTATACCTCAAGGAAAATAAATGGACAAGAAAAATAAAGGGACTTTGCTTCATTAGTCCCTTTATTTTCTGACTTTATATCCTTTATTTATCCACTAGCTCCTTCCCTTTAATCTAAAATCATGTTCAAGTAATTCATTATCTTAAAATGACACCATCTGTAAAAAAAAAAATCTTAAAGATCACACAAGGACAAATATATGATGTGGGTAAAATGCAGGCAAGTCTACTCATTTGATTACTATGAGACTTTAGTTTGAAAACTCAGCAGAGTAGGCTCTTATTTTTGCTTAGCTAAAAACAGGCTGAAACCTTGAAGCTAAATAGATCGAACTACCTTTATCCATGTTTCCACAAACTCATGCCCAAATTCCAATCCATTCTGTCATAAAATTTTAATGAACACAGGGTGGTCCAAGGGACACTTGGAGCTAGAGAGAAGAGAGAACATAAGAGAACAAAAGACTGTACCAATGCCTAAGGCAGAAATAATTTAGGTTTCATGCCACAGACTTTGTAATATAAGGAGCAGCTTCAAAAGCTTCTGGGCTCCAAGCTTTGCAGGGAAATCCAGAGGGAACAAAGGAAGAACCCCTCCCCCAAGAAGATTGATGGCAAGGCCTTTATATGTGGATTTCTGCCAGAGGAGAGAAGAGACACAAGAAAAACAAAGACCTAAAACTGAATGCCCTTTTGAAAGCTCTTGGATGAAATAGATACAGACTTATTTACATTCTTTCTGCTAAGACTGACCCTCTTAAAAAAATATAGTCCAATGAGGATCTGGAGTCGGCAATTTAAAGCATCAATCTTCTTGTAGACAAGTTGTTGCAAACTTCTGCTAGTTTTCTGACAAGTAGATGTTAACCTTTTCCTCTTATATAATAGGAAAATAAATAAGTTTAGGTGAGTGTGTTGGTAAAAGTTCAAGCCTTCAGTGAAGTTCTTAGTGTGAGTTTTAGAAATCAGTTTCTCTAAAGCCCAAAATATAGGAAGAGCAAAAGTATTTTCAAATTACTTCTTTTTGAACTGTAAAAGTTTTTTTTAAAAAGTCACAAACAGGGACCAACAGTTAGTGTAATGGCTATGTCGCTGCACTCCCATGCAGTCGACCGTGGTTCGAGTCCCAGACCTGGTGGCTTAAACTCAGGCCGGGCACGTGTGTGAGCGTGCCCATGATCCCGAGAGAAGAAGGGATTGTGGCATGGCCATACCCCTGGGGGGTGATTTCTCGCTTTCTGTCTCTCTGTCTCTCTCTGTCTGGAGAGTGCACGCATCCTATAGCTAAAAACTTCTCCAAAAAAAAAAAAAAAAAATCACAAATAATTGAGAGTATGGAGCCAACGTGCAGAAATGCCACTTCACAAAGGGGAGGAAAAGAAAACAGGTCATCTGCCTTGAACCTCAGGTGGCTGAAGGAGAGAATGTGTTGGTGTCTGCCACATCTTTGCATCTTCCAATGATGTGATACCTTTGTCCATGTCACTGATCTTTCTGGCAAGTAAACCATCTGCCATGTGACTGGTGGGATGAAAGTGAGGCTGCCCGAGATGAATCCTTGCTGTATGCTGCCAAGCTGGCTGCCCAGATGTGGCCCAGAGGTGCAAGGAACTGGACATCACTGCCCTGCACATCAAGCTCCAGACCACAGGGGGAAATAGGACCAAGACCCCTGGCCCCAGGGCCCAGTCAGCCCTCAGAGCCCTCGCCTGTTGGGTGTGAAGATCAGGCAGATTGAGGATGTCACCCCCATCCCCTCCGCCAGCACCGACAGGAGAGGGTGACACCGTGGTAGCTGTCTATGAATAGGACTCCTCAAATTACTCTTTTCTGTTAATAAATTGCCTTTGTGTGAAAAAAATCAAATAATTGGACTCAATAAAAACCAAAGCCATTACCCATAGAGATCATGCTCCAACTATGGCCTAGATCCCTGCTATGTAAAGAAGAACCTGCCAGGAATAAGGGTGGTAGACGCAAGTACAAATGCAGCAGTATTTAAGGTTCAGGATCCAGGGAAGTGTGGAGCAAGGGCTCAGAACACACCCTGCAGCCACACTGAGGACCCTTGACGAGCATCTCCACACCCAGCTTTTCTTTTCAAGCCCAGAAAACGAAGTGAGTTCCAAAGCTGACATCCAAAGTCTGAAGAGATCACAGGTAGTATGGGTTTTTATAACCTCTTTTCTATTTTCTACCTGAGCCATAACAGAGTCAAAGTGACTCCGGATTATGTTTAGGCTTGGGAGTCTATCTTAATAGATTAAGATGTGTGTAATGTTAAACTAATGAATCGTAGTGATAACCTGTGAAGTCTTTGCAGATATAGGATATAAAGATAGGGAAGAGGAAGATACCGCCAACCCCCTCCCGTATGAGCACTCGAGAAGATTTTTTTTATAACTGAAGTGTTGCAAAGCCACATGTAGATCATGCTACTTCTAACCTGGATCCAAGCATTGTCTTCACTCACTCCATTTTGCTCCTGCTGCCCCATTAATCATTGCTTTCTTTTAAGCCCCTTTGCAGAGAACTAAAATCACTCATTCTGCCCTGCATGCCTGGAAAGAAAACTGTCTCTCAAGCAGTGATTGCCTCCCTGATGCTGTAAGACCTCCTTGTAAACTTGTATCCAGCCCAAGGCAGTAACCAGGCCTCTCCATTATTTTGCCCCAAGACAATAACTTGCCCTTTGTTTCTACATGTATGTTCACCCTGACCTCTTTCCCTATATAATTTCAGCATCTCATCCAGTACAGCAGATCTCATTAAAATAAATTCATTATTCATCAACTCTTGTCCCTCAAGATTTTTTTTTTTTTCAAGCGGTTCATGGCATGTATCTGATTTCTGGTCCTCCAGTATGGGCATTCTGCCTATTCTGGCATAAATTGGGCAATAAGATTCTTGCCTGCATAGACATCTCTAAGGTAGAATTTATGTAGTTTCTTCTTCCAAAAGAGATTGAAGATGCTGCAAGTTTTCTCAAGATAAATTCTGAAGGTGGTTCAGTCACTTTCCTTTTTCCTGTATAAAGTTCTGTTGTAGCTTATTTGATTTTATAATCCATCCAGTATTAGGTCAATCAAGTTTCAGATACGACGGAGCTTCCCAGCTTCTTTTGACTTTAGGTAGTTTTCTTTAACAAGCTAATTTGCAGATTCAGCATCTTTGGAGAGATCATATTTCCTCCCTGGTCCTCAGGCTCCTTCCTCATTGAATATCTATCTCCTTTGTCTACCATTTCATACTCAGAGATATTCTAAAAATTATCTATCTTACAGTACATTCAAGTTATCCCTATAATAATATTCACCTTACCCACTGATATGCTAATATATTTCAAGAGTGGACCAAAGGAGCAGTTTATATAGGACTGTGATCATTATTTGTATAGCTTGTTATTGAAGAAAAAAAAATTGTTGATCTGACCCAACAGTTGGAAGTTTAAAAATGAAAATTGGAGATCTGGGTGACATCACATATTAAGAAGTAAATTTAAGGTTTAAAAAAAAGGATTAGACTCTCAACCCCAATTCAAGCCATTTGCACTAATCTAATCCAGACATACCGATGATATAAAGTAGTGAAGTAGAGAACAAGGGTTGGCATGTCAGAAGGTCTGTTGGAAGAGATAATTAGAACCTCATTTCTGTCTCCTAACCAAACCCCCCATAAAGAAAGCTTGTCTCTGTACCCTACACTGTCTAAATATTTTTTGAACTCTCAGAATTAGAGAGCACTTCACATGTATTACGAATACTGAGAAGGAGCTTGTAATTTTTGCTCTAATCTGTCATTCATGTTAATTTGACAAAGCCACTCTTAACACACAATTCACATAATGCTGAAATGTCAATATATTTTCCTATTCAGACAACTCCTTAACGTGCAATGCATTCATTCTCTACATTACCATAAGAAAAGCCATTCAGTTTTCCAAAGGGATGACAATCAGTGGAAGTTTGGGTCCTCATAGAAGTGAGAAGATTATTAGCTTTTCCACCAGGTAATTATTGCCAACATCTCCAGTGAGAAGCAAATTCCCCTTTACAAAGCTATTACGGGTGTCCTTCTGAGGTCAGAAGCATGAAGATTGAGGGGTAAGAATGACATATTTCAATGTAACCTTTAAAAGTTCCCTTTGGAAGATTTGGGTAAAAGGAAAATCTCCAAAGATCTGAACTTTTGCAACACAGTAAACAGTCACGAGTCATTCCCAGTGAAGTCATCCCTGAGGGACACATTAATAAGCAAGAAGAAGAGCATTTATCAAGATTTCCTACTTGATCTTTTGATCTCCTCAGAAGCAGGTGCATGGCAAACGTGGCTCCAAAATAGAGGGTGTGAGAAATGCCTTGTTACTGGTTAGCACTTTTTATAAAATTAAGAGAATTACTAACTACAAGTTATACTATACGTTTTTGAAAATATTAGACAAATTTGTTATTAATAGCATCCCCACATACAAAATTGATGTTATCATGACCATTTACAGATAAGAACTCTTAGGCAGACAGATTGAGACTGAAATAGGGTACAACTAATTATTAGTCACATTCTATTTGCGATGATTCTTGATATTGTGGGGCGTTTTCCAGACCTGAAACAGTATTTCAATATGACAATCATAGCCTATAGCTGTGGGATCATACCTTTGCTTATTTTTCTTGTAAAATTATTTTGAAAACTATATACCCTATCATAAAATTTCATATTTCATCATCAAAAAATCTCTACCATAAACTAAATAACTATAAGATATTGAATTTCTGGCACATTATAAATATTCATAATTTAAAGTAAGATAGTTTCTTTGTCTTTTCAATAGAGACAAAAACTCTAAATACTTTACAATTTGACACAAGCATTTTCCCACTTATAAATTACTTGAAATAGGATTTCTTCCACATTTGGAAATTTGACACATTTCATTTCCTCTTGAATTGATATTTCTATTTAATTTCCCAATGGATTTTATCCTTTTGTAGTATATTTTTATATTTTGAGATGTTGTTAGGTCATTCTAGCACACCTTTCTATAAGGAAAGATAAGTTGTACTTTTTTTTGAGTTTTCTGTAATCATGATTCTAATTGTTAAAGTTTATATCTCTGGATTGAAATAACTCACTAGTACCAAATAATTTTAAAAGAGAAATATGTTGGTAAAGAATTTTTTAATATAAATGTTAAAATTTTATTTAAGCACATTTTGAACCAAGTGGAAGAGAACATGGTGGACAGAATGATGATCAGACATAGATAAGTGTGTTCTAATCCCCATAATTTGTGAATATGTTACTTTCAAGATAAAGGGGCTTGGGAACCAGCAGTTAGCGTAATGGCTATGTCGCTGGACTCCCACGTAGTCGACCGCGGTTCGCGTCTCGGACCCGGTGGCTTACAACTCACGCCGGGCGCGTGTGCGTGCGTGCCCAAGATCCCGAGAGGAGAATGGAGGAGAAGGGATTGCAGCGTGACCATCCCCCCTGGGGGGTGATTTCTCGCTTTCTATCTCTCTCTCTCTCTCTCTGTCTGTCTGGCGAGCACACGCGCCCTATAGCGAAAACCTCTCCAAAAAAAAAAAAAAAAAAAAAAAGATAAAGGGGCTTTTCCAGATGTGATTAAGTATTTTAAGATTGAGAGATAATCTTAGGTTATCACAATATAATTATAAGTCCTTATAAGAAGGAGGTGAAATGGTCAAGATATTTTTTTTTGAAGGAAGATGTAATGATAAAAGAGTCGGAATGGTGTACTTTGACAGAGATGAGCTGAGGAATACAGATGGCATCTAAGAGTAGGAAAGGCTAGAAACAGATTCACCCCTGGCGTGTCCAGCAGGAATATAGCTTGCAGACACTTTGATTTCTGCCACATAAGACTTATTCAGGCTTCTGACATCCAAAACTGGATGCTGAGTTTGTGCTGTTTTAAGCAACTGGTTTTGGTCCTTTGTTATAGCAGCTATAGGAAACCATTAGAGCTTTTATATTTAAAATGTGTCCATCTTTCTATGGATGACTATGACTTAATCCTAAAAATAATACAGGATTCAACATTAATTTCACATCTGTTCCTAAATCTATTCCTAAAGATAGATGTTTCACTCTAACAAATAGCTGTCATTTCTTTGAACCCCTTCTGAGTTCTGTAATAAAAAATCACAAAGTGATATCATAGTAAAAGGTGCCTTTAATGATTGGTTAGCTAACATTTCTTACTGAGGTTAAGACTAGGGTGCAGCAAGCAAGGAGACACTGTTGGGGTCACATAGATGCAGATTGGGTATTTGCATGACCTTGAGAGTGAATGCCTTAACTTCTAGGTATTTTGCTTATCTTACCCTTGTCCTGAACTTGGGTCCTACTTTAATTTTATAAAAAGCAATGGAATTGCCTGATTTTTAATCAATGTTTTTCAATGTTTTTCTTTCTCTTAGGTTTTTTTTTTTTTTTTTTCTTCCCCATGGTGAGTGTGCACTTGCTGCAGTGAGACAGAGACAGTGAGAGGGAATGTGAGAAATCACCCCACAGGTGAATGGCCACTGTGAAATTCCTTCTCCTTCATTCTCCTCCTGGGATCTTGGTCATGCACACACACATGCCTGATGTGATTTTCAAGTCACCAGGTCTCAAACTATACTCAGACATGGGGGTGTCCAGTGCCTTAACCACCATGCCACCTACTGGCTCCAATGCGTTTTTCTTTAGAACTGTATCTCACACTAAAGAATATTATACACAATTCAGTACATATTTGCAGAGTAACTAGCAGAGTGGGTTTCAAATAGTCACAGCATCATATAATGTTAAATGTTGAGGGTGGTGAACATGTTTACAGCCTTGATTTATTACATACTATATACATGCTTTTAAAGACTATTCTGTACTCTGCAAAGATGTGCAGTGGTTATATGTAAATCATAAATCACAATAAATACTTAAAGATAAAATCATTTTTTTAAAAAAAATTTCCCAAATAACGAGGAAGGAAAAACAATAAAAACAAAACTATAGAAGTACTTTGAAAGATAACATATACATGATAATTTATGTATGTGTTATGTACCATAAAAGCTTTTTTTGAGAAAGCCCTTAGTCAAATCTGATATATAAAATAATTTAATGCCTCTGGTGCAGTAAATAAAAAAAAAAAAAAAAAAAAAAAAAAAAAAAACAGAGAAAAAGAAAGTCCAGAAACAAATATCAAACTTTGAGTATACATTATTAAAAGGTTGTAATGCCTCACTCTGTAAGATATATATATATATATATATATATATATATGTGTGTGTGTATATATATATATCGATAGATATATAGATATAGATATAGATATAAAAAGATTAGCTGAGACTAACAACAAAGGTCAATTATTGTTTGTCATCGTCTTACTTAAAGGCATCTTGCTTAATTTAACAGCCTCAGAAAACTTGGAAAAAAGAAATAATGTTAATTTCACTGTGTATTTTTAAATATTACATTTTGAGTAGAAAGTTTTTATTTTATGCTCAAGACACATTTTTAAAATATTGGAGTTGAACCTACAACTCATTTGGCTTATTTGACTCAATTCTGCATATAAATTAATAGGCAGAAACAATTAACCAAATAAGGCTTATTTCATGTTAGAAAGATGACTGTTATTTTTAAAAACTACTCAGTTTTTAATTTTGGATCAACACATTAATACAGGTCCCCATGACAACCATTGTACTTTCTGAAACCTTTATTTCTGAAAGCATTGAGAGATCAAATAGCTAAGGTGTTTAATCAGAATGGAGACAAGAATTTATTTGTATTTTTAAAATTATTCAAACATTAAAATGCTATACATCATTTAGATTGTGAAGAGACTTTACAATGATATACACCTCTGTCTAGCCCAGTTGAGACTCTTGTACACATCGTGATCAACAGATTAAAAAATCTGTGTCCCTCAAGTGTCTTACCTCTCCATTTTCCCCCCAAATTTCCTTTCCTACACTCTTCCCCTCCCACTCTTTGTACTTTGTCTCTAGTGTCCATTACAATATTTAATGCTTTTATGTTCTCCAGTCTTTCAGAATAATTATAAGACTTGTGGAGTAGGATGTCCTCTGTGTGCAACACAGGAGGACTAGAGGAAGTAAAACTTGAGAAGAAAACTGGAAAACAGATTCTAGTAGTTAATTGTCATATAAGGCATGCACTTGGAGACTCAGATCCTGTAGCTGTAGGAAATCATTCAGTTTATGGTGCTTATAGGGTTGGAATCTAGGGACAGCCAAGCAGAGTGCTGATCACTACAAAACAGGAAAAGAAAAGCATGGGGAAGAGTTGGTACAGAAAGGGTTAAGTTAGTTGTACTGTGCACACGAAAATTACAGTTTCTAGATCCAAGTTAGTTCACAAATCCAGAATCCATTAATGATGAAGGATAGGCCATTTTGGGAAAAGACTTTTAATGCCACCACTAGTCGATGTAGTATCTATTCCTCCCTCAAGACTTTTCAGCCTATTTCCAGCATAATGTGCACTAGAAGTTTTCAAAAACTGCAATATAACCTAAGGCTACCTTGGGTGGGTCTTATAAAAATCAGGTAATTAAGACAGAGATCATAGTAAGAGAGTTGACATGGCTAAGAAGTCACTCAAACACTCATGCTCAGGGTCATGCCAGGGAGAGATTTATACTTGTATAATCCTGAGAATCGTGATCTCATCAGAGTTTGCTCCCTAGGTGCATGATTTGTATCAAGTATTGAACTAAACTATTTTGGCCTAAAACAGTCATTGTACTTTCACCCTTGGATTCCTTTGGATTCACCGAAAATTGTACAAGTCGGGCTATTCTCCTAAGCTGGTTACTAAGTTACAGTCAATCACTCTAGCCATACTTCAGTCGATCACAGAAAGCCCAACTTCTAGGCTGTTCCAGCAGCGTACCATCTAGCTGTAACCAATCCAATGATTTCTCTACCACACTCCCTCACTTTGATTCTTCATCACTAACCCTTCTGCAACCTTACATGCCCCATGATGAAACAGCTAGCTGGAATTCCTCGGAAGTCATTTTCTGAAAGACTGCCAGATTCTAATCACCTACCCTTTGTCCAAATAAGCTCATAAATTTTGATTCTATCTAAAAATTTTTAAACTCATGGAACTCTTGGCCCTGTATGTAACATGTGGAATTTCAGCCCAAATCTGTTTCATATTCTATCCAACTCATGTGCACCCTGTGATTATCTCCATAGTTTTTGCATGTATGTTTGGAATTGGTATACATAATATCTGCCAGAAACTTAAGTTGCTTCCTGACTTGTAGAAAAAGGGCCATTAAGAAAGAGAGGGTAAATCCTGAATTCTTCTCCTTTTTCCACCCATATTAACAACATGGACTTTTTTCTTTAAATGTCATAATATCCTGGGTATTTAACATATTCATTGTGTTTGTAATTGTTCCTTTCTTAAATAAATGGAAGTATAATGGTAAAAATCATCTAATGGAAGATCTTCAACATGTCCTATTTCTCCCTTGCCAAGAAAATTAAAAGAAAACAGTAATATAGGGAGAATTGAGGATTAGTGTCACCACTAAAAACTTAACAGATGCAAGGGAGTTCAACCCTTTTATACCCGTACTTACCGTAATCTCTACTCTCTGTAACAAAATTAAACGAAGTGTGACAAAGGATAGTGAAACATTTTAAACTTAAACAGGTATTAGTTTCAATTTCAGATGCTGTTCAGGATGTGTTCTTGTGTTTAATGTAACAGATCAATGTAACTTCCAACACATAGCTGATAGCTATTGATTCAGTGAATAACTTTTCCTTGATTTTCATCTGTAGAAATACTTGACAATTTACCATTACATGACAAGGACAAAAGCACACTTTTACTGTCACTGTCTTGACCCAAGGCAGTGTAACTTCCTGCTCTGTCATAAACTAGTTCTATGGGAATCTTGATCATGTTCAGTTCTGCACAGCGTGCCGGTCCGTTAAGTAGTTACCAGTATGGCAATTGGATTCAATGAGTAAGAAAGGAAAAGTAACACATATGCCCTAGAAAGAGAAATTCATGTCAGAGAATTAGGAATAAATCACATGAAGATTCAGAGGCCCAACACTGAGAAAGGTTTTAGGGGGTTTATGGTCCAGGGCATGCTCAAATGCTCCCTCTGAGGTCAATTCAACTGTCACACTTTATACCTCACACAGCAGTTGTTAAATTTTTAGGGGGAGAAGAGGATATTTTGGACACCTGAATTACACTTTTAAAAAAATTACAATTTGTCTTCATTTTTTATGCTAATGAACTTTTTATATAGAAGCTAATTAGTGAAAAATCATTATTTCTCATACATTCAGTCACTCTTGTATTCTTTCTTTAAGGTATTTACTCTTTTATTGGCTAACCACAATACTATTTATCTTATTTAATAACTTTATTAATTATATTTAAATATATTATAAATCATAATGTTAAAAACTCATACAGAACTGCTTCAATCTATTTATTAAAAGACCTGGAGGGGAACCAGCAGTTAGTGTAATGGCTATGTCTCTGGACTCCCACGTAGTTGACCGTGGTTTGTGTCCTGGACCCGGTGGCTTAAAACTCACGCCGGGCGCGTGTGCGTGCGTGCCCAAGATCCCAAGAGGAGAATGGAGGAGAAGGGATTGTGGCATGACCATCCCCCCTGGGGGGTGATTTCTCGCTTTCTGTCTCTGTGTCTCTCTCTGTCTGTCTGGCTAGTACACGCGCCCTATAGCAAAAACCTCTCAAAAAAAAAAAAAAGACCTGGAAATCTTCCAGTTTTAAGTATGGTCAAGAACAAAGAAAACATTGGTAGCTGCTCTAGGCTGCTGTATATTCTGTCTAACCTCCTAAGGCCCGTGGTACATTAGGCCAATAGTACTGGACCAGGATTTTTCAACTTCTGCACTATTCACATTTAGGGCTGGATAATTATTTGCATTGTGAAGGGAGGAAGGAGTGTCCAACATATTGTAAGAGGTTTAGCATCATCCCTGTTCTCTAACCAGTAGATGCCAGCAGTAATCTTCATCCTACCTGTAACAATACAACATTTGTCTAGATATGACAAACTATCCTCTGAGGAGCAAAAGAATCCAGTGGAGAACCGTTGTGCTCGAGTGGCAAACAATTCTCTCACCTATTGCCAAACCCCTCAATAGAAGAGGTATAGTCAGACCTCTTGATTTTCTTTTTCTTTTCTTTTTTTTAAGAGAGAGATTTTTATGCCATACAGTGCATGCACTCACCGGAGAGACAGAGAGAAATGGAGACAAAAGTGAAAAATCACCCCTCAGGGAGAATAGCCATGCCACAGTATCTTCTTCTCCATTCTCCTCTCAGGATTTTGGGAACATACGCACACGCACCTGGCATGAGTATTAAATCACCAGATCTGAGTCCAGCAATGTAACCATTATGCCATCTGCTGGTCTCCGGACCTCTTGATTTCTAGAGCAAGGCCATACCCTCCACTTACCAGAACAGTTTCCTGTTTAAAAAATAGCCTTAGCATGCTACTGGGCTCGAGTAGAAACTGAGTATTTCAATACGAAGATAAATGTATTAGATGCATGGCCTGAACGTTGCACACTCTGAGCTGGGTGTTATCAGATCCATTCTACCAGATATAATTGGTGGGCACAGCCAAGATCCACTATGTAACAAGAGTGACACATTCAGAGCCAGGTGGGTGTGTACATGGGTGATATGATTAAACTCCCTTTTCCAGGAGCGTAGTGAGGTTTTCATTAAATTGGAAGCAAAGCAGTGCCTACCATTTGGCCACTTCAGGCTCTTCATGCGTGTCAATCAGCAGGTAAAGAAAGGCTACTGTACTGGTTCTGGAAACGGACCTGAACAGTTCTTAGGAGTTAGAGTTGCTATTACGGAGGAAAAATTAGAATTGGAGGAGAAAATGGTATGTCTGAGTTTCAGGGAATTCACTGGGGCATCTTAGTACTCCCATAGACATCATAAAATTAAAATGATACAATATTCAATTAAGTCTAAAGGTCTTTAGAGTTAAGTGAAAAGATACCTACCAATTGTATAAGCATAAAAATGGAAAAGTAAATTAAGTAGGAGTTGGGATAAGATGCATAAATTAGGGGCCAAAAGATAGCATAATGATTGTGGTGCTGGACTCCCATGTGGTCCATCACAGTTCAAGTCCCAGACCCACCAACCTGAAACACACTGGGCATGTTCATGTGTGTCCAGGATCCTAGAAAGAGAGTGGAGGAAGAGGAACTCCGGCATGGTCATTCACCTTGGGGGGTGATGTCTTGCTTTCTGTCTCTCCAGCGCGCACACACACCTGTGGTGAATATCACTCCCTTAAAAAAAAAAAAAAAAAAAAAAAAAAAAAAAAAAAAAAGCCTAAATTAAATCTAAGTTCATAGGACTAGGGAATTACATTATTGTATATGGAATAAATAACATAATAACTTGACAGGGTCCAGTGTATTTTATCAAAAATCCAGACAATGTCTTCTCAGAATTTTAGTTATCATGTGATCTTAATCAGAGAATTTCCAAAAATCTGTATTAGAAATTAATTCAATGACATTACAAATGTTCACCAAAGTATTATTCTCAATAGATACATTCCCATTGCTTCCATTCTTATCAGTGGATAAATACAGAAAATGTGGTATATGCATACAATAGGATATTAGCATTAGAAAAGAAGAAATCCTGCCACATGCAGTGACATGGATGAACCTGGAGTACACATGCTGAGTGAAATATGCCAGTCACAGAAGGACCAATGCTGTGTGGTTTCCACCTTCACGAGGTATCCAGCTAATCAAACTCATAGGAACAGGTAGTAGAATGGCGATTGCCAGAGGCTTGGGGCAAGAGGAAATAGAGGGCTCTTTTTCTTTTTAGAGAGAGTTTTGCTACAGGGTGCATGCGCTTATCGGAGAGACAGAGATAGACAGAAAGTGAGGAATCATACCCCAAGGTATGGCCATGCTGCAATTTCTTCTCCTCCACTCTCCTCTCGGGATCTTGAGTGTGCACGCACATGTGCCTGGTGTGAGTTTTAAGCCATCAGGTTCAGAACTTGAACCATGGTCCACTATGTGGGAGTCCAGTGACTCCATTATGTTACCTGCTGGTCCCAGAAGGCTGTTTTTCAATGGTATAATATTTGAGTTATTCAAGATAAATCAATTCTAGAGATTTGTATATCATAGTGGCTACAGTTAACAATAGTCTATTGTATTGTCATTTTAAAAATTTAAGAGAGCAAATCTTTTTTTTTTTTTTTTTTTTTTTTTTTTTTTTTTTTTTTTTTTAGAGAGGTTTTTGCTATAGGGCGTGTGCGCTCACCAGACAGAGACAGACAGAAAGCGAGAAATCACCCCCCAGGAGGGATGGTCATGCCGCAATCCCTTCTCCTCCGTTCTCCTCTCGGGATCTTGGGCACGCACGCACACACACCTGGCGTGAGTTTTAAGCCACTGGGTCCAGGACACGAACCGTGGTCGACTACATGGGAGTCAAGCGACATAGCCATTACTCTAACTGCTGGTCTCAAGAGGGCAAATCTTAGTCCAGTTGGTGGCTTTGAGGTTAAGGCTTCGGATCTCACATGGCCCAACATGAGGTTCAAGTTCAAAACCAGCAGTTTGAAAACATGCTGGATGTGTGCATGCATGCCCAAAACCCCAGAGGGAGGGAGAAAAGAAGAAATTGAGACATGACCATCCCTCATGGAAGGAGAAGGGATGCTTTCTCACTTTCTCCCTCTCAAATGAGTACATATCCTTTTTTTTCTTTTCTTTTCTTTTCTTTTTTTTTTTTTTTTTTTTTGGAGAGGTTTTTGCTATAGGGCGCGTGTGCTCACCAGAAAGACAGAGAGATAGAAAGCGAGAAATCACCCCCCGGGAGGGATGGCCACACCGCAATCCCTTCAATCCCTTCTCCTGCATTCACCTCTCGGGATCTTGGGAATGCACACACGCCCGGCATGAGTTTTAGCCGTCGGGTCCAGGATTTGAACTGTGGTCAACTACATAGGAGTCCAGCGACATAGCCTTATGCTAACCGCTGATCCTGAGTACATATACTCTTAACATCTTTCTTTTTTATTGTTTATTTTGAGAGGATGAGAGAGAAATGGGCATCCCAGGCACCACAGCAGGGGAAAAAAAAAAAAAAAAAAAAAACGAAGAAAAAAGGGGTAGATCTCTTTACTACAAAGAAAAAAATTTCATTATAAGTAAAAAAGAAAAACAAAAAACACAAACTTTTGAAGATGATGGTTATGTTTAATACCTTGATTGTAGTAATGGTTTTATGGGTTTATGCCTATGTCCAAATTATATACATAAGTTGTATGCTTCTTATACATCAGATACACCTCAATATAGCTTAAAAATATCTTTTAAAATGTAAAGGAATTAAAATTTCTAATGAAAAGGTAGAGATTAACAGAAGAGACAAAAATTAAAAAGAATGAAAAAACTCTATTCTTTTATGAAAAGATTACTCAAGATATATTAAGTAATAAAAATACCTAATATAATACTAAAAATAATAAACATTCCATTCACTTATAGAAAAAGAACTGGAAGGATTTACACCAAAATATTCAGTGGTAAAATGATTTCATCTGGCTATGGGGTAGGGGTGATGTCATAGTGATAGTGATAGGATAAACATATGTAGAGAATTACTTTAAAATGTATACTTTACTTACCTATTATACATATATATGTGTGTGTGTGTGTGTATATATATATATATACATATATATATACACACACATAGATACATGTTTGTATCTGTGTGTGTGTGTGTGTGTGTGTATAAAAACATATATGGGATCTTGGGCATCCATGCAAATGAGTCTAGCGTTAGTTTTAAACCACTGAGTCCAGGACTCAAATTGTGGTCGGCTATGTGGGAGTCCAGCACCATAACCACTACACCACCTGCTGGCCTCATTAATAATTTTTACTGTAATTTTTAACTTACATATAACAGTCATTCATCTTTGTGTGTACAGGTTAGTTTTTTAATTACGCAATGTAATAATCAAATCAAGGAAATAAACATAGCCACTATCTCCACACTTACTTGTGCTGTGTGCGTTTGAAATTCATTCTACTGCGTTTTCCTTTTTCTTTGGAGATAAATATTAAATTGTCAGCAGTGTTCTTTGCTGTGCGATAATATTCTATAACTCATTCCACTTGTTTGTATAGCTCTTGTGTCTGTTATCCAAGATTACCCATGCCTACTCACACTCTTCTTTACAGTTTCTGGTATCCACCATTATATTACTTCTGTGCAAACAAGTGTTTTACTTTTGCTAATAAGTGAGGATACATAGTATTTGTATTTTAGAGCCTGACTTATTTCACTAAATATTATCTCTCCCAGGTTTATTTATTTTGCCTGAAATGTAGGAATGTACTCTTATTATGGCTGAAAAATATTCCATGGTGAATATATACCCACATTTCCTTCATCAGTTGTAGGGCACTGAGGTTGATTCCATATCTTAGTAAAAAGTACTTCAATAAACATGAAAGTATAAATATCTCTCCAACATATGGATTTCTTAACTTTGGATATGTGCCCATTAGTGGGATTACAGTATCATAAGGTACTTGTTTGCAATTCGAGACTTTTGAGGAAACTCCACATTGTCTTCCATCATGACTATACTAGTTTAGAAACTTTGACATTATTTCCATGACCATAAAATCACAAAGAACTGAAGAGCTATTTTCATTCTTCTCTATTTCTTTTAGGGAAATAAAACATTTGTCTAATGTCATACAGTTATTGAGTAGTAGATGAGAAAAGAACCCAGAATTCTGGGTAGGTGGTTCATGTACTCACTCACCCACTTACTCCCTGAGAACATGTAGTTTAAATGATGAGAGCTGCCATCAACTCTTTACGGAGAGATGAAGAGGACACACAGCAAACTCAGGAATGTATCTGCAGCCATGTGGTTCAGAAGGAAAGTATGGATAGTGAGTTTAAAACCTCATTTATTGACTAGATATGCAATGTTGAGGTAGTCTCCTCACTTTTCTGAAAAAGAATACATTAATCAGTAAAATGGGGAAAATAGCTATATAATAAAATTGTTTTTTCTACAAATTCTACCTTACATGCATACTTTTTATTATCTTAAACAAGGCATTTATTGTGTGCGCCTCAATATACTTACCTGTAAAGTGAGGATTTTTATAAAACAACCATTAACACTGTTGAGAAGATTGAGTCATGCAAAATGCTTATCACAATTTGAAGAAGACAGGGTTCCCATAATAGACTGTGGCATAAAGTGCCAGATTTTTTAAAAAAGTCTCAACAGATATAGATTATTTTTATTTTATATTTCCTGGGCAAATGCCACAACCCTTTTATAAACATCTCAATGCTCTTTACAAAAATCTCTTATGATGTAATATTTTTTCACATTTAGTTTGCTTAATAATTCAATGTTTCTTTTAAAAAGCACATTCAGATGTCTACATCATGATTCATTATATGAAATCAGCTGAATTTTAATACAAGATGAGAAAGATATTAAATGAAATTTTCTATCTTTCTCTTTTAAGTGAAAATTTTCTAATAAAATTTTAGAGTGTCTGAAAAAGGAAGGAAAGAAAATGAAAAGCAAAGAGGAGAGGAAAATCAAATACAGTGATAAGATAGATAATATGCTATGACTAAGTTTGGTTTATTTTAGGAAAACAGGTTTAAAACCAATACATGAAAAACTGAAGAAAGAAAACATGATAATCTCCATAGACATAGAAAGGAGGAAAACATAGAACCTTCATAGACACAGAAACAATTTTTTGATTTAAAAACCAACACTTAGGGGCCAGCAGGTGGTGTAGTATTTAAGGCACTGGATTCCCACATGTTTGGCTGTGGTTCTAGTCCTGGACCCAGGGGCTCGAAACTCACACTGGGTGCATATACATGCATGCTGGAAATCCTTGAGGAGAAGGGAGGGATCCCAGCATGGCATTCCCCCAGGGGATAACTTCTCACATTCTGTCTCTTTGTCTCTCTGGCAAGCACATGTGCCCTATAGCAAAAATCTCAGAAACACCCATTCATGACACAATCTTATAAAACAATTTAAGAATAAATGTATATGATAAACAGGACTAGCTCCACAGTGCTACTCAAGAGAGCCGGATCCCACATGGAGACCAGTCTGAGTTCCCAGCTCAGCTGACTTGAAAGACACCAGACACACAGTTCCTACAGGCTACAAGACTGCAAGAAGGGGATGACAACACGACTAGACCCAGAGGAGGATCCTTCTCTCTGTCTTGTGCGCATGCACATGCTGTCAAGAATAAAGAAAATACTTCAAAAAAGGAGTGTATGATTAATGAAATTTACCTAAAAAATGCACAGTAAACTTTATACCGAATGGTGAAACAGAACCCTTATTTCTTTCTCTCCCTCTTTCTCTCCCTCTTTCTTTCTCTCTCACTCGCTCGCTCTCTATCTTTTTCAAAGAGAGATTTTTGCTATAGGGCATGTGCACTTGCTGAAGAGACAGAGACAGAGAAACAGAAAATGAGAACTCATCTCCTAGGGGATGAACATGCTACAATCCCTTCTCCATTCTCCTCTTGGAATTTTGGGCATGCACGCACACACCCCAAGCGTGTGTTTTAAGCCACTGTGTCTGGGACTTGAACAGCAGCTGGAATTCCAGTGATATAACCATTACACCATCTGCTGGTCCCAGAACCCTTTCTTTCTGAGTCTGAGGACACAATGCTGATTATCACCACTTGTAGTAAATATTTTTTTAAAAGACTTGAAAGGATAAAATCTCTTATTCAGAGATGATAGGATTATGCACACAGAAAAACTAAAAAAAAAATACTGAACACTTCAAATAAAAAGTGCCTGAATACAAAATATTTTAAAAAATCAATTGTATTTCTGAAATATTACAACAAAAGTAGAATATGAGAAATTTAAAAGCTGCATTTATAGTACTATCAAAAATCTAGGAATATATCTATTAATAGTGTACAAGATTTTTATGTAGAAAATTACAAAATATGACTAAGAGAAATTAAAGAATACAATAAACCATGCTCTTGGAACATGAGACTATTGATGTGCATATTCAGTGCAATCACAACAAAAGTAGCTTCTCTGTGGTGGAAATTGAAAAGTGGACCATAGGAGTCAACAGGTGGCATAATGGTTAAGGCACTGGACTGACACATGGCTGACCATGATTTGAGTCTCAGACCTGGAGACTTGAAATTCACACTGGGCGTGTGTGCGTGCATGCCAAAAATCTCAGGAGAATGGAGGAGAAGGAATTGTGGCATAGCCATCCCCCCTGGGAGTGATGTCTCACTTTCCTTCTCACTGTCTCTCTCCTCTTCAGGAACACATGCACACTATGGCAAAATTCTTAAAACAATAAATAAAACCGATAATAAAATGTTTGTAAAAATATGAAGAGGTAATATTGAATGACTTACTCCACTAGAGTTCAAAATCTCCATAATGCTCTAATATTTCAGACACTGCAAAAGTCAATGGAAAAATAGATAAAGATAGCATAAGAGGGTGTCCAAAAAAACTCCCCAAATTATCCATGTATGACTATGATAACACTGTAGTGCAATGGCAATGTGTTAGTCTGCTCTAGAAGGAGCTGAGTCAATTCGCTATCCATAGGAGAAACAAATCTTGACTTCTCTCTGTCAAGTCTCAGAGGGACCAGAGATAAAAGTTGAAAAGGTTAAATAATAAAACTTGTAAATGAGTTATGCTAGAATACCTTTATTCTTGGGCAATATAAAATGTGCTAATCATGAAAGAAAATTTAATTATCTCAACTACCTTCAAATTAAGGATGAAATAGTCTGACCACATAAATGTTGGTAAGGATTTGGCTTAACTGACACCCATGTGGTCCAATGGTGTGTATATGTATATAGAATATATGTATATGTATATAGAATATACATATATATTCTATATATGTATATAGAATCATACTGAAGAATGTGCTGTAAATGTAAGCATGTACTAACACTCAAAATGAGCCTACTGATAACAGATTTCTAGGTGATGAACAGAAATGCAAATGTTCACCAGGAGACATGTATAAAAATGTTCATGTCAACACCATTAGTAAAAGCTACATATTCGAAGAAAGACAAATGTATACTATCAACAAAATAGAGGAATAAATTGTGTATTTATAAAATATAATTATATGCAAAGTGACAATGAACTCTTGCAACACAAAATCAGATGACCGAAATTCATAAACATACTACCAAGTGAAATAAGCCATATTCTATTTATATACATGTCCAAAAACTGGTGTTAGAATTCACCATTGAGCTTGGCCCTCTTTCAGATTGCCCTAAATCTTTAAAGCCCTGAAGTCATTTTTTAATCACCCCATCTATATATCACTCTCCAAACCCACATTTTCTAGTGTTGATTAATTTACTCCACTGGCTTTTGTAAAGCATTAAGCTAAAGTTTAACTAGAATTCACATGGTGTGAGGAGACATTTTGTGGCATTGAAGACAAATGTTCTGGGCTTGAATTCTGACATCACCATTTATTGACTAGTCTTTCTCAATTTATTTAAAATCTGAGTCTCAGATCCCTTGTTTATATGACAGAGATGGTAATTTTTCCCTTGTTCTCAATCCAGAAGTTTGTCAGAAAAGATGTTGAGTTACTGGGTTTTCAGAAAAGTGACACATTACTGCATAGAAAAACAGAAAAAAATATGTCATGACTTTCACAAAAACCAAATAGACTTCAGAATTCTCTGGTTCAATAGCTTCATTCTACAAATTTGGAATGAAGAGCATAAAGATGTGAGTTCACATCGCCACTACAAGCTGAATTAATTAGAAGATGCCAGGTGCAGCTGGGCTTGTCCCCAAGCCACAACTGAGTATATAATTCCCTTCACCTATCTTGTACCCCTTTGGACCAGCAGGCTGTCCAGGGCTTCTTTCTTTTTCTCATGGTGAAGGATTAAGAACAAGAGGTCAAGTCCAATCACTCTCAGAATTCAAAAATATGTATGTATTAAGGCTGAGATAGTGACCCTACATTAGTAAGCAAGACTAAAAAGAGTGGTGATATCTATGAATATCAGTAAAATGAGAATATGTAATTTGATTATTTCTCATACTCTCAGTCTATTACTATACTCCCCCAAGCTAGCATAGTGGTGTGAGATGGCCACATGAATGCAATCACACATATTCATTTTCTTTCACTTGTTGAAAACTAAATAAAAACTTAGATGGAGAAAAGAGCAGTATGTATTTTCACAAATGAAATGCTAAAGCCAAGAAATATTGGAAGTTCTATATCACAGGGGCCTCACTGGTCAAAATAACTTGACCCAGATTCATGTCATTAATTCAAGGGACCAGGTCAAAGATCACAAATAAATTTTGACTCTCATATACATATATATATATGTGTGTGTGTGTGTGTGTGCGTGTGTATGTATATGTAGTATATATGTATATATGTATATATGTGTAGGAATGCATGTATATATATGTGTGTGTGTGTGTGTGTGTATATATATATATATATATATATATATATATATATATATATTCTGATATATTTTAAGTAATTTCTTGGTTCAGAAAGATTCTGAGGCCATATTCTGGCTGTGTGTAAAATACAGCCATCATTAATTATTGATAGATTGACTGATGTGGTCCAGACAGAGGGCAAGAACTAAACTAGAAAGACGCTGAATTTCAGAAAACCAAGAAAAGTGATTAGAATTAATCAGGTCAGAATAGATGAAACAGAAGATAGTCCAAAATTGCCAGATGTGCAGCACTGACACACATTGTAGCTTTACATGGAGATCCAGTACAGATGTCTTTGTATAAAGAGTTTGAAACTCCAGCATCCCTTGCTATCCTTTACCATCCAACTAGCACATTAATGGGACAAGTGAAAGCCTAGAAAGCAGGCCTGATCCCATTCAAGGCTTTCCCAGAGCCTGTACTGTATTCCCAGTACAGAGGTAAAGAACATACTCACCTCCCTGAAGAGCTGGAGGTCTAAGGGGATAGTCAGAGATGTGAATAATGAGACAACTCTCACAGGCACCAGAATCAAACAGGAAAGATTTTATAAATAGAGATGTCAGATACATCTGGCCTAGGATGTGGGCTTCTTAAAACTACTCCCAGGGCACTCTGATGACTGAAGATGAAGAGGAAGAATTAAAGCCTTTAGACACTTTGTGTAAAGTTGAGGAGAGGTAGTCAGGGCAAAGAGAACAGCATGTGTGAGGTTATGTAAGCATAAAACTTAATACCTTCAAGAACTTGTAAGTTTTGTGTTGTGTGACTGGAGCAAAGCATATTGGGGGGAACAGAGAAGTTGGTATCAGGGAGTGGACAAGGACCAAATAATGAAAAGCCTCCTATGATAACGGAAGATGTTAGAACTTTTTCCATTTACCTAACAAAAGTGCTCAAAGATCTACAAAGCACTATATAAAGTGAAATGGTCTTTTTACTATTAACAGCTAGTGGTAATCTTCTGAGAAGAGCATGTTTTCTTTCTCTCTCTCTCTCACTCACACACTGAAATCTCAAACAACATAAAAGAGAGATCTGATGCAACCAACTGAGGGATAAGCTACTTGAAGTTAAAGGGAACTAAAATGAAAAAAGCATCAGAAAAGTGGTCTATTCTATTTATTGATAATTCCACCCATTCTTCACCTCCACTTAATACTGATACTACTTTCAGAAATGCTATGTTCGATTCTGTGAAAAGATGGCATGGAATAAGAAAGCAGTCCTCATGATAATGGCTCTAAGGTTGGCCCAATTGAAAAGTTGCATAGCTATATCCAAGCCTCAGTTTCCCCAAGTGTAAAAAGAATTAATATCTGTACCGTTTTTCTAACATGGCCTTGAGTGATTTAAGTTAAACATTTACTGCATTTCTTAGACCTTCACACATGAGATGAGATCATCTATGGTAAAGTGCATTATAAAGTGCTATGCAAGTGTAAAGAGACAGCCATTGGTAATAAATACAGTAATTATGCAAACTGTTTTACCATTTAGGTCAAATTACAATGCAGTCAAATAATGATGAGGCATATAATTAACTATGTGTCAGACGATTTCTTGTCCTAAGTTTATTTGGCTGCAATACTAAACTGCTTACGTCTGTTAAGCATTCTTTGCTTGTTGCCCTGATAGCATGGTTGTCTGTTCACAGCTTTAAAAATTAGGAGTGTTATTCCTCTTAGCTCATCTCAGTGTGTGAACAAACTTGGTTTTAGCAAATCATGCAGTGAGTCAGTAGTGAAGATGGGCTGTTAGAAGCAGTCTCTAAATTCTGAGACTATTACTTACCACAGCAGGTCCGTGTGCCTCTGGAGATAATTGAAACTTTCTAAGCTGAGGAGGAAAAGAGACTGACTGTACACCTGATGTTTCACTAAGATTGGGTAACAGAAAACTTGGGAACTTACATCTTAACCTCTCTTTAGCGTTTTTTGAATTAGGAGGTGCTTTCAGGCAATCATGGGACTCTGAATTGTTCATTCTTTTAGGGAAGGACTTCTAATTTGGCCTCTATGAAGTATGTTTCATAAATTATGTCTATGAAGAAACTAGAGAATTGACTTTTGTTTTATTTATCATTTGGGGATAATTATATATCTATATATATATATCTATATCTATCTATCTATATATATATATATATCTTTTATATAGCTGATGTTAAATGGCATATTAACACAAATACTGTGAAGATACCAAAAACATTCTAAATGAAACTCCCTTTCTCCTCTATGGGAGCAAACTAGTTTCTAATGGGCATATGACCTATAGTTTCCTAGCTATCATCTTTGACTCTACACTCAGTCAAGTTGGGTTGGAATTTTGATTTGCTGTATTTCTTGGTGGCAGTACTTATTATAGACCTTTATTCTCTTCATCTAGAAAATAAAAGTATTAATAGTGTCTACTACCCAGGGTGGTTTAGAGGATGAAATGATATTGTACACTGAAAGTGTATGGCAAGATTGTGATCTCTTATTATTATCATCACAGAAGATCTTTCACACTTGAAGTTCCAAACAGTAATTTAGAGTTATTAAGCAGGATAGGTTCTGTTTCCTGTAAACAATGCCAATCCCACTTTAAAGTTAAACCAGATAAATCAAATTCACAATGAAGCAGACAATATAACAACAGACATAATTTAAAAAAAAAAAAACATCATTAGAGGATACTATGAACAACTATACACAAGCAAACAAGAAAACCTGGATGAGATGGACAAATTCCTGGACACATATAATCTACCAAGAGTGAGTCAGGAGGACTTAGAAAGCCTCAATAGGCCCATAATAACCAATGAGATTGAATCAGTAATAAATAACCTCCCAACAAAGAAAAGCCCTGGTCCTGGTGGCTTCACCTCTGAATTCTACAAAACTTTTAAAGAAGTTTACCCCCCACTCTACTCAAGTTATTTCTAAAGATCCAAAAGGATGGAACCCTCCCAAATTCATTCTATGAAGCCTCTATCACTCTTATCCTTAAAACATGACAAGGAAACCTATAGACTAATATCTCTGAATATAGACACAAAAATTCTCAATAAAATACTAGCAAGTCATATCCAACCACATATAAAAAAATTATACATTATGACCAGGTAGGCTTTATTTCAGGAATGCAAGGCTGGTTCAACATATGTAAAACCATAAACAGTAGTAGTACACTGTATTAACAGAAAGATTAAAAAAATATGATTATATCAACTGATGAAAAAAAAGTGTTTTATAAAATACAACATCCCTTTATGACCAAGACTCTCAGCAAAATCGGCATAGAAGAGTCATTCTTCAACACAATAAAAGCTATCTACAATAAAGCCTATAGTTAACATAATTCTGAGTAGGGAAAAGCTGACAGCTTTTCCACTAAAAACTGGTAAAAGACAAGAATGCCCACTTTCTCCACTCCTTTTCAATATAATACTGGAAGCCCTTGCCAATGCAATCAGAAAAGAGAATAATATTAAATGTACTTGAACAGGAAAAGAAGAGGTGAAATTATCTCTATTTGCAGATTACATGATTGGATATATAGAAGACCCAATGGTAACCATGAAAAAATTCCTGGAAGTAATGAATGACTACAGTAAAGTTGCAGGACACAAAATCGACATACATAAATTGATAACATTTCTATATATGAACAACAAGTAGACTGAAGTAGAACTGAAGAAAGTAATTCTATTTACCACAGCCTCAAAAAGTATAAGATACCTAGGAATAAATCTAACAAAAGAAGTCAAAGACCTCCACAAGGAAAACTATGAGAAGCTAAAAAAAATAATAAAAATATAAAAAGAAATTGAAAATGACAGAAAAAGTGTAAGGACATCCTATGTTCCTGGAACAGAAGAATTAATATAATCAAAATGCAATTCTACTCAAATTAATCTATATATTTAACACAATCTCAATCAAGGTACCAGAGACATTCTTCACAGATCTAGAAAAGATCATAGAATTTGTCTGAAATCATATAAGAACTCGTATTTCCAAAGCAATCCTGTGCAAGAAGAGTGGAGTGGGCAGAATCTCACTCCCTGACCCCAAAATATACTATAAAGCTGTGATAATCAAAACAGCATGGTACTGGCACAAAGTCAGACACGAGATCCAATGAAACAGAATAGAGACCCCAGAAATAAAACCCAAAACATACAGCCAACTGATTTTTGACAAAGGGTACAAGTCAATCCAGTGGGAAAAGGAAAACCTCTTTAGCAAATGGTGCTGGAAAAACTGGGTATCCATCTATAGAAAGATGAATCTAAACCCCTACCACTCCCCATTGAAAAAAATCACCTCAAAGTGGATCAAAGTTCTAAACCTAAGACCCTAAACTATAAAACTGCTGCTGGAAAACACTGGGGAAACTCTGGGAGACATTGGCGTAGGCAGACTTCTTAAATAAGACCTCCAAAGCACAGTTAGTAATCCCAAAAACAGACGAGTGGGATTACATCAGATTAAGAAGTTTATGCAAGGTGAAAGACATAGTAATTAGTGTAAATCGACAGCTCCTGGAATGGGAGAATATTTTTGTAAACTATGTTTCAGATAAAGAGACTAACAACCATAATATAGAGGAAACTCAAGCAGCTTACCTCCCCACCCCCCAAAAATATCAACCCAATTAAAAAATGGAAAAAATAGCTAAGGAAGACATACTAACAGCCAAAAGGCATATGAAAAAATGTTCAACATCCCTCATCACAAGGGAGATACAGATCAAAACCATAATGAGATACCACCTAACCCCAGTCAAAATTACTAAGATTAAAAAAAAAAAAAAAGGTTAGTGCTGGCAGGGATGTGGTGAAAGGGAAACTTTACTACACTGATGGTGCAAATATAATTTGGTCCTGCCATTGTGGAGAACGATATGGAGATTCCTCAAAGATCTACAAATAGAACTACCATATGATCTAGCAATGCCATTCCTGAGTATCTACCCAAAGGATAGAACACTTAGTCAGAAAAGTGCTTTCACATCTACATTTATTGTGATATTACTCATAATTGCTAAGACACTGAACCCATCCAAATGTCCACGAACAGAAGAATGGATTGAAAAAGTGTGACACATGTACTCTATGGAATACTACTCAGCCATGAAAAACAAGACCCTGGCTTTTGATAGAAAGTGGATCAATATGGAAGATTCACTGCCGATTGAAGCAAGCCAGGCTATGAAGGAGAGACATTGTATGTCTCCACTTAATATATACCAAGTGTCTGCACTCTGGCTGAAACTGAATGACCAAAGGCTATAGAAACTAAGTAAATGATTGTGAATACCAATGTGGGAAGAGGGTGGGTGAAAGAGTAGAGTCTGAGGAAGAACATTAAGGAGAAAAATAGAAAGCCAAGACATTTATGAAACACAGGTGATAACATGTATACGATCCCCAATTGGAATGATGAGAAATGTATTCATGTTGGAACATTCATTTACAAGCTAAGGGATGTATATGATTGAATGTATAAAAGAATTTAAAATAAAATTTAAAAAAAAGTAAAAGTGGGGTAAAGTACCAGTGGAGAAATTATGACACTTATAAATTTGGGTCCTTAGATTTTAGTTTTACCTTTATCTCTTGCTCATTGTATGATTTTTAAGCATATGGATTCAATCCCTGTTTTTCATCCTTTCTCTCATGCTTTCTTAAAAGTAGTGAAAACACTGAAGAAAGCAAAGAGCCACAAAAGGTCTGTCAATCCCTTCTTCTAGCTAAAAGTCTAGCTTGACTGATATTTTGACTGACTACGGACCTCTGCAGGTCCATAATCAGCCATAGTCAATTCTAATCCCATGAGTGCTGTATCAGTGTCTGATAAAATTCTCATGACCTTCTGCCTAGTCATCTTATTTCCTGTTGGAAAGGTCTTAACTCCATGAAGCAAGTCATAATATTCTGTATATCTTGTGAATTTCCATACAGACCTGAGGGCCAACAGGGATCCCAGTTAGAAATGGATTTATTAATTATCTTAAATCACAATGAAAATATGTTAGTTATGCTGATAACTGCCTGTGTGGGGATTCTAGCTCTTCCTTGTTTGTTATGAAATGAGTGTTTGTGTCCACCCAAAATACGTATGTTGAAGGCGTAGCCCTCACTGTGGCTACATTTGGAGACGGGGCCACTAAGGGAGTAATTCAGGTTAAATGTGATCATAAGAGTGGGACCTTGATCAAATAGCATTAGTGTCCTTTTAAGAAGAGATGGTAGACATCTAGTTCTATTTCTTTTTTTTTTTTTAATTATTTTTTTGCTTTCTTTCTCTTTCCACTTCTCTGTGCATACACACACTCAAAAATAAGCCATGTGAGCATTCAGCAAGAAGATAGTCATCTGCAGCCCAAGGGGAAAGCCCATACCAGATACCAATTGAATGGACAGTTTCATCTTGGACTTTCAATCACCAGAACTAAGAGGAAATATATGGCTTTTGTGCCACCCAGCCTGTAGCATTTTGTTATAGCAGTCTGTCTTAGTTAATTCATGCATCTATAATGTAATTTAAAAATAGCAGAAATTTTTTTATCACAGTTCTGGAGGCTGGGAAGTTCAAGACCAAGATTTCAGCAGTGTCAGTGTCTGGTGGGGCTCCCTCTCTGCTTCAAAGATGACACTTTGTTGCTCTATCCTCACAGAGTGGAAGCCGCAAAAGTCTTCCTCAAGCCTAAGCATTTGTTCTTGTTATTTTTTTATTTATTTTTAGTAATGGCACTAATTTCATGAAGGCAAAACCCTCATGACCTAATAATCACTTTCTAAAGGCCCCACTGCTTACCATCACCAGATTAGGTTTCAACATGAATACTGAATACATACAACATTCAGATAATAGAATAGGCCAAACAGACTGAAACAGCTGTCTTGGACACTCTCGATGCTGCTGGAATTATCTGAACTATGTCTGAAGTCATAGTTCTGTTTGGATACGTAAGTGTCTGAATCCTACATTCCCCAAGAGCCAAGCTGAGGGTAAAGAGGTATTAGTTCTCCTAGTTCCAATTTTACACCCATGCAAGTTTCTTCATTTCAGCAGTCCAAAGACAAAATACCTTGATCTTGAGATCTCTTGGAGCAGGTCAAGCTCTTGGAGATAATAGTGTTGCAAATGTGCAAGCTACAAAGAACATGATTGTTGCTGTTTTATAAAGGCTTGTGCAAACAAAGAAACTGTGTGATGGGATTTGAGTAATACAGACCTGAATTTTTTCCTCCATCATAATGAAGATGTAAGGTTGATTTGCAAATAAGTCAAAGAGAGAGAAAATAGGGAAAATAGCCAAAGTTGTGTTCATTTGCCTATTGGGCATATTACATTTGACTGTTAGCAGATTGTGGAAATCAAACGTGTTTGTTTCCCGAAAGAATCTCAAGGATGGTGGATTGAAGGAAATTATAAAAAAATTCATACAGGATCCCATGGAGAAGAAGCTGAAGTATATAACCTCAAACACAATTTTTTCTCAATACACATGGCATTGTGTAACTTTTGTGCTTTTAAGATGTCTGCAAACATGATCAGACCTTGGTTCCCTCCTTCTGCTCTTCACCGTGATTCCTCTAAACCTCTTCCATTTTATTCAGGCATCAACTCTCTTCTCACTCCATCGAACAAAACTTGCCATCCTTTTTTTGGAAAAAAAAAACATAGAACTTGAATTTTGAACTCATATTCCTTCTGTCCTGAAATATGTGTATTCTTCAAAACTTTTTTTTCTTTTTGTTTTGCCTCTCCAAAAGAAGATATTGACATTTTCTTTCTAAAGCTGATACTCCCACCTATGCTTGCAACTTTTTCTCCTCTAAAACATCTATCAATTATTCTGTCTGTTGGATATTTCAAACCTCCTCTATTGGCTTTTCCCCTTGATCCTACAGATATGTTGAAATATCTACTATCCTTAAAAAATTCAAAGTACACCCTTGTCTCAACCATATTCTCTCTAAAGTCACTATCTCTTGCTTTCTTCTTATTCAGGTTTCTTTCAAAAGCCAGTACGTATGTTCCTATATAGTTCTTTCCCATTATTCCTTAAACCACTGCATCCTAGTTTCTATTCCAAGGATCTAAGTAAAACTGCCTTTTCACAGATTGTAACAACCTCCAATTATTAAGTTTATTGGCTTACACTTCCCTTACCTGGACTTCAAATTTCATTTTATGTTGTTGAATAAATAATCCAGTCATACCTTTACTTCCCTTAGTTTTGATGACATAGCTTTATCTTGGCTTCTTCCCTGGGGCTTGTCAGAATCTTTGTTTTCTTTTGACTTATTTTTCTTTACTCAATTCTTTAAATACGAATTTTTTAGATATATACTCTAATATTGTCTCTTCTTGCCCTATACACTATCCCTGGTCCAACTAATAAATTCCTGTGACTTTATCTCACTTTGTTTTGATAATTCTCAAAGATTTAGCAATAATTTTGAATGCTTCCAAGCTCCAGGCTTTACCTTCTTTCTTATTCCTATGCAAAAATCATCTCAACTAGGAGGCCAGCAAAGTGGCATGGTGGTTAAGGTGCTGGACTCCCACATGACTGACCACAGTTCAAGTCTCAGACCTGGCAACTTAAAAATATGCGTGGCATGCATACCCTAGATCCCAGAGGAGAATGAAAGAGAAGGGAAGTGACCATCCCCAAAGGGAGTGATTTCTCACTTTCCCTCTCACTATCGTTCTCCCTTTCTCTCAAGGGTGAATGCATGTGCCTTATGGCAAAAAAGGAAAAAAAAAAATCTCACCTCGATATCCACAAAATTTTAACTGCTATATTTCTTCTAAGTTTGCTTCTTTGGTATTCATTATCTATATCAAAATCTAGATATGTCACCCCCCCCCTACTTAAAAATTCCCACCATGATAAAAATTTTTTATTTATCAGGTAGAGACTTCTCTCACAGGCATTCAAGCCTCGTTGATTCCCAGGGTCTTTTTCAGGTACATATAACCACGCACTTTAGCTCTAGTTAACTGAACATGGGTAGAACTGAAGTGCCTTTCATGTATAACTAGGACTGCAAACTTGTCCTCTTTTCCACTCCCTCTACTATGTAGATGTCAATGTCCAGGGAGATGTAGATGGCAGTGTCTCCATTTTGAGCCTCAAAAGAGTTGTGTAGGGTATAAGACTGTCCTTCACACTAAACAAAAGCACTCAGTTCCTGGAATATAAAAAGTTCAACTAATAGGTTTCTACATATTAAATGATCTAATGTCCAGAGTTTATCTGTAATCATCTTTAACTATAGGCCAAATGCTGTCAAAACCTATATAACCTAGACTTGAATTTTCACACTGAAGTCTATCTCCCCACCATAATCTATACTTGATTTAAACCATATTTGTTTTCTTTCTCCAATATCATGTTATTGATGATGAAAAATCCTGTAAAATATTGTCCTAAAAGAGGTTATATTCTAGAATAAGCCAATATGAGTGACCATGCCCAGGGAAACCTTGAGAAAGTTCTCTAAGCTCTAAAGTTACAGTGGCTCTTTTATAAATCAAGGAAAGCAGAAGTTACAACCAAGGTCATAAATCAACACATGGAGGCTTTATACATTGGTTTGTCCCTAAAAGGTAAGATATCTCCAAGTGGGGTGCTTATAGGTGGATATAGAGATTTTTAGTTTGCTATTGGCTTAGAGACCAAGGCTTTGTTTGAAACTTGAGATCAGCAAAAAGAAAGGTCTAAACTTAACTATAACACACAAAGCAGTTTACCAATCATCACATGATTACTCCAGAGGCAGGATATGAGAAGTAAGCCACAATTAGTAAAGCAAAGTGACTTATTTAGTAAGACAGGGTATGTGGATGGGGCTCTCAACAAACTCTCTTAGGAAGAAGTTTTAGCAAAAGGAAAAGTGGTCAGAGTTCTGTCCTCACTAATTTATATCTTTTACTTTTGCACATGTCAAAAGCTCTTTTATCTTTCCATATTTCATATATATTTCAGTTTTTTCATATACAGCTCAAAAATATACTCCTCTATAAAACGATCTCTAATTCTTGGGACCAGTAGTTGGCATAATAACTATGTCGCTGGACTCCCATATAGTTGGCTGTGATTCGAGTCCTGGACCTGGTGGCTTAAACTCATGCCGGGCACATGTGTATGCATGCCCAAGATTGAGAGGAGAATTGAAGAGAAGGGATTGCGACGTGACCATGCCCCCCAGGGGGTGATTTCTTGCCTTTTTTTTTGGAGGTCTATAGGGCGCATGTGCTCACCAGAAAGACAGAGAGATGAAAAGCGAGAAATCACCTCCCAGGGTTGATGGCCATGCCGCAATCCCTTCTCCTCCATTCTCCTATCGGGATTTTAGGCATGCATGCACACCCACCTGGCGTGAGTTTAAGCCACCAGGTCCCGGACTCGAACCACGGTCAACTACATGGGGGTCCAGCGACATAGCCATTATGCTAACTGCTGGTCCCTCACTTTCTGTCTATCTGTCTCTCTCTGTCTTTCTGGTGTTCACATGCCCCCTATAGCAAAAACCTCTCAAAAAAAAATCTCTAATTCACTAGATGAATTTCTCTATTTTCTCATAACTCTTTATCACAGTTTTATGAATCAAAATTACTTTTTATATCCACATGAAATTGTGAGTGCCTTTTAAACAGAAAATTTATTTTTATTTTCCCAGAAAACAAAACACTACCTGCCATGTTTAAGTACTCAAATATGTGTTTAACAAACATTTTTACATTATTTTAATTTTATTTATCATTGATATTAGTAATCTGCTACAGGGCACAGGCACTCACCAGAAAGAGAGAGAGAAAGATAGAGTGGTGCAAAAGCAAGCTGCCAGATCTGGGGCTCAAACTGGAGTTAGCAATGTGGCAGTCCAGCACTTTAACCTCCTCACCACCCACTGCCCTACTCAAATAATTTTTTAAATAACCAGAGACATTTTTTCTTCCAATGATTTATTTATTTATATTTGTTATTCTTATTTTTAAAATTTGACCATAGAAAGAGAGAGAAAGGGAAAACGAGAAAGCAAGTTGCCAGTTCCAGGATTCGAACTGCAGTAGGCCATGTGGGAATCCAGCACCTTTAATCACCATGCCCACTGTGAACCCTGACTTAATTTTAAGGATTTAAATTCCTGGAATCAAATAGTTTGCATTTGATTTACAATATTTTTAGTAAAAAAGTATATTTTTATTCTATAAAATGGACAAAATAACAATTCTTAAGGTTATTTTGAGATTCATTAAAATTATAAATATTAGTGTTATTTTTAAAATTCTCTAAATCAGTTAAAGTTCTCCCCTAATTCCAGGTTATTCCTACAATTAGAAAAATGTGATATAATGTGTGATGTTAAAAAAAAAAAGTCATAGGAAATGCAAAAACACAGCCCTGCTTTTTCTGGGTTTTGCCACAGGGCACATGTGCTCACCAGAGAGAGACCAGAGAGATAGAGTGAAGAAGTGAGGCAGCAACCCCTCACTCCAACTGGGGGAGGATGGCCATGCCTCAATCACTTTTCCATTCTCCTCTTGGGATTCTCACACACACATGAGCCTGGCATGTTTTTCAAATCACCTTCTGGAACTCGGACCATGGTCGCCCATGTGGAAGTCCAACGTGTTAACCACCATGTCACCTGCTGTTCCCACACATCTGTGTTCTTATAAAAACGGACTAGTTGTGTCACCCTTATGGAAAATAGGTTAAATATCTAAAGGGCTTAGAAGAATTTGTAAGAAGAGCTGTAAGGCCAACTCACGAAGTGATAAAATATCTTAACTATCCCAAACTGTACAGTATAAACTCCTAAGCCTGACAAAAAAGGGATAAAAAGCAGTCTTAGGGATAGAGTAGAAGGAAAATAAAGGTAAATTTCAGGAGGCAATGAAAAAAGAAACACAGTTGCTGGTCTTGAAAAAATGAACTCAGATCAAAATAGCAAAAGGGGGAACCAGCAGTTAGCGTAATGGCTATGTCGCTGGACTCCCACGTAGTCGACCACGGTTCGCGTCTCGGACCCGGTGGCTTACAACTCACGCCGGGCGCATGTGCGTGCGTGCCCATGATCCCGAGAGGAGAATGGAGGAGAAGGGATTGCGGCGTGACCATCCCCCCTGGGGGGTGATTTCTCGCTTTCTGTCTCTATGTCTCTCTCTGTCTGTCTGGCGAGCGCACGCGCCCTATAGCGAAAACCTCTCCAAAAAAAAAGAAAGAAAATAGCAAAAGGAAGACTCTTTTGGATGCAGGAAGATGAAAACAGATATGCTTTACAAAATTCATCCTTGAATATAGCTCTCAGAGAAAACAACAAAAGGGGTGGAGTAACAAATCTACCAGGGGAAACCAAAGAGGATTTGAAAAGTAGGCTCATCTTTGAGTAACTGAGTCTTAGATGAACTAAATCTGCAGAAACAGATAACTAGGAAATAAAGAGAAACTCCCAAAGTAGAAAAGAGGAGTACTGAGGACATTAGATTAGGCCAACTAAAATTAAAAAAATAAATGCTACTAAGGACTTATTCCCTAGCAAACTATAGTATACGCAACAGAAGACTATAGAAGTCTAGAGATGTAACATAGAATTCTGAGGGAAAACTCAAAAAAAAAACAAAACCAGAAAACACTAGGAACATAAAAATCAGCAGGAGTATTTTCTTTGGTTTGTTTTCCACAGCAGGGCTACCTTGATCGTATTTGTAATGGTCAATGAGAGAAGAAAAAGCAACATAGATAAGTGTATCTTTAGAACAAAACAGGGATGATAAGGAGACATGCATTCTGAGAGAGAAATGTGATCTTAATAATAGAAACTTCAGAATTATAAATGTACATGAAAGGATAACAAAACTTAAAAATAGTGTTAGAGGAAATTAACTCTGTGTGTGGGATAGGAAATATGTATTTTGAAGGATAAGTGGCCAAAGTTCTAGAATTGAAGTCCAGATTTGATGAAAAAGTAGATATCAAATCAGTAAAGAGGGATGTGTGAAACAACTTATCAGGCAATATGCAAAGGTCCAGAGTGTAGGAGATACAAGAGAGATTTGGGGGAATGACTGAAGGCCAGTGGGGGGTATGCTCCCCTTGTATTGAGAAAATGAGGCTGAAGAGGCAGAGACCAGTCGAGTTGGTTAGTTTCTCTGCAATTACTCATCTGACCTTGGCCATCCTCTATGATGATTTTTGAACACACTCAAGCAAGCAATCTAAAAACTCCCTCCATTGAAGGATTCTTGCAATAATTCATTCAGTTTTGTGCCTTCTGCCTTCCCAGATACTATTCTCCCCTCATAATGGCTTTTACCACCTTTCTAATATTAAAAACTACTTTGCCTTGTGAAAAATCTCAAACCCCAGAGGGTCAACCCTGCTCTCTCTCATATTCAAAGGATTTCTAAAGTTACTGCAACTTAGAAAGATCATTTGTGGAACCAGATGGTGGCACAGCAGTGAAGTGCACTGCTCTGGAAGGCAAGATCACATGAGAATGTTCCAAGTTCAAGTCCCAAGACCTCTCTAGACTTGACTCTTACAGGGGAGGATCTCAGTGTCATCAAAATAAATAAATAAATAAATAAACTAGTAAAATAGCATATTATTTAGCCTTAAAAAGAAAAAATTCTGACAGCATCGACAAACCTGTGAGAACCTGATGCAAATTCAAATCAGCCAGTCAAAAAAAGACAAATAATTGTATGATTCCATTTATTTGTGGTACCTAGAGTAGCTAAATCAGTACAAACAGAAAATAGAATGGTGATTGTCAGTGTCTGGGAGAAAAAAGGGTATGTCAAGTTATTGCTTAATGGGTATAAGGTTTCAACTTTTCAAGATGAAAAACATTCTGGGAATTGGTTGCACGACAATGTGTATGTACTAAATACTACTGAATTGTGTACTTAAAATAGTTAAGATGTTAAGTTTTATGTTATATGTATTTTATCACAAATAAAAATAAATAAGAAAGATAACCTAGTTAAGGATCTTCCATCCTCATTTCAACAAGATCCATACATATTTTACCTAAAGACTACATCACATTGCACTAAGACTATTAACGCTACGCCCTGCTAGTCTCTAAGTTCCTTGAGGAAAGAGTGTTCCATGTAACTTGTTTTCCCACAACTAGAACAAGGTTGGCACTCAGTGAAGGGAAGTTAGATGAATATGTGCCATTTACTTAAACGACTTTATCTTGTGTGAATAAACAATACTGTAAGTAGATTTATAACAGCTTCAGAATGTGGAGGATAGCTTCCAATATCAGGTAAGAATGGTGCCTCACTGGTTCTGATGAAAATAAAGATCACTGTGACATTTCCCCATCATTTCAATATGGCAGAAATAGTTACCAAACTTCACAAAAATCATTGCCCTTTTTCTTCTGTATCGATTCCAAAGGACCATAACACAAGCCAATTGTAAAACTTCTGCACGACTCAAGGCCACTCCCCTTGAATCCATTATCTAAAGAACTCCAAGTTAGGGCTAGGCAGTTCCTTGCTGTAGAACCATTCATGTTATTTAGAACCAGGTGCTTGGTTAGGAAAATGGCACACTGGCAGCCAAGGCAGGTTGTGTGACTTCACTTACGTTCACAAGTGCACAGGAAACTTCATGCGCATGTTACCCATTTGTAATTAAGGTATGCTTGGAATTTTCTCTAGAGAAAAGTGCCTTTGGAAGCCATACTTTCTATTTCATTTAAGTGGGAAATGTACTGAAGTAGAACCTAAACTTCGTCTTTTCTTAGGGGATCATTTTTCTTATGATTTGAAAAACATCCTCATGAAAATCAGGACCTGTTTGGAAACAGTATCCACATCAGTATAACAGAATTAATTGGGGATAATTAAAAAATATAGCAACAAGGGAAGATAAGTAAACAGGATATACAGATGATGGAGGTATTCATTGGCATCAATTATTATAAGAAACTGCCATGATTCAATAAATGAAAAGGATACACAAACAATTTGGTAGTTAAAACAACAACTCCTTATCATATCCTGAGTGCCTGCTCAGTGTCTATAATAGTTGCTGGAAATCTGCAGTAAGACAGACAGACATGATCTCTGTAGCATGGAGTTTACAGTCTACCTCAGTATTCTCTAGAGCGATCCAAGGATCAGCAGGATCAGAATCACCTGAAACTTGTAATGAATGCAAAAATTCAGACCCCATTTTAAGAAGATGTGTGAAGATATTGTGTTTTTTTTTGTTTGTTTTTTTTTTTTTTTTGAGAGGTTTTCACTATAGGGCGCATGCGTTCACCAGACAGACAGAGAGAGACAGAGAGACAGAAAGCGAGAAATCACCCCCCAGGGGGGATGGTCACGCTGCAATCCCTTCTCCTCCATTCTCCTCTCGGGATCTTGGGCACACACGCACATGCGCCCGGCGTGAGTTTTAAGCCACCGGGTCCAGGATGCGAACTGCGGTCGACTACGTGGGAGTCCAGCGACATAGCCATTACGCTAACTGCTGGTTCCCAAGATATTCTTGATACAGGAAACAACTTCATGTTTTTGTTGGTATCTCCTATTGAGAGATATTGGATTGCTTTCAGATGTATAGTCTATGACTGGTAGGAATAAAGTTACCATTAACATTTATGTATAAGCCTTCAGTGTATATGTAGTGTCATTTCCCATGGAGTAAAATTGCTGAATCATAAAGTAGATCAGTGTTTTAAAACATCTAAGCAGTTTAGCAGTTTTCTGAAGTAGTTGTATCATTTTACATTCCCACCAGAAACGTGGCTAGTGGGAGTATAACGTATACCCTTGGTTTTAATTTACGTATCATGATAACTGATGATACTGAGCACTTTTTCATGTATTCCTTAGCTATCAGCATATCTTCCTTTGTGAGTATCTCTTCAAATCTTGCTACTTATAACTGGTTTGTTTTTATCAATGAGTTGTAGGACTTTATTTTGGCTTCATGTCCTTTGTCAAACATTTATGTTGTGAAAATTTTCACTTAGTATTTGCCTTGTCTATTTATTTTTTCCCTCCCAAAGGATTTATTTCATGAAGTTTTATTTACATTCAATTATTGTACATCTCTATAGCACATAATGTTTTTCAAGATATAGTGCATGGGAACCAGCAGTTAGCGTAATGGCTATGTCGCTGGACTCCCATGTAGTCGACCACGGTTCACGTCCCGGACCCGGTGGCTTAAAACTCACGCCGGGCGCGTGTGCGTGCGTGCCCAAGATCCCGAGAGGAGAATGGAGGAGAAGGGATTGTGGCGTGACCATCCCCTGGGAGGTGGTTTCTCGCTTTCTGTCTCTATGTCTCTCTCTCTCTGTCTGGCGAGCGCACGCGCCCTATAGCGAAAAACCTCTCCAAAAAAAAAAAAAAAAAGATATAGTGCATGACAATCAATTTAAGAATATTACCATATACAACATTTTCAACAGGGAACATTACATTTTTCTGTCTATTAAGTGACTCTTCTCTAAGCTCCTCCTATCCCCCCTCACTGTCCATTTCCCTCCCATACAGTTTCTGGTATCTACACTTGTTCTCCCTAGTATATGTTTAGATCTTCCAATTTATGCTGTAGAGTACAGACATTTGGTATATATTAAGTGGGGATATGAAGCGTTTGTCTTTCTTAATCGCTTACTACACTTAGCATTGAATCTTCTATATTCACCCACTCTGAATCACATGACAAGATATCATTGTTCTTTATGGTTGAGTAGTATTTCATAGTGTGTACGTACCACAGTTTTTCAATCCATTTTTAAGTTCTTAGGCATTTAGGTTGATTCCATGTCTTAGCAATTGTGAATCATGCTGCCGTAAGTAGCTTTCAGACTGTGTGTTTTCTCAGCTTTTAGGTAAATACCCAAGAGTGGTTCTTCTGGATAATATGATAGTTCTATTTGTAGGTTTTTGAAGAACCTTCATATTGTTTTCCACAGTGGCTGTACTAATTTACATTCCCACTGACAGTACAAAAGCGTTCCCTTTTCACCACAGCCTCAATAGCACTGTCATTCCTTACTTTTTTGATCATAGCCATTCAAACTGGGGATAACTGGTATCTCATTGTGGTTTTGATTTGCATTTCCCTTAGGATAAGAGATACAGAACACTTTTTCATATATATTTTAACCATTCCTATGTCTTCTTTGGAGAGTCATCTGTTCAGCTCCTTTGCTCATGTTTTAGTTGGATTATTCATTTTTTAACAGGTAAACTGCTTGAGTTCCCTATGTATTCAAAGGTTTTTAATTTTGAAGTTTAACTTATCAATATTTTCCTTTTAGTATCTGTCTTTCTGTATCATTTCCAGAAAAAAATGGCTTTTTTCCTGGATGTAAAGATATTCTTTTATGTGTTAATTGAAAAGTTTTATAAATTTAGCTTTTATGTTTATGCATATATATATAAAAAATTGTATTATATGGTATAAAATGAGTTTTAAATTTCTTTTTATCCATACCAATATCCAGTTGCTCTTTTATATGGTTACTCCATATTCATCTTATCCATTTCTTGAACATTTTTCATTACCCAATTGCTATCTACCTTTGTATTTTTACCATATGTATGGGGATTTATTTTTAGACTTTCTATTTTATTCTTCTGATTTAAGTGTATATCCTTTCAACAATACCAGATGGCCACGATTACATTAGCTTTATAGTAAGTCTTGAAATCAGATAGCATATGTAATCCAAATTTTTCTTCCTTTTCAAAATTGTTTTTGCAGGATGGGTCTATTTTAGGGTCTTTTGCATTCCCATATGGAATGTAGAAAAAATTCTTTAACATTTCCTTTGTGTAAAAAATTTTATGGTTTGAAGTTAATTGTAAAATAGATATGTTATTAAGATTTTAAAACTTTTCTATTTATGTCAGTTTTAATAAATTGTGCTTTTCAAGAATTTTTTTTGAGATTTTTGCTATAGAGAGCATGTGCTCACCAGAGAGACAGAGAAAAGAGAGTCAGAAAGCAAGAAATCACCCCTTGTCACCCCAGAGAGGATGGCCACATTGCAATCCTTTCTCAATTCTCCTCCTGGGATTTTGGGCCCACACTCACACACACCCAGCATGAGTTTCAAGCCTCTAGGTCTGGGACTCAAACTGCAGTGTCAGACATATGGGAGTCCAGTGCCTTAACCACTATGTCACCTGCTTGTCCCTCAAGAATTTTTTTTTATCTTATCTAAGTTTCTGAATTTATCAGCATAAATATTTTCTTTTAATCCTTCTTATTATCATTTTAATGTTTGCAGGATCTGTGATGATGTACTTTTATTTCTGATATTGGGAATTTGTATTTTTTTTTGAGAGATATTTGCTATAGGATGCATGCGCTCACTGGAGAGACAGAAAGACAGAAAGCGAGAAAGCACCCTCCAGAGGGAATGGCCATGCCATAATCCTTTCTCCTCCAGTCTCCTTTCAGGATTTTGATCATGCATGCACAAGCACCTGGCATGAGTTATAAGATACTGGGTCCAGGACTTGAATTGTGGTCAACTAAATGGGAGTCCAGGAATGTAACGATTATGTCATCTGATGGTCCGTTTACTTTTTCTTTTTTTCTTTTCTTATCTTATTAGGTTAATTTATTAAGCTTTCAAATAATTAATTTTTAAGTCAGTTTTTAAAAAGAATTATTCAATTTTATTTATTACTATTATTATTATTATTAATTTGATCAGAGAGGGAGGTGGGAGTAGGAAAGCAAGCTGCCAGGTACAGGACTCAAACTGCAGTGGGCCATGTGAAATTCCAATGCCTTAACCACTATGCCAACTGCCAGCCCACAAATAATCAATTTTTGATTTTGTTGATTTTTCTCTTACTTTGCCTACTTTTTGTTTTTTTTATTTCCACATATATTTAATTAAAGATATTATAATTATTTTAGTTAATTAGTTTTTTTATATCTTAAAGTAGAATCATAGATCATTTTTTAAAATTTTCTTCTCAATATTACCATTTAAAATGTACATTTTCTCAGCTACTTCCACAGATATTTTGTGACTTTTTTTTGGGGGGGGGCTGTTTATTTTTGTTGTTGCTCCTGAGCCCTCCTCTCCCACCCCCAACTCCCCACCCCCTCCCATGCAGTCTCTGCTACACATGCTGTCTCTACTATTATATCTTCTAATCTTTCAGTTACTAACAATAAAAATACATACCATATTGTGTTTTGTTTTTTTTCCAATTTTTATTCTAACTTCCCATGCCATTTCTTTTTTAATCCTTGGGTTACTCTATAGTGGTTGTTTAATTTTAAGATATTTGACAGTTTCGCAGATATCCTTCTGTTATTGATTCCAAATTTAATGTCATCTTATTAAGAGAACAATCTTTGTCTGATCCTATCCTTTTGAAACAATATATTGAGCTGTGTTTTATGCCCAGCATATGGTATATCTTAGCAAACATTTGATATGCTCTTGAGCAAGAAAGTTAAGTTCTCAATAATTTGATTACTGTTAAGTAATACATCATTATTATTCTGAGACTCAGTATGGTGAGAGAATCCCCCTCTGGGACGTTGCTGATCTCATATCAAAGGGAAAAGAGAGTATAGCTTAATATACATTAGCTGTAAAAGTTCTCCCTAGACGTGACATACACTACTTTCAATCACATGTTTTTTAGTTGGGGAAGGGGGAACACATGACTATTTCTCATCAGTTGGGACGAGATGCATAACCTCCACCAAAAAGGAGGCGTAAGCAACCTGAACACATACATAATCCATGACAAAGACATATTAGGTTTTAGGAACTCTTGATATTCCCCCACATAGCACTCCCATCAGTCACTTCTTTGCATCCCATTGCCTGTATTGTTGTCCAAGCCATTCTCATGGTCCATCAGGACTGCTGCAAGAAAGCTCTTAATAGATCTGTCTGCATCTACTTTGGCTCTATGACAGCAGTTAAAGCACTCAACAAAAACCTTACCATGCCACCACACACATTCTTTTTCTACAGTCTTTATCATTATTCACCAGCCTCTGAATTTAAAATCCCTTAATGACTCGCCATTGCACTTAGTTTAGAATGCAACCTTTTCATGTGGTCTGCAAGGCCTTGCATAACTTGGCCTCTTATGCCATGCATGCTCACCTCTAACCACTCTGGCCCTCACTCGCCAGCCTTATGGCTCAGTATTTTGAATGCATTGTTTTATTTATAGTATGGATTTTGCAAAGGTTATTCCTGCTGCCTGGAATGACCTTTCCTACACTCTCCCCCTGCCCACTTTAACATCTCTGGTAGAGCTTTCCTAACCCTGCTTATTCTTAATTAAGGTACCTTTTAAATTGATTTAAACCAGATACAGCTTCTATTTATATGTTTATGTGCATGGTTACTTTTCCCCCTTTAAGGACCACAGAATTATTCATATCACTCGGTTCAGGAGCACAGTTATCTCCAGCGTAAGCTAAAAAATTCTCTTGTTTTACTTTTATCCTCTATTACTCTATACTATTCATTTTCTCTTTATCACATTAGCCCTTAACTCTAATTTTTTAAAGGCCGTCTCTCTCAATTTTATTACATCTATCAACTAACATATAAAACAGTGTTTTCTGTGGGTGTTCTGATTTTTACTTTCCTCATGAAGTATGAAATGTCTGAGAGTTATCTATGTTGCTGTGTGACTAGAAAACTTGTCATTTATGACTAATCCTCTGATATCAATACCACTTTTCACGTGAAGAAGCAAAGGGCAGTGAGACTGAATAGTGTCTTAAGATTTCTCAGGTAACATTTTATAATTCATAAACAGAATCCATATTTAACTCACTTCACCCTCAGGATTCTACACCTCCCTCCCCGTCAAGTATTCTTTGCTGTCAGTATTCCCTTCCTAAAGATATCAACATTTGATATCAGACAGGATATATGACTCAGCCAAATGATAGAGGCAGATTTAAAATCTACTTTTCTCGTATTCCATGCAGTGTTGACTCATTTCTTGTATGGGTCAGAGCTGCCTGAGTCAGACCCCGAGTGAAAATGCAAGGTCTAATTTCCTGCACTGATTTTAGAATTCAGGTATTTTTTGCTTCCTAAAGTCAGCTACAGAAACTTACGGCAAACCTCAAACCCTATGCCAGCACTTAGCTTTGTGCAAAGCTCTCCTGTTTGCCCAGTCTCAAACCAACTATTTGGACTTGGCAAAGCTGTTTACTTTCAAGCTTCCGTTGTCAATAGATCAAGTAGAAACATTGATAACTCAATGAAGTTCTGGGCAGTCTGCCCATCAGGAACATCAACATGATACATTTTTATGTACAGGGAGATTTACTCTAGGAACCTAAGCAAACAGGAATTCCTGAGTTTTGATCCAGAATGAATATTAGTGTTGTCCACACCCACCCTGGCAAGGGTAGTGAGGAAGCTGTGTAAGCATCTGTCTTGGCTAAAATAGCTTTTTGGATCTTAAAAGGTGCTAATAGGCCTGAAGCTTAATAGGTATAAATAAATAGCTACAGGAACTGAAGCTGATATTCTCAAATGAGGGGTGAAAAGGGCCATATTCTCCCTCTCTCAACGATTTCTTCCTGAATGTCTGCTCTCTGGCAGGGGCTATGTCAGAAATGGAGGATGCTCAGGATGGAATACAATGTCCCTGCACTCAGTGTAGTCACAGACTAGTGGGAGAGAAAAGTAAAAGAGGTGGAGAAAGTAAAGCCCCCTTAGCAGCGCTGTGCCATCCCCTTGAATAACTGAGGTCTAAGACAGCCTGACAAGGCAAACCTCATGGTGGCAGAGAGAAGAGAGCTGCTGATCTGGGTGACTATTAAAATATATTTTGCACACTGCAATAAGCCAAGTGAAGATAGATCATTAAGCTGTAATGGGCAGGCCTGGCATGGAGATTTATCAGGCAGTGCTGTTTCTGTTAGGCACTCTGGAAATTAACTCCCAAGGGGTGTCAGGATACACAGTAAAACTTTCATTCCCTCTAGTTTATCTAAAAAGAGTAACTTGGGTTACATATGAGATGACTCACCAAGAAATATATAAACCCAAGACTTGTGTGAGTGTATAATTGTTATTCTGACATCGCATTTTCCATTTGATGTTCTCTGAGTATTTTTCCTCTGTCTCTCTTCAATTTCCAAACACCTCAGTGGCACTCTCTGCGGCTCCACTGTCCCTGCCCTCCTTCTGAATTACTTTTTGATAAGTTTGTAAATCTAAAAGGAAATATTTTGAAATTAGGAATATAATAGAAGTTTTTATTAAGTAAATGCAATATGTTCATTTTAGCAATATATTTTATAATAAAACATTGTGTTTTAGAAACATAATAGGTCTTCCAGGCTTCAAAATTTATACTCTTTTTTATGGCTACACTTAATTTACTATTCTCAGCCTCCTTGGAACAACACATAGCCACCTCTTCTAGAAGAAAACAGAGAACGCTATTATGTGTAATCCAGGGCCACTATCTATGTTTGCATAAATTACTTCAAGGGTGCTATTCACAAATAGTCTAATGAAAGGCACCTGGAAGTTGTGCAGTGTACAACTTGGGTTTCTGTGCATGATAGACATCTATAAGCCTATTTCTCTTTAGTGATACTGTGTAAAATTAAGAGACCATATATAATGGATGGTATTTAATGAAGGGATTAGATATGAGAGCTAATGTTCTTTTTGTTTTAATGTCTCTGAGTCTAGACGTTCTACACACTTAAAAGAAACAGCTCATTAGTCTTGTGGATGACCTTGAATCTGGGAGACAGGATTGTGATGAGAGTTCTAAGACAAAACTGATCATGAAACATATAGCCCAATGTAAGACTCAACTGTCCCCCAGCATGCCTAAGAGTCTAATGAAACATTTAGTCAAATCCTGATGTCATAATCTAGACAAGAAGTAAATGCCAATAAGATCAGTGGTTTAGTTTGGCACCAAGAACCGTAAGTGAAGTGGGAAAGTGGTAAGGACATTCCACTCAGCAGAAGTAGTTGCACACTGCTGCCATGATTGGACTGCTTCCCTGTCTCTCAGTAGGTTGGCCACATTGAGAGCAAAATTCTACACTTGATGCCTTGCCTAGATCTTTCCTTTAGAAGGTTAACAATAAACATTGGTATGTTAAATATTTGAGAAGTCTTATATCAATAATATGAGAGAAAAAAAAAAAAACCCTTTTTCACATATCACCCATTAATATCTTATATAAACTCCAAGGGATATTCTGAACATTGTCATTCTAAATGCTATTCTCCTCTTTGCTCCCAAAATTACATGATATCACTGAACTCTCAATCCTTCAACTAGTTTCCATTGATATGCAATGTGATTTGTAGGTACAGAAGTATAGGTGTTGACAATAATGACTTTTGCTCATCCCATAGACTCAAACAGCAAGAATGTTCTAGAACTCCAGCCATAGTCAAAAGACTGGTCAATGTTGAAGAAACATGTTAGAAACCTCCTGCTTTCTCTTTCTTTGAACTCCATTCTGTACCAGAATTTGGGCCAGAATCACTGCACTTACTAGAAATGAGAACATACCAACATTTGGAGTGGTTCTTCAAAAGGTGAAAGGTAGAGGCAGGGCTAGTGGGACAGTTACATATCTCAATGTATTTTTTTCTGGTAAATGCTATTGGATATTTGACCATTTTTCCATTTTCTCTAGTTCCTCTTGCCTGTTCTCCTCTACCCAGTTAAACTTGAAATTTAATACTAGTCTTTCTAACTCTCATTCCTGAGGGACCTACTTCACTCCCATTACCAAGCTACTGTTTACTTCCTTCAGGGCTGTCTATACAACCAGTTGTATATCTTCCAGGTGTTGACTGGTACTTTTCCATGCTGCTTGCCTCTTTTCAAAGTCACCAGCGTTTTTCATAATGATGTAAAGTTTTGGGTTCTTGTCCCCACCTCAAATTAAAACAAGCCAGAAAAAAAATCCAGGAAGATGACATTGTGTGGATATGGGCACACTGGCAGCCATGTAACATGTTAAAGAAACAAACCTACTCTTGTCACTCTTTTCCTTATGTTTAGTCAAATATTCTCCAGGTCATAACATATTAATAATAAAGCTAGTTAGCCCTTATTAGGGACTCATATTTTACAAAGCTTTGTATTAAATGCCTTAAACTCTATTCTTCACAGGAACCTATAAGATAGGTATAGTTATTATCCCTAATTTTTTAGGGGAAATTAGACTTACCTACAAATACAAAATTAGTATGTTATGAAACCAGTATTTGATCTGGGCAGTCTGAATACTGGTAAGGTTTAGTCACTAGAAAATATTGCCTTATTTAAGTCTGTATAAACTACCAATATTTCACTTTGACATATTAAGGCCCTTTCAATTTTGGTCCCAAATTATCTTCCATATATTTCCCCTATCACTCTTATTCATGTACCCTACATTCATTTATTTAGTTAACATTTACTAACCATTTAACGTAAGCCAGGAGCTGAACTAAATATCACTCAGTAGTCACATCAATCTGGCTGTTATAGTCTATTCAAGCTGCTAGAACAAAATACCATAGACTGAGTAGCTTGTAAACAACAAAGTTATTTTTCACAGTTCTGCAGTCTTTGAAGTCCAAGATCAAGCCAGATTTGGTGTCTGGTGAGGGCCCAACTTCTCACCATAACCTCACATGATGGAAAGGCAAGGCAGGTTTCATGGGCCTCTACTCTTAGGTATCCAAAGACCTCATTCCTAATACCATTTTTGGGGAGGTTAGAATTTCAACATATAAATCTTGGAGTGACACAAATATTTGGACCACAGAACTGGATATTTATCATGAACATTCTGTATATAGCTGTATTTTACAGATACATTCTCTTTAGCCAGTAACGAGCTATCCCGCCTTTCTTTTCTCCTCTTCTGTTTCTAGGATCCCTTTAAGACTCAATTCAAATGTCATTTTACCTATGAAAGCTTCTGCAGCTTATCTAAGCACAATGCCTCTTGGTTACCATGAAGTTTGTACACACATCCTTTATACTCCATGAGTCTTTGTCTGCTTATCAATCCATCTCCCTGTCTTTCAGACTTCTGCTCTAGAATTTAATAACCTTGAGGACTTGAGCTATGTGTAATCTTTCTGCTTTCTTGCAGAATGTCTAGCACTTAAAAAATATAGGGGAATGAAAATGTCCTGCTACTCTAAAGTCTGAAAAAATACATCATATTAGCAACCTAAAAGATTATGTATGTGAGCAGTTTTTAGTCTACATTTTAAAGAAGTTTACTCAGTAGGAACCCATCTTCAAGGGTCTTCCAGTCTAGTGAGGAACAATGATACAAAATTAAAAGGTTAAAAAAAAAAAAAAAGCAACCAAATATATTCTTATGGTCTGAATGTTTGTATCCTTCCCAAATTTATATGTTGAAATCCTAACCTCCGTTGTAATGGCCTTAGTGGGCAAAACCTTTGGGAGGTAATTACATAAAGAAGGAGGAGCTCTCATAAATGAAATTAGTGCCTTTACGAGACACCTCAGAGCACTTTCTAGCTCTCTTTCTGCCACATGAGGGCACAAGAAGAAGCCATCCATAACTGGGAGGCGGGATCTCACCAGACTCTGAATCTTCTAGTAATTTGACCTTGGACTGCTCAGCTTTCAGAACTATGAGAGGCAAAAGGTTATTGTTGAAACTACTTGGTTTATGCTATGCTGTTATAGCAGGCAGATTGGACTAACCCACTTACAATTGCTACAGTAAAGAGGTAGATATCCTGGTAACAGGGAAGAAAGGCAGATGTCACAAAGACACCTAGAAGAGTCTAAAATGCTTCTTATAGGATACATTAGAGCATAGATTGAAGTAGGTATTAACTTGGTCTGAAGCAAGATGAATACCTCTTAGGCACTTAAATGTCCAGTCACACACGAATGAAGTTTATTCCATTGTCCAGAAGAGCAAAATGAGATATAAGTAGGTATTTAGAAAACGCAATTTTAAAAAGCTAAATTATAGAGTATGATATAACATGAAAAAAATTTTTAACCCAAGCAAGGGGAAGTTATGAAAGCATTTTACATTTAAGACAGAATGATCAGATGTTCAGTCTTAAAGATAACTCTGTCGATAATGTAAGGATAGAATTTTTGGAGTAGACTGAGTTTAGTATCCAGGAGACTTTTATTACCACCCCCTCCATGCACATATAATTGATTTTTAAAAGGGTAGAGCAGACCCCAAATCAAAAAGGTCAGAGCCTTTGGTGGGTGCTTCTCCTCCAGTCCTCCAGTTCAGGCCACTCTCCTCATTGTTCTATGTTCTCATCACTTGTGTCACTTCTCAAGGAAATTCAGGTTTTTGTTATTCACATTCTCTATTTAAGGAAAGTCTAATCATCCTTATCTGGGTCCCCGAAGATTTCTAAACTTTTCATCCTCAGGATGCAAAAATATAAATCACCTATTCTAAGACATTCTTTATTCGTTAGGATGAGGATTATGTTGCTTGCAAGTGACAGAAACCCAACTTAAATTAGCTTATGTAAAAAAGTGAATTTATAAGCTTATGTAATCAGAGAGTCCCAGTGGGCTGAATCTGGCCAGGTAAGGGTAGACACAGGGTTTCAAATTGTCAACAGGACTCTCTCTCTTTATCCTTGTCTCTATCGTCCTCTGTGCCATATTTTCACATATTTTCTCTTCCTAGGTTAGCAAAGGTTTACTTTTTCCTTCAGTCTTAATTCCAGAGGAAAGTGTGTGGCCCTTTGCTCACATGCATTCACAGAAAGGTGTTTATCAGTCTTGTTTGGATTTGTGTACCTCATTCTGGACCAACTGCTGTTATATTCCTGTCCCCAGGGATAGGCAGTATTATAATTGGCCTATTAGCAGTGATTTAATGGAGTGGACTCATGTAAATAAATCAATTTCATGCTTTTCTACCCAACTCCACATTTAGAGATCTCATGTTGGTAGGTGGACATGAGTCATGTGGGAAGAGTGGGAGTGTTTATACCACAGAGACATTACAAATCCAAGTGCTGGGGCAGCCAGTTGCATGATGGTGAAGGTGGCTGGACCCCCCATGGCTGACAGCGTGGTGAAGTCACAGACCCAGAAGCTTAAAATCGCATCAGACACATGTGTCCATGGGCCCTAAGGGAAAAATGGAGGAGAAGTTGGGGCAAGACTGTTCTTCAAAGGAGTGCTTTCTAAATCTTCTCTTCCCCCACCATCCAACATTTCTTTTCATTGTTGTGTGCATGCACACTCTGGCAAAAAGAAAAAAAAGTCAGAGTTCCTTGTTTGTAGAGTTAGGTTATTAGCACACAACACTGGGGGCTGCTTGTGCCATTATACTGCTCATCCTTGTCTTAGGAAATCACCTATTGATGAGTAACATTCCCTCTAGGGCCATATGGAATAGGGAAAGTTCCAAAAAGGAAAGTATAAAGGACAGACAAAAAAGTAACACATTTATCACATTTAAAACTTTTCCTTTATTTTTAGTCAAAAATGGTAAATCCTTCCCTTTGGGGAGGATGAAAGTATAGTTTTTTTATGTCATTTCAAATGCACATGTTCCAGGGACCTGCCTGAAATTACTTTCACAAAAGAGAGGAAAGAGAAAGGAGGAACAAGACTTATTTTTTTCACTTTCAGAGCCATCCACCTCTGGAACTGCTCTACTGGGGAAAGTGAAGCTCTGTAACAATAATTTTGCCCAGCAGACATACCACCCTACATGTTGTGGAAGTTTAATAAACATTTCTTAAATTACCATGTCCAGAAACCAGCAGATAGTGTAATAGTTGCATCATTGGACTTCCACATGGCTGACTGCAGTTCAGGTCCCAGACTCTGACACTTGAAACTTATGCTGGGTGCATGTGCATACATGCCCAAAATCCCAAGAGAAAAACAGAGAAGAAGGGAGTGTGGCACGTCCATCCATCCTTAGAGGATGATTTGCTTTCTGCCTCTGTCTCTCTCTTACTCTCTGTTGAGCATACATGCCCTATAGGAAAAATCTCTCTCTGAGAGAAAAAAAAATGACCAGCAGTCATATCAGGCCTTTCAGATGTGTATCTTTGCAGGCTTTCCTACTTGAACCAGAGCTAAACTGGTCTCTGTGTTGACTAAATAACACCTCCCTCCGAGACATCTTAGAAAATCTTAATATTCAAAATGTTATAGAGACAGTGAAATAGGCACCCAGAAAGATTCACAGCATTGATTAGAACTTAGGTACCAAATGGAAAGAGGGGAAACTTATCTGGAATTATCGTTACTTCTACCTTTTACTCCAGAACTGGAACGAAAGTTGACTCAGAATACACATAAACTTTATAATGAATTAAGGGGTCTAATGAGAAAGGATAGATAGCCTTTCTCAACCTATGAGGAGACTTATGAAGGGGCTTCAAAAAGTTTAAGGAAAAACAGAATTAAAATATGAGTTTATTGTGTAAAATTTTTTAAATTCATGAATAGCTTTTTTTTTCTATTTGCTATACATATTTTTATTAACATTTTGAAGCCCTCTTATATGTCAAAAAATATATCCTAAGGTAGTCACAGGCTGTTGCTTTTAAATATGTTGTTCTCTTTGCCTGGGATGCTACACATGCCCTTATTCTCTCTACTTGGTAATATCTCTTTCATTCCTTAAGTAATAACTCTGATCCAGCAGATGATAAAGTTGTTTCATCAGTGGACTCTCATATGGTCAACAGTAGTTCAAGTCCCAGACCTGGTAGCTTCAAAATCATGCTGGGTGCATGTGCATACATGCCCAAGATATTGGGAGGAGAATGGAGGACGAGTGATTGCAGCATGGCCATCCTCCTTGGGGGGTGATTTTTCACTTTCCCTCTCACTGTCTTTGTGTCTCTCTCTGGGGAGTACATGTGCCCCAATGCAAAAAACTCTTAAAAAAAAAAAAAAGTAAGTAAAGAAAGAATGAATTAACTCAATTTTTGGCTTTTCTGACTTTCCTTCCTTCTATTTACTCCTTCTACCTCAACCTGCCACCAAGTGGCATTAGATCTAACCCCTCCTTTCTTCTCCTAACTAACCCTATAAAAGTATTCTACCTAATACATATAGTTTATGCACATCTAATTGGCTTGATCATGAGTTCTCTGAGAGTAGAGCTTTTTTTCTTTTTTGCATTCATTGAGCTTAGCATTCTTTTGGGTACCTAGTAAGCATTTCTCAAGGTGTAATTAATATAAATAGTCAAGACCATGGTATTTAATCTCTTTGAAAATGTTAGAAACTCTACCAAAAATATTTTTAAAGTTGTATTTTTAAAAATGATTTGTTTGTATCCAGACTTAACATTCATCTTAAATATTACATTGTCTGCAAAACCCTATTAAGTAGAAATTACAGAAAATCCTAGAAGTTGTTTTATGTTTTTTAAACCACTATTCATCAAGCAGGAAGAAAGTCTCATGGTAGAGTAATACACATTACCAAATACTAAAATTAATTGATTCTAGGTAAAGGAGACATATCCAATTGTTAAGTATGATGTTCCATGTCAACAGTGTAATAGCCATTCAGTAGATTGAGTGGGAAAATATCTCTTAAGTTACATGAAAAAAATATATATATCTGACCAAAGATGTGCTTGCCGCACCAGCAATAAGTCACAACAGTTTGCAAATCACCTCAAATACCACAGGTGCAGTGATTTTTTTATCCCAAAAAGAGTAACATTTTTTTTGTAAAACTTTCCTATAATGAAGGTAAACGTTAAGCAGAATTAGTTTATTTTGAAGAAGTGTATTTGTGTGTGCTTCTGCACACATGCACAAGCATGTGCACGCGTGTGTATGTATATTTGTATTTGAGAATTAAATCCAACTTACAAAGAGAGGGGGGTCTTGAGACTCTATTAAGATTATTGATATTAAAAAGTCATAATGTTAATCCTCAGAAGGCAAACAAAGTAAAATTAGAGACCCTAAGTTTTTTTTTTTGTTTGTTTGTTTGTTTTTTGCTATTTTATTGTCCAATAGATGTTGTAACTACCGAATATGGGAGGGGCAAGGAATACAGTAAATAAATAGCTTACTAAAATATTGTGCTGAATGTTTTATTGTCATTAATTCACTAGAGTCCAAACATGCGAAAGCTCACTAGTCACACGTTTTGGCCCAAGTTCTAACCTTTCCAATTTGAACATGGTCAGACTAAGCTAATAAATTAAAATTAAAAGCTTATCAAGCTCCTAATATGAGCAAGACATTACGTAGAACACAAGGATAAATGAAACATAGTCTCTTCTTTCAAGAGGTAAATGATCCAAAGAAAGAGATGAATATATTTACAAGTTTGTTACAATAAATGTGATGTGTTATGCACTTACTGTTTCCAAGCCACAGAGGTAGTCATGATCCAGTTAGTGGATATTTTGCTCTGACTGGAAAGATACCCAAATTATAAAATGTCTTGTATATTACCTTGAGAAAAGTTGACTTTTTTTTTATCTATAATGACCTTGTTTAAGATGACTAAGAGAAGAATTTCACCTGAAGTTGGATGTACGAAAGAAATTGAAATTAAAAATAAAAAGAAGAATTGGAAGGAGGAGTCATGGAAACCAACAGTCATCAAAGACATGGAGGAACTTAGCTAAACAAATAGCATTTTTGTGCTACAGTTTACCCGAAACTGAGTAGTCTTCTATAAGCATCAGTAACTACAAGTCTAAGGTATAAGAAATGCCTTCCAAACAGGATATGCTTTGTATTAATTTGTTCAAAATGAAATGGCCAGTAAGGATAAAGAGAGGCTCATCTGTATAATGAACTCGAGAGCTCCAAAGCTTAATGTGGCAAAGCAAGCGATTAATAGGTTATGTCAATTATATTAGTGAGTATAGGCTAGCTTGAGTGGTGATAACATTGGATCTATAATCTCTAACAAAATAAAGTTCTATTGCTTCCTTAGGCAAATTATGTTGTGAGTTGGAAGAAGAAATCTCTAAGGAAATAGTTCTGCTCAAAGTGACTCTATGATTTCAGATCATTTTAAATTTGTGAACTGACATGTCAATATCATGCTTTGGTGGAGAAAGGAGATATGAAGGATGAAGGGGTGAACACCAACTCTTTTTTATTTTTTTTTTTTTTTGAGAGGTTTTTGCTATAGGGTTCATGCACTTCCAGAAAGACAGAGAACAAGAAATTACCCCCCCCCAGGGGGGTGGCCACACCACAATCTCTTCTCCATTCTCCTCTCGAGATCTTGGGCATGCATCCACATGCACTTGGCATGAGTTTAAGCCACCAGGTCTAGAATCAAACCATGGTCAACTACATGGAAGTCCAGTGACATAACCATTATGGCAACTGCTGGTGCCCACCAAATCTTAAATATTCAATGTGAAAACTGACATATCATTCATCTATATTCTTCTGACCAAAGAAATTGCATAGCATGACCAACTGCAAGGTTGTTAACCAGGAGCACATGGTTATCTAAGAAGCAGTACATGCCACATTGAAAATTAATGCCAAATCTGGTAAAAAGGTGGAGGTACTGACATCAGTAGCTAGGATGAAAGGACAGAAACTCATTGTAGAAGGGCATGCATTGTGTGAGAAAAGTGAAGACAAATAGAAATTTGTCCCCAGATCTAGGGAATTTGAGTAATGCAGAGAAAGAGAATGAAGTCCCAGAGATCAGTCCAAAACATTAGTATAGACAGCAATGGTTAGAGTTCAGATAAAACCCTAAGGAAGTTTAAAATCAAAAATAAATTTTAAAATTTTAAAATAAATAAAAAACGATGAGAGGGACCAGTAGATGGCAATAGCGGTTACATCACTGAACTCCCACATAGTCGACCACAGTTCAAGTCCTGGACCCAGTGCCTTAAAACTCACACCAAGTGTGTCTGCATGCATGCTCACAATCCCAAGAGGAGAATGTGGGAGAAGAGATTGCAGTGTGGCCATCCCCCTGGAGGCTGATTTCTCACTTTCGATCTCTCTGTCTCTCCAGTGAGTGTACTCACCTGATAGCAAAAATCTCACTTAAAAGAAAAAAAAAAAAACTGAGAGCAGGAAGAACGATATTTGTGAAACAAAATTTAAGGAAATGAGTCTCAAATTTTCTGAAATATGGATGTTCCAAATCAAGAGGAAAGGTCTTGCCCAGAGATTTATATTATAGTAACCCATGTGATTCATATACAGTAGGTCCATGAACCCCATTTAGAAATCACTGCATCAAAACATAAGACAAGACTGAATTAGTGCAGAAACAAAAAAATAATAATATTTAATGATTTAAGTCGTATAACCGTCTATAAAACTGGTACTATGGTTTGGATAATGGTTTGTTCCTCAAAGGCAAGTATTTTGGAATTTGGTCTTAGTGGAGGGCCACCAAAACTTTCTGTATTGGAGCATGGCTGTGTTTATAAATGTAATAAGTGAAAATAATGCCTTCTGCTGTTTCAAGTTGAAACCTTTAAAGTTAATAGAATGGGAACTTCATAATCAAGTTCTAGTGTGTATACAAGGAGCAGAAATGGGGTAGATGGAGATCACATGGATAGAAATCAAAACAAAGAGAAGTTTATGGACTACTCTGCTCAAGATCTTGCCCTCGGGACCAGCAGTTAGCGTAATCGCTATGTCGCTGGACTCCCACGTAGTCGACCGTGGTTCGAGTCCCAGACCCGGTGGCTTAAACTCACGCTGGGCACGTGTGCGTGCGTGACCAAGATCCCAAGAGGAGAATAGAGGAGAAGGGATTGCGGCATGACCATCCCCCGGGGATGATTTCCTGCTTTCCGTCTCTCTATCTCTCTCTGTCTGTCTGGCAAGCGCACGCGCACTATAGCAAAAACCTCTCCAAAAAAAAAAAAAAAAAAAAAAAAAAAGATCTTGCCCTCTAGCATGTTCTAGAATCACCAGAATTGGACTAAGGCACCTGGACAATACCTGTTTTTAATGGAGGTGTAAGTTCAGTTTCTTCCCCCCTCCCACTTCCCCAGTGAGAACACACACCCTCTGGGGGGGGGAATATTTTTTTAAAGACACAAAAAAGTGAAGAATGGAAGGTCAGAATATATAAAGAAAAAAATGAGGCAGGCAGAGCCCTCATATAAGGTCTTATTTGCTGAGTTCTTAATTTCCCCCTTTTATTTATAACAGAATGTGTGCACATACCATGACACCTGCTGGCCCCACTATGCTTTCATTTTTGACAATTTGGGGCCACATACGCTTTAATCATTTATTTGTCTATAGAACAATAATTTTAAAACAATTTTTACGTAGGTTTTGGACCAATAATTCAGCCTCTCCTGTAGTGCATCACCGCTGCACCATGGAGTCAGTCATGGTATCTTTTTTGAACCTGTTTCTGAGGATTTGACTTTCCTCTTTAATAGATAGCATTCTTTTATCATCACCTCTTCCATTTCATAATATTGATGGCAAAGGGCTTCCACATTTGTTACTCATAATAATCTAGTTGTTGTGTGCTTCCAACTCTTTTTCTTTATTGGCACATATTTATGAGGTAAAGTGTAATTTTTCATTACATGAAGACAAAGTGTAATAATTAAATCAGGATGATTAGCATATCTATCACCTCAAAAATTTCATTTTTTGTGTTAAGATCATTCAATATCTTCTATCTTGAAACATACAATATATTAACTGTAGTCATGCTGCTATGCTAGAGATATAGAATATATTCCTCTTGTCTTACTGTACTTGTGTATCTGTAGACAATTATCTTGCTTTTCCCCTCTGCCCTTTCTAGCCTCTTGTTATCACTATTTTAATCTCTCTTTCTATGAAGTCTTTCCTTTGTTTTGGGGGGTTTTGTTTGTTTTGTTTTTTAGCTCTCACAAATGAGAGAAAATATGTAGTATTTGTCTTTCTATGTCTGGTTTATTTCACTTAACATAATGTCCTCTGGGCTCATTATGTTTCCTTGAGTGACAAGATTTCATTCTTTTTATGATTGACTATCCATTGTATATGTTACATTTTATTTATTCATCCACTGATGGACACTCGGGTTGATTGCATATCTTAACTATTGTGAATAGTGCATCAATAAACACAGAAGGACAGATATTTCTTCAACATACTGATTTTCTCTTCTTTGGCTATATTCCCAATAGTGGGATTACTGGATCATAAGATGGTTCTTTTTAGTTTTTTGAAGAATCCGATACTGTTTTCCATCATGACAGCACTTGTACATTCTCACCAACAATGTGTAAAAATTCTATTTTTTATACCCTTACAAGCATTTGTAATTTTTTTTCAATAATAGCCATTCTAACACAAGTAAAGTAATGCCTCATCATGGTTTTGATTTGCATTTCCCTGATTATTTGTGCTGTTCAGCATTTTCTCATATATATATATATATATATATATATATATATATATATATATATATGTTGGTCATTTGTATGTGCTGTTTTGGAAAAAAAAAGTGTTCAGATTAATTTTCTCTTAAAATCAGACTACTTGTTCATCATTGTTCAATTTTTTTTTATTTCCTTGTATATTTTGGTTATTAATTCCTGCAGCCTCTGGGGCCAAATTAATTCTACCCAAAGTACAAGTTCTTTCTAGTTTGAAACTAGTTTCTACTGGAAGGCATTTTTACTAATTTTTACAACAGAGTTTCATCTCCTCTTTCAAAGACCAAAACAAGCATGTATATTATTCAATTTATTGTGTTTAAGAACAACAACAACAACAAAAAAAAAAAACAATTTCATACTACTGAGAATTAACCTAGTGCTCAACAATTGAGGAATAGATAAATAAAATATATATACACAATAGAATACCTTTGACTCATACAAAACAACGAATTCCTGTCATTTGCTGCCACGTGGACAAATTAGGAGGAAATAAAGCTAAGTGAAATAGGCTAGGCACTGCAAGACAAATACTGTATTTCCTTACTCATTATCAGAAGCTAAATGACAGTAGAGAGTGGGTACCTGAAGCTGGAAGAGGAGGAGAGAGTGGGAAGGTTAATAAATGCAATAGTGTATCCAGATAAGTGAAATGAGATATAAAGTACTATATCACAGTAAAGATGGTTGATGACAATTTAATATATACTTTAAAATAATTAGAAGAGTAGATTTTGAATGTTCATAACACAAAGTAATGATAAATGTTGTAGACAGTGGTTATTGTTATCATCCTGATTTGATCATTCCACATTGCATACATGTTTGAGAAAACACACTGGGGGCCAGCCCATGGCATGGCGGTTAAGGCAGCTGGGTCCCACTTGTCCGACTCCTTAGGTACATGTGAGTACATGTCCAAAATCCCTAAAGGAGAAATAGAGGAGAAGGGATTGTGGTTTAGCCATTCCCTATGGTGGGAATTTTCTCACTCTCTCCAACCAATCTCTCTCAAGTGAGCACACAAACCCTCTAGTAAAATTTAAAAAATAAATATTGTGCCCCATAAATGTGTATAAACATTATATGTAAGTTAACGATTATAATTATAAAACATCTAGAATAAAATTATCCTACAGCTACACCCATATATTCTAAGAATAGATTTGTAGGAAATTTTACAGTTGTCACTGTTGGATGGAGATGGAAGTACCTTAAAAAAATTGATTTATATTTTGATGTTCAATAGATCACCATGCAATCTGGAAAGTTTCATTTTCTTTTGCCACCTGGAGGATGAGCTGGAGAAAAAATTCCACAAAGAACAGTTTGGGCTATAGGATGGCTTTTAGGTTTTGGAGGGTAGTTGGTGGTTTAGGACTGAAGATCTCTTCCTGACTGGGGCAACAGCTCAACCATCTTTTTTCCTATAACCTTCTTGAATAAGACATGTTGACTAAATTTCTTTCCTGTCCTCTAAAGACTGACCTAGCAAAAATGAAAACAGAAAAAAAAATGTATTTAAGGTAGCCTCTAAAAATAGAGACTATCTCTTCATTATCTCACCACTAAATCTACTCTTTCACTCTCTCTGTATATATATATCATACATATATATATATACCTATATGATATTATACATAAAAATATATGTATATATGAATATGGATGTATATACGAATGCATATATGTACATCTATGAACAAAGAAGTATAGTACGTTTCCTAGTGTTATATAGCTGACAAGCAATCAAATTAAAATTTGAATTATGGTCAGATAAATACTCAAGACTCATTATCTCTCCAGTGTAAAGGATTGATTCAAAATGCCTATGATTTTTATCCCAATGTCATGAGCTAGAATACAGAACTATGGCTTTATAAGACCATTAAGCCCTTTTTATTTATTTTATTTTAATTAGACTTTTTTTAGAGAGATTTTTGCTATAGTGCCTGTGTACTTGCAGGAGAGACAGAGAAAGGAAGCAAGCAATTATCCCCCAAGGAGAATGATCACACTGCAGTCCCTTCTCCTACATTCTACTCTTGGGATCTTGGGCATGCATGCACATGTGTTCAGCATGAGTTTTAAACCACTGGGTCCTGGAGACAAATCGCAGTTGACTATATAGGAGTCCAGTGACATAACCATTATACCATCTGCTGGTCCCAAGGCCATAATCCCTTTGAGAGACTGTGAAAGATGACTTGTAAAGCCCCAGAGTTTCATAGAACAAAGCAAATAACTGGTCAAGAGGTTCTGCATTTTGAATTTATAATCTACCTAAATGATTCTGAGATAGAATATCTAGAGGAGTAGGTGAGCAACATGTCACCTTAGACCATTTCTCCTGAATTAATAGGTCTTCTCTCCGCTGTGTACACATGAGATGCAAAGCAGGGAATCCATAGAAGAAAAGGAAGAGGTTAATAAATATAGAACATCTCTGGTCAAGTGCTATATAGGCTCCTTCATACCCATTTCTTATGTCATTTGAGTTTTACTTCCTGCTGAGAGCTTAAAGTCCTGCTCTTTGGTACAATTTATACTATTTTTGACTAGGTTATCAAGCTCGACTTTCTATTGTACATGGTGAGCAAGCTGAAGTAGAAGGCTATCCAACCATCAGATAAAGGCTGACTGAAAGGTTGCTTGGAGATATGAAAAACTCTGGGAATTAGACACTATGTACTTAAGTATGCTGGTGTGCTGAAGTAATAAAGAGTTTATCAGCTACTCCGAGCCAGTTAGGAAACACACAGGCAACCAGATACAACCTCAAGTCAACATATCCAGAAATGCCTTTCAGGCTAAAAATAAAGAAGAGAGCATAAAGGAAAAAAAAAAATGGATTAGAGTTGAGGTAAAACTAATTTTTCTAAACAAACATAAGATAAAAAAGAGCAAACCCACTTTTAAAGCAGTTATATACTATGTGAGTATATAAATTTATTCCAATACAGTCAGCTTAAGTTTTAAATATAAAACTTGATTCCAATCTTATAAGACCACTTTTAGAATTCCTCATAGCATATTCTCTGGCAATTTTTGGTCATTTAAAGATAGATTGAAACTTGGGAAACAATCACTTTGCCCTAATGGAAATGTTATTGACTTTGGAATTAAATAATTCTGAGTGTGAATTTATACTGAGAAGCTTACTGTTATAATAACTAAAAACCGGGGCTTCTCCCCAGGATGACTGTTCCCATCTCGAAAATAGTTGGAAAACACATAGCATGGTGACTTACCATACTCAATAAATTCTTCCCCATACTGTTCTCATGAAAAAATTTAAAAAATAAATTATATGGTTAATAAAGTTAGGAAATACACCTTGGCAACCAAATGTGAGGTGCCTTTTATGTTTGCAATTTATAACTGCCTCTGAGTTGATGCCAAAAGAACAGTCCCTAATATACTACATGGAGGGAATTAGCACATTAATTCTGGGAATGAAAAACTAAGTACTGGCCTCCAGTAGTGACTGTTTTGAAGGGCACCACTATTTTGAATGCTTAGGTGCTGGAATACTTGTTTAAAGAGGCATCTCTGTGCTTTATAGTTACTCCAAGCTCCCAGATGCAGGCTCAGTGACAGATGAATCCCACTCAGACCTGCCTCCAAGGAATCTGATCTGAGGACCTTGGCAAACAGGTACCACTTGGCTTGCAGAATACTGCCTAAGCACAAGACTCTCAATCCGCAAGCTTAGTTCTTCCCTCAGGCTAAAAGGCTTTCTCTGCTTTTATTCTCTTTCCCAGGGACTCCAACATAGATTTATCTGTTTGAGGAGACTGCATAAACCAGCCAAGAAGAACTGAAGCCACACCACCGTGATCACAGCAGAACCACCTTTATTCATGGTTTTCTGAGTGACAGAACCCCCTCCCATGTAACCTGAGCCTGTAAAGTTTCTATCTCGTGTCTAAAGTTTTCCATTCGGTCCAATATCTCCCTAGAGCTTTTATTATAATTTTTTCCTACTTCAGAAATGGAAAAACCCAAATCAGAAGAGGTTTGGGACCTTTTCTGGCTAAATTCAACTGCAAAGTGTTAATGCTGAGACAGAAACTCAAAGCCCTAGAGGCTAAACTCCTAGTTTATTCCCCTCTGTCATCTGCTTCTGCTACAAATGCTGCAGCCACCTAACCACGTAACTACCACAAGGAGTGTTCCAGACGGCTCTCCAGTATTAATAACAATCCCTAGTAATGATAATGCCATCCATCATTTTTCCTGTTTTGCTTGTGCAGTGGGCCATGTACCTTACACTTTCTATAAATTACTGCATTTAATCCTTAAAATAATGTATGAAGAAGGTATGAATGCTTTCTCCATTTTAGAAACAAAAACTGAATGAGGAGGTTAAAAACAAGGTCACAAAGTTACAGAGCTAAAACAAAACCCTGGTTTATTTGATTCCAAAGCTCAGGAATGTAAATCTTCCTATAACCAAGAGACACTCCACCCTTCCTCATGACCCACAAGCCTGGTAATTTTTCAGCACACGAGAAAAGATCCCCACCCCCTCTCCAGAGCCTCTTGTTTGGGATTCTAATTTTCTATCATCTGAAACTGAGAGGAAAATTAAGAAGCAAGAATAACAGCTTCACAGACCTGAAGTTTTCAGAGCTTCCCCACAAAGGCTAATCTTTTTCTTTACTCTCTCCATTGTGTAGCAAATATTTTTTCTCCTTTTATTTCACCCTGTTGCTATATACCTGTCTGAGGGATCCATAGCTTAATAAAATAGTCAGAAAACAATGTAAAAAACAAAGTCAGGCTAAAATAAAGTTGTAGGAACAAAATATTGCTGGATTTGAGAGATTCCTTGAGCTGTTTTTTCTTCTTGGTACCTTTAGCAGATATTCCTTTCTATGAACTTTTGGCCCCCGATGACCAGATTAAATAATTATTTCCTTTCAGTGTATCACCAGTGGGTCCAGAGTTTTTCAGGGCTCTGACACTTCAATGAATTTAAGATCATGGCTTACCCCTCCTCTCTTTACTAAGTGTCAGCACTCACCCTAAGTCTTAGGATGGGCTCCATATTTTCTGTGTGGTATACATATTTAGAGCTTGGACATTTACTCAGATAGGATGGACTTGAGAAAAGCCAGTCCAGGGGGCAGGTGACAGAGGAGTATGGTAGAGAGCTCGGAGGTTCTGGGTTCTAATCTTTTCCCTGAAAATCTCATTTCTGTCATTCAGAAAACATCTAAGGAGTGCTTGCCTTTGGCCAGTCACTACGCAGCTGGCTACGGCAATGGCTCTTTCTTACTTTCTCCAGATCCTGAAATGGTCAGGCTGGAAAATCTCTTGGGTTCCTTCCAGTTCTCCAGGTGACAGCTGGACACTTCATGAGCACGGTCAAACTTGGTGTGGAGAAGTTGGTTCAGATGGTTGTCTTCATTTGGTGGCATAGGAAACGGAAGGAACAGGTCTGACAAGAAAACATCCCCAGCATGAATACAATGCATGTCAGTCGAATAAAGACATTACCATGTACACTATCATCAGCAAATAACTTTTAATTTTTCTGTCAGTTAAATATATTTCCCCCCTGTTCTCCTCCTTCCCTCTCCCTATTACCCACCCCACATCTTGCCCCATCCTTACTCTCTCCAGTATCTAACATTGCCCTCCCTGCTACGATGCCTTCCAATCTGTCAGTTTCTGTTCTAGAGCCCAGACACTCAGCATATATTGAGTGGGGACAAGTCATGTTGTACACTGTAAAAATGTATAGTGATTACATGTAAATTAATAATAATAATAATCATAAATAGATAAAAGCCTTTAAAAAGAATAAAGAACTCAGTTCTGAGTGAGATCATGTACAACTACCAGTCAAGGAGTTGGAAAATCTTGAATGAGGCAATGGAGTAAGATGGAATAGAAGTGAATAAAGAGATACTGCACAACAGAAAAAGAAAAGAATACTATAAGACAGCTGAATGTCTGCCTCACATTCCCACACAACCCCTCCTTTCTCCTACTTCATTTTCTCAGGGACCTCTACCACAGGGTCCTCTACCACGAGGTCCTCTACCACAGACACACTGGGTTTATTCTGGGAATGAAAGTAGAGTAAAACCATCACTGTGTCACACCTGACAATGCAAGTGAAGAGGTCACTTCCTTTACTTACCTGGAGACTCCAGAGCAGTGTGTGCAAAGGTGATTTGGGCATTGAATTATATTTGGAATGGTTTGCAATGCTCTTTCTCTCCTTGTGCTTTTCTGTCATTACCTTAGCTCAGGCTCTTACCAGTTCATCCCTTACTAGCACAACAGTAAAGAAACAGCTAGTTTTCTAATCTCAGTTCCTTTGTCCTCACTCTTTCTAAGGGAATGTATTTCCACTTCTGTCTTCTAATTCCAGACACAAAACTCAAGTCCCCGTAGTGGGTCCCTGTTTCTTCCTATGCCTGGCACATCCTTTCCCCTGCAGCTCTCCACTAAAACCTGTGCCCTGTACACCTTCTATTCAACAGTCACGATTCATTCTCACCTCCCCTCCACTTCCTGCTAAGTATCATCCTTCTTACTCCTCACATCCCAGCTGATGCTTTTGTTTCATGATAAAAATTACTCAGACTATTTCAAAACATATCCATTTTACTTTTCTCTATACCCCAATAGAAAATATTAATTTACTACATCAGGTGTAAGGCAGTATTTCAGGAGTCAGTAACTGATTTAGAGTAGGGACCAGACGTTTAACTCTCTGCCACTCAAAACATGTTCTGTAATCCAACAGCACAGACATCACCTGGGAGTTTGTTAGAAATGCAGAATGTCAGGCTCCACCTCAGCCTACTGAATCAGAAGCTGCAATTTAACAAGTTCTCTGGTGTTTCATATGCTCATTAAAGTACGAAAAACACTGATGAAAAGAACCACATAGATAACATGAGAAGTACTAAACGTCTCTTCTGCTAAGGAAATGGAAGAAGAAAAGGCAAGACCAAAAGGCTAACTGAGTCAGGCAGTGGACTGAGTACTTTCCTATAACTCTGCACATCCACCTCTTAAAACAACCTGACAAGACAATACAGTAAATGCTGTTATTTTTATTTTATGAGAAAAGATTAAGAGTGAGAGAAGTTAAGAGTCTTAGCCCAGAATTCATAAAAAGCAGAACCACAGACTAAGGAAACACTTTTTTAAGAGATTTTTGCTATAGGGTATGTGTACTCATTGGGGAGACAGAGAGATGGAAAGGAAGAAATCACCCTAAAGGAGAGATGGCTCACCACAATTCCTTCTCTTCCATTCTCCTCTCAGGATTTTGGGCGTGTACACACATGCCCAAGCTGTTGGATCAGGGACTCAAACTATGGTTGACCATGTGGAAGTCCAGTTCCTTAACCACTATGCCACCTGCCCCCCCCCCCCCGAGAAAGCACATTTTTAAAACATATCCAACAAACAACTTGTATTCAAAACACAGAAAGTATATCAAAACTCAGCAAACAACCTGATTTAAAAAATGGGTAAAGGTTCTAAAGGACACCTCAACAAAGAAAACATACAGATGGCAAATAAGCCTATGAGAAGATGCTCGTATCATATCTCATTAGAGAATTGCAAATTAAAACAAAAGTGAGTTACCATTACATGCCTCTTAAATGGTTAAAACCTAAAGCAACAGCCTCTAGTGCTGGGAGGATGTGGAGCAATAGGAACTCTCAGTCTTTGCTGGTAAGAATGTAAAATGGTACAGCCATGTGGGAAGACACAGTCCCATACAAAACGAAGCATAATTATCCAGCAATCATCTCCCTATATATTTACCCAAATGAGTCGAAAACTTCCATCTACACAAAACCTAATGCCATATAGTTGTTTATAATGTCCTTATTCGTAATGACCACAATTTAGAAGTAACTAAGATGTTCTTTGGTAGATGAGTAAATCAACTGTGTTACATTTAGACAATGCAACTGCGTTACATTTAGACAATGGAGTATTATAAAGTGATAAACATATATAAACTATCAAGTCATGAAAAAACAGAAAAGAAAATTGCCTATTGCTATGTGAATAAAAAAAGCCAATTTGAAAGGGCTACACATTGATCCCAGATATATGATAATCTGGAAAAGATGAAGCTACAGAGACAGTAAAAAGATTAGTGGTTTTCAGGGGTTCAGAGGCAGTTAGGGCAGGATGAATTGATGAATCACAGAGTGTACTTAGGGTAGCAAAACTTCTAAATGGCACGGTAATGGTCAATAGATGGCATTAAACATTTCTGGGACATTTCTTAAACAGAACGCAAATGCACAACACAAAGAGTGGACTTTAATGTAACTATGGACTCTAGTTAATAATTATGCATCAATATTGGTTGATCAGTTCTAACAAATGGACCACACTAATGCAGAAATGTTAAAAACAGAAGAAACTGCATAGAGGCAGAAGAGGAGTATATGCAGACCCTCCATACTTTCTCTAAGTTTTTTCTCTAAACCTAAAAATGCTCTTTAAGAGAAAAAATCTATTAAAAATAGTGAGAGACAAGGCAAGCTGGAGGTGTGGTGGTTAAAGTGGCTGGATCCCACGTGGCTGAATGCTCAATTTGAATCCCAGACCTGGCAGTTTGAAAAACATGTGTGTGTGTGCCCAAAATGGGCAGGGACAATGGGGTAAAGGGATTGTGGTGTGGTCATCCACTGGTGGGGTGCTTTCTAGATTTCTCTTTTTTTCCTCTTTTCTCCAGTGAGCATATGCACCTTGTAGCAAGTTTAAAAAATAAAAAAAATAAAAAAAAATAAAAGGCAAATATAGGATTTGAGACCTAGTCTATCTTGATGTAAAAGACTGCTTTAGGAAGATACCCAAAGGACACTCAAGTTTAAGGAAAATGAAAGTAAAGGTTTCTCAGGTAAACGATGGTGAGAATTATGAATGGTTCTTACTCTTAAAGTTTTTCCCTTTTGTAAAAAAAACTCCTTCTGCAGTAATAGGGATGTAAATAGTGATTGAACATCCATGAAATAAATCCCAAAGAGCAATAAAAAACAAAACAAAAGCAAAAACAGTTCCACATAAAACCTTCCAGAAAATAGAAGAGGGAACACTTCCCAACGCATTTTATGAAAACAACATTCTTCTGATTCCAAAATCAAAGCTATTACAAGACAAGAAAATCCAAAAGAGAAATCGTGTGGTTCAAGTGAGTGCAGCCTTTTCTATTTCTCCTTACGAATTCTCAGATGCTGCTCAGAAAGACTCTGGGACCATGTGTAAATTTTCAACAAAATGAATCCGATTACCAACAAAGAAGCCAGGAGAAACAGCAATAGTGGCAGCACCAATAAAACCAGCCTGTCCTCTATTTATGAGAGCAGTAGAATATGTGAATAACATAAACCTCTCCTACCTCCAGACCGAAGGTCAACATCACTGAAACAGAGCCTCCTGATAGCCTGCTGTAAAGGACACTCCGTAACACTCGCTCTACATAAAGACATTGTGTTTGTGAAAGAATAAAAACACATCTGTGGTTGAGCTCTGTGAGCCTGATCAATCACGCCAGCACCTGTTTAATCTTGGAGTTAGTGGCCTTATTCCAAGGATTGTATTATCATTCCAATTGTTTATAAAATGAGAGCAGAAGTTAATGGCAATTACACTTTTCCATAAATTTGAAAATGTCAAGGACATTTTACAATATATAAAATATAGAATATTGTGATACCGTGAAACATTAGTTATTTGATCACAGGAAATAGAATTTTTAACAACTTATCTCTTCCTTTAATCTCTCAAAAGAATTATAAAAAATGGAAACAAAAAAATATAAAAAACCGGAACAAGAAAAGTGTGCCCGCTTTCTCTACTCCTTTTCAACATAGTACTAGAAGTCCTATCCAACACAATCACACAAGAGAGTAAAATAAAAGGCATTCAAATAGGAAAGGAAGAAGTAAAATTGTCTGTATTTGCAGACAACATGATTATATACATAAAAAAAGAAATCCTCCTAGAAGTGATAAGTGAATTCAGTAAAGAGGCAAGATTAAAAAAATCAATATTCAAAAATCTATAAAATTTTTACAACAATAATTACTGATACAGAACTGAAAAAAATACCATTTACAATAATCACACACACACGCACACACACACACACACACAAATACTTAGGAATAAATCTAACTAAAGAGGTGAAATAGTTCTACAAGGAAAACTATGGAAAACTGAAAAATCAAATTGAGTATGATACAAAAATTCAAAGACATCGTTTGTTCTCAGATTGGAAGAATCAATATAATTAAAATCTAAATCCTACCCAAAGTAATTTACACATTCAATGCAATTTCTATCAAATTACCAGTAGCATTTTTCACAGAAATAAAAATCACAAAATCTGTCTGGAGTCACAAAAGACCTCATACTATCAATCAAGGCAATACTGTGCAAAAGGAATAAAGTAGGTGGCATCTCACTCGCCAACCTCAAAATATATTACAAAGCTATGATAATTTAAACAGCATGGTGCCATCATAAAAATAGACACAGAAACCAATGGGATAGAATAGAGAATCCATAAATAAACCACAAAATATAAAGCCAACCATCTTTTGAAAAAGACACTAGACAATCCAGTGGAGAAAAGAAAATATTTTCAGCACATGGTACTGGGAAAACTGGATATCAACCTGCATAAAAATGAAACTGGACTATTATGTCTCACAATTAACAAAAATCAACTAAAAATGGATCAAAGTTGTAAATGTAAAGCCTCAAGTTATAATACTCCTCATGGAAAACACAGGAGAAAAACTTGGAGACACTAGAGTGGGCAAAGATTTCTTAAATAAGACCTAACGAATAGGCAAAATTCCAAAAAAAAAAATGTAAGTGGGAGGGATTACATCAAGCTGAAAAGCCTGTACACAGCAAAGAAAACAGAGTGAAGAGATAACTCACAGAATGGGAGAAAATATGTGCAAAATCTACTGCACATAAGAGATTGATGGAGTATATAGGGAATTCAAACAGAAAAAAATAATTTAATTAAAAATCAGCAAATGAGCACATAGACAACTCTCAAGGAAGATATATGAATGGCCTATAAGCATATAAAAGAAAGATCGATGTTTCTTACAATAGGAAAATGCAAATCAAAACCACAATGAGGTATCACCTAACCTCAGTCAGAATGGTTATGATCAAAAAAACAAAGAACAGTGTGTTGAAAGTGGTTGGTGGGAATATAAATTACAATTATACCGCCACTATGGAAACAATATTCCTCAAAAATTTATAGTTAGAACTACCAGAGGACCCAGAGTAAGCCCACTCTTTGGTATTTATCCAAAGGACAAGAAAACACTCAGTACATCCATGTTTACTGTAGCATTTTTCACAATTGCTAAGACATTGTGAAGCAAACTAAGTGCTCCCACACTGATGACTGGGTCAAAAAAAAATGTGGCACATATACACTATGGAATACTGCTTAGTCATAAAGAACAGCAAGACTCTGTCATCTGATACAAAGTGAATGAATATAAGAGAGTTAATGCTAAGGGAAATAAGCAAGACTATGAAAAAAAATATATTGCAGGGCCAACAGATGGGGGTTGCAGTTACATCACTGGACTCTCATATGGCCAACTGTGGTTCAAGTCCCAGACCTAGTGGCATGAAACTCACATCCGGTGCATGTGCGTGCATTCCCAAGATCCCAGGAGGAAAATGGAGGCGAAGGGATTGTGGCAGGGCCGTCCCTCCTTCATAGTGTTTTCTCACTTCCTCTCTCACTGTCTCTATCTCTCTCTCTCCTGGAGCACTCATGCCCTAAGGCACAAAAACCTCTACAAAAAGAGAAAAAGGTGAAAGAAAGAAAAATATTGTATATTCTTGCTCAATATATACTGAATGTCTGCACATTATAGAAACTGAAACATTTGAAGACATAATAGTAGAGAGGGCAAGTATAGAGAGGAGAGTCTGTACTGAAGGAGTGTGGATAGTAGAGAGTGGGTGGGAGAGGTTCAGGAAAAAAGTATTTAGAAACAAGAATGTGAGATTCTTTGGAAAAATTATGTATATGGTAATATCTTGCATTTGATTATCATGCACTGCATGCTTTGAAAAACTATATTGTATTCCATAAAGATGTATAACAAACATAAATAAGAAATTATAAAATAAAATTGGGAAAGAGACTGGGTAAAAAATGGGAAGCTTTCATATTTAACCCAACTACATTAAAAGACAAAGTTACTGCTAGGTTATAACCTAGTTTAATGATTAAATGTTAGCCTATACAGGTTCCAGGCTTAAAGCTGTCCCAAACCTTTGACTTATATTCAGATTTTTGCCAATCTCTCTCACTTCAGTCTTTTTGACCCTTGTGACTTTATTTTTTTTTTTCTTTTAGCACATTGAGTATCAACCCAATGCCAATGTGTTTAACCCTGCCCATCTGCCATCTCTATATAATGCTTTTCTCACCTACCTTCACCCAGGTCAGTAACATCAGTTCCCCCTTATCCGAGGGGGAACCAGACCTATCTGTAGGAACCAGACCTATCCCCTAGCTGAAATAGGTTAGAGACAACATTGTTCTGTATTTGCTGACACTGAAGACCACTCTCAATGGCCCTCTTCCCCAAGACCCACCACGAGCCATTCTAGGCTGGCAGTGAGTATTCATTCACATGTTTTCCCCTGGTTCAGTTTCAGTGGCACAGGAGTTAGGGTGCCACTAAACAGAACTAGAGTCATATTGGAAGGCCTGGAGTTCAGATCCCAGGTCAACCTAAACATATCAGATCTCATGCCTGAGATGCTGAGTGACTGGAAAGCTGAGGGGTGAGGTAGAATTAAGGTGTTCCAAGACACTGTCTGTGATTTCTTTAATCTCTCTCACATAAAACAAATATTAGGTTGTCAGAAAAGTCATGATGCATTTTTGCATTAAAAAAATAAAAAGGAAAATACGTCACAACTTTAAATAGACTTTAAAGTTTAAAAAAATTTTCTTCTGAAGCCTGGTGTTTTCTTAAATTTTTATTTATTTCCAACCCTGCTGTGGTAAATATGGTGTATCTCCTTAGCCATGTGAATGGAAGATAAGTGTCTGAGATTTTTCAGTGACTCTACTCCTTTTAGCACCTCCTAGTACAATATAAAGAACCTATAGTCAGCACAGTGAGGCCCAGACCCAGGCCCAGGGTAGGCCACTTACACGGGATGCCATGTGCATGCATCTGTGTCCCTGTGCACAGCAGCAGGGAGTGGTTCCAGACTTGATCCAGTGTTGCTCCCAATAGCAATAGCACAATAGTGCCCTCTAGTGACAACTGTGTTCCAGAGATTGTGATGTGAACTCAGAGCCCCGAAAACCCTTTCTCCACTGAAAATGAAAGGGTGTAAATTATCTAAATAATCTGGTGCCTGAGTCCTGCAGACCTGATCAGGGACATGTGCTGCTTTCAGGAGCCAAAACTGATATCCTTTAGAGTTCAGTAGATTTTTCCTTCCTCTGCTAAAGCCCCTGGTGACTCAAAAAAAAAAAAAAAAAAAAAAAAAAGCTCTATTAAGATAAAATTTTTATAACAGAATAATTCACCCATTTTACATGAACAAGTCAGTGTTTTTCCGTCTATTTACAATTATGAAACCATCACCATAATCTCATTTGAGAATAATTTTATTGTGCCAAAAAATGAAAGCTTGTGCTCATTTGCAGTCCCTCTCCACTGTTACTTTCAGTTCCCACAATCACTAATCTACTTTCTCTCAAGATTTGCCTGATCCATGGGACCAGCAGTTAGCATAATGGCTATGTCACTGGACTCTCACGTAGTCGACTGTGGTTCGCGTCCTGGACCGGGTGGCTTAAAACTCACACTGGGCGCGTGTGTATGCGTGCCCAAGATCCCAAGAGGAGAACGGAGGAGAAGGGATTGCGGCGTGGCCATCCACCCTGGGGTGATTTCTCGCTTTCTGTCTCTATGTCTTTCTCTGTCTGTCTGTGAGCGCACGCGCCCTATAGCAAAAACCTCTCAAAAAAAAAGAAAAGAAAAGATTTGCCTGATCCACACTTCCCATACAAATGGAATTATACAAGGTGTAGACTTCTGTATTTAGCTTCACTTAGCATGATGTGTTTGAGGTTCACACATGTTGCAGTAAGTATCAATACTTTCTTCCTTTTGATGTGTATACTACATTTTGTTTATCCATTTATCCCCTGGTGCTCCTTTGGAGTAAAATTATTGGGCTGGCCTATTGTCTAGTGGTTAAGGTAGCTGAATCCTGCATGGTTGATTGTGGCTTGAATCTTGGCCCTGGCAACTTGAAAAACCTGCTAGGCATGTGTGCATGCATGTCCAAGATCCTAACAGGATGGAGAAATGGAGGAGACAACGTTGCAACCAAACTGTACCCTACTGGGGGGCACTTTCACCCCCTAACCTTTCTTACTCTAGCAAGCACATGTGACCCTTGACAATTTCAAAAAAGAAAGAAATAAGTAGAAAACAATGGCATGAAAAAATTTATCAGCTGAGGATTCAATGCAGTCAACACCCATTACTTTTATTATAAGTTGATTCTGATAAATTCCCAAACTAGACTTCCAGAGAATTTCAAGTATTACTGCTGTCCTTTTGAGGGAAGGTGTTAAGGGTGTTAGAGTTTTCTAGATACATGTTTGCCAGAGTCCATGATGCCATTTGGACTTGACAGTATCCCTGTTACCTTTCAGTACTTGACAGACACTTTTGCATGGCCTGTGAGGTTCGGGAGTGTGAGCTATACTTTAAAAAAACGTCACATGGATCTCTCAACCTAGTATTTCATGTGCCCCTCACATGAATGTGTCTTAGTTGTCTTCTGGGCCTCATTCCCAGGCCCACAGTAATAGCTGGATACTTGAGATCTCTGATGGGGAGTCCCCAGACCATCTCTGTCCATCTAACAGACCCCCATCTGGACAAGATGTCAACACTTGTAGAAGCACTCACCTAGCCAATCTACAATTTCCACTTTTTCTAACATACCAGAATTTCTACCATCCATTTTACATTTAAATCCCCCAAACATCAAAATCTAACATACTATTCTTCAAGAAATGAATTTTATTTAATTCCTGGAAGTGCCCATAGCACTAGGGTGGCTAAGAACTCCTAGCCTTCTACTGGCATAGGATGAAGCCCTATTTTACCCTATTTTATATGTGTAAGGGAGATCTTTTGCTCAGCCTTATTTTATCTCAAAGCAAGATCCCAGTTTCCATGAGACAGACTATCTACCCTAGTTGTTATTCCTGTAGCATCCTAACAATATTGACCACCTAGCCAATGACAATGAAATTGTTTGACCATGGTGGGGAAAAAAAAATTGTGATGTATTCAAAAGACACAATAGAAATTATTCTTAGTTGTAATTCCACCCATTATATTTATTCTAAAGATGTAAAGCTTATACTGCTAAAAGATGACTACACTTCGTAGGAAAATATTTACAGAAATTCTAGGAACTGGATAATGGTTCTTTCCTACTCTTGACACAAGCTTCAGTTTGAATCTAAAAACCAAAATATCAAACATCTGTAGTGATTTTTTTTAATGTTTACGTTATCTAGAAAATAAGCTAAGATACAGGGCTTTAAGATACAGTGTGTGAGTGGTTTGTGTTTCAACTATCTGTAAGGACTGACTTAGAACTGAACAGTATTCTTACAAAACAAGGCAGCACTAGCATTCATCAGAGAACCAGCTAAAGCTTTGTTAGAAATGTGAAACGTGATGTCTACGACTAAGTTCAGTTGCCTTAACTGAAAAGTGAGAAGGAAAAATATCTGTCTCTGTCATTTTTGCTAGAACTGATAAGAAGAAAGATTGATAGGTACAGTTTTAAGATGGTAAGCAACAAGGATTTTAGACACCAGGCTCTACTCTCAAGTCAAGACTGGGATAAACAATGTTGCCTAGACCCTCACCGTATCTCAATGAACGGCTTGTGCACTATTAGGGAAAACTGTAGGGCAGACCAGGTGGTGCAAATTTTTGTTAAGAGGGCAAAAGCTATGACTAAAAGTCTAATAGCAACCAAAAGCGAGTCCCAGGGGGCGAATCCTCTTCCTGCAATGTTGCTGAACAATAGCAGCAGCACTTGGGATGCTTGAGAGCTGATGAATGGGCAAGGTTGCCACAGTGCTGTATAAATTTGCAAAGCCATTTCTGACATCAGAAAAATTGAGACATGTGATAAGCAAGCTTAAAAATGGCAAAGGCTCTAAAATAGACTCTAAAATACCGGGAAGCAGAGCAGTTGCTATCACAATATACTACTTAAAGAACAGTGAGCCTGCTGTCATCATTCAGTTTTGCAAGATTCTACCAAGATCTGAACCCTCCTTCACTATTTCTTAAGTAAACACTTCTTTTCTCCCTCCTGTCACTTCCATCTCCAAAATCAAAAGAAACAGGACTGTGATGGAGACGATCAGTCAGCATTTATGAGTTATTTCAGATTCAGTTTCCCAGTCTGATTTAATTAAATAATGAATAAGGATAAATTTATAATGGCATTATGCAATAACAAACTTTGAGGGTGACTTTATCTTATTTAATTCTCACTTTTAAAAATTACGGGCCAGCCCTCCAGCCTAGTGGAAAGAGAACCAGATCCCACATGGTTGACTACTGTTTAAATTTTGGCTATCACAGCTTGAAAAGCATATTGGACTTGTACATACACATGTCCCAAATCCTCATAAGATGAAGAAGCAGAGGAGAAGAGATTTTGTTATGACCACAACCCATTGTAGGGTGCTTTCCCTCTCTGGCAAGCACCTGTGCCCTCTGATAATTAAAAAAATAAAATAAAAGACTATGTATTTAGGTATTATTAGTAGTAATATTTTAAAAAGGTAGAAATGAAGCTTCAAAATGACTAAGTAACTTGCCCATGGTTATTCAGTTGGTAAATTATAGAATTATAATTTGAGGCAAAGCATTTTACTCCCTAGCTGCCATAGTTGCTGGCATCCCATAATTTGAAGTGAATTTTCCTGACAGCACATCTGATATGTTACCTCAAAGTAAGTTTTCATTAATTGCTTCTGTTTCCCTTCTTGCCTCTCTCTGGTGAATCAAATATTCCCTCTCACGTAAATCCCTGTTGAAGTTCATATCACACTATAGCTCCCTTGAAGAAATGTAAACCATGGGACCAGCAGTTAGTGTAATGGCTATGTCACTGGACTCCCATGTAGGCGACTATGGTTCGACTCCTGGACCCGGTGGCTTAAACTCACGCCAGGCATGTGTGTGTGAGTGCCCAAGATCCCCAGAGGAGAATGGAGGAGAAGGGATTGCGGCATGGCCATCCCCCCTGGGAGGTAATTTCTCGCTTTCTGTCTCTCTGTCTCTCTCTGTCTGTCTGGCGAGCGCACACACCCTATAGCAAAAACCTCTCCAAAAAAAAAAAAAAAAAAGAAAGAAATGTAAACCAATGTTTGCAAAACAAACCACAATGTACATTTATGGGAAGAAATTGCCAAATATGATAAAGGAGTAGTATTGTTATTTTTAGGAAAATTCTGAGACCAAAGAATAATATTCTTTCAAAACCCATGCTTTATAGTATTAGATGAGATATTAGAAAAATTTCCCAGAAAGATATCTCCCTAAGTGGTAAAATACCTGAATCAAGAGCTAGATGAAAGGAAGAGAAAAATCTTAGTAATGTGAAAGACTTGTGTCCACTAGGTACTTCACAGTTTATCATTTCTCCAATCTTTACTATGTCCCTTACATTGATATAAATTAAATATGTTTAAAACTAAAATTCTATGTCTCGATTGACTTACATTTTAATTTCAGAGATGAGTATCTAAAGCAAAAGTGGCCCTAAGACATAAACTGTTTGGAAGATTCAGCAAATGCCACATTTAAAGGAAAACGGTATGCAAGTCTTGATGAGATATTGATATGCTTAGTGTGTACCTCCAGCAGGACAGGCCTAGGCTTAAAGGAGTTGAGCTGCAATGGAAGGCTGACAGGTAACCCAGGCTAGTCCTCCTGTGGGCATGGGTGGAAACACTGATCTCCCAGGTGTTCGGTTTGAATAGTTTCCTTGTAGTAATTTAGCTCTAAAAAACCTAGCTTATACCAATCAAACGCACATGAGATTGGGTATTAGAAAGCCACTTTAGTAAGTTACAAGGGGATATCTTCACTGCCTGGATTCCAGCTATCTAACCCAGTCAATCAGTACATGCCTTCCCAGTGGGGAAAACTGCTTGAGAGACCATGTGCACTCCAGGCATTTGCTAGAAAATGCAATCGTACATTGATGGCAAACGAGTGTCTGCTAAGGATTATTTAAGACAAATGATATTGAAGAGACAGAATCTAATGGACTATGTAAACAATCTATTCTGGATTTTCCAAGTTGCCAAATCATCAGAAAGCAAAGTGCTTGAACTATCTTAGCTCAATATCGCCCATCATGGAAAACATGGTCTGCTGTCTCCCAGATTCCTGTGTTCACATTTGATGAATCAATGTTGTGACCACAAAGTCCTTTGGTCTAGCTATAGGAGGAAGTACAAAAGAGGAGATAAAATTTTGTCTCTGCATTTAAAAATTGCAAATGAATTATAATTTTATTTAGTCCAAATGTACAGTCGATGTCTTTAAGCTCCTCTTAAGTGTTAGGTATTCTGTGATATGCTGAAATTGTAAAACTGAATTAAGACACAATCCCCATCCTGGGGGAGTTTACAGGATGTTTAAATATGAGGAAGTCACATACTTAAACAGTTATTGTAACTAACACTGGGGCCAGGTATAAAGAGTAGAGCTATAATTCAGCTGGGATGGAAAAAAGGAAATGATTCCAGGTTTTACAGAGGAATTCAAAAACTAAACCAGCATGCTGTATTTTCCAGGAAAAAGAAAGCATTACATGTTTACTGAACTGAACTCTTCTGGTTGAAAACAGAGTAAATACTCAGTACAAAATAGTGTGGGTAAAGTGCTTGTTAGCTTATAAAGCTAGACTATCCATGGGGGCATGTAATGTTTACTAGTCACTGAAAGTACAGCTGAAATCAGGGACTCATGCTGCAATGTTATTTCTGTCTTTTTTTCTTTACCCCATCTGCATTGCCTTTATTTTCAGGGAGGATGTCTCTACATGATGGGAAAAAGAGCAACCCTTAATTTTAGGCAGCCTACGACCTTATGGGAAATTAAGGAGTATCTTTCTTGCCAAAATCCTACAGAAGTACAGGAAGGGACTCTAAGACCTGGGTTTGTACAACACACCTATACTTAAAATAACTGCAATATTCATTGGGTTGAGATGCTCTTAACTGGTTGGTGGGCTGATGGAGACCAAAAAGGTTATTAAGATGCTAGAACTAGGTGTTTCCTGTAGAAGAAAACTAGAAAGACAAGCAACATGTGGCCACTCTGTTGCAAAAAACCTGACTACATGTTATATTCTGGAACTTGTAGATGTAGCTACAATTCAAAAACTAGTGAAAGAGGGATCAGCAGTTAGTGTAATGGCTATGTCACTGGACTCCCATGTAGTCCACCACGGTTCAAGTCCCAGACCCAGTGGCTTAAAACTCATGCCAGGTGTGTGTGCATGTGTGCCCAAGATCCCGAGAGGGGAATGGAGGAGAAGGGATTGCGGCATAGCCATTACCCCTTGGGGAGTGATATTTCTTGCTTTCTGTCTCTTTGTCTCTCTATCTGTCTGGTGAGTGCACATGCCCTATAGCAAAAACCTCTCAAAAAAAAAAAAAAAAAAAAAAAAGAAATTAGTGAAAGAATGGTCAATAAAGCAGATGGTTTTAATGAAGCTTTCTGGAAAGTAATGCATCTGACAAAGTCATCTGTAAATAGTTTACTGAAAAGATTTGTGTTCATTTTAGGCATCAGCAAGAAGCAGTTACTACATATAATTTAAAATGTGACTAGAACTTCGTGAATAAGTTGCATGCACATCACTGTATAGAATCCCCATACATTCCTGTAAATTAGGTATTGTTACTTCATATAAATTTGGAGACAAGAAACTCAAAGTTTGAGTGGCATGGAAAAGCAACAGCATAGAAATATCAGGATTCAGGCCCTGATTCAGACCCATACTCTTAATCTCTAGACGTAAATGAGGGGTCTTCAAAAATGTTTGGGGAAAATGAAAAGTATGGGTAAAAAAAGGTATGCCTAGAATTCAAAAATGTTTTCCTACCTAAATGAACTGGTACTTTAATAATATTTTTTCACAAACCTTTTCAAGTTCCCTAGTATATGTGTAGTAGTTCAGGTGAATCTGCTATGAGCAAGAAGGGTGGATTTAAAATGTCAGATACAAAAACAGAGGGTAGACTTTACGAGTAAGAACAAAAGAGAGTTAAAGACTCTTCAACAGGGCAGCTGGTGGCATGGTGGTTAAAGTGGCCACATGGCTGTGTAGTTTAAGTCTGGGCCCAGTGACTTGAAAAATATGGCAGACGTGTGTGTGTGTGTGTGTGTGTGTGTCTGTCCAAAAGCCTGAAAGGAGGGTACAATGGAGGAGAAGGGATTGCAAAATGATCATCCCCTTAGGAGGTACTTTCTCTCTCTCTCTCATAAGTGCACATGCCCTCTAGCAAAATGAAAGGAGAAACGAAAAAATTCAACAATGACCCAGGGGTCTGCTCTGTGATTATTTTGGTGACTTGGCAGGATTAATTTTGATGACTTCGCAAAATTATATTTTAGAGGGAGAGTGTGATTTATCAATTACTACAACATGATTTAAAAAAAAAATCCTCGGGACCAGCAACTGGTGTAATGGCTATGTCGCTGGACTCCCACGTAGTCGACCGCGGTTCGCGTCTTGGACCCAGTGGCTTAAAACTCACGCCGGGCGCGTGTGCGTGCGTGCCCAAGATCCCGAGAGGAGAATGGAGGAGAAGGGATTGCGGTATGGCCATCCCCCCGGGGGGTGATTTCTTGCTTTCTGTCTTTCTGTCTCTCTCTGTCTGTCTGGCGAGTGCACGCGCCCTATAGCAAAATCCTCTCCAAAAAAAAAGAAAAAAAAATCCTCAAGGGTAGCCAAACTTCCTGTTTCTTTTACTTTAAAAAGGCCAGTAGCTCCTGGTACTACCTACGCATGTGGCTTTTGAATTTGTTTTTTGTTTTGTAGTTTGCCAAAGGGCATGTGTGCTCACCACAGAGAGAGAGAGAGAGAGCGAGGGTGAAAGTGAGAAAGCAAGCCCCATGGGGGTGGTGGTCACATCACCATCCCTTCTCCATCTCTCCCTCCTGTCAGGATTTTGGGCACACATGCTCATGTATTTGGCATGTTTTTTAAGCCTCCAGGTTGGACTCAAACCATGCATTTGGCCATGTGTGATCCAGCCACCTTAATCACCACACCATAGGTTGGCCCTGGCATTTGAGTTTTAACAAGCCCCACAAGTGATAGGGGTGCGTGGGTACACATGGGGCCTTCAGATCAACAATCTCCCAATTTCAATGTGTCCCCCCTTCCCTAAGTCACATTGACTTTTATCTCTGGGGACAAAGAGTTGAAGTGCTTAATAAAAATGCCAGGTATTTTACACTACCTTATGCTTAAGACAGAGGATAGCTACCTTCTTATTCACTAGAATGGATAGTCTCTTGATTCAAAATGAGCCAAGCTAATACCCGTTATCAAGTGTTTGCTCTAATTTGAAAGTGTATTTAATAAGGTATATTTATCCTGGCCAATCTGAAAAAAATTCAGAATTAGAGCTGATTTATATGTTAAAGCTCTACATTTCCTCTGACTTAAAAAGCTGTGATTACCTCAATGTCTTTCTCAAGTTTTTTTTTTTTTTTTTTTTTTTTTAACTACCCTCCATTAAAGATGTCTTTTCTCTGTTTATCTTTCTTTTAATAAACCAGGACTATTTCATTTTAAATATTTTATAGTTACATTTAGAACTAACATTTATTTCCTTGTTCTGAGCACTTTCTCAAATAATCCTTCTTTGTCAGAGCATTTTAAATGCATTTTAAACTTTACAGAACCTAGCAGAAATGTCAGTGAAAAACAAACCGTCAGGAATTGATACGCTAGACAAGAGTTTATCAGAATCCTCTCCAAAAGCAGATTGAAAGAGCTAGAGAGTTGGGTCCAGACAGTGGTACAGTGGTAAAACGTGATGCTCTGAGGGGCCTGCATGGGAAGGTTCCAAGGTCAAGTGCAGAGTTCTTTCTAAGTACAGGAAGCCAGCCCGTGCCCATGATCCCAAGCTGGTTGAAAGCTGGGAGAAGAATTATAGTGTCAAGATCCTGTCTCTCTGCCTGTCTCTCTCTCTCTCTCTCTCTCTCTCTCTCTCTCATAGAAACAAATAAATAAATTTTAAAAATATATTGATAGAATAGATAAAGAAGATAAGAATGCTCTGGATACTTTAATTAGGGAACTTGGAAGAGGAAAAACAAATGTATAGAAGAGTTGAAAGAAAGATTAACATCTTTTCCATAGTTCCTCAGAATGTTTCCCCTACTTGAGTTGCCTAATACTTCTCAGAAATCAGAGTATATTTCAGGAAGAAGAACATGGAGCAGATGTTTTGATTTTTTCAGTATGTGGGACTGTTTTCAACAGAGAGCAAGTTTAAGAGTAGCTATTCAATGCTTCCAAAGATCTCCATTAAAAAAAAAAAAAAAGTGAATTAATAGTTTAGAGATGACAGCAATTAGAAAGTGTTGTTATCATTTCTCTAGGAGAGAATCATCACATACATGGATATTTAGTAGTGTGTATTTCCTCAGTCTCAAATATCAGTGAGAGTGATGTGAGTATACAGAAAGGACAATTGACTTAGTATAGAAAAAGACAGCAAACTTTTGGAGTGGGAAGGAAAACTAAAGTTACATTATCAGACATTTTCTTAAAATTAATTTTCCTTGCCTTTGTCTTCTTGTACAAGTTCTCTATCACAGAGAAGATTTATGAGCATTTTATTTTAATTAGCAGTCTGGAGGTAAATGTTCTGTGAAAAGTTGAGTATGTGTCCTTACTTTGCAAGGCTGCAAGGGGAACACATTGTGAATGTGTCACACAAGCTTACTAATGCCATATGTTACAGTTTCAGTTGTTTTTCTTTTTAGAAAATGCTTAAATGTGGCCAGATGTAGATTAACCATGAACCTCATAAAGCACAAGCTTCATGACCCTTCCTTTATACAGATTCTCTTCAAGGCTTTAGGAGGGGCTTCAGCAATGGCACGTGGTCATATGTTTTTGTAAAGTTTGTTAAATAAGATATGTTTGCTATAGTCTTTAAGATTAGTTTCTCTCCACCACAGTTGCTTTCTTCACTCTTCACCTTGTGCCAATTGATCATGACAGCCATATACATTTTTGGAACCCACTTCAGTGGAAATCTAGTTAGGGGGCATATTTATTTTGTATTCAGTAGGATACAGTTATGTGGTTTGGAGTCACTTGTGTGTATAGCTAAATGATTGCCAAACATCCCAATGTAGGCGTGGCTTCCAGAAAAACTCCTTTTGTCTACTGTGAAGATTCACTATGCCAAGATGAGAGAGTGCAGGGCCACAGTCTGGAGGTATCACTTAGGTCTCGAAATGGCACTATCTCAGCAGTGGAAGAGAAACATATTTGAGTTTAATGGAGTCAGAAGCTAGTTTCTGTGAAAATTTCTTCCAAATATCATCACATGTAAAATTGTAAACAGAAAATTTCTCTTGTTTTGAAGGTCTTTTATATACTTTTAAAAAAAATAGTTGTGCATATTTATGGAGTGTACAGTATGATTTTTCAGTAGGTAGATGGGAGGATTTCTTAACGATGCCTATTCAAAACATGTTTTCTTGTCATAAATATACACTACGATGCAATTTACACATTTATAAATATACACTTTTGTAGAAAATGTACAAAATAGAATTTATCAGAATTCTAGTGTTTACAGGGGATATGCCTGCAGACCCACAGCTCACATACAAAAGAGAACATGCATTCGTGACAATTGCATGTTTTATGAAGACTTTATATCAGTAATTTTTTAAAAACTACTTTTGCTTGTTCAAACTATAGGAGAAACTGAATCATTTGTCCAGGATCTACATAGAAAATGTTTTAAAATCATGACTCTATAAAGAGGTGACTTATTAAAGAGTATGTGATCCAAAGTTGTCAAAAACAAAAGTATAGTGAGGTCAGCAGGTGGAGTGGTGGTAAAAGGGGCTGGATCTGACAGCTAATTGGGCAGTTCGAGTCTTGGACTGGGCAGCTTGAAGAACGGGCAGGGCATGTATACATGTATGCTGAAAATCCCAAGAAAAGAATGAAGGCGAAGGGATTGTGGCATGGCCATCCCCCCTAAGGAATGCTTTCTCACGTTCCCCCTTTCACTCTCTGTCTCTCCAGTGAGTGCATGTACTCTATAGCAAAAAGCTGAAATACAAAACAAAACAATAAAACCATAGTGGCCCATCATTAAGTAATTAAACCACAGTGGCCCATCATTAAGTAATTTATGAATAATACCATTGAGTTATTTTTCTTTATTTGGTTGTATTTTTGTTTGTCAGCTTTATACATGTTAAAAATTTAAATATTCACATTTGTTGTATTGGTATTTCTGTACACTTATTTGAATAGACAGATTCCAAATTGGATAAGCTTCAGATCCCTATTAAATTGGATCTACCTCTACAACACTACAAATTTGTCTAGGAATGAGGCCTTTGGAAATGAAACAAATACCCCTTTACCTGCAGGGTGAAGTTGTTCACCTTTCTGGTAAGCATGAACAAGTTGGGATCACTTCCAAAATGTCAGCATAATTAACTTTAGGAAAATATGTTAGTATATTATATCCCATTTATTGATTAAAGGGGGAAAAAATCACATGATCATCCTAATAGATGGCAAAATATATCATATAAAATTTAATTCCCAGGTAAGAAAAAAATTCATAGCAAATTGAACATGGAAGTTGGCATCCTTAAAAGTGATAAGAAGTAATAGAAAGGGAAAGAAGTCATAATTTTGTAGAGTAATTGTACTCATTGACTATTAAATACAATCTATTAAAAATGCTATGAATAATATTGCTGCATTGAAGATAAAAAATTAACTTCATTTCTAGGCACTAGAAACAGCTATTAAGAAAATATAATTGCTGGGACCAGCAGTTAACGTAATGGCCATGTCGCTGGACTCCCACGTAGTCGACCGCGGTTCAAGTCCCGGACCCGGTGGCTTAAACTCACGCCAGGCACGTATGCATACATGCCCAAGATCCCAAGAGGAGAATGGAGGAGAAGGGATTGTGGCATGGCCATCCCCCCTGGGGTGTGATTTCTCTCTTTCTGCCTCTCTGTCTGGTGAGTGCACATGCCCTATAGCAAAAACCTCTCCAAAAAAAATATATATATATATGTATATATATAATTGCTTTAAAAGACACCATTCATATTAGCAACAGAACCTATCACATAGCCAGAAATAAATTTATCAAAAAATGTCCAAGACCTATATAGAGAGAAAGAATAAGATCTTTACTAAAGGATATGAAAATCCCCAGGTGCAGGTGCGTACAGTTCGAGTCCCAGACCTGGTGGTTTAAACTCACACGAGGCACGTGTGTGTGCATGCCCAAGATTCTGAGAGGAGAATGGAGGAGAAGGGATTGTGGTGTGGCCATGCCCCCTGAAGGGGTGATTTCTTGCTTTCTGTCTCTGTCTCTCTCTATCTTTCTGGCAAGTGCACTCACCCTACAGCAGAAACCTCTCAAAAAAAAAAAAAAAAAAAAAAAAAAAAGAAAGAAAGAAAACTCTAAATAAATGAAGAGAGAGACTTTTGTTCATGGATGGGAAGAATCAATTTCATCAAGGTGTCAATTTTCTATAAATTAATCTATAAATTGAATGAATCCCATCACAGTTTTTTTATAGACTGTGACAAGCTGGTCTGAATATGCATATGGAGAAGAATATAGCCAAGAATAGTAAAATTCAAAGAAGAATAAAAAGGGGTAATTTTCACCTACCAGATAGCAACACTTAAAAAGTTATAGTAATTAGAACAGTATTTATTCACAGATAGATAAATCAACCTTTGTAATATAATAGAGTAGAATTCAGACCCTCGCAATTATGAGGACATTAACGTCTGACAAATGTAGCATTTTACAATTTAGCAGAATGATGGGCTATATGATAAGTAGGGCTAAGACAGGATTTATGTAGAGAAATGCAAAATTCTCTATGTAGTTTATATCAGTGGTTCCTGACTGGGATGGTTTTTGCATCCAGGAGATATTTGGCAATATGTGGACTAAATTTTGGTTAGAACTGGGAGGAGAAGATACTACTGCTGTACAACAGGGAAAGGCCAGAGATGCTGGTCAGTATTCTTCAATGCATAGGACAGCTGGCCACCCCCAAATCACCAAGAGTAGAGAGCTACCCAGCCTAAAAAATATCACAGTTTCCATCATTGAGAACCCCACTTCTAACTGAAACAGATTTTCCCAGGTAACCACTGACTGTCATCCTTACTCCTCTTCAAATCTCTTTACATGTTACTTTCTCAGTAAGAATGCTCTGAACCTCGCTATTTAAAATTATCACCTATATTTCTCCTTCCGTAACACTCCTGGTCCCTCTTATTCTGCCTTCATTTTTCTTTATAGTACCTACCAATTTCTTTTTTAAAAATTATTTTATTTAACTTTATTTATTGATTTATTTATTTATTTCAATTTGACCAGAGAGGGACAGAACGAGAAATAGAGAGAGGGATAGTGAGAAAGCAAGCCACCATATCCAAGACTTGAATTGTGGTTGGCCATATGGGAGTCCAGCACCCTTAACCACCATGCCACCTGCCGGCCCCAGTACTTACCATCTTCTAACATGTAACAAAATCTACTCTTTTTTTGAGAGGTTTTTACTATAGGGCGTGTGCACTTGCCAGAAAGACAGAGAGACAGAAAATGAGAAATCACCCTCCGGGGGGATGGCCACACCGCAATCCCTTCTCCTCCATTGTTTTCCCAGGATCTTGGGCATGCACGCACACATGCCTAGCATGAGTTTAAACCACCGGGTCTGGAACTCAAATTACAGTCAACTACATGGGAGTCCAATGACGAAGCCATTACGCCAACTGCTGGTCCTAGAAATCTACTCATTTTTTATGCCTATTGTTTATTGCCAATTTGCTAGGATGTTTTTTGTTCACGGTTTCTCAACACCCAGCATAGTGCTTAGAACACAGCAGGTAATCAATAAATATTTACCAAATAAATTAATAAACAATCCCAAGAACTAATTTGTGTGTGTGGTGTCAGAATCATTCATAAGGTGCTGGTGGGTAGTGCCACTTTGAAGAGAAATTTGGCATTGCCAGATGCATTTGAAGATGCACTTATCAAGGAAGTCAATATGAAGAAGGGTAGGTTGACTTATCACAGAACTTCCATCCACCAAAACCTAACCATATGAGCCAATGAAGTCAGCACCAAGAAAAAGCCATCAAGTTATTCTTGAGAAACCACTAAAACTCCAATTTCAATTGCACATAACTAAGAAAAGCAGCAGATGATTAAGTACAAAACAGAATAGCTACTCAGCAAGCTCTTAATATTGGCCACCTCCCAATCTGTACACTCTAAACTTTTTTTTATTTTCCATTTTCAATAAATAAATTATGATTCATTCTTGGGCAGATTATCTTCAAAATTTTGTAGACCATGCATATTATGAAAATTATGGATGGATTTCAATTTTTTCACACCAAAATAGTCATTTTGGTCTTTCTACTAAATGTTATTTAAACTCCCCTTGAACTCAGTAAATATTATTTTCCTCATTATGTATGTGTATATAATCTTGTCTCTCATATTTCTGAGCTAGGCTATAACAAAACTTTTATAGACTATCATGATGCTGTTGAAATTTAATATCAGTTTTAATCCTGGATCTAACAATATGTAACAATATGATGAGTCAGTTGTCTCCTTAAATTTGTTTATTCATCTGTGAAATGGGAATAATAATATGTTCTAATATGTACTACATATTGTGAAGGATACAATTGTAGGAGTGTATTTGAAATAAAGTGTAAATAAAAATTATTGAGCAATTGTAAAAAATAACTTTATATATAAAATTTTCTCCAATTAAAAACTCTTGCAAAATAAAAATCATGATCAAGTAATATAATTCTGTCAGAATCACAGGGAGCATGCACAGATTCATGCATGTATGTGTGTGTGCAATCATGTTTGTGTGAGTGGGTATTTAAAACCTGAGGTTCAACTCCAGATCCACTGAAATACAAGGTCTTTGCATGGAGCTCAAGAGTTTGTGTGCAATTTTAGTATTTTTCTTAAAGTTTTTCAGCTGATTCTGGTGATCAAGTCTTAACAATTTTTCATCTAGTAGGTTTTTGAACTTGTTAAAGAAGCTCTGTATTTCTGGGTATGTGAGGATATATCTCTGGAGTGATTTATTGGGTATTCTTAGAAAGCAAATGGTTTTATCTCTAACATATTTTATATGTATATATATATATATATATATATATATATATATATATATGTATATATATACACATAGATATTTTGTATCTAGCATATTATATATATAGCATTTATATATAATATATGATATTGGAAACAAATAGTACTATTTCATTTTCTTAAATTTGTAATCGGTTGGATTACAATATACATATATATACATATATACACGTGTATATAGACTATATATAGTATATATATATGCAAAATATTTGAAACAAGTATTTTTAAAAAAGTTAGTAATCCATTGGTGTAGAGAAAGCTGGTAAACGGAGTGCCCTACATTGTGTATGGGTAGATGCTTCGAAATACAACCCAGATCATGGAAATAAGGACATTATTCTCTCAGTTGTTGAGAATGCTACCAGGACACAACACTTGCCCAAAATAACCCTCATCTGACATCAGTCTTTGGGGATTGCCTCAGCCAGAGAAAACTGTCTAGTCTAAGGACAGCCCCTTCAAGGAAAGCCCATATCCAATTACTGACCTATACAGGTGTTAAAAGCCCTAGCTGTCTTGCCTCAACTCAGGACAACTTTGTTTTTGTTTGTTTATTTCCTCGTTTTTTTTTTTTTTTTTTTCTTAAGAGATTTTTGCTATAGGACAAGTGCACTCCCTGGAGAGACAGAGATAGAGAGAAGGTGAGAAATCACCCCTCAGGGAGGATGTCCATGTCACAATCCTTTCTTCTCCACTCTCCTCTTGAGGTTTTGGGTACATGCACATACACACGGTGTGAGTTTCAAGCTGCTTAGTCCAGGACTCAAACCACTGTCAGCCCTGTGGGAGTCCAACCATGTAACCATTAGGCCATCTGCTGGCCCCCTCAGGACAGTTTTGAACAAATATCTCGAGCTCCACAGCAATGCCATAGGGCCAGCTGAATCCTTCATTAGGACCACATCATAGCTGCCTCTGCCCAATCCTGCTACCTTTCCCTCCCCACGGTTAAATCTGAAAAGTGTTTCTCAGAGTCTGTTCCTGGAAACCCAACATGCAGTACCAAGAGAACTAGATCACATGGTTGTGTGTGCACAAGACTGTATCATTGCCTGGGAGAGTGCAGTAAGTGACTGACGAGTAGATAAAGGGAGAAAAAATGTACCGCAAGCTGAAATCAGACTGTTCTGCATTCATAACAGATGGAAACTAATGGTCTGCAAGTTGTGAGTGGGTTAGTGTAACAGGATGCTTGCAAGGCATGCTGGCACAAGGTTAAATGGATATGCGTGTATGGCATCAGCTCAGTCTTCTGCTTTGCCATCCCCTGCTTAACCAGACACACCATTTGAATTCTCTATTTGTGACAAGAACTGGATAAACATAAGTGCGGAGAATTAAGTTATTTTAAAAATATTAAAGAATTTGTCATAAAGATAGTAGCTCCTACCTCTAAAATCAGACGGAAAGAATTAAATAAATTATACTTAAACTTCAATTTCTGTACAATTAATGTACATGATTACTTTAGGAAACAATGACAAGTATAAACTTTATACAGTGATAAATATAAAAAACAATGTATTTCTAAGTTCTGGAGGTCACCTACTGGCAGCAGAGTCCCACTGGTGGTAGAGGAGACAGCACCATTCCAAGTAAAGTAAGAAGCATTTTCTCCCAGTTCCTCTGTATTTTCACAAGTTCTGAAACTGCATGCTCTCTGAATGGTTGTCTAGTTTAGTTTTGGTTAGTTTTGTTTTTGTTTTTTTGTGGATTTATTGTTGTTGCTGCTGTTTTGCTTTTAAATAAATTCCTGTTGAGAGAACTATCAGTTCATGTCATAAAGAAGCGTTCAGGTGAAGATCCATTGGAAAAAGTGAAAAGATCACTGTTAACATAGTGAAAAAGCACAGTCAGAGGAACAGTGGACAGTGATGCCCAAACCAAAGGATATGCTAAGTCTGGAATGACTTATGTAAAGAAGACTTACTATTCAAGAATGTCTTTGACAGACAGGATTCCATTCAAGATAAAAGAGCTAATAGTTGCATTCCACAGCTCAGTTGCTCCTTGTCTCTGACTTCTGTTTGATTGTTTTGAGAATACAGATTTGTATGCATTCATTGTCTCCAAATCCATGTACTTATTGCTCCACTGTCAAAGTGGCACAAACCAAAAACAAAGCAAAGATACAAGAAGTAATGTCAACGTGACCTTTTTTGCTACCTCCTACAGCATTGACTCTTTTTCTTTACCTTCTCATGAAAGTTTTGATTTGACTGTTTTCTTAACTCCTTTTTTACTTTTTATAAATCCAACCAATGGGTAAATAAAAAACAAGCACTATAAGAACTTAGTTCCCTGGAATTCAGCATTTGTTAGTTTTATATACCCACACTTTTTCCAATGCCTAAACTGTGACACAATACCACTGGAGGAACAATTTTGCTTTGAGTTTTTAAATATAATCAAAATGCTAGACTTGCTCCAAATTTGAATTTGACTGCTAAGATAAAATGAAAATTTTCTTCTCTCTTCAATAACTCTTTATTATAATAGGCTATTTAATAAAATAGAACATGAATTATTTAACTGCCCACCATAAGAAATGTAAAAGATCTGTGAATTGGTAGCAAGATTGAAAAATACAATTAAAACTGTAAAATAAAATTTCCACCTCACCCAAATGGGTAATGGAGAAATGAGACACATTATCCAAGAATTTAATTAGACGAGGGTAATTTTAAAGCTTAGAGAGTCACAAAAAGAGCCCAAAACTAAGCTTGTGGTAAGGGACTAGAAAAAACAAACTTACTGTGTATAAGAATACAGAAAGCGTTTGCTTTTATGACAGAGAACAAAGTGACAGAGGAGGAAAAAAAAAAAGGAGAGACAGAGGAGAAAGGAAAAAAAAAAATACTAACAAGAAACATGATCAGGATTTGTAAAAATGACTCTGACGCTGGAAAAGGCAGAGGATCTAATAATCACTTTAAAATGTTTGCCTGGTTATAAACCTCTCATTATCCTCAGACTTTCAGAGAAGTAGCCCATGTGTACAACTGCCTTATGTAACCTGTGTGTGTGTGTGTGTGTGTGTGTGTGTGTGTGTGTGTAATACAAAAATAACTGCCTCTATATGTGGGCCTGTGTGAGAAAAGACATGCATAAGATGGTGACAGAAGTAGGAATTCAGGTCAAAGAAAACTTGAAAGAATTCCCAGAGGGAGGGGGGAGGCGTTAGACACTCCCACATGGCCAACCATGGTTCATGTCCTGGACCTGGTGGATTGCTTTCTCACTTTCTCTCTTTGTGTGTGTGTGTGTCTGGTCAAATTAAAATAATGAATAAATAAAATTAATATAAATAATGCTTTAAAAAAAAGATAAAAAAGAATTCCCCTGGAAAATTGCAGGCTTTGTAGGGAGAGCTTTGGACTTTGGACAAATCATAGAATGATGAAGGAGGTTATCTTGTCTTACTTAAAAATTATAAATTCACCCAGATAGCATTTGGGGTTTATATCTGAGCATGCTGATTCATTATATAATTTAATTCAAGACAAAGACATTGCCATATACATTATCATGCAGTACAGAAAAATTGGAAAATAAAAAAATACACTGGAAAAATAATAGATAAATAAAATAAAACTGAAATAAAATAAAAATCAACAGTACCTGTACCTGCTAAATATAACTGTGATATCTCTAAGGACTTGACCTAACTTCATCATGACACTTCTCTTAATCAGAAATTTGAGTTATGCTGATTCAAACTTCTAGTTAAACCAGCAAAGACAATCCTTCTCTCCATCCTAGCCCCCTCCATTACATCGAGATGCTGATGCCAACTCTCTAGCTTGATTTTAATTAATTAAAGCTTTATGCACTGCTGCGGAACTTCAAGTCCTGCCTCTATTCCAATCACCCCATTCAACTTTATTTTTTAACCTAATTTTTTCTCTAATGGTCATACAAATACTCCAGTTACTTCAGTCACTTCTGGTCTGACATGTGACCCTACCATTCTACCAAAATTACCCTGACACGTTGCCAATAACACACCAATGAAAATAGCCTGTGTTCTTTTCCCTGTTACCCTTCATCCTTCTTGATGAGTCTATAGCAGGTCCTGCCACTGACCAGCCTTACCTTCCTGAAATGCTTTCCTCTCTAGCTTCTGTGATACTGAATTTTTCTACTGGCCAACTTCCTTTTTGTTTTTTGAAACTTTATTTATTTTTTGCTAGAGGTTGCATGAGCTCACCAGAGAGAGAGAAAGCACCCCCCCAACACACACATGCTGGAACACAGTCACAACATAATCCTTTCTCCTCCATTTCTCTATCCCAGGATTTTGGACAATATACACACGGGCCTGGACACACACACATGCTCAGTGTTTTTCAAGCTGGGATATGGATAGCCTTTGGCCATCTGATATCCAACTTGTTTTTGGTTTTGTTATCAGGCACACAGGCCTGCCAGAGACAGAGGGTTGGGGAGAGTGAGAAGTCATCCCCTGAGAGATGGCCATGCCACAATCCTTTCACCTCTATCCTCCTCTCAGGATTTTGGGCATACACATGCACATCTGCCTGCCATGTTTTTCAAGTTGCTGGATCCAGGACTTGAACCGCTCAATTGGCCATATGGGTCCAGATGCTCCAAATTTCTACCTTTTTCTTTCCTAACAAACCCAGGTATTCAAAGGAAAGCACATCTCACCGGTATAGTAAGATTGTCTCACGACGCTTTCTAACCAAGAAAGAAACTTGTTGAAGATGTTTTGTACTGCTCTAGCCTCCCTCTCTGCTTCGAGCATTCATTAGTTAATGAGTGCTTAATTGCTCTCTATAAATCCTGTTTATGTTTTAGAAATTTTATCATCTTACTTTTGGGTGATAGAAAGTCTTCTTTTTAGAATTCTTGTTAGAAATTAGATCACAATTATTTTATCACAGGGTCAGATTGCTAAAGTTGAACATAAGATGATAATTCAGGCTAGCTTCATGACCTAGTTGTTAAAGGAGCCAGATCACACATGGTTGACTGCCCTTCAAGTCCTGGCCTTGGTGGTTTGAAAAACATGGCAGGTGAATGTGTGTGCATGTCCCAAATGCCAATAGGAAGAGACAATGACGAGGTAAGGATTGGTGCATAATCATGCCCCATTGAAGGGTGCTTCCCCCTCTCCCCTCTGTCTCTGTCTATATCAAGTGCATACGCCTTTGGAAAATTAAAACAAAAAAATGGTAATTCATCTTCCAACCCATTGCAACTCTTCTCTATAAGGAAATGACAAAAAAAAAAATAGTAAACACAACACACCACAACAAGGATAGTTTCATTAGCTTTTTAGTATTTAATGTATCTCAACCTTGTCCGTCTCCCATAAAGTGTATATCATCTGAAATATACTATTTGTCTCTTCTCCTCTGAAATGATCATTTCTTTATTATTGTTTCTCCTATGCCAAATTATAAACTACATATTCATTTCAAGACTTAACTGAATGTGGATATAAATAATGAATGAAGTTAAAATAATCACATGTAACTACCGCATCTGTGTTCTCTGTACACTAAACTAGAACCTATTCAGTATGAAAAGAGTGTTAATAACTACTTTGGGACAATAGATTATCCCAGGAGAATTGTAACATGTCACTCTATACTACCTTCATTAGATATATAAGGAGATTTAAACTGCACAATCGGCCACGTGAGAGCCCGCTCTTAGGCACCAGGCTGTGAGACTGGCTGGCATTCTCTTCTAGTGCTCATATTTTTTCTTTGTCATAAATCTATGCTGATGTAAGCATTGAAATAGAAATATACTTTATCCAAATTATCATCCATTTGTTCCAATTTAGGCTATCTCTACTATTAATAATTTGACACTTCACTATTTTGTCCAAATCTCCAAAATGTGCTTCAGGCAATTTCTGAACTTTCTACTCTATTTTCAGGATCTGGTAATCTACTCTGCCGCATTCATCATGTGTTAATTATTGTAGTTTTAGAAGAAACATCAACACTTTGGAGAATAAATTCCCCTGCTTTCTTACATGTCGTTTTGTTTGATAGTATTTTTCACTTTTTTTCTGGGTAAATATTCTGTAGACCTTTGCATATTTTATAGAAAGTAATAAAAAAAATCTCATTGAAATTTTGCTAGTATTACCTTTATAGATAAACAGGGACAAAACCGGTTGAATATTTTTCTTCAATGATGTGCCTTATCAGGTCATATATTTAAATTATCATTTATATCTTTACAGTGTTTTTTATAATTTCTAAATAATTCTTTTTTTTTTTTCTTTTTTTTTGTAGAGGTTTTTGCTATAGGGCGCGTGCGCTCGCCAGACAGACAGAGAGAGACAGAAAGCGAGAAATCACCCCCCAGGGGGGATGGCCACGCCGCAATCCCTTCTCCTCCATTCTCCTCTCGGGATCTTGGGCACGCACGCACATGCGCCCGGCGTGAGTTTAAGCCGCCGGGTCCGAGACTCGAACCGCGGTCGACTACGTGGGAATCCAGCGACATAGCCATTACGCTAACTGCTGGTCCCAATTTCTAAATAATTCTTAAAGGTATCCTTTTTTTCCAGTCTCGCCATTTGGAAGGGATTCTTTTTACTAATAATTTTAAATTAAGTTTGTAATATGAGAATAATTATATTAATATACGTATATGACTTACATATTACTGACATAATTTTTAAATTACATTCCATTTATTGAGGTATAATTACATACAATAAAATATACCAATTTTATGTGCACAAATTTGATGAGTTTCAAAAAACGCACATAGCCACATAACAATTACTATACAGAACATTTCGGTGTCTCTCAGTAGTCAGTGTCCTTTCTCCTCGCTGGCCCCGGCAACCGCTAATCTGCTTTCTATAATTACAGTTTTGCCTTTTCTAGAACTGCATACAAACAGAATCACACAGAATGTGATATTTTGTGTCTAGCTTTTTATTTGGCTTGTTTTTTTTTAGACTTTTTTGCTTTGAGATAATTGTATATTTGCATGCAGTTAAATAAAGATGGCCCAGCTGTGGTGGCGTAGGTGGTAGAGGTGCTGCTGCCCCCTGCTGGAGGGGATTGAGAAGACGCCTGATTCACACCCCAGGGTTATCTGAATACATCAGAGCAAGGTCCTATCTGCAGATGTGCCCGTGATCCCTGCCGGCTGCAGAACTTGGGGGAAATTACGATGTGGAGACCCTGTTGAGGACCACGCCCCCATAAATAAATAAACTGAAAAAAAATTATAAAAAGAGATCTCATATACCCCCTTATCCTGTTCCCTCTGCCTTGCATAATGTCAGCATAATAGCACAACCAGGAAATTGACATCAATAAATCCATCAGTCTCTTTCAGATCTCACCAGTTTTAGGTGCACTCATGTGTATATATGTGTGGAATTATGTGCATTTTATCACATACGAAGATTCATGACATCATCACAATTGAGACACAGAATAATTCCATTGCACTGATTCCTCACGCTACCTTTTTATGATCAGTTACTACCTTCTGCCATTCATGTAGTATCTAACTTTTTGAGATTTTTTTTTCACTCAGCATAACTCCTTGAAGATCCATCTAAATGGGTAAATGTAGCAATAGTTTATTTCTCTTTATGCCTGCATAATATTCCATGTATGAACGTACCAGTTTATTTAAACATTCACCCAGTGAAGGACATTTTATTTCTACTTTGAGACAGAAATAAAGCTTCGGTAAACATTTGTATACATTCTTATGTGAATATAAGTTTTCATTTCTCAGCATATTATATCTGAACATTGTCTTATCAGCTATCTCCATTTTATTGCTCTATCACTTTCTGTTGTAAATATAACACTATTTTAATGTACTCATCAGTTGATAGGTATCTAACATTCATTCCAGTAATTGGCTATAGTTCATAATACCTCATAAACATTCTTGTATAATCATCTGTGTAGCCACATTTTTTAATTCTCTGTGGCAAATGCCTAGGTATGGAATTGTTGGATTACATGGTCAGCATTAAAATTACCTTTAGAAGAAACAACTAAACTTGTTTTCTAAAGCTCACTTACCAGGTTTTCATCACCACAGTAACTGAGAGACCTCGTGGCTCCAGATCTCTGTCAAGACATAACAATTGTCAGTGTTGGGAATTTGAGACATGCTGGTAGATGTGTGATGATTTTGCATAAACTTGAGAGTTCTTCATATGTTCTAAATATGAGTCCTTAATCAAATTCATGTTTTGAAAATACTTTCTCCCTGTTGGTGGCTTCCCTTCTTACTTTGCAATGTTTTGAAGAACGAAAGTTGTAATTTTAGGAGGTGCGATTTATTACAGTTTCATGGTTTATGCTATTTGTCTCTTAAGCTATCTCTAGCTAAACCCATCGTTTTAGAAATTTAGCTCACATAATTTGTTGAAAGATTACATTTTTCCCCATTCAATTGCCTTATTCCCTTTTTTTTATTTTGAAAATCTTCTGGCCATATGAGTCTGTTAGCAAGTTTTGTATATCTTACCATTCATCTCTATATCTTTGGGCCAATACTACACAGTCTTACTCCAACTTGACAGTACTTCTTGAAACCAGGTTGTGTATGTCCTCCAACTTTTCCTCAGTCTGTTCAAGCTATTTCAAGTACGTTTTATTTCCACATAAATTTTAGGAGTGGTGTATTTACTTCATTTTTGTTGTTGCTGTTAATTTAACAGAGGGGATGTGTTCTTGCTGGAGAGAGACAGAGACAAAAACAGAGAATACAAGAAAGGTCATACTGCAGATCCCTCCTCCTCCTTCTCTCTTCTCAGGATTTTAGGCACTCACACACATGCATTCAGTGTATTTTCAATCTACTGGGTCTGGGACTCGACCTATGTAGCCAGTCATGTATACGTAACCAACTAGGCCCTGCAGAGACCACAGTATAATTTCATTACATTTATATAATAATTTGGAGACAACTAGTATTGTTATAATATGAAGTCTTCTGATTCACAAACATTACAATTGCCCTTTGTGCATTGACCTCAGATTCTCTGACCTGCTAAATAACTTTCTATTTCTAGTATCTCTTTTATATAGTCCTTTGGCTTTTCTACATAAATTATCATAAATTATCTGTGAATAAAGATACTTATGTTTCTCCCTGCCCAATCTATACGTTCTTTATTTCTTTTAGTTGCCTTATTGAACTGATTAGGACAGAGATGTCTTTTATGAAATTAAGGAACTTTTTTTTTCCTATTTGTAGTTTGCTGAGAATTTTTATCACGGATGTGCATTCACCTTTATCAAATGCTTTTCTGTAACTCTGTGATGACCATGTACTCTTTCTTCTTTGGTATTTAGTCAGTTATAATCATTGATTTTCGAACATTAAACATGCCTTGCATTTCCGCTATATAATCCACATGGCCATAATGACCCTTTTTTAAAAAAACATATTGTTGCATTTTAATTGCTAATATGTTTTTGAAGAGTTTATCTACTAAGAGGAACCTATAGATTTTTCTTTTTCTTTTCTATAAGTAAAGCCATAATACAAGACATAATTTTATTTATTGACAAAATCCCAAAACAGATGAAAACATATATTCATCTTAGGGGATTCAGGACCAAGTTTCAGTAAACAGTCATTTTCTTTACTCCTCATCTCATTATTTGACACTTCTTCTTAAAACAGGTAAGTCACAGATTAACAGATGGCATAGTGACTAAGACCCTGAACTTCCACATGACCAATCATGTTTTGAGCTCTGGACCTGGTGGATAGAAAGTCACTCCAGTCACATGTGCATGTGTGCCCAAAATCCCAATAGGACAAAGAAGGCATTGTGGTGTGTCCATCTCCTCTGGGGGGTGATTTTTCACTTTCCCTTTCTCTGTCGCTGGTATTTTTGTTTGTTTTTAGAAAACTAAAAATATAGGTGAGTCACATCTGCTCTTAGTCAGTCTATTAGTATCTAAAGCTGTTTTACTTTCTTTTTCTCAAATTATCCATGTAAAATAGGTTGTATATTGGAACTATCCTTGTTAGGAATGTTTTCATATGCTCTTTTTCTTTTTAATCTGCCCTGCACATTTCAGATTTTTAATTACATATTCCTAGGAATCTACCCTTTATATATTTGCCTTCTCAATATGATCTTTTTATACTATAGCTAGACACTTCCTGAAATAGCAGTTAAGAGAAATGTTTAAGTGCATTTGGACACTCAAGCTCTAGAATTTAGTGTGACCAAGGACTCAGACTGCTTGGTCTCCTATGAGGCATTTTTACCCCAGGAAATATAGCCTGAGCATGTTTTGATATTCTGTGGGAGCAGGGAAGTTTTAAAATACAAACTCTGTTTTCATACTTAATGGTAGAGCAAAGGGAAACCTACGGATATCTTTAGCTATAAACGTAATTGGAAAGAGTTAAATACCTTTGGCTGATTAGAAGTTGAAGAAGAAGCATCTCTACAGAAGCTAGAAAATCCTTGGAAATTCTATTTGTTTATTAATAAGTAGTTCTCAAATTTCTACTCAAGGTCTAGAGTTTAAATAGTGCATGAGCATTATGACATAATATTAGTAGCAACAGTTCCTATAAATTACTATTTCAAGAGGATAATCACCCAAAATACAGTCTCAAAGACTGTACTTGAGGAAGACAGGAATTTGAGCTCCTCTGGTTTCTTACTTAAGGTTGAAGTATTATTAGTATAAACAGCTCAATGAGAAACAGTTCTTTTCACAGCTACTTTCTAGTTTCACTCTAAGTACAGGCTTAGATGAAATTCTGCCTAAGTGTCTATTAAAAGAATAATGGGAAGATAGAAAGATCATTTTAAAAGATGCAGGTGGAAATTCAGAGTCAGCTGTTTTAAAATTTATGAACAGCAGCAGTAATTTAACTTGTGATGGGGGCAATTTTATTCCCATTTTCACGAATGCTAATGTTCACATTTCAGTTATTAAAATTAATCTGACTCAATTATATTATGTGGGCTTATGTGTTCAGCTGTACTGACTGATAATAGCAACAAACATTAAGTATGGGTTTGTGATCTGTGACACTATACGACCATTAACATCAAATAGGAAAGAGTTGACAGGGTGTCCTTTTGACCCAAAATGCAAAACCCGTTAGGAATTAATGGTAAATGATATTCTAAAGATAATGTTATCCATTTATTCAACAAATATTTATTGAATCTGTCCACAGAACCATGCTGAGGGAAGAGAAACTAACATTTACTGAGGACTTTAATATATGCCACAAACTATTAGGCTTTTACTAAACTTCTCTTATTTAATCCTCATGGTAACCATGTGAGAACAGGTATTATTATTATAGCTTACTGATGAGAAAGAATAAATTTATCAAGGTTAAGTTGCTCAAAGTCAAATAAAGGATAAGCAGTGGCATTGTAATTCTCAACCATATTTTATATAATCCCAAATCTCAATTCTTTCATTATACCTTGTTCCTCGACAGTGAGTGGATTCCCAAAAAGCACAAGATACTGTTTGTTTCTATTGTCAAAAGCCTACAGTATTATTGAAAAAAAACAAGATATATAAATGTACATTCATTCTATACACATTTTAAGGCTCCATAAGGAACCAAGTCTTTTTTTTTTTTTTTTTTTTTTTTTTTTTGGAGAGGTTTTTCGCTATAGGGCGCGTACGCTCGCCAGACAGACAGAGAGAGACATAGAGATAGAAAGCGAGAAATCACCCCCCAGGGGGGATGGTCACGCCGCAATCCCTTCTCCTCCATTCTCCTCTCGGGATCTTGGGCACGCACGCACACGCACCCGGCGTGAGTTTTAAGCCACCGGGTCCGGGACACGAACCGCGGTCGACTGTGTGGGAGTCCAGCGACATAGCCATTACGCTAACTGCTGGTTCCCAGGAACCAAGTCTTATAAAGTTAGAGAGAACACAAATTAATAATAAATTCAATATATATATATCCTTTGCATTGAGAAATTAGTGAATTCATTTCTTTTGTTCTATTACAGGCAACTGAAATGATTTATTTTGCAACATCTACTTCAATAAGATTTTCTCTTTTAAATATCTATTAGCAGTAAACTGAAACATGAAGTTTTCCAAATAATGATCACTTTCTGATATTTACAAACTTAATCAAGGCATTGGATTTCATTTAAAATACAAGTTGTTAGAGGCCAGCAAGTGATACGGTAGTTAAGATAGTCAAAGTACTAGATCCCACATGGCTGACTCCATGGTTCATATACCAAACCTAGCACTCCAGAAAACATGCCAGGCATGTGTGCATATGTGCCCCAAATTACAAGAAAAGAATAGACAAGAGGAGAAGAGATTGTGGTGTGGCCATTTCCCTTAGGAGGTGATTTCTCATTTTTTTCTCTCTCTTTCTTTCATTCTCTCTCTCTCTCACTAGCACATGTACCCTCTGGCCAAAAAAAAAAAAAAAAAAAAAAAAAAAAAAATCCAAAAGCAAACAAGCAAGCAAATCACAAGTTCTTCAGAGAAGTGTAAGTGAAGTCTAATTTTCTAGTTGTGTATGTGTTTATTCATTTGTATGCCCATGAAATGCATCATCTCTTAAGTCAAAATAGTTCAAGTTCTTTTTCATCTGTCACTTAGAAATCAATTGTGTATCCATCAGGTCCAAAATTAAAGTCCAAAATACATTCCCAAATTTGTTTCAATCACAAATTTTTCATTTCAGTGAATGACCAGTCAAAAAACTGTGTTACTTGCTACTTCTTCCTTTAGTTCCCCATCGTTCTACCACTTTCATAATTCATTAGTTCATTCTTTGTTCCACATGTACACAATATATACCACAAATACATATTTGTCTCTTCTTTATTCTAACACTACATAAAATTAAATACTATAGTTGATTGATTTCCAGGCTCTAATGTTCCAATGGTCTTAGAGTAAAATCCAAATATCTTATTCTTTAGGAACTCATATAATCTAATGCCTATTTGCCCTTCATTTGTTAAAAAAAAAAAAAAAAATTAGTAACTGGCAGCATTTCTTCGGAGCTGTAGTATATAATTCCTCTAACCAAACCAGCAAAATCTCGCCTTCAACCAGCATCTCATTCTCACATCATTTTCAACATATTGTTTTGTTTTGTTTCCCTTATGTATTTGCTACACTGAACAAACTTATTAGGCAAGATTATATCTATTTTTAGGACTGAATTAAGCTTATTCACAGCCCTTAATATAGTAGAAAGGGTGATTTGGTTAGAATCCTTTTCCCACTAATCTTAACAGAATACACTTAGCTATTTCAACTGAGTCTTGGTTTCTTAAACTGTAAATAATAAACATACTTTATAAAAGTATTGTTTGGGTTAAAAATTAATTCCAAAACAAGAACCTAGATTAGAAGTTTCCCTTTTCTTTCCTTGCTTACAACATGTAAGCCAAAACTACTCTATAGCTCAGTAGTGATCATTTCATTTAATCTCTTGAATTATGTTTAGTCAGGGCCAGGCAAGTAGTGTGGTGGTTAAGGCAGCTGGATCCCACATGGCTGACTGTCATTTGAGTCCTAGGCCCAGAGGCTTGAAAAACATGCCAGAGGACCAGCAAATGACATAATAGTTATGTCACTGGACTCCCATGTGGTTGACTACAGTCTGAGTCCTGGACCTGGTGGCTTGAAACTCACACCAGGCACTTGTGCATGTGTGTCCAAAATCCTGAGAGAAGAATGGAGAAGAAGGAATTGCAGCATAGCCATCCCTGCTGTGGGGTGGGGGCAAAAGTGACTTTTTTACTTTCTGTCTCTCTCTGTCTTTCCAGTAAGTGCACACACCCTATAGCAAAAATCTCTCTTAAAAGAAAGAAAAACTCACCAAGTGCATGTGCATGCATGCCCAAAGTCCCAGAAGAGAACAAAAGGGAAGGGATTGTGGCATGGCCATCTTCCCTGGAGGATGATTTCTTACCTTCCCTTTCTCAGTCTTTCTCCTGCAAGTCCACACACTCTATAGCAAAACTTAACAACAAAAAATTATGTTTAGTCAAATTTGTCTACCAACAATAATTGCCAAAAGAGAACAATTGCTTTAACAAAAATTATACTTCAACATCATTTTTTAAAAACATTTCCAGTTCTGAGAATTTCTTCTTTCAATATGTTAGGAATAGCATCATGGTATTATATCACTAGCTAAGCTATAAGCTCTTCATGAAATTGGGCATAGTTGCTCACATCTTATATTTCAACTCCAGTGGGAGTTAGGGCTGCAACAATAACAGACTTCTTCTTTGATTGCATCGAGATAGACTGAGGCTGCAACTGTAAGCTCTTTGACAGTTTTTTTTTTCCCACTTTAGCTTGAATATAAGCATTTTCACAGCTTACCTAGGTCCTAGAGACTTAAAAAAAATCCATAAACCCTCAATAGGAATGTGGAAATATACCATATTTTAAGGCAGGATATGCTACTTTAGAATATTTTTAAAAGCCTTCTTTATGCAACAATCTCTTTTGAAATTGTTATTTGATACCAGCTGTGATCAAGGAGATCATTGTCACATTCATGTGGCCCTAATGATGGACCTTTCTGATACTGTCCTTATAGTTCTGCTCAGAGGTTTAGTGCTAGGTGACCACAGTCACATCTGATCATCTTAAGGAAGTACAGCAGTCCATTAGAATGTTCAGGAATAAAATCAGTCAAGATGGTCAAATGTTCAAAATGATTGCTACAAGGAGGGTACTCTTATAATACTAGGAGGCATTAATCCACATGGAAATTGTGAGCACCATTTTCTCTTCATTCCTTTGGAGACACAGACACTGACTTGGTACTGTCAGGTTTTCTGCTCAGAATTCACCAGTTTTGGAAACCTCTCATAGTGAAAAGCAAATGATGTATTTATTTTAATGGACTCTGAGTAAAGATTTTCATGTTGCATTTACAATGCAACATGAATTTTTATTCGTGAATGACTGGATGCCTATTCTGAATATAAGGAATGTTCAGGGAGCATTCTCATAGGAGGATTTCTTATAATAACAACAGAAATTAAGAGTGCAGAGTTTACAATAAAATAATCAGAATAGAAACAAAAAAACAAGCCAAGGAATAGTTTAATATCATATTTGCCTATTTACTTGTTTATTTACTTTGAGTATTTTGAGCACAAATATAGAGGGTGAAAATAAGAGAGAGGGCCAGCTCATGGCATGGTGGATAAGGTGGCTGGATCCCACGTGGTCAACTGTGCCTTTCAAGTACTGAATCTGGTGGTTTGAGAAACAAACTGAGCACATGTGCATGTTGGCACAAAAATGCCAAAAAAAGAAATAGAGGAGAAGAAATTGTGGTATTTCCATTCTCTATGGTGGGGTGCTTTCTCATTCTCTCTCTGTCTCTCTAGTTAGCGTACAAACCTCCTGGCAAATTACATACATACATACATACATACATACATACTTAAGTATGAGATCAGAAGTCAAAACAAGAGAGGAATAATTACAATATGTAAGCACTCTATTGATGTCTGGGATTTCAAACAAAACAGGAAAGGGGGATTCACAAAAAACTTACACAGGTTTTACTATCTAATAAAATAAAATTTACAAGATCTTTAGAAGAGAGTCTTCCTGGCACTAAAAATGTTATATCATGAATTTTTTTTAATGAAGTGTCAATCAAATATTATCAAGATGTGAGATTAAAAAGTATAGACTTCACAAAACATTTCAGTTCATAAATTCTGATCTTGCCCCAAGACTCAGTTTACACACACATATAAAATGCTGATCATAGCAACTTTTACCTCACAGAACTTACAGAAAGGTTAAATGGAAAGGAAGTTAAGTAAATTAAAATGTAAAATTTAAGAAAAAAACATAATGTAAATGTAAAGAACTGAGAATAATATGGTACATAATAAGCACTGTTATGATATGATGATTACTACTATTATCATACAATTCCAGATTGCTTAGCAATACAGATAGGTTCTGAGAAATGTTAGGTGGTTTCGTCATTGTCCAAAGACTATAGAGTGTATTGATACAAACTTAGGTGGCGTTTCCTACTACACGCCTAGGCTGTATGATATAATATTACAGGACCATCCTGGTGTATGTGATCATTGCTGACTGACCAAAATGCCATTATGTGGCACATGACTATACAAGGAATCTTCAAAAAGTTCATGGAGATGCATATTATGAAAAAATTATGCATATATTTCAAAAACTTGGGGAAGTCCTACTTTAATTTGATTTTTCTAACAATTGTTGGAAGCCCCGTTGTATTCTTATTCATGAGGAAAATGAACAGTTTCCTGCCATGAGCTTATTCTTTCCAATTCAACTCTCAAGAGGTCCTGACTTTGAACAAAGTCCCTATTTAGTGTTTCTGCTTGTTAATGTCACAGTGCCAAATAGAATTCTATTATTTGCTTAATCAACTTAAATTCCCTACTCCACGTCCTTCCCTGTTCCTGTGTCACTATTCTCATTCCTACACTGAGCAACTCTGAAATCTCGAGGAGTGTATTTCTGGGAACCAGCAGTTAGCGTAATGTCTATGTCGCTGGACTCCCATGTAGTCGACCGCAGTTCACGTCCCGGACACGGTGGCTTAAAACTCACGCTGGGCGCATGTGCGTGCGTGCCCAAGAACCCAAGAGGAGAATGGAGAAGGGATTGCAGCGTGACCATCCCCCCAGGGGGTAATTTCTCGCTTTCTGTTTCTATGTCTCTGTCTGTCTGGCGAGCACACGCGCCCTATAGCAAAAACTTCTCAAAAAAAAAAAAAAAAAGAAATTAAAAAAAAAGGAGTGTATTTCTAAACATTACTTATTTCTTCAGGTCAGACAATATTCCTTGACTCTTAAGGAAAATAAATGATGTTATGACAACTGTCTTTAATCATTACACAAAAAGAAGAAAAGCATACATTACTCAGCCGTTGTTTATATAGGCCTCATATAAACAATACTAGTGTCATACCAAATCCTTCTTCTTGCAGAATTTCTGCAATGCCTAGGCTGATAGCATTAAAAATGCTTTGCTTTCTGAAAATCTGACCTGATGGAATTTTGTGAGAAGCGAGTTAGCTCGCTTGGATATTATTCAGCTTAACAATGCTTTTGATAGGAAACAAGCCACATGCAGTTTAAGATTATAGTGTAGATAGCATGTGTTATTGATTGAAGAGAAATGCATATGTCTAAATTGCAGAGCTCTCAGACAGAAGGTTTAACATGCTGTATTAAGAAAGGAAAGAACCTGAAGTATACAGATGTTTCCAACTTGGTTTGAGAGGCACGGGATGGGCAAATGGAAAGCTAGAAGGATGGTTTTTTGTTGTTGTTGTTGTTGTTTTTCTTTTTCTTTTTTTGGAGAGGTTTTTGCTATAGGGCGCGTGCGCTCGCCAGACAGACAGAGAGAGACATAGAGACAGAAAGCAGAAAATCACCCCCCAGGGGGGATGGCCACGCCGCAATCCCTTCTCCTCCATTCTCCTCTCGGGATCTTGGGCACGCATGCACACGCGCCCGGCGTGAGTTTAAGCCACCAGGTCCGGGACTCGAACCGCAGTTGACTACGTGGGAGTCCAGCGACATAGCCATTACACTAACTGCTGGTCCCAAGGATGGGTTTTTGATAGAGCTCACATAACCAAAATGACGATAATTGTAGCATTTACATGATAGGTATTTGGGTGTCTGCCATGAAATTCTTTCTATTTTTTAATGTGTTTTATAATTTTTATAATGAGATATTGGGGAAAAGTAGAAATTCCTGGTTTTCTTCTATCAACATTGAGACACATTGAGGTGGTTTGTATGAATATAGAACTACATTTTTTCCCCAGAATAATATAGAACATGAACCTATTTAAAATCTGAATGTACACTCCCAAGACTTAAATCTATATCATAAAGCAAGAATGAGAAATCTGTTTTACATGTTTAAGTATTTATTTGAGAGAGGTTTCAACAGAGTCTTTCCATGTCTTGCCCCTGCCTTCCAGGAAGCTAGAACGATGCGGGGTGTGCCATCCCTTCAGGGCTGTTTAGATAGTGTCAGGAACTAAACTCAGGTTCCACTGTGACCTCATCCTTCAAGTAGCAGAATTTGGCAGCATATACCACCATGACTGAAGCTACCTTACATGTTTTTTTTTTTTTTTTCTTTTTTTGGAGAGGTTTTTGCTATAGGGCGCGTGCGCTCGCCAGACAGACAGAGAGAGACAGAGAGATAGAAAGCAGGAAATCACCCCCCAGGGGGGATGGCCACGCTGCAATCCCTTCTCCTCCATTCTCCTCTCGGGATCTTGGGCACGCACGCACACGCGCCCGGCGTGAGTTTAAGCCACCGGGTCCGGGACTCGAACCGCGGTCGGCTACGTGGGAGTCCAGCGACATAGCCATTACACTAACTGCTGGTCCCCCCTTACATGTTTTTAAGGCAAATATTAGCCATCAGCAAATTTGAGGGTCCAAAAGTCCCAGCGTGATTCCTATAGGCCATATAGTTTTCAAAAACAATGCATTTATTAATCTCCTAGAATGATGAGTTAGCATCAGAATTTACTTTCTTCAACCTGAAAAACACTGCATATATTGACTTATGAATAAACTTTCTTAATCTTGCCTCTAAACGTTAGTGTCAAGAAAGACCAATAAATTGACATTTAATTCAATATTGAAATATGACTATCTTTTAATCCAGTTTGAGAAAAAAGCATTTCAGGAAGACAGCTTGAAGCAAGGCACAGAAATGTAGAAATAGGAAATTGCTTGTTTAGCAAATGACAACTAGCCAAGGAAGAGCAGAGTAGGATATGAGAGGAGAAAAAATGGGTCACAGAAGGTGGGAAGAGTACTAGTTTAAAATTATGATTAGTATCTTAGATTTTGTTTTACCTGAAATAAGTAACTATCAAAGTTTTTTTAAGCAAAATGGTGTGCTAGTTTGTGGTTTAGAAAACTATCAGCATCAGCAGATGGTATAGTAGTTAAGGTGCTGAACTCCCAAGTAGATGAGCATGGTTCAAGTCCCAAACCTGGCCAAGTGAAACTCATGCCAGGTGCATGTGTGTATGTGCCCAAAATCCTGAGAGAAGAATGCAGGAGAAGGAACTGTGGCATGACCATCCTTCTTGGGGAGTGCTTTCTCATTTTCTGTTTCTCTGTCTTTCTGATGAATACACAAGCCCAATAGCAAAAATCTCTCTCTAAAAAGAAAAAAAGAAAGAAAAGTAGCTATCTTGGCATAATGGAAGATCAATTAGAGAGAAGATAAAATTAAATTTACAAAAACAGATTGGTGAGAAGTTTTTATCTTTAACTTCACTAGCCCACTCTACCTTGTCTTGGCTCTTCTAATTCTATTTTTTGGGGGAGAAGCACTAGTACCTTTATTTATGTGTGTATATATATATATATACATATATATATATATATACACACACATATATATATATATATACACATATATATATATACACATACATACATACATAATATACATGTTAGTGTGTATTAGAGTCCCAAGCACCAGCATACACAGAATACCCTAAAAAGCCTGTCAAACATGCATGTTCCAGGGTCCCAATCCAGAGCTAGAAACAACTGGAACAGCTCATTAGCTAGACATCTTGCGCATTACTAACAAGCATATTACACAAGATGATGTACCTATAAATGAACTTTTAGCAAGTGTTCCACTGATCATTCCATAAGGGCAACATCTGTCCTGCCTTTGGCTTGATGTTTCATTGAATTTTTATGAAAAGTACAATTTGATGTCTGATTTGAGTTATCTCAGAAATTAGTGTGTTAAAGAGAGTTGCCTGAGGGGCTACCATGCAAGCATTAACAATGACTTCATTATCACAGTGAGCTGGCATCCAAAGTCATATCACAGGAGAGAAAACAAAGCCAGCTGCCATGTCCTGGGAGTCCACGCAGTGAAAGAACCTCACAACTGAATCATTGTTTTGCATTAGTAAACTATGAAAGTCTAAGCTCCTTGAGGACAAAAAGGTGGTGTCCATTTTGATACAAACAGCCTTAACATCTTCTGTTGTTAATGAATATTGTCTTTGTTAGAGAAGATTGATATGCATGGTTTTGATACTACTCTATCATTCACTCATTTAGTCATTCATTCAGTCAATACCTATCATACTTATATGTAGCAGGATGATTTAATGACAATTAAAATGAACAGAACACAAAAACTCAGAAGACTGAGACTTGCTGGTATGAGCCATGTGGACCTAATTTGCATGAATCATTTTATATCTTGACAGAAACTGACTCTTCACAATATGATATAAGCATCTCTCACTGCCAATCTCAACCCCAGAGAGTGGGAGGATCTCTTACAGTTTTGGGAAAGGAAACATGGCTGTATGACCATCAACTTCTTACTAAATGAGTGCCTCATGGTGAGTGAGGTTTAAAGGGCCTAGTAGTAAAATGAAGGAATTATGCTTCAGGGATAAATATGCCCCAAAGATATCTCATTCATGGTAAGTGGACATCTGAGCAAAGTGGAATGGAATTCCCTTTAGGAGAGAGGACTTCAGAAATGTGGTGTGAAGAATTAAAGATCATCACAAATTCTTAGACATTCCTCCTCTTGGGTAGTCCTGCACCTACAGGTGTGATCTATGTCCCCTTCTCTAGAATCTGGGTAAGATATGGGGATACTTTAGCCAATAGAAAGTAATGTTGTGCCAGACTTGGGGACAAGGTCTTGAGAGCATGTTCTATCACCTTTCCTTGGATCACTTTTGGGCATAGGGCCTCAAATGCCTAAAAGATGCCCTGCCGTGAGAAAGCCACAGTTGACCAAATAAGAGATCAGGCAGGGAAAGAGACAGCACTACAGATGAAAAGGTTGACCAGACCCTCATTATTCCAGCCCCAGCCATTGAGCCATCTCAGCAGAAGCAAGGATGGGGGTAGCTGACTTTGTGGCAGTAGATAACCCGTGGAGAAGCCTGTGAGGGGGGCCCTTAAAGAAAGCCCCTGAGTTATCAGGCAAAGGATGTCCCCTGGCTGAACACGGGAATGAGGAACGCATGCTCCACACGGCTTCATACCCTCTGGAGATCACACAGACCTGGGCAAGGACATGTAGCAGTGGTGACCACTGTGGCAAAAGGCCACATCTCCTTCCCAAGAGTTCTCATTTAATCCAAGGGAAGGATGACTGTCACTGTAGGTCTGCTCAAGCTTGGTGAACAGAGACTTGAACTGAGCTTAATTTAAACTAAATATAAAAGGTTAAACTTTTGAATATGAGCAATTCTCATTGGTAAGAGATAGACTGAGTTTCTCTATCATACCCTTGAAAGATGAACTTGGAAAACCATTAAAATGCTTGATTTCTTGTATTAAATGGAGGAAACTCCTATCATACCTAATTTGGAGAGTTATTACAGAATCAATAATGTATTAGACGTGAAATCACTTTGTAAATTATAAATAACATATATGTACAATAAATAACTAAAACTCTGATAATGACTTAATCACTCCATTATATGCTAGGATATATTTTGAAACAAAGGAAAAGGTAATACTCTTGCCTCCTGCATAATACATGTTTATGCGCAAACACACAGAGACACATGCACATACACAGATATAGCTCCTTCTCCTTAAACATCTCTATACCTGAGTACCAGCTTCCATCCACAGATGATGAACCTAATTGTTCAAATAACCTTAGCCGAAAGAGAAGGACAGGGAAGGGGAAATAAAGTCATTTATTTATTAGCATACTATGCTGAGTAATTTTTATGCACTTGTTCCATTAACTCCTCTTCAAGCCTAATAATCTAGAAACTACTATTAACTCCTTTTTACAGTTAGGAAACTGAGCACAGGTAGGTTATTTTGCCCAAAGTCACAGACTAGTAAGTATCAGAGTTGTGTTTAAACCCAACTGGTTAAAGCAGCCAGATCCCACATGGCTAACTTCATGGTTCAAGTCTTGGCCACAGCAGCTTAAAAAACACAGTAGGCATATGAGCATGCAAGCTCAAAATCTTGACAGAGTGGAGAGATGGAAGAGAAGGGGTTACAGTTGACTGCACTCCATTGAAGGGTGCTTTCTTTTTCTCCTTCTGTCTCTCTGCCTGTCTCTAGCAAAAATGTTCCCTGGTGAATTAAAAATAATAATAATAATAAATAAAACCCAAAAATGATATGTTTAATCCTTCAACCCTGTGCTTTCTTTCTCTTTTTTTTTTTTTTTTTAGAAACTTTTGTTATAGGGTGCATGTGCTCACCAGAGACAGAGAGGGACAGAGAGACAGAAAGCAAGAAATCATCCCCCTGTGGGAGATGGTCACATCGCAATTCCTTCTCTCCATTCTCCTCTCAGAATTTTGAGCACACACACAAGTGCCCAAAGTGAGTTTTAAGCCACCGGATCTGGACCTTGAACACAGTGGACTATATGGGAGTGCAGCAATATAGCCATCTGCTGATCTAAAACCTGTGCCTTTTTATGCTTCATTGAGTAAAATAGTAATGATGATGATGATAGAGAACAATGAAAAGTTTTACATTTAGCTTTAAAAAGAATTGTTTTCCTATACTATGGCCAAGCACAGCTGTCAGCATGACAATTAATCCAACTCAAGACTAGCTTTTTTTCAGCGTGTTCCAAATTTCCCCTGTGGCTGGGTGTTCCAGGTTTTGCTGGCTTTGTGAATTAAACAGGGAGCCGGACAGAGAGATGACTACACTAATTTCCATGAAATATCTGGACTCATCAATTTATGATGTGCAGATCTGGAGTTCTCAGTTTAGCCAGGTACAAGGAAAACCTGACAAGGATTGAACTGAGGATTGTGCAAGAAACAAGGGTTGAAAATAGAACAGAAGGCTCAGCATCTTGTTTGACAAGACATGGACTTGTGACTTTCCTTCCCTGCTCTGTCCCTAATTTTTTCTGCCAACACAGAAACCCATCTTCAGCTTCTGGCTGTGCTATTCCATGTGTGAGTCTTGTAAAGTTTAACCTTTAACCTGAACAAACACTTCTATGTATCCTAGGACACTAAGTGAGTCAAAGGAATCCTCTCTCCATCAATCCTTTAGGGATATATAGAATTATGTAAGAGTGTTAAATCTACAACAACAAAGTAAACTTCCAACTCCTTTCTAAGGATGGTGGATCAACAAAACAGCCTATATTGTCTCCTGAGTGACTAGAGTTGAGTTTGATTGAGTCAGTTTAACTGAGTAAGTCTGAGGGTAGGTGCTGAGGAAAATTGAAGAGCTATACTTAATGAGCAGAAATAGGGAGCAATCTTGCTAATAATGAAAAAAAGAAAGGAAATGATTACATGATGTAACTAATTTTTTGTGGCCTTCATAATCTTCAGCAAATCTAGGAATCTCAAAAAATGTCCCATGTAAACAGTTTTCTTATAGCGATTGAAATGATTCCAATACTGGAGTGGGATGTGGCAGGAACCAAGTATTATTCAGGGTTCTCCAGAGAGAGAGGCGGGGGACCAACAGGATATAGGTAGAGGTAGATACAGACATAGGCTGTCTGTGAGCTGGATAAAGAGGGAAGGCAGGTGCATGACTCAGTCCCAAGGGCTTTACAACTCAGAAAGCCAGTGGTATAATTCTCAATCTGGTATAAATTTATCTAGTAAAAAAGATGACTAGCTAAATAACACAATGTAGAAAAAAATGACTCAAATCCAAGACAAACTCTAGAGTTCAAAACCCAATTCACTAAGTATTTCATCGCTTAGTTATGCGGCCTTGGGCAAATATTAAGCATCTCTAAGTCTCTGTTTCAGTATCTTTAAAGCAAGAATGTTAAGTTTATTTACCTTACTGACTTGTTCTGACAATTAGGTGAGATGACGCTTGTACACTACACATTGCCTTACACAAATTGACGGACCAGTAAATATTAATTCTGGTTATTCATCATGAAACAAACATCTATCATGTGCACTGAGCTACATTAAGGCAAATTCTTATAAAATTTATCCTCACATTAAACAGAACACAGTCTTTTTCTCAGGATTATGCAATGAGTAAACTGCAGAGCTGTCCGATTGCAAAGCCTGTGTACTCACTACTACATTATTTTCTTCTAGATATGATACTACCAACAAAAGTAAGCAGAGAAAAAAAAAACACAACAAAAAAGCATGATGATGTAACAAAGGCTATGTATCTAAAACAATATAAATTAACACTAATTTAGAGTATTTAGTGTTTTGGGAATAATTTTTTATGCTATAAATAAACTTTGAGAATGATGAAGTAATTCGCATAATTGCTCTCCATTCATTTTTTTTTTACTGTAGTAAATGAATGCAAAACTTACTTTTTAAGTGTGTTTATGAATCAGGAACAAAATAAGAAAAATAATGAAAATGTGCAAAACTCAAGTGTAGAGATTTAAGGAAAAAATGTCTAGATATGGAAAATGGAAACTTTCATAAAGTTAAGCAAAATTTCAAAGTCAGAATCCAACAAAAAAAGACATAGTCATTGTAGATGCCAAAAACAGGATTTTTTTACTCTACAGAGAAGTCAGACAACCATTTTGATTAATAAGATGTTCAAAATTGGATAATATAGCCACACTTCCCAGTGACTGTGTAGCAATGAATCCCAACTGGGACACATTTACCATAAACTCTGGACTGCATTTGATGTTTACTGAATGAGTTCATTATAATTAATGTCACTGCACTGAATGTCAAAGGAATTAATAATGATTAGCCTCTGATTATAAAGAGCTGCCTATCATGGTTATTATGTTAACATTCAAAAACAACTTGCTTTATTAAAGCATTTGTTTTTGAATTGTCAACAGCAATCTGTAAATCAATGAGTTGCATTTTTCAGGATCAAGGATCTCATATAGGTCATTGGTTTTCTCATTGGAGTTGTGTTCTATAATTATGTTATTCAGGCAGATGATCAATCTGAAAAGAGAAGAAAACTGAAACTCCCTAGATAAGATCTTGGCATTAACTATTAACCTGTAATGGGTTATACCTATATTACCTAAATACATTGGAGACCCCTTTTGATAGAGTTACACTAGGTATAGTGTAGAACTAAATATATATATATATATATATATATATATATATATATATACATACATACATATATATATATATATATTTTGAAAAAGACAAATTGACCATTGTTAACTGCCATAATATTTTTCAAAATATATACAACAGACACCTATATAAATTATAGTCCCTGAATCCTAAGTATCACTCTTCTTTTACCAACTTGAGAATTTATAAAGAATTGATGTCCCTGCACACATATCCCTTACAAAATAGTTGGATTTTTGAAAAGTTAAAGTTATCGTGAATATCATGGACCTGGACACTCCGGAACAAAGTAAAAACTGATTCCAAGAGGGCAGTGGTACATTTAAGTCAAAAGAACAATTGATCACATTGGATGATTATCAAATCCCAGAGAACAAACACTTTAAGAGTCTTAGAAAGATAATTAGGTTTAGACAATGTGTGAAAAAGAAGAAAGCATTTTTTTTTTCTCATACATGCATGCAGTCAGCTGGCCATCAAAAGATCATTTACATCTTTCTTTCAACACAAGATGATGCAAATGAAATGTGCATCAAATTTTTCCTGTACTGTAAATCCTCAGTCTTTGTCAAGTTCTTAAGGGAGAAATAATAGACACAGAGCTTTGAAGCTTCAGTACAATGTGATTTGAAAAGGGGAAGCAGACAACCTAGCAAAGTATGGCTCAATTGAGCTGGCCATGAAAAGAACTTTTAATATAATATATAATATAATAAGAATACTATATACTTGCTATAAAACCAAGTACAAGTCTTTTATAATTTCCTCTTTTGTCCTCTTATTTAAAAACTACTTGAATCCCAGGAGATGCTTGCTGTTTTAACTTCTCACCTATCTCCCAGGAAACTTCCATTATAACATCACTGGGGATTTTTCACAAAATGATAGTGAAAATGGCAAACAAAACCCATGACTGGTGGGAAAACAAGTTATGACAAACTTTTTTAAACATACCTTGTTCTTTCAAGCTGCCATTCTTTTGTTAATATTGTTCCCGATTGCTGGAATGAAAATTTGATATTGGATTTCCCATTTTTCTCTTCCTTAATGCTTATTTCCAATGTTTCCTTCCCTGATAAATCTCCCTAATCTCTCCCCAAAGATGCCTCCACCTACTAGTGTATTCAACACTTATCAATTGTATTAGAACTGTTTATGCTTCTGCATACTTTCATTAACTCAGGGTTAGATATTCTGATCATATCTGCTTTTCAGTATCTCAGACATACTAGATCATAACCCCTGTCCACAAAAGAAAATAATATATCTAATTTGGAATTGTTTTATAATAATTAAACTACCCTAAGGAAACACTTGCTCCAAAATGACTGATACAGATTTTTTTTCATAGCTAATAATACTGTATTTTGTACTTAAATTTGGTGAAAGTAGACTTTTTTCTTTTATTTCTATTTATTTTATACATTCAATCATGCTTTATCCCTTGAGTATCGAATAGTATTAAAATAGTGATTCTCAAATGTTTTGATCTCAAACCTCTTCCTATTCATAAAACTAGGCCAGCTCATATTTAAGGGAACTGGATCTTACACAATGGACAGTGCTCTTTGAGTCCCAGACAGATGGCCTGAGAAATATGCCAGGCACCTGTGCATGAGTGCCCAAAATCTCAAAAGGAGGAAAAAATAAAGGAGAAGGGATTGTAACATGAACATCCCCCAGAGTGGATGCTTTCTCACTTTATCTATCTCTCTCTTTCTCAATCTTTCTGCAGCAAGCACACATACCCCCAGGTAAAAAATTTTAAAAATGAAAAGAAAAAAGAGTTGAAGTTCTCAAGCTTTTTGTTTGCATTAGTTATGTCTATTGATATTTTATGCATTAGAAATTAAAACTTAGAAGTTACTAAAATACAAAAGAATGCATTCCATCAACTATAAAATGATATATAGTTCTGCAAAACTTCACTATGTGTACATGGAAGACTAATAGTGAAAAAAATAATAGGATTATTATGAGTATAATGACTTTTGCATCTTTGAAAAGTATTTGGGGGTCTCTGAGAGTCCCAAGATTATACCTCAAAAACTACTTCAGTAGGCTAATAAAACAAATATATAATAACTATTTTTCCTCTGGGAATATCTAGAAGTTTCTATGGCAGGAGCCCGCTGAAGCCCTGCTCACTCACTAAGGTGAGGTTTCCATGGTACACTGGGCCACAAGTGAAATATAATTAATATTTTTATATTACTTTATAGTTTGACAGTGCTTTTTTTCAGACAGAGAGACATTTTTGCTATATTTTGCTATTATTTTTACCAGAGAGACAGAGAGAAATTGAGACAGAAAGTGAGAAATCAATCTTCCTGGGGTTGATAAAGTCATTATAGTCATAATAATCCTGATTATTATTTTTTTCACTCTTAGTCTTCCATGTACACACAGTGAAGTTTTCCAGAACTATATGATATGTGATATCATTTAATAGTTGATGGAATGCATTTTTTTTGTATTTTAATAACTTCTAAGTTTTCATTTCTAACACTGCAATCATCCCTTTTCATCCATTCTCCTCTTGTGATTTTGGGCACACATGGACATGTGCCTGGCACGAGTTTAAGGCACCGGGACTGGAACTCAAAATAGCAGTTGACCATGTGGGAGGCTAGCAACATAATCACTGCGCTATCTGCTGGTTCCCTGACAGTGCTTTTTCAGGCATTAACCTGTGTGATGCTTATAAAACTCAGAAAGGAGTACAACAAAGTGGGAAATCAAAACAACTAGGGCAAAAACACCTTGCTACAAGATGCATGATAACTAAGTACAAAACCAAAAATTGTTTTTAAGTTTATTTAGTCCTTTAGAAAGAAAATGAATGTGAGAGAGAGAGAGAAACAGATAGCCCCATCAAAGTCTTCACACCATTGTCTACCTCCAACCTCAGACTGCCAGGAACACTACGAGCATGCTGCATGCATCTGGTATGTAAAAGGAGACCTCCAGGATGCGAACCTGGCACCTACACATGTGGCCTCAGCACTGCAAAGTATTGTGCTGCTGTGGCTGGCCAAGAACAATCTTTTTTGAAAACACTATTTCTCTCATGAATGAGAGAGATGGAGAAAGAGAGACAGAGGCAGAAAGACAGGTACCCCCAATAAGTTCTTGATGCCACAATCCATCCCTAGGCTCAGCAGCCCTGGATCATTAGCATGGCACATATAGGGAAGTGTCTGAACACAGACAAACCTGGGAACTTCTCCTGTGAGTCGGCCTCTCAGAGCATCAGTTTTAACCACTTATGCTAAACTAAACCAAACATAGTTTTTACAATATGGATTTTTTGTGTGAACTTTTTGAACATTAATATATGTACCTATATGTGCGTGTGTGTGTGTGTGTGTGTGTGTGTGTGTATTTAAATTTGGGGGCACTAGTGGTACCCCAGATTCAGATTATATTTTCCTTGCCCTAGTCCTAGTATCAGCCATTTCTTCCAGAGCGTTATGGCTTCTTCATTTAGAGAATAGTGTTTAGAAGCCAATAGCTGAGGGGTCCAGCAGTTAGCATAATGGCTATGTCGCTGGACTCCCACGTAGTCGACCACAGTTCGCGTCCTGGACCCAGTGACTTAAACTCACGCTAGGCATGTGTGCGTGCGTGCCTGAGATCCCAAGAGGAGAATGGAGGAGAAGGGATTGCAGTATGGCCATCTCCCCAGGGGGTGATTTCTTGCTTTCTGTCTCCGTCTGGCGAGCGCACGCGCCCTATAGCAAAAAAAAAACTCTTCAAAAAATAAAAATAAAATAAAAATAGAAGCCAAGAGCTGAGTAATACATATGGTTGTTCCTACTTAAGTGTCACTGACTTTAGTCTCTCTCAAAAGAGAGGGCTACAAAATATATGCATGCATCTCCACCCATGTACACACACATACAAGAGTTCATGCAGACATCTCTGGCTGTAGTCCAATTCCAAATGATTTATTCTAGCCTTTTCCTCTGGTCTATTCTTTCTCTGATTGGAAATCTATAGTTGTGTTTTTAATCATTATATTCTATCTTTAGATTTATAAATAGAAGTATTCTAAAAGCGAACATTTGAATTTGGGTTTCATTATATAGAAACAATGATATACAGTGCCGTATTACATAAATGGTCTTCAGAAAGTTCGTGGGAAGTGTGTATTACAAAAAGAATTATACCTGGATTTCAAAAACTTTTGCACCAAAATAAACTCATACTTTAACTCCAGTTTTCCATTAGCCTTTGAAGTACCCTTGTATATGGGAGCTAATTCTTGGACTGGCCTAAAGAAGCCTACTAAGCTCTGGTATGAGATTTAGGATTCATTTCCATATTCCAGAGTCAGATTTATAGTACTATTAAATTTCAGTGGGTTCTACTTCCATTAATATTGTAATTATTATCACATCTCACATTTTAATGAAACTTTTCATTTCACAAAGTACTTGCACATAAATCAAGTCACTTAATACTCAAAAACCACAAGAGCCTGGTGCTATTTGTAATTTCTACCACATTAGGAATCAGAAATTTGAGAATTAAATTAGAAGATTGTTTAATAGTCATAGAAAATATTTTTGTTTAATAGATATCCTAATGTAACCATTGATTATTGAGCATCATCAGTATGCAAAGTTAAGACAAATAATGCAATTGTACTTTATAACAGTGTTATTCAATGTTTTCTTATCAGATAGCATCATCTCATCATCTCCTGAACACTTGATAGAAATGCAAATAGTGGAGGCTAGATGGAGTTGCAAAGGAAAACCCTACCCTCTGTGAGGTTAACCCACATGAGAGTTTTCAGGTTCGCAGAGACCTTTCTGTGGATGCCAAGCGCATGCATGTCCAGGGGCTGGCTGAGGCTGGAGGGGGAATGTGGTATGAAGACCATAATCTACTAGGGGTGCTTGGGAGTTCTTGTCTCTCTGTCTATTTCAATGTCTCTCTCACTCAGGGAATAAATAAATGTTTTTAAACAATGGAAGAAGGAGAAAAAATGCAAATATTTGGTTCATGTTCCTAGCCTATTAAATCAAAATGGCTGGGTTTGGGGCAAATTCTCTGGGCGATTTCGGTATTCATTAAAGCCCAGGGACAGATAAACTTACTAGGGATAGAAAACAAGATTCATAAGACTATGTCTTGAGCTGAGCTTTTGCAGAGTCAAGGATAGGATTTTTCTAGATTCCATTAGATATTCAGATAAGTCATACTTGATTTTTTATTTTAGAAATTTAAAATACTGAACAAGGAAAATTATAAATAAACTAATTGTTCTTTTTTCCATGAAGGGCCTAGTGGAAAATATTTCTGGTGGGCTGGTATACTAGTGATTCATATTAGCAATGCTTGTCTGTGTTATACTTGGCTTTTTTCAAAACAAACAAATAAAAGTACTTGGTTCTTGTTATTATCCAAGTTCACCCTGAAGAATGAATAGTAGGTGTGAAAGAGCATATTCTTGGATCTGGAGCCCAGGAGAAGGAAGATTTTGGTAGTCACTGGAGCTCATCCTATGAAACATCTAAATCCCCTCATTAGTATTCACCATACCTGGGAAGCAATACTTCTGAGCACAGACTTTAAATCAAAAGCTTTGCTCAAAATTCTCATCTCTTTGCAAATCACAATGAATATCAATGATGAAAAAAATTACAGCACAGAAGATTGCAAATGGGCCTCAGAAATCATCTGGTCTAACTCTGTCACTTTACAAACGAGGAACCTGAAGTGCAGAGAGATTCATTGGCTTGCTCATGGCCAAGCAGGGAGTCAGGGGCAGAGCTGGGACTTGATTCTGAGTTTCCTGCCTCCATGGATAAATGCAAGTTTTTAAATAATTCCCTAGAATAAGCAAATTCTAGATTTGCCTCAAGTGGCCTTTCCAGTTTATTACACATGAAATAGGAATATTCTTTTCTTTTTTTCTTTTTTTGAGAGACTTTTGGTACAGGGCACATATGCTCACTGAAAAGACAGAGAGACAGAAAGCCAGAAATCACCCCCTCCAGGGGGATGGCTATGCTGCAACCCCTTCTCTTTCATTCTTCTCTCAGGATTTTGGGCATACACGCACCAGGCTTTAGTTTTAAGTCACCAGGTCCAGGACTTGAACCATAGTCGACTATGTAAGAGTTCAGTGACTTAACCATTATGCCATTTGCTGGTCCCAAATAGGAATATTCCCATAGGAGGGGGCTCTTTTTAGATACCTCTGCATTATTGTGGGTTTGCATGGGAAATATGCAAGATGATGCCAATAATAGAGAAGCCAGAGACCCTAGTGAATTAGCTAACATATGTGGAACAAACTGAAATAGCACAGAAAAGTGTCTGCAACTGTCTTGAATAATCTTGCCGTGATTAAACTAATTTTAGGTAACTGTATATATAATCAAGGTGGTTTAAGTTTCATAGTCAGGTATTTATTTAAGAGTAAAATGACAAATATAAGTCTTTTTCTATAGGAATGTACCAAAAAGGGAGTTAGAAGACCAAAGGCAGAGGACCTCATGGAGAAACAGGAGACACAGAAAGCAAGTCCCCACAGAAGACTTAAAGTGAGAGAGAAATATAGCAACCATCTGCAACTGGATTTGATTCTTTCCATTCTTGCTATACAATTAAGACTTTACTGATAGGGGGTCGCACATTAAAGGGAAGAAATCCCACAATAATGAGTCATCAAAACCTGAAAGCCCATCATCAAACATGATCAACACATAAAATCCCAGAAGAGATTAATGTACTAGGGAAGACCTAAACCTTCAAGAAAACTTTAACATTCAAACTCCAAATTCTGCAAATAGATTAAATGAATTGGTTTTAGAGACTGAAGTTGCCCAGAAATTGTCAGTGTGTATCTATAGTGTCCATATGCTTAATATTGAATAAATTTGATTTGTAATATTTTGGATTAATTAAATGTCTCAATACAGGCTTATGGCAAAACAACTTACACTACACTGAAGCGTTCTGGAGTCCTATAAAGCAATTATATGCTACTGACAATAGATCAAGAAGATATCTACCTGGTAGAATTCCTGAAAATGTTTATAAAAATGTTTTTTTAGAAATAAACAATTATCTGTGGTGTATTATCATTGCATTTTTCTTAACCTTGCAACATTATTCATTTATTTCAAAAATTGGAGGGGAACCAGCAGTTAGCGTAATGGCTATGTCGCTGGACTCCCACGTAGTTGACCGCGGTTCGCGTCTCGGACCCGGTGGCTTACAACTCACGCCGGGCGCGTGTGCGTGCGTGCCCAAGATCCCGAGAGGAGAATGGAGGAGAAGGGATTGCGGCGTGACCATCCCCCCTGGGGGGTGATTTCTCGCTTTCTGTCTCTATGTCTCTCTCTGTCTGTCTGGCGAGCGCACGCGCCCTATAGCGAAAAACCTCTCAAAAAAAAAAAAAATTGGACAAGATAGGGGCAGCAGATGGTATGGAAGTTAAGGTACATCTCTGGACTCCCACATGGCCAACTGTGGTTCAAGTCCAGGACTCGGTGGCTGAAAACTCACTCCAGGCACATGTGCATATGTGCTCAAGATCACAGGAGGAGAATGGAGGAGCAAGGATTGTGGTGTGGCTATCTTCTCTGGGGGGTGATATCTTGCTTTCTGTCTCTCTTTCTTTCTGTCTCTCCAGGGCATGCACTCTATACCAAAAATCTCTCCAGGAAAAAAAAAATGAGGGGACCAGGAAGTGGCATGATGGTTAAGGTGCTGGACTCCCTCCCTCATGGCCAACCACAGTTCACATCCTAGCCCTGGTGGCTTGCTTTCTCACTTTCCCTTTCTTTCTCTTTCTCTCTCTAGTCAAATTAAAAAATAATAATAGATAAAGTAGAATAAATAATTCTTTATTTTATTTTATTTTATATAATCACATTATTTAGCTTCTAGAGTGAACATTTCAATATGTGAACATTTCTCTCCAGTCCAGTTAATCAAAATATCTTCAACAGATAAAAATTGATTATGTGCCTATAACTCACCCAGGTGTTGTAAGACTGTGGTCTCCCTGGAACCTTCCTGGCACCAGGTACTGGCCTCGGGGAACACAGCCCCTGCACATATTGGGGAATAGGTGTTAGTCCCAGGATGATCCAAGCACACAACATCCACCATGTGCCCCATTTCCACCACTGCTACATTGCAAAGCACAATGAAACAATCATACAACCGCAGGGTTCACACTCCCATGGGAATCTAATACCAACCCAACAGGAGGCAGAGCCCAGGCAGCATGAAGCCTTGCTCACTTTTTCCCACCTCCCACTGCCCTGCCCTGTCTGACCCAGCGGTCAGCACGTCTGTGGCCAGGCTCACAACAGGCCATGAACAGGCATAGTCAGTCCAGGGTTGGGAATCCCTGTTGTAAGATATAAAGAGAAAAGCACAGTGAGCATGTAGAGTTAAATTCTGCAACTGTGAGAAAGATGAGAGTCCTGAATTAAGTACTTATATGCTAAATTGGAAGAAAATGATAACATGAAACAAGGAAAACTAGTTAAGTGCTGAGCTAAGCATAAAGAACAAGGGGTTGAAATTATCTGGAATAGGCAAAGAAAGCTTCATAAAGAAGGTGGAATAAATGTTGAATCTCAAAGGGTAAATTGGATATAGATAGATGCATAAAATAATTTATGTACTTTAGACTAGAAAGAGAACACACACCCAGCATATCCTGTGTGTGTGGAAGATTGGAAAGGATGGTGAGGAGATTATGAGAGGAACAGCCTGTCCCTATTATAGGGAACATGTTGTAGAGCAATGGAAGATCTAGTCATCTGGATGCTATGGGACCAGACTGTGCAAAGCTCTGGGATCTTTGAGTGTTTGGACTTGATATTAAAAACAAAACAAACAAAATACAGCAGGCCACTTAAGCAGTAGAGAGACATAAAGAAAACATTGGTTTAGAAAGACAATTTCAGAAGAATGATACGAGAAAAACTGAGAAAGGAAATGACATAATTATATGTTTGAAGTGATATCAGCTATAGGTTATAGATATCTAGTTCAAGGAATTAATACATGTATGAGTGATATGTGAAAAGAAATAATAGGCTTTGTTTTCAGATGTATGTAAAGAATGAAGTAGAAATATTTATTTAAAAATATTTTAAAGCTTGAGATAGTCAAAAAGAAGTAGTGGATGACTATACTGGAAATATAGTAGTTTACTAGAGTTGACTACAGTTTTGTAAAAAAGATAATGAGGCTGATAGGGGGCTTACTGAGTTTGAGTGACAATGTTGTCGTGATGAAAATATCTGTGTTTGCCTAATCTCCTTTTATTCGTGTTCTATTGTGCTTACATTCACATATCTCTGTCAAAGTTGGGTTAGGATTACACTAGACTCTGGCCAATGGAATGTCATTGAAAGAGCTGTAAACCCCTATTACATCTATGATGCATGTATAAAAGAAAGGAATTTGGATCCCTGCATCACTGTTAGGAAGAGAGCAACTTTTTCAACTTTGCATGTGGCATGAATAGCAATAGAGCCTTTTTGTATTGTTATTAATCTTTTAGTACTTATTTGTTGTGGTACTTATTTGTTGTGAAACAGAACTTGTTCTGTTCTGACTAATATGGATATACCATCTAAACAGACATGGACACTATTGAAATATAAATAACTTGATTCAGAGTTTGAAATTTAGATTTGGGATTCATTTTTCTGGTAGGAAAAATTGAAGAAACAGCAGTAGATAGCTTTCTGAGGAAATGAGTGAACACAACAAATTCATAAAAAGAGGGCGTGGGTGGAAATTCACAAGTAATAAGAAAATAAAGTCATATGAAAAGATGACAAGTCACAAAGTTTCAGTGAGGAGGTTTTCTTTTCTTTTTTTTTTGGAGAGGTTTTTGCTATAGGGTGTGTGTGCTCGCCAGGCAGAGAGAGACAGAGAGACAGAAAGCGAGAAATTACCCTCCCCCCCAGGGAGGGATGGCCACACGGCAATCGCTTCTTCTCCGTTCACTTCTTGGGATCTTGGGCACGCACACACACGCTCCTGGCGTGAGTTTAAGCTGCCGTGTCCGGGACTCGAACCACCGTAGACTGTGTGGGAGTCCAGCGACATAGCCATTATGCTAACTGCTGGTCCCAGTGAGAAGGTTTTCCAAAGCAATGCTTAGGGTCAGTCCTATTAGTGCAGAGGTTAATCCTGTGCATAGAGAGCCTGATCCCACATAGTTGACTGCAGTTCAAATTCTGGCCCAAGTGGCTTGAAAAACATACTGGGCATGTGTTTAAGTGTTCCCACAAACCTAACAAGATGTAGAAAAGGAGGAAAAAATATTGTAGTTTGACCGCACACCATAGGTGTGTGTGTGTGCGGGGGATTTATCTCCCATTCTCTCTCTCTCTCTCTCAAGCATATGTGTACTCAGGTGATGAAAAATAATTATAATAATTTAAAAATAAAAAGCAATGACTAATAAAGTTACATAGTACTTCAAAAATACTGAATCTGGTAAAGATTAGAAATGAACATTAGATTTTTTTTCAGAGTGGGTTCTCCATAATATTTGAGATGATAGTTACAATAGAATGGTGAGGTCATAAGTCATACACATGAGGATAGGCAAGAGAAATAAGAAAGGAGTTTCGATATACTGGAATAGAAAATCCTGAATATTTAATACATAGGATCTAGAGGAAGGACCTATCTGTGATTTGACCACAGCACCAAATGGACTATATTTATAGCTACATCTGATCCTTAAAGCCAGCCCAACCTATGTGTAGGATGCCCCTTTTTCCCTGTAAATATGAAAGAGTTCTGAAGTAATCCCTCTACTACTTTTTCACTTTTTTTTCTTGAGCCCATCTCCCCTGCATTTATGATCTAGCTTGGTGACCTTGACTTTGATGCCATTTGATTATCAAAGATTTGTGGCTCCTGTGTCTTCAATTCAGTACTTGGATTTGCGGGCTTGGATGAAACAATGAATGAGAAGTGCTCAGGAAAGAGCCTCGATCATAATAATCATAAATCAAAGATTAGTAGTGCTAACAGTAATTGCTTTTGTTGTCATTATTCTAAACTTAGCCTTGGCTCAACTTTTTACATCTCATCATCTCCCATTGCCTAGGAAGGAATGTCTTTCCTAGCATGGGAATGAGCATGATTATGCATAAGAAGTTTGGGAGACTGAGAGGGTATTACTGCAATATATGGCAAAGGGTATATCCTGAAAACTGTGTGAAAACTGTGTGAAAACAGGCTCTGACTCTCTGTTGTCTATCGTATCCTCAATAAATAGCATGTGGAATTTTGTTATTTAAAAATTGATTGAAAGAAAAAATACTGCATGAGTGAAGAAAATTAATAAATTAATTGTCAAGTTTAAGTGGCATATGTTCTTATCGTTGAGAGATTATGTTCACAAGTCAGGCAGACATGAGTCATGTTCAAACCTCAGCTCTTATTTAAGTAAATTTCAAGCTCTCTTAACCCATATCCTCTTCTACAAAAAGTTCATTGTGAGATTGATTACCTTAATGTGTGTAAAATGTTTGACTTGGTGTGTGGTGCAACTTAAATACTCAGTAAATGTTAAGTATCATCATTATCAGTAAATAGCAGGATGACGTCTAATTCTGGAAGTTAATTGAACTCTATCCTAGAAGAAATTAATGCCCATTATAACATACACAGAAAAATATCTAAATGCCTGGGTAGAAAAAAAAATATGTACATATTCACAATGATCAAACAGAAAGAAGTCTATGTATAAAATAATTCTAAGAGACAAACCTAAGCTAATATTTTAGGATATTAAGCTAATTTTAATATTTAATATTTTAGGATATTAAGCTAATTTTAATATTTAAGCTAATATTTAGTTCCTATTTTAAAATTTTTACATGGATATTTAAGGTGCAACAAGATATTGTTAAATACATATGCACAGTAAAATGATTACTGTAGTCAAGCAAGTTAACATGTCCATCACCTTACATGGGTAACTATTGTATGTGTGTTGGGGAAGGGCTAGAGTATCTAAAGTCTACTCTTGGCAAATTTTCAGTGTAAAATTAATATTATTAACTATAATTATCATGCTATATCTTCAATCTCTAGACAGTCATTCCTGATAACTACAAATTTTTACTTTCTGCCTAACATCTCACCATTTTCCATCCTCTCCCACCACTACTATCCACTTTTGTTAACCACTTCCTAGTCTATTTTGATGTATTTAACTTCTTAGAATTCCACACACAAGTGAGATCGTGTGTTATTTTTCTTTCTATGTCTGCCTCATTTCACTTGGCATAATGTTCTCCAAGTCTGTTGCAAATGAAAGAATGTCTTATTGTCTAAGGCTGAATCATATTTCTACATTCATTCATCCATAGATGGACACTCAGGCTGCTTCCCTATGTGGCCCTTGTGAATAATGCTGTAATGAACAGGGGAGTGCAGATATCTCCACAAGGTTCTGATTTCACTTTCTTTGAATAGAGACCCAACAGAGAGATTGCTGGGTCATAAACTAGTCTGTATATATGTATGTACGTATGTATGTATGAAATGTATTGCTTTCTGAAAAGGCTGCACCAACTTACATTCCCACCAACAGTGTACAGGTTTCTCTTTTTTCCCACAACCTCACTACCATTCATTACCTCTTGTCTTTTTGATAGTAGCCAAACTAACAGGTGTGAGATGATATCACATTGCAGTTTTGATTTGCACTTTTCAGGTGATTACTAATATTGAGCAACTTTTAATATATATATATATATATATATATATATATATATATATATATGATGACCATTTTTATGTCTTCTTTGGAAAAAATGTCTATCCCTGTCCCTTGTTCATTTTTATTTCTGCTATTTAGTTGTCTGAGTGCCTTATGTATTTTTTATATTAATCCTTGATCAGATAAATGGCTTAGAAATACTTTCTCCTATTCTGTAGGCTCCTTTCTGGTTTTGTTGATGCTCTTATACTTGCTTTGAGTTTTCCTGGCACAAGCTGGTCCACAAGGTGCCTTATAACTGCAGCTGTCTTCCTATAAAATTTCTTTGGAGCACACATTACCCAAAATGACTTTGTTGTCTTCTAATCATTATATTCACTCATCTATCCAGGAGCTGGTTGGTGGTTTTTGTATTTTTTTTCCCCCTTTTTCATCATCTAATTCCATCAATGTAGAAAGACATCTTATCTTATGCTGGATGCAGCTAAACAAATCCATTCATTTTAATCCCAGATTTTGCCATATCTAAGATGTCTTTGAGGGGCTTGTTATAATAATGTCTTTGTTCTTATCATTCTTGGGCAAATCACATTTCAGGACTCTGGCCAGCTCTTCAACCTTGTCATATCCCTGCACTGAAATCTGTTTCTCTCCTCTGCTTTGTTTAGATAAGGTTTCTATTCCACACATCTGAGGAGAGACTGAAAGCCTACTATGTAGGTGGCAATTTCCAAAAGAACAGAAACCTGATTTCACCTGGATTCTTCCTTGAAATTGTTATTAGAATTTTATTGTTTGCATTTAATGATTGCCTTGTTTTAAACTGCTACTCACAGATCACTGGCATTAAAGTATGCTTGCATCATTTTAATGCCTTACAAAATTATATTCCCCATGGACTTAATTCCTGAAATTCTTATTCTTCCTCTATATATTCATTTCTAAATAATCCCCCAAAACTTAAAAAACCTTAAGAAAAGTACACAGATTATAATAAAATTATAATGTTTAGGTAACTTAAATTTTAGAATGTAAGAATAAATACCCTATATGGCATTTTTATACAATGCTTTTAATAAGACAAGAAAAGTATTTATTTGCCAAATCTAAAATTACTGCAGTTGAAATGTATTTATTTATGTCATAGATTAATATGGTTATTATGTTCATGAACAATGAAAAAAGATGTAGGTTTGAATTCAAATTGGAAATTACTCTACCCAACACTATTACTCTACACTGCAGCAGTAGAAGTAGCATCAATTTTGGGCCTTATGCATTGAATTTGGAAAGCAGAGATGGTGGTATGTATAACTATAGAGAAAAATCTTACCAGGATAACATATACATGTGAGTAAATATATTACAGAAAACACTGGAGGTTACAAAGTCTTATAGAAAACACTTCATCAGTGTCATCCTTTTTAAAAATGTTTATTTATTATTATTGTTATTTTAAAATTTGCTATAGGGCACATGCACTCACCAGAGAGAGAGAGAGAAAGGGAAAGTGAGAAAGCAAGCTGTCAAGTCCAAGACTCAAATCACGGTCATCCATGTGGGAGTCCAACTGAACCACAATGTCACCTGCTGCCCCCCTCCCATAAGTACCATTCTTAAAATGAACCCTATGCAAATTGTTACATAAAAGCAAAAATAAGGCCTCGAGTACAAGAGTGATAATAAAACAGTAATAAACATGTACTAAACTTTTCTTAAGCACTTGTGTAGGACTTCATGTTTATTATTTCATTTAGAATTCACAATAACTCTTAGGGGTAGCAGTAGAAAGAAATAGTTCATATATAAAGATGTGGAGACAAAGTGGTTTTAAAACTTGACTGAAGCTGGTCCCAAGCATGGGTTACAAATGCTGGTTCATGTTACCTGGCAGGCTGAGGCCACGTAGGAGGCCTGAAGTTGACTCCCAGCTGACCCTAAAGGACCAGACATGCTGTAAACCCAGCAACTTAGGAGGCTGAGAAAGGAGGATTATACCATAGTAAGATCCTGTATACTACCACTATCAATAATAATAATAAATAATAATATTTTTTTAACAAACTCACATAACCAGTAATGTCAGAGATGGGATTCCAGCCTAGGTCTATCCAACCAAAACCATCAGCTCTGATTCTTTGCCATTACATACTTCCTGCATTACACAGGAAGTGGCATCTAAGAACTGTCTTATAAAACCTAAGTATAGAATAGGACATGGAAAAGAGATAGTAGAATAGAAAAGAAGTTTCCAGAGGAGAGCAGAAAAGCAGCTTTGCATGGTGTGGAAAATTGGGATTGGTTGCTAATTCTTTGCCTGTCCTTCCTTAGGAGGTAAAGCTATTTTTCCTCTTTTTCACACTATGCTGGCCTATGCTTTTCTTTGTCTGAAATGATGTCTGAGACTTCTGTGTTTCAGCCTTCACAGCATTGGGAGTTTCTCTCTTCCTGGAAAGCCAGTTATCATGCTTTAAGAAATTTAGGGTTAGGCCACTGATTCTCATTGGAAGAGCAATTCCAGGGAGCATTTGGCAATGTTCGGAGACATTTTAAATACTTACAAATTGAAGGGAGGAGTTGCCACATATCTAGTAGACAGAAGCCAAGGGTAATGGTAAATGTCTGCAATTTACAAGATGGCCCTCTGCTGCCCTGTCCTATAAATAATAATCCAGCCCGAACATCAATAGGACAGGAGTTGAGAAACCCTGGCTTAAACTGCAAATAATGACATAATTAACAAATGGAGAGATAGAGGCCATGTAGAAGACCATCAAGAAACCAGATGTAATTTGCAGACTTATTAGCGCTTCTTGGACAGCCCAGGTGTTAGCTAATGCAGTTGAATAAGAGAATGACTTCAGCTGACACAACGTGGAATGGAACTGTCCAAAGGAACCCTAGCGGGACCAGCAGTTAGTGTAATGGCTATGTCGCTGGACTCCCATGTAGTTGACCACGGTTCGAGTCCCAGACCCGGTGGCTTAAAACTCACACCGGGCGTGTGTGAGTGCCCGTCCAAGATCCCGAGAGGAGAATGGAGGAGAAGGGATTGTGGTGTGGCCATCCCCCCTGGGGGGTGATTTCTCGCTTTCTGTCTCTCTGTCTGTCTGTCTGGTGAGCGCACGCACCCTATAGCAAAAAGAACTCTTCAAAAAAAACAAACAAACAAACAAACAAAGGAACCCTAGCAAAATTTTTGTACTACACAATTGTGAAAAATAATAAATTTAAGCACCAAATTTGGAATTAGTTTATTACACAATAATAGATAACTGAAATTCTATCCTTTTTGCTATATTTAGATGCACTAATTAATTTGTCAAAAGAGATTTATTTTGAATGCCACTGTACAATACTGCCAAACTGTGGCATGTTAATATGCTTAAAGTACAAACATCATTAGAGTTGATAATACTCCCTTGGATTGGGGCTTATTTTTTCCTTAAAACTCACACCGGGCGCATGTGTGTGCGTGCTCAAGATCCCGAGAGGAGAACAAAGGAGAAGGGATTGCAGCTTTTTTTCAGTTGGAGTGTTCCTAATACATGTACCTTTTAATATCTTCATCAATAAATATTTCAACTCAGATCCAGGCTCTTATATTTAATCCTGTCAAACTTTACCCTTGATTTATTCATCTTATCATTCTGAACCATCCCTTTCTTTTTTAATTTGCAAAAGTTTTCTATGTCTATGAGTCTTTTATGCATTAAAAAATTTGAAAAGCCTGATTTCAATTTGGAATAAAGCTCTTAAAGAACTTAGGGCTGTAGACTTATGTATCATTCTCTTAACAAAAAAAGAAAGAAAAAAAAACATGCTCATCAGGGGATTAGCAGGTGGTGTGGTTAAGGCGCTTGACTCCCACATGGCCAATAATGGTTCGTGTTCCAGACTCAGTGGCTTAAAAACTGTGCTGGGCGTGTGAGCATGTTTACCTAAAATCCAAGAAGGAGAATGGATGAGAAGAAATTGCAGTATGGCCATAGCTCCTGGGAGGAGTGATTTCTCACTCTCCTTCTCACTGTTTCTTTCTGGCAAGTGCACACGTTCTCTGTCTCTAGCAAGTACATACATGTTATGGCAAAAACCAAAACTAAAACCAAAATGCTCACTGATTGACATTTTAGAATATGCTCTGTGGCAGAAACACATGCAGAAAATTAGGACAAACTGGATTTTTCAGATACAGGTGCAGCAGTTTGTAGAAATGAAGTGCAGTGGGGAAGCTTTACAAAAATATAGTCCTCTTGTGAATAGATCTAAAATAAACAAATGAGCATGAAAGCGTTAATAGGAGCATGTTAGTATGATGTCACATTGGTAAAACAGCAGGTTTCTGGAATATTTTAGCTAATTATAATTATTTTGTAATAATGAAACAATTCCATTTAAGGCTGAGTCACATCATATTCTCAATTAACTTAAGTAAATTCAATTGTGTTGCTTGGTCTATAATGACAAAGAAGAGATAAACAATGACTTAAATAGCATATAATTCTGTCTGTATTACATTCACTAGGGCACTGCCAAAAGCAATCCTGACATAGGAGACACCATCTACACTCCGTAGGACAGGTTCCCCATTTCTGATAGGGTAGGTTTATCCTTTCACTGCATGTGGTTATAACACTTAAAGGTGCATATTCCTAGTGCAACTTCATCTCTAAATGCAATACAGCTAATTTTTTTTTACAAGTTTTATAGGTTTTTACTACTTTTTGACTGAAAAAGAAAAAAATGGTTCCAGGTGGGGGAGAAAGCATTGTGTTAAACCTCAATGAAACTAACTTCCTTTAACATGGGGGTCCTCAAAAGCAATACTGACTATCTTTCATTTTCACTTTAAAATTACTCTATAGGAACTAGCATGTGGTGTAGTGGTCAGGTGCTGGACTTCCACGTAGTTGACTACAGTTTGAATCCTGGACCTGGCAGCTTGAAATTCACGCAGGGCTGAGTGCGTGCCCCAAATCCCAAGAGGAGAATGGAGGAGAAGAAGGGATTGTGGCATGGTTATCTACCTGGGGGGGGGGGGGGGTGATTTCTCACTCTCTTTCTCTCTGTCTCTCCCTGTCTCTCTGGTGAGTGCATGTGTCCTATAGCAAAATTATCTAAAAAAAATTGCTTTGTATTTTGCACTAACTTGAAGTTGTAACTCTACCATACAAAGTATTTACTGTTACTATGCTATTAAAGCACCTTAAAAAGTGATTTAATAATTCATCAGTCTGTGAATGGATTTTTTTAATATTTACTATAGGTTAATTCAGGTGAGCATGGACTTACAGAACTCACTTATTTTTCAAATAGAACCCCATTTTGCACACCATTGTAATTGAAGTTTAAGAATAAATATTTACACCTGTACCCTGGGAATACAAATAGTAGATGCTGACAAAGTGCCATGGCATGTTTTTATATTATATTGGGCTGAAACCACTTGAAGAAATAGATCATGCTGCTGTGTTGTTGGCTGTCAGTTTTCTCCAGCTCCTCCTTCTTTTGGTCTTCCTTTACCAAAATATTTAAGATAAATTTATTTAGGTAAACAAAGCCAAAGCTCTACTTAAATATTGATTTAAGTAAAGGAAGATAAACAATAAAGATATATCTGTATTTTCATTTGTAACTAAAACGTAAGGGTTTTAATAATAACTTTCAATAGAAAATACACTGAACACGCATGTAAGATGGAATCAACCTGAATGACCATCAACAGATAAATGATGAAGAAAATCGTATACACACACATGTACACACACACATGAATACTATTCAGCCATTAAAAAAAAAAGATAAAATCTTGTCCTTTGCAGCAACATGAATGAGTATGGAGGTCATTATATTAAGTGAAATAAGCCCGGCATAGAAATAGAAACACCACATGTTCTCTCTCATAGGTGGAGGCTAGAAAAGTTGATATCATGGAAGTAGAGGGTGGAATTGAGGTGGACCTGGTGACTTGAAAACCATGCCAGAAGCATGTGCATGCATGCCCAAAATCCTGACAAAAAAAAAAGGAGACAAAGAAATTGTTGTACGACCATCCTTCCGGGGGGGGGGGGGGGGTGGTGGTGGTGGTGGTGATTTCTCATGTTCCCTTTCTTTGTGTCTCTCTTGTGAGTACATGTGTCCTATAGCAAAACTTTAAAAAGAAAAAATAAATGGAATTTTATTGAATAAAAATACCTCAAGTTATATATTTATCATCCTATTGACGTTGTTTGTAAAGAGATTTTTTTTGCCTTAGGGCACCTGCGCTCATTGGAGAATGACATAGACTGAGAGGGAAAGTGAGAAATCACTCTCAGGGGAATGGCTATGCCACAATCTCTTCTCCTTCATTCTCCTCCCAAGATCTTAGACATGTATGCATACACAGCCAGCATGAGTTTTGAGCCACTGGGTCTGGGACTTGAACCACAGTTGGCCATGTAGGAGTCTAGTGACATAACCACTACACCATCTGCTGACCCCCCTATTGACTTTTTAAATTATTATTAAATCTTCAATATTATAAGAAATGACTATAAACTTTAAAGTTTTTTTTGAGTCTATGTATTTATTTCTTCCATGGGAGAGAGAGAGAGGGAAAGAACTTCAACAAGGTCTCACACCATGAGTCAACCATCCCTCCACCTCCTCAAACTTTTCACAGCCAGTCAGGATTCTAGGACATGCCCATGTGTACCAGGCAACTGAACCCCCTAATCTTCAATATGGCTTCCAGCATTGCAGAACACTGTGCTACCACTGCACCATTGCCCTTGTGCCTCTGGTGAACATTTTGTATGTCTCCTTGAATACATGGGAAAGGGTTTCTTCAGGGCATGTATTTGTATCATATATATGCTTACCTCATTTAAGGCATGCATTCCCACTGTCACGCAAATTTACCTTCCCATCAGCAATAAATGATACTTTACCTTTTATCACAGCATCCCCTTCAATTGATCTTAGCAGGGTTTTTTAAAAAATTTTATTTATTCATTCATTTTTTTTTCCTTAATTTGACCAGAGTGAGACAGAAAGAGAGAAAGAGAAAGAGAGAGAGAAAATGAGAAAGCAAGCCACCAGGCCCGGGACTCGAACCATAGTTGGCCATGTGGGAGTGTCCAGTGCCTTAGCTACCATGCCACCTTCTGGTCTCAATCTAAGCAGGTTTTTAAAGTTGGTCTTTTCCGGTAAAGACCAACTTTATTGAAGCATTATCTTGTTGTTTAATTTGCATTTACCTGATTACTAAAGCTATCGAGCATCTTTTTAGGTACTAGTTAACCATTCAGTTTGGTTTTTCTCCACTGAATTGCCAGTTCTCTTTGGTTGATTTAGTAAGGGGTTTTTATATAGCCAGAGCATGAATGGTAGTAGTCACTGTTTTTACTGGCATACAGAAGATACCCTATCCAGTTTAAACAGAAAAGTTATATATTAAGAAGATGTCAGCTGTCTCATAGAATCTCTGTAAAGACTGGTGGCTCTGTGGTACTCTCAAATCACCCTGCAGGATTGTCCCAGCAAAGACCTGACAGCTGCACAGTTGGACCCAAATCTTGTGTGTACCACTAATGAACCTAGAGACTGAAGGCTGAAAACTCTGCTTGCTATCCCCCAAAGCCAGAGACTTTGTTCCTAATCAAAGTTCTGCCCAGATGGATATAATCATCAAAACCTAAAGCCCCTGCCTATGGCCTAGCTTGTGTCTGCCATGGTGCAGCAATACTCATTCAATGGGGAGTTCCCCAAATACCAGAAAAGGGGTGCAAAGCGTACGGGCATGGCAAATGTCCACCTCACTAATATCTTCTTACAATGATGCAAATTTCTTTCTTGTCGGTGGTTCATCTTTAACTCTGTTTTATAATGTATTTAATCACATCAAAGTTTTACATTTGGATTCTGTCACATTTATCAATCTGTTTCTTTATGTTTTAGACTTTGTGTAATTTATAGTGAAATATTTTTCCACGCTGAGGTTAAAGTTCTATCTTTTTTTTATTTTTTGAGAGAGAGGTTTTCACTATAGGATGTGTGCACTCGCCAGAGAGACAGAGAGACAGAAAGTGAGAAATCACACCCCAGGGGAAATGACCACACTGCAATCCTTTCTCTTCCATTGTCCTCTCAGGATCTCGGATATGAACACACACACACACACACCCAGAATGGGTTTCAAGCTGCTGGGTCTGGGACTCAAACCACAGTCAACTCTATGGAAGTCCAGTGACATAACCATTACACCATCTGCTGGTCCCCAAAATTGTATTTTTAAATACATTCTTTGAAAAATTTGAAGTTTTGCTGTTCATATTTGTAATTTTATTGTATCTGAATCAATGGTCATGTCTCATGGGAAAAAGAGATTGGACATGTATCCCACACATTTATCCAATTATATGAGCATTATTTATTGTTTAATAAATAATATTGTTGTTCAGCCCCTGGTTTTCTCACTAATTTATGCGGTTGCCTCATTTATGCATAAACACCCCCTATTTACAAAGGTCTCTGCTTGAACTTTCCATCGAATCCATTAGTCTAGTTCACTATTTTTGTACCAGTATCACGTGGCTTTAATTACTAGGGCTTCGTAATGTCCTACAGAGTAAATGGAATTTTCTTAATATTTTACTTGTTTTGGTTATTCTTGTTCCCTCCATTCAAGCTTTCTTAGTTTGTCAGCCCACAGTGTGATTTTGATTGCAATTATATCAAATGCTGTTGTAGCCAAGGTTCAGAGAGATAGAAACAATAGAATATATATATATATATATATATATATATATATATATATATGTGTGTGTGTGTGTGTGTGTGTGTGTGTGTGTGTGTTTTATAAGACACATGAGAAGGAATTTATTAGAGAAATCAGCTCATTCCATCATGCAGGCTGAGAAGCTCCATGACAGGCCTTCTGCGAGCTGGACAGTTAGGGGAGTCAGTAGTAGCTCAGTCCAAGCCTCAAGGTCTCAGAATCAGAGAAACCAAAAGTAAAGTTTTAGTCTAAGGACAAAGGCCTGAGAGCCCAGGGAGCTTCCGGGTGCAAGTCCTGAAGTTCATAAGATGGAAAACCTGGGACTTTGATGTCCCAGGTCAGGAGAAGAAAGGTAGCAGGTTCTGAAAGAAAGAATAAGAATTTCTGTTCCCTCCCTGTTTTTTGTTTTATCTGGGCCATTGGCCAATTACATGGTGTCTGCACACACTGAGGTGGATTTTCCCTATTCAGTCAAAAGACTCACACGCCAAATTCCTCTGGAAGACAGACACCTGGGGCAGCCCAGTCATTTGTGAAATAAGCCAGGCTCTGAAAGACAAGCGCCATATGTTCTCGCTCATTTGTGGAAACTAAGAAAATTTGATTACTTAGGAGTAAAGAGTGAAACAGTGGATACCAGAATTTGAGAAGGTTGGGGAGAGCTTGGGTTAACAGATACAAGACTGTAGTTAGGTAGCAAGAATGAGCTCTGGAGGACTACAGCAGAACGACGTAACTATAGTTAACAATTTAATTTGTATTTTCTAATGGCTAGAAGAGAGGATTTCCAATATTCACAACACAAAATAATGATAAATGGTGAAATGATAGACATGTTTATTACCATGATTGGATCATTGCACACTGTATTCATATATAGAATATTTTCACTGCATCCCATAAATAAGTATGACTATTACATGTGAATTAATAATATATACTTGAAAATTTGCATGAACTCAGCACCCGTTTATTACATTTGAGAAAAAATATCAAAACAAAACAACCAGAACTATCTAGGTTTCCCACTCATGAGTAAAAAGTCGGACTCAGAACCTACTAAAACACTCAGAATCAATAATATCAATAATGCTTTACCAGCTGAATGTACCTTAGTTCAGTCAAACTGACACCCAAAATCAACCATTACATAATTCAATTATAATTTGTAACATTTTAATTTTATAAATATAGTTTTTCTTTCCTTTTCCTTGTAGTGTTTTTTTTTTCTTCTCCCCCACTCCCCGCCCCCCCCACGCATAGGGTGCACGTGCTCATCAGAGAAAGATAGAGGGAAAATGAGAAATCATCCTCCAGGGAGGATGGCCAAGCCTCAATTCCTTCTCCTCCATTCTCCTCTTGGGATATTAGGCATGCGTGCACATGTTCCTGGTGTGTGTTGAGGCTGCCAGGTCCTCCACTTGAAATGCAGAATTGATCACATGGGATTTAGCACCTTAACTACCATACCACATGCTGGATCTCATAGATACATTTTTAACTAAAATTTCTGGTTGATTTTTGCTTGTGTATCAAACTTTCTTTAATTTCAGCATATTACTCTGTCAAGTAAACTTGCTAACTCTTTTATAGATCATTTATCATTGGATTGTTTTGGCTATTTCAAAATACGCAATTATTTCTCTGAAAATAAAGTCTGTTTCATGTTTTATTTTCTACTCCAGTACTATTTGTTGATATTTTCATAGTGGGGTGTTTGTGGACTTACTGGAGTTACAGAACAGAAGTAGCAACAGTGGATCCTTGACTTGTTTCTTTGAGACAATGCTTCCAACATTTCATAATGAAGCACAATGCTTGGTAGAGGAGGGTCTTTGTGGCTACTCTTTATCAGATTGGTAACAGATTCCATTTTCTTATCAAGAATGGATATTGATATTTATCCAAAGCTTTCGCTTTTTAGGTGATCATATATTTTCATCTTTTTCCTGTTATTGAAGGAAATTATGTTAATAAATTATTTCACTCATAGAGTAAATCCTAAATGGTCATGATATGTTTATCTTTGTGTGTGTATGTTTGTGTATGTAAGAAAATGAAAGACCTGAACATTATACAATTTGAAGATCCTCTTTAAGAAAACACCTCCACCCAAAAAAAAATTCCCAAAATTGGGGCTGGCAGGTGGCGTGGTGGTTAAGGGCACTGGACTCACACATGGCCGACCGTGGTCTGAACACTGGACCTAGCAACTAGCTTTCTCACTGTGTCTCTCTCTCTCTGTCTCTCCCTCTCTCTGTCCCTCTTTGGTCAAATTTAAATCAATAAAGTTAAATAAAATAATTCTTAAAATAAAGAAAAAAAAATCCCAAAATTAAAAATATAAACTATGGGGAACCAGCAGTTAGCGTAATGGCTATGTCGCTGGACTCCCACGTAGTCCACCGCGGTTCGCGTCTCTGACCTGGTGGCTTACAACTCACGCCGGGCGCGTGTGCGTGCGTGCCCAAGATCCCGAGAGGAGAATGGAGGAGAAGGGATTGCGGCGTGACCATCCCCCCCAGGGGGTGATTTCTCGCTTTCTGTCTCTATGTCTCTCTCTGTCTGTCTGGCGAGCGCACGCGCCCTATAGCGCAAAAAACCTCTCCAGAAAAAAAAAAATATATATATATATAAACTATGGCAATATAACTTGGAAGGAGTTCTAACCAAAGCTCTAACCTGATTATAGGATTCTGAGACTTACATTTCATTGTTTTTTGTGGGAAATCCACCTTCATATATTTATGAACAACTAGATTCTGTTTGCTAAATATTTACTTAATGCTTTATTATTTATGTTTAAAAGTCTATTGTATGTCTGACCTCTGCTCCAGTGCAACAAGTAATGAAACAGGTCTTTTCTCATTCTCATATTTTAATTAATTTGCAACTCATTAAGGGAGAATGAGTATGTCACTTATCATCAATTCCACCCTTAAAAATCCTCATACGTAAGTTCCTGTTAGGATGACCCATACTCAGAATTCTAAACTATGGACAACATTTGAGCACTCTGGATCAAACATGGGAACTCCCAAACTTATGCGTATGGTAGACCAGCCAAATGTTTACTCGGCACACATGAAGCACACAAAAATATTCAAGACTGTTCTTGATTAATAGACAGTCTCTGCTTTGGAAAACAAAGATGAACCTGAAAATGAAGACTTGCTTTTGCCCCTGGTTTATAATTTATTATAATACTTGCAACATCCCAGTCGACACTCCATAAATTATTTCCCATAGAATAATAACTCAGTTAAATATAATTTTAATGCCAACACTAAAATTATTTCATAAAATACTTTGATTTAAATGTCTCTAAATTGTTTTCTTTACCTCTCTATACTCTATTCAAAACAGTATATTAAGCATGAAACTTTGCTTCTGTGGTCTGGGTCACATTTCAGTTCATTATAAAGATCTTAGTTGCCAAGGTCCTGAGGAACAAAGAGACTGAATGGAGAGCAACCCATGCCAACTCTGCCTCTTCAGAGTTCAAGCAGAGCAATCAGAGGCTGGTTGAGTCAGATAACGCTAGGCACTGGAGTTGCAAGGTCACATCGAGTTAAGGACAAAGTCAGGCTTATGGCAGCTATGGGCCAATCAGAAAAGACATGGCATGTTTTTGCATAAAAAATTACATCATGACTTTTTCTGATGACCCAGTATTTCCTATTCAGGTCCCAGTTACAGAGAGAAGAAATTAAAGCCTCATGAAGAAAACCATTCTGAAACAAAGAAGATCAGTACATGTTCAGGAAAAGGCAGAAATGAAAGACTTTAGCTTAAATCCAGAAATAGAGCCTGATGTCTTTTAAGCCCATGAAGTCCTGTTTTCTGCCATGGCTTCTACAAAATTGTCCTACGTTCTTACAAGATAGCCTTGATAATGGGCATCTTTGAGATGATTCCTTAACTTGACTACCAAACAAGACTTATATAAAATTATAACACTCTTTTAAAATATAAGTAATAATGATTACATTAATGTAAATTAACATGATCAATGTTTATTACAAAATTTAAATTTTTAATCAGTTACTTTATTTTTATAGTAACTTGGTACCATTGGCTCAAAGATGTACAGTTACTAGGCTGAGCCCAGAGTTGTGGAAATGAGTAGAATGGCAAATAATTGTTCACAGAGCAGTATTTGTTGAGTGTCATTGTGTACTTGGCATGGGAAACATAAATGGAACAAAATAAGAATGGCCTCTGACATCATGGTCTATATCATTCTGAAAGAAGGAAGATATATACTAAATAATGGAGTAAAATCTATAGGGTAAATGCTAAATAGGGAAAGCATGTGGTGATATGAAAGGGACAAAAGGATAGGGATCCATATTTGAACAAAAGAGAACAAGAGTGCTTTGAGAAAATGGCACATCAGCTGAGACAGAGTTTAGAGGTCTCCCAAATATGGTGGTGTGGGTGAAAGAGAAGATATACTCCAGGGACGGGGAATATCCTGTGCAAAAGCCTTCATTCTAGGAGAAAGAAAGCCAGTGTGTTTGTGAGGGGAAGAAAAAATATGTATTATAAAAAATAAAAATACAGAAAAGAGCCAGATCATTTAGAACCTGCCAGATCTCAGGACCAGGAGATGGCACAATGGTTATGTTGCTGGACTCCCATGTAGTGAACTGTGGTCCCAGACCTGGTGGCTTAAAACTCATAATGTGTGTGTGTGTGTGTGTGTGCCCAAAATCCTGAGAGGAGAATGAAGGAGAAGGGATTGCAGCATGGCCATCCCCCTGGCGGGTGATTCTCGCTTTATGTCTCTCTTCTCTCTTGTCTCTCTGGCGAGTGTGCACACCCTATAACAAAAATCTGTCTTTCAAAAAAAAAAAAAAAAAAGAATCTGCCAGATATCATTTAAAAATTCAAAGGTTACTGTGTTAAAGGAGATGGCAATTCACAAACCCAGTGTACCTCATTTCTAGAAAGGGTTGCTTTTTTATGAGGTTTGATCTCTGGCAGGTATTTGTAATGAATGATTTTTAAATATGCATGGAGTAAAATATTGATTCTTAATTTATGTTCTTCTTTCTACTTCCCACAAATATCCAGAAAGTAAAATTTAAAAATCATATATAAATGAAAATTACCTGTTCTATCATCAGCCTCTAAAGGAGTATCTATTTCATACAAACATACTTCAACATGTAAAATATCAAGTTCTTCCAAGCAATTACTGCTTTACTATAGGAAAAATTATCTTGCCATAATCCCAGTTTAGATACGTGATATAAAAAGCAGTCTTAAATTGTATGGTACTGAACAAATGCCAGATAGAGAATCACTGGACAATAAATTGATATCTGAAAATAAATCATAGTCTTATAGCTATCTAAGTATATCAGGGAAATATTATAGTAATGATCTCTACAATGGCATTTCTAACTACTTTTGATAATGCTATGAGAACTGTTTTGCTTATGATGTACCAGAGTGCTCCAGAATCAACATTGCTCAGTTGCAGGCTCTGAGGCTGGTGGTAAGAATAGGAACATTTAATTCCCACATGGCCCACTCTGTGGTTCCAATCCCTAACCCCATGGCTTGAAAACCATGCGGGACATGTGTGCGTGCATGGGTACCCAAAATCCCAAGAGCAGAGTGGAGGAGAAAGGACTGTGGCATGGCCATCCCTCCTGGGGGGTAATTTCTTTCTTTTCTTTTTTTTTTTTTGGAGAGGTTTTAGCTATAGGACGCATGCACTCACCAGAGAGACAGAGAGAGGCAGAGAGACAGAAAGCGAGAAATCACCCCCGAGGAGGGGATGGCCACGCTGCAATCCCTTCTCCTCTGTTCTTCTCTCGGGATCTTGGGCAAGCACGCACACACACGCACGGCATGAGTTTTTTAAGCCACTGGGTCCAGGACGAGAACCGCGGCTGACTACATGGGAATCCAGCGACATAGCCATTACACTAACTGCTGGTCCCGTGGGGGGTAATTTCTCACTTTCCTTCGCTCTGTCTCTCTCTCTGGTGAGTGCACACACTCTATGAAAAACCAACCAGCCAACCAACAACAACAACAAAATAAAACTAGTACTTGAAAGAATTATCAATAGTAACTACCTGTTCAGGAATTTTGTTTTATAGGTAGGGAAGACCTAAGAGGTAAAGAGGCCAACCCAAAGTCCATGCCAGTGTCAGGTTTAGAATCCAAGTCCCTAACTATCAGGCAGGATGTAAGTACAACCACACACGTAGTACATATTTCTTTCTGATAAGTTTTCATTATCTTCTGCAATTCATGGAACACTATCTTCAATTGTCCTTGAAAGCTTGCACTCTGGCTTATCATTTTTCCACCTTCCTCTCAGATCCCAGTGCTCAATCCCGCCTTTCCAATATATCATCTATGACACACTGATCAGGTTCTTATCTATTTATTTATAAAATAGAAATACTTGAACATCTCTTATGCAAATCACTTTGTGAACAAAATTAGTTTGGGGCAGGATGAAGGGGTTATTTTGAGTGAGAGAGAGAGGTTGTCTAGAGAAACACTGACAATAATTAGGAAATAATATTCACACATGAGCATGTCTATGCATTTGTCCTATGTGATATCATGGCCATGGGATGATACAGCTCTCTATTGGGTATATGATAGGCCATCATCTATATCACAGGCAAAATGACTTCTGGCAAGCCTTCAACCATGCGTTCACTCAAATAGAAAATTAGTAGTTGCAACTACATGACGACTGATTTGTAGAAATTTGTTCTGTTGATGTTTGATCTGTAAGTTGCAATTTCTTTTAAAAACAAAGTGGGGAACTTGGCCCTAGCTTTGCCCTCCTGGTCTCTTCATCCCTCATGTGGTATTGGAGACAACTAGAGTAAGCCTGAGGATCCATAAAGTAAAGCCACTTTAAACCCCAGAGATCATTTCCACGTGTCTATTCCATATAACACGTATGGTTTGCTCTACAATGGAAAAACTGTGATAACATTCTTCTTGAGAATAAAGCTAGCATTGCCTTGTAGCTAATATGTGTCAGGAACTGTGTTAGCTCTTATGTGCATTATCAAATGTAATACATCGTGTGAGTAAGTATGCAATAATGCTCCTCTTTTACCAACAAAATAATTACAACTCAGCAGGGTCTAGTCACTTGATTTCAGAAGGACTAATAATGACTCTCAGGTCATGGAGTTAGGAAGCAGCTGAGTTAAGATTTGAAACTAGTTCTTCTTTGGCTCCAAACAACCCAGTTCTTTCCACCATTATGAGTTTGGATGATGAGTTAAGAGGGTAGGCTTGGTATTAGACATGCCTTATTCATTTTACTTATCCTGAGGTTTCAGCTGTTGCACCAATGGGGACAGTAAGATTGAATAGACCCTCTGAATTTTCTCCATTTGGAATAAGTCTGAAGTGGTTTTCTAAGCTCCTGAGTGATCTTAGTTCCATACACATATTTGATTCCACTTTATCACCATCTCTGAATCAGCTCTTTTTTCCATGCTCAGGAAAGGACACAGAACTAAAAACAAATTCTCTGTCTGAATGGTCTTTTTTGAAGGAAAAATTAAAGAATATTTATTCAGTGCCAACGGGATGCCAGACCCTGAGCTGACATATATGTTATTTTATGATAATGCTACAGTATATAAATTAATGTATATAGTTTATAGACAAAAAAAAAAAAGAGAGAGAGAGAGACTTAGTTAAGATGACACAGTTCAGAGTGGGTGAAGCTGGGATTTCAAATCCAGGCCTCCTGGCTCTAAGCCTAATCCTCTTTTCATTTTTTTTTTTTCTCCCTAATGGTTCCCTGTCTGAACTAAATCACAATTCAACTGCTCTTTCATCCTGTCCTTTTTAAGGTTTGTGTGCTTAACCAGATTTCAAAATAGTTGCAATAGTTGCCTCAGTTTTCAAATAAATTAGTATTTCATTCTGACATCTTTACTGTCTCATAACTTTTAAATGCTTTTAAATTGACTGCCAGTTTACTCTTAATTCTTATATCATGAGATAATGATCACCAGCCTAGGGTTCAAGCCCAGTGACAAGTAGAAAGATAAATGCATGAATATTAATTACAGAGCCTGGAGGGTCCTACTGCTCTGTCATGTCACTGAAAAAGATGGCTTCATTTTAAGACAAACCTCTTTCACGTGAGCACCATATTACTCACCAGAAAATTATTACTGGGTGATGCACAGATGATACAAACCTTGGCATCAGGAATGATCATGCAGGTGGACACTCCCAATCTAATAATTGGGGTTTATTAATGACTTAGATTGAGCATAGGTCTGAAGAAATTTTCTTAAAGAAGTAACCGTAAGTGTGATGCTTCCCGATCTCACATGTGTTAATCACTCATTTACCTTTCATGCTACTTTCCTTCTTCAATCAAATATTCAATTACCTGTGATCATCTAAGCATTGTTGTAGACTGAAGATACTGAGATCCATGAATTCAGGAAGTGCCTTCAGGAAGCACACTCTATAGATAAAGGGACAAAATGTACAAATATATACTTGACCATACTTCTGTGTAATACGAACAGCCTCGCTAAGTTTGAAAGCATTAGAGACATCCTGATGATGTAATAGTTTATGAAGCTTGAAAAATGGAAGAAGTGGAAAAAGCTCCAGAGGTGAAACTGGACTGGACTGTGAAGGAAAAGAATTATTCAGCTTTGTAGAAAAGATGAAAAGGGCTTATAAGGCAGGGAAAAAAAAGTATATGCAGGAAGGAACTTGGAAGAACATAAAATGATCTAGGAGTAATAATGATACTAATCTCAGATGACTAACACATTGGTTTGGTGACTGAAAGGGACAGAAGATAAATGAAGAGGATAGGTTGATACTAGATCATAAGGGTAGTTGAATGCCCTGCTAAACGGTGCAAGCTGTACCATACAGATGGTAGGAAACTAGCTTTCTGTCTGGTTAGGTATCCCTGTGATCACTAGTGGTGGTAGGAGAAGGACACATGGACTCTGGACAGCTGTTTTTAGCTCACACCAGTCACACTGAGACTGAGCCAGTATCATATATTAGGAGAAAAGGCATGATGTTCTCTCCATTTCAATTTTCATTTGCACTAAAATGGATGGCCTTTTTACACACTATCAATAATGCCTGGGCTAGAGGAGCTTTTAATAGGACAAACATTCATCATTTTAAGGTTACTCTTTCCCCAAAAGCATGAGAGCAATCTATTGGTAAAATAGAAAAACCTTGTACAGGAGCCTGCCTCTGCATTGTGTTCCAAGTGGTACCCATGATAGGGGAGACTGTCAGCAGCTGGAGGAAAGGTAATAATAATTTTGCCGAGTATCCCTCCCTCTGCTCAAAAGAGCAGAAAGGGATGGAACAAATGGAGTTGACCGGGATCCTAATTCCCAACTTCTGTACCAAATAATTGTGTCATTTTATGTAAACTGTTTCCACTTCCCATGTCTAACCCTCCTCATCATTAAAATAGCAATAGACTATGGAGTCCCAATTTTCTCCCATAAGCACAAAATCCTGTGTTATTTTGACATTAGAGTAGATAATATATCAGAAGATAAAATAATTTTTAAAGTTCCTGGTATTTATCCATAATATCACATAGCACTCATAACTGATTCTCACATACCAACTGTGTTCTGATTGTCTTATCACTGATTGAAAATATCCTTTCAAATTCTACAGATCTATCACTGGTAACATAATGGAGTACAAATCACTTATTTTAATTTCAGGAGAAAAATGACAGATGGTTGTCATTCCAAACTGAAAGACTAAATATATTTAGTGCTGTTGAATTAATTAATAAGGTATTAAACTCAATTCCCAGTTAGTCCACTGGGTGGTGACTACGGTGTAGAGAAGCTGCTCTTAGCAAGATCATAGTGTGCACTCATTCAATAAATGCATTGTTTTCTAATTAAATCTATTTTTACTCCATCAGTACTTGCAAAGTACTTGGAGACCACTTGTTTTATTCTAGACCTTGTGGAAAGTCTTGACAGCCACTAGGGATTATCAGAAGACAAGATTCATCACTCCAGGAAGCCTATGGTCTAGTTCTTTGGGAAAGAACAAAGACACAAGAGAAAGAGAATAAACCCAAAGTATGTGATAAGGGTGCTCAAGAATTCAAAATAATAAGTCATCAAAGGACCAGGTTATCCCCAAGAGCTTCAACTGAAAGTGGTATCTTCCCTTTTCCATAACTTTCCATAGCAACAATTGTTCCTATTCAATGATTCATCCCTTTTTTAACATTGTATTATAGTAATTTCTAAAATTTGTTTTATATTCATTTACTGTATAACATTATAGCATACAAAATGAATTTTCCCATCCAGACTACACTATCAGCCCAATCAAAGATATTACCATACCTATTATCTTCAACGGATAATTTTCCATTTTGGGTTTTTCCTTTTTTCTTTGTTTTCCACTGATTCCCTCCTCATTGTAATCTTCTCCTACTTTATTTAAAGCACTCTGAGGGCAAGAACCATTTTGCTTTCATTTTAGTTTGCCTAAGTGGTTTAGCAAAGTATTGTAGGTATCAGACTTTTGGAAAAAAATTAGAATAGATGATTAGGAACGAGGATTTAATTGAGTGTTGAAGGATGTGCACTTAGGAATACGTGAAGAGCAGCAAGAGGCAGAGAGAGGGGTAAGCCAAAGAATTCACTTGGGAACACGTTGGGAGACGTGTGTAGGAAGGAAAGGCTGATTGAGAGAGGACTGGTGGATGAATGTTCAAGCTGAGGAATAGTCTTTCGATCTGGCTAAGCCTGTGGTGGTTCTTGAGAGAGGAATGTGATAAGAATCTGTACCTTAGGAAGATTTATCTGGCAGTCTTATACATGATGACTGAGTAAAGAGAGAAGCAGGAAAGTCACCCAGGAGGTTATTTCTTTAGTCTAGACTTAGAACACTGTCTTTGATATGTAACTTCTGATCTTTAATTCATGAAGACTTAGTATGGACAGAGCCTTATTTTTACCTAGTCCTTCTACAATTCTTTTGCTTATTCTGCTCCAGACATGCTGCATCTTTAACAGATTTAACACAATTCTAGACCTTTGCTCTTCACTTCAGCCTGGAAAGCTGCTTTCTTCTGCAGGGTCCACATTTCTCAGATAATTAACTGGTTCCCCCAGTTCGAGACCCCTGTCAAACATCAACTTATAAGAGAGCCTCTCTGCCTGCTTTTCTTTCTACCTTGACATTCTCTATTCCCTTAACCTGTTTTGTTGATGGTTTTGCACAGCCTTTATTGTCCTGGGTAGAATGAATGCTCAGTGATGACAGACATCAAGACTAGTTTTCTTTTCTTTTTTCTTTCTTTCTTCTTTTTTTCTTCAGCTGAATTCCTGAGGACAGTGCCTGACATGCACACATAAATACACACATATACACTTGCTGAATGAATGAGTAACTCTAAGAACTGGCAGGAGTGGTTTCTTTTTCCAGGCCAAAATAGACTCCTACTTACTTTCTCTTGAAATGAAACTACACTTTTTGATTTTATTCTTATGATCACATTAATGCTAAATTATTATCATGCAATATGGTGTAGAATAAAACCATATTTTTTTGGTTTACAGATGTGCAATGTGTATACTCTTCTGGCTACATGAAAGTTATTCACAGATAGCATTGTTTGGTACCATGACTGATTTTCTTTATTCTTTTTAAAAAGATGTTTTAAAATTACTTTATTTGTTCCTATTTTCCATTCTTTCTACATTTTTTCTTTTCTTTTTCTTTATTTTTTTAGGTTTTTGCCATAGGGCATGTGCACTCACCAGAGAGACAGTAAGACGGAAAGTGAGAAACTACTCTCCAGGGGGATGGCCTCACTGCAATCCTTTCTCCTCCATTCTTCTCCTGAGATTTTGGCCATGTACACATATATGCCCAGCATTATTTTCAAGACACCAGGTCCAGGATTCAAATTACAGTCAACATATGGGAATCCAACATCTTCACCACCATACCACCTGCTGGACCATTTGCATTTTTTGATAACTTCTGTTATAATTTTCTATGAACTCAATGCAGTCAGAAGCTTTATCAGACCCAGGTTTCATTTTTCTTGGAGTTACCCTTCATGTAAACCAACATCCATTTCTCTTCCACCTGGGTGGGTTATTCTCTAGGCTGTTGCACAGCAGTTATCCTAGGTTTTCTTTCTGCTGTTAATTCTTGACTACTGTTTGCCAATCTCCTGGGTCTCATTCTCTGTTCCCTAGATTTAGGTATCTTTTAGGATTTTTTTTATGAAGAAAATATTTCAGATTATAAAAATAGTACAGTGGCATAATAGCCCTTAGGGCTTAAGTCAAGTTCTCCAGGTTGGAATGGTTCCTCGCTTGCCATCTTGGTTTCTCACTGTACCATCATCTTAGAGATGCCCTTGCAAGTCTCATATGGGGTCTCCTCTTTCTTGATTTACTTCCTGTAATGAAAGCAATCCTCCAGTCATTTCCAGAGAAAGGGCTCATGGGAAACTATGTATTAAGATGTTTAAAAAATGCTGTTACTCTGCTAGTACATGTAATTAATATCATTGATATTATCTGGCTAAGAGAAATTTTAAATGTGAAATAATCTTCTTTTAGGAATTCGTTTATTATGTTTGTGCTTCTAGCTTCGCTTTGTGAAAGCCAAATCTGTTTAGATCTTTTTTGTCATATAACCTTTCCTTTTCCTCATTCTTTCTGAAAGTTTGTAGAACTTTCTATTCATTATCAGTATTCTAAAATACACTGATTTGCCTTGGTGTGGGTGAATTTTCATACATTTTTCTGTTGTTCTGATCACTTACTGATTCCTTTCACTCTGAAAATTAAGGTCCTTCCATGTTGAAGACTTGCTAGAATTTCACTGATGATGTTTGTTTATTCCATCTTCTCAGTTTTCTCTTCTGAAATACTTAGTATCCAGGTGTCTTGGAACTTGTTCTCTATGCTTTGTATTTACTTTTTCTCTCTGATTTCTCCCCATCTTGCCTTTCTAGGAAATATCTTCTACTTTATCTTCCAACTCTTTAAATTAGGTTTAAATTTCCTAAAGGTTTTTAAAAATTATTTTACTGAATATATACATATATATTTGTGTATATGTGTGTGTGTGTGTGTGTGTGTGTGTCATTTTATTTGTTAAAATTATCTCATTGGATAGTAGTAAGTAGTAATTTATTTTTTGAAAGTTCCCCCCTGTCTAAATAGTTTCTTATTTTGCCAATTCTCTCTCTCTCTCCTTTTTCTATCTCTCTTTTATTGTCTTGGCCTCTTCTGTTTTGAAGGCTTTCTTCATTGTCAGTATATAGTGGTTTATCTGCACGTAATTAAGAGTAGACAATTAAAAATCTGACTGGAATTTCTGAGGGTGTGGGAGACTTTCTCAGTTTGAACTTCACTGTAGGATGATCTGGATGGGCTCTTTGTGGATGACCTCTTGACATCAGTGTGGTGACCTCTTGCCCTGGCAACCTCCAGTGGTTGATGCCTCCCCGAATTTGTGAAATGTTCACCTGGCCCTGGGTTGGGTGTCTGGCTGATTTAATCTGTACAATAAGTGTAAATGATACTATGCCAGTTGAGATAGGGCTTTCTGGGATCCCCTTTTTGAACAGCTCCTTCTTGGAATACCATTTGGAAACCAGTCTGTATGTGAGCCAGCCTGGGAAGTCCTAAGGAGAGACCTATGTGGAGTAGACCTGAGGACTTTAGTAAACAGTTCCGGCTGACTCCTAGGGAAGACTTTGCATGACTCTACCTTTCCCAGTGCCCAGTCAACAGCAAGAGGAGCTGAAGAACAATTCAGTCCATCCACAGATTTGTGAGACAAAATGAGTTGGGATTTTAAGCCACCAAGTATTGAATTGGTTTACTAGAGACCTTTGGATAATTTAAACAGTTAGAATAATTACATCTTTCTTCTTTGGACTTATCACAATTCCCAAAGGGGCGTATTTCAAACCCCTGCCTGGAACTCAAAGTGTGTCAAGAGAGCTAACTGAAAAAAAATGCTGGAAGGTCTCGGCTTTCAGTATGTGCATTGTCAACTAACACTATTGTTTTTCAGAAGGTACCCACGTTCTCAACCCTACCAGTCAGTCCTCGTGAGACTCAATTTCACTAAGAAAGAAATCTCCACTCTTCTGCAGGGAGGAGGATGGGCAGTTGCTCAGCATCATGGATGACAGGAGAAAATATAGATTTCTAATTAATTCTTAGAAATATTTTAATAAATAAAACATATTTTGGCTATTCGCCCTCACTCTTTGCTCCTAATTCTAAAAATTCATGGTTATCTCCTGAACCTAAAACTTTCAAGGCTTTGCAGCCTTGAAATAATTGGGTTGTTTTCTAGCCATATTGCTGGTTCAGAAGGAAGGAAGGAAGGAAGAATAAAGAAAGAGAAAAGAAAAAAGAGAAAGGGAGAGAAAAAGAGAGAGAGAGAGAGAGAGAGAGAAAAGAATTTGACAGTACAATCTACAGCATTTAGTCAGCCCTAGTATTACATGGTCCTATATGTATGTGCATACACAAGCATTTATGTAGTTGTACACAATTTGATCATGGATGTGGATTCATGTAAATATTACCACAATCGAGATAAAAAACTGTTCCATCACCACAGTAATTCCTTGTGCCACCCTTTTATAGCACCCCCCCCGACTCCGTCCCTAATCTTCGACAATAGTTTATGCACCATTTTTATAATTGTCTTACCTCAAACATGAGGTATAAGTGAAATCATACTGTGTGTAGCCTTTCTTTCTTTCTTTTCTTTTTCTTTTTTTCTTTTTTGAGATTGGCTTCTTTTTGACTCAACATGATTTCCTTGAAATACTGGTTATTTCAGAACTCACTAAGTTCTCACTAAGTCATAGGGTTTATAAAGGAGGTCCCAGGTTTGTCTTGTATTTCTGACACTGATATATCCATAGCACCAAACATTCTGACTGATAGTAGAACCCAAATCAAAGTAGTTGACCAACTGACTGAATAAAATTTTGGTCCCCCTGTTACCTTTATTGATTAAAATCATTTTGGCTTCAAGTACCAGAAGGGAGACAAACAAAAACAAAACAAAACAAAAAAGAGGCTTGAAACAACAGAGGGAGATTTTATCTCACATACGAAGGGATCTGGAGACAGAGAAGTTACTGCAGTATGATGACAGCATTATCAAGTACTGAGGTTCTTTGGTACTATCCCTCTTTCCAGTCCTGGAATAGTCACCACAATTCTAGTTATCATATGAAGACACTACAATATTCAACAACAGATTTTTTTTTCTAAATATTTATTTTTTAAGAAGAAAACAGGGGCCAGTGGGTGGTATAGTGGTTAAAGTGCTGAACTCCCATATGGCCTACTGCAGTTTGAGTCCCAGACGCGGTGAATTAAAATTCATGCCGGTCACATGTGTGTGCATGCCTAAAATCCCAAGAGGAGAATAGAAGATAAGATATTGCAGTGTGGCTATCTTCCATGGGGGGTGATTTCTCACTTTCTATCTCTCTGTCTCTCTAGTGAACTCATGCACCCTATAGCAAAAAAAAAAAAAAAAACTCCCTAAAAAAATTTTTAAAAAGAAATAAAATCTTTCTCAGAAGTTCTTTAGCACACTTTGCTTCTCATTTTATTGACCAAAATTATGTTGCCTGCTCATAGTCAAACCAACCACTAGCAGGAGAAATAGGACCATTGTAATCTCTTTAGACAAAGACAGTTGCGTCTTGAAAAGTGATTCACCTACTTAGGAAAATATGAAAGGTAATTATCTAAACAAATGGAGTTGCTACTAGCAAAGAAGAAAAGAATTGTCAGTAGAATATTCACTATAAACTGGAGACGGGGATGCAAAAGACAAGGAGAGCAATAAAACCATCTCCACCTCTGACTTCTGTGATTATAATCTAAAAGTTCTGGAAGAGCTTTTAATGCCTTCAAGCCAAAGATCTGCATTTGGTCTGAAAATTAAATTGTTTGTTATGAAAACTGTGTATATTTACGATATATTAAAAAAAAAAAAGAAAACTTTTCATCTTATTAAGGATATAGTCCCCTTCCACTTTTTCCTTACTTTTCAGTACATGTTCCCATTGCCCTTTCATTAATCACAGCTTCCTCTTCTCCCAAAATGGTGTTGCTATAGCCAAAGGACTAACAAGATATTCAGGAAATGAGAGGACAGCAAGTGGATGAAATACTGCTAATGGAAATTCTACAGAGACATACAAACCAGCATCAGCAATACCAGAGGCTTCTGAGACTGCAGATGGTTTTGCATTTCTACTTCTTAGATCTGATTTTCTCCATTATGAAAAGAACAATCATTAAAGGAGTCCACAATGTCCATAATGTTCTTCCTAGATCCTTCATTTAAGTCCAGTTGCATTAATTTGGTGCTTAAATTTATTGCTTCGAAGTCGAATGTGTATTACTCTAGTCAGCATTAAATTTAATTTACTGCAACCGGGCAAAGGGGTTGCTGAGACCAGACTTTAATTCCCAAGCCATTAAAATGTGTTGTCCTTGATAAACTAGATCTTGATTATATACCAGTAGAATCTTTGTGCCTATAGAACTATAACTCTGCAGAATACACTCCTCTGGATAGGCTTTTTCTTTTTCTTTTTAAAATAATGTTTCATCTTTTTATTCTGCATGTATGAATGTTCTAGGAAGGTTGGACTATTGAAGCATTTTGTTTTATGATTTTTTTTCTGATGATGAAATAGGAAATCTTACCCCAGCCAGACTACAGAATTCTGCTGTATTCCTGCTGAGATTTTCTCGCCAGTGGATTTTAGCCAAAGACACAATGTTGACATTTTTTTGTAAGGGCAGATACTAGAGACAGCAGGGATTTCTTTGTTGTTAAAATGAAAATAGATTTTTTTAAGCATTTATATGTTTTAAAGAACATTTTGTAGTTAGAGTAATATATACTAATAAAGATTTCAATTGGCATGAATGTTATAGATTGTTGGCATTGTGTCACATAGTTCAAATCCCAAATCTGCAGCTTCCTTTCTCAATTTAACATTCTTCCCTAAAATATAAGAACATTCTTATAAATCAAGTGTCTCCTGTTTATTTGTGACTTCCTTGTATTTATTTGATTAATTATAAGCAACATTTATATTGTCAAATTTTATATTATTTGCATTATATTCTAGAAATCATTTAATATGAATTCTGAAGTCTGACTTTTATATCCGTATATATTCAGTGACTTCTACTAATATTTTTACACTACAATCTCCAAATTTCTGAGTTATTCATTTTGATTCTCTTCTGTTTTACCTCTTTCTACCTCTCCTTCTCCTCTTCCTTTTCTTTTTCTTCTTCCTGTTTCTTTTCTCCTCCCTTCAAACCTCCTTCTATTTCTGATTAGACAGATTTTGAGAAAATACTTTTCCAATCAATGACAATTCTTAAAATGTATTTTCAAATATTGTAAGATATTTATCCAAACAATTGATTTATCTAATCAATACCAATATTTCCAATAAATATTGGAAAATACTTAGCAAATTGCATCCAAATGCAATTTTCTAAGGTCTAAAATTTTTAACATTACTTTCTATCCCATTTTATAAGAACAATAACTTAACTGGGCACAAAATCCATGTATTCACTTTTTTTTCTGTTTTCAGAAAACACAATTCTTTTTTTTATTTTTTCACATTATTTATTATTATTATTTTTTTGAAAACACAATTCTTGTACTGTTGTGCCTGTTGAAGTGTTGCTGAGAAAAATTTCAAAGCAAATGTAATTTTTTTTCTCTTTTTCTATATTTCTGATCTGACTAAATAATGATCATGTTAGCTTTGTATCTTATAATTTCTGCAAATGCATCAGAATGTTTCCATGACAGTTCTGGAGCAGTGCTAGACAGTAATTTTTCCCCTTGGATTGCATATTATTTTTTCAATCTGTATGTTTATGGCTCCTGGTACCTCCCGCCCTGACGCCTCAGACCCAGGCCCCATTCCAGTTATAGAAGTTGCTTATCCAGGGACCAGCAGTTGGCATAATGGCTATGTCGCTGGACTCCCACGTAGTCGACCGCGGTTCGAGTCCCGGACCCGGTGGCTTAAACTCACGCCGGGCACGTGTGCATGCATGCCCAAGATCCTGAGAGGAGAATGGAGGAGAAGGGATTGTGGCGTGGCCATCCCCTCTGGGGGGGTGATTTCTCGCTTTCTATCTCTGTCTCTCTCTGTCTGGCTGGCGAGCGCATGCGCCCTATAGCAAAAATCTCTCCAAAAAAAGTTGCTTATCCAGCCTCCTGGGTCCTTTCAGAGCTCTCTGCAACATTTTTTTGAAATCTGGAGTCATATGAAAACACTTTGGATATCCTTCTTGATTTAAGAGAAAAGTCACTATTGCAGGTAATTTTTATAGATTAGACCTGAGGTTTTAGCTGATTTCTATTATCACTGATCAAGAATTTTTCCACTACTATCCACTTCTATCACTTATTTAGAATAGTTTCAGAGAGACAAGTAGATGAATATGCCAATTTTTTTAGAATTATTTATCTTATTTTATTTATTTATCCGTTTATTTTAATTTGACCAGAGAGAGACACAGGGAGAGAGAGAAAGAGAGAGAGGGTAAGTGCGAAAGCAAGCTGCCAGGTCCAGGACTTGAACAGTGGTCAGTCATGTGGGAATGTCCAGTGCCTTAACTACCACACCACCTGCTGGTCCCCGAATATGCCATTTTTGTCCTTGAAAAGAATCCTATTTTATTCTCAGTCTAGAAATATATGTAGTCCCTTAAATATATATATAAAAGATACCATGGTAAATCAAAATAAAGACATCACTAGAAATACCTCCAATTCAGAATTACCTACCATCAACAGTTTAGGGAACATGTTTTCAAGCACTTATATGTACATACATACACATATGCATACACAAAACACGTATACACGCATTTATTAATATGAACATTCTCTTATGTCTTTCTTCCATCTACAATATGTCATAAACTTTCTATACAAAGAAATATGTAATTTTAAATAGATGCATATTATACCATTAGATTTAAAAAATCTTTTTTAAAAAGAATTTTTAAATTGTATTTATTATTATTATTTTTTAGTTTGCTATAGGGCACTTGCACTCACCAGAGACACGGAGAGAAAGTGGGAAAGTGAGAAAGCAAGCCACCAGGTCTGGGACTCAAACTGCAATCAACCATGTGGGAGTCCAGCCCCTCAAGTACTATACCACCAGCTGGCCTCCAAAAAAAACGTCTTGAATGATAGTTTGCTTTTAGATCTTAAGAAACCATTTTCACTATAATGAATAGTGTTTTCATGAGGATACCTGTCCAGTGACATCTGTATGGTACAATACTAACTGTATAATAAGACAGCAGGTCTGTACCACTCTCTGTTTACCCCGTTCTTTGAAGGTACATCTTTTGGCCAAAAGATTGATAACCGTCTCTCTCTTCCTAAGAGAAAAGTCGCATGCTTTAAAAAAAAAAAAAAAAAAAAAAAAAAAAAAAAAAAAAAATTCCTAGCCAAAGCAAAGATCGACTATGACTTAAACTTTAAACCTGAGTAAAATGTGTTTTCTTTCTTCCTCCTCCACCCTTCCCACCACAGGGGAATTTTGATGTATTAAAGAGATGGATGTAAGATGCTGAAAGAACAATTACATTCTCTGATTTTTTTTTTTTTTTCCTAAACTGGCATCTCTACCAGAGAAAGTTCTAAGTATGAAATCCACTTGTTCGGCTAAAGCCTTACTTTGTTCAGTAAAATCCAAGCTTGAGGGCTGTCAAGAATGGTGAGTCTCATCACTTGTCAAAAGCCCAGAGAAAAGACAGGGCTATTGAAATCAGCTGGAAGGGAGAGAAAGGAAACTCTCAGGGGTCTGGTACAGAAATCAAAACTCAGAAAAAAGTTTAAATGTCTGTTACTTCCTTTTGTATTTATATACTTTTTATCCTCTGGACAGTTTAAGGAATAGAAGTGCTGGCCTGCAGTGCCTAAGTGTTAATGACTCTTAACTAGGTAGCGGTGAATCATCGTACATGCTCTTTCTAGCATCTAAATTCTTTGCAAAGCTACCTATATTGTTTAGGGCACAAACTCAGTCATGTTTTTCACTCTTTCCTTTTATTTTTCTCATGCAGAAATATTCCCTTTCTCTGGTAGATATTTATCAGGCAGATTGTACCTGTGCTGCAGAGAGAGATTACTGTGCTACCATTTTTCTGCATGTTAAATTGATATCCCTGAAACAGTAACTGTGAGTATAAAACTTTCCGGGTAACATACTACACAAATATGGTAGGGCGCATATCAACTAACACCATGAATCTTCTCTGTTAATGAACATTATTGCACTCTTGGAAAAAAAGTATTTTAGCTGCTTCGACTGCCACTCTAGGATTTTCTCTTTTTCCCCAAATATTTACTAAGAAAAAATAGATATTACATTATTCAAATAAAATAGAAGCACGTCTATTCAGATTCAACTTGCAGTCAGATTTGCTATCACATTTGTTGTAAAAACATGAATTTGTTCAAATGCAATGATGTATTGAAGAATAATTTAAGCATACCGAAAATGTCATATTTGCTTATGCATGAGTTTATCTAGGATAAACATTAAGCGAAGGCAAGAAACCCCACCTAGTTGAACCAAATTGAGTAGAAATACACAAAACACATACATACAGATTTTGGATATCTATAGCTGCTTCAGTTCATTTTATGTTAAGAGCCATAGCCATCCACACTTGATCTTCCAACTTTCTATAGACTTGTAAATAATCTTTCTTCCACTATAAATTGAGAGCTACAGCACCTTCAAAATCTCCCTCTACATTCAAACTTCTTTCTCTAATTTCTATGATATTTATGTATTTCTTAACTATTTAACATATATATAAAATAATGCTTCTGAATCAGCTAGTGGTGTGGTAGTTAAGGAGACTGGATCCTGCATGGCCAACTTGGCAGTTCAAGTCCCAGAACTTGCAGCTTAAAAAAATGCAAGGCACCTGTGCATAGGTGCTCAAAATCCCAAGAGGAGAATGAAGGATAAGGGACTGTAGTGCATCCATCCCCCAGGGGGTAATTTCTTATTTCCCCTCCCTATCTCTCTCCTGCAAGTGCACACACTCTATAGCAAAAACACAACATCAAAAAAAAAGTGCTTCCATTTTTATTAGGTTTATATATTTTGTTTTAAATTGTCAATTATGAATTTGGGGCTTCACCCCAATTTTCCCTATAAGTCTTATGATTTTTACTCTGTGATTTTGCATAGCACAATCATTTAAAAATTATTTCTTCCAGGGCCAGCAGGTGATGTAATAGTGGTTTGAGTCCAAGAACTGACGGCTTGCTTTTTCACTTTCCCTTTCTCTCTGTCTCTCTATGGTGTGCTCAAAGGTCCCATAGCAAGCTAAGTAATAATAAAATTAAGTAAATAATTATTTTTAAATGCTTATATTCCGTTGGAGCTGGATGAACTTTATGAGCATGACCTCACCATGATTATAACTGGTGGTACTGGTTAAGATAATATCTACCAAATTTCTTCACTATAAAATTACTATTTTTCCCTTTCCATACTCTATTTGTAAGAAGGGAGTCACAAAGTCCAGCCTACACTCAGGAGAAGTAAATCAAGTTCCACTTTCTAGATGGAAAGTATAAAGGATTTGTGAGTGTATATGAAAACTACCATAATAATTAGTAAATATATTCTGGTGGAGATACTTTGAGGCTATGCAAATATCTCCGTTTATCCTTAGAGCTTTGCACACTAATGCTAGCATGCAAAAGCAGATATAATCTACAGCAAATATTACTATTGCATTCTAATGGTGATTTTTATTTCTCCCATTCCGTATACCTTAATTAACTGACTTTTTTCTATAAAGAGGATTTTTCACTTTTTCCCTAGCTGTTTATTCATGTAATCATTTATTTATATAAGTATGATCTGATTCATTGATGTTTTTATTTATGTTATAATGGAAAGGGCAAATTGCTCCTGGGATTGTCTTCCCTAAAATCCAAAATCATGAGTAAACATCAGAAAAATCCAAAATGGGAGAAACTTAATAAATTATCTCATCACTGTAACGTGCCAAGATTATGAAAACCAAGGAAAGGCCAACAGCTATCACAGATTGGATAAGATTAAAGAGATATAACAATTAAATGCAATGCGGTATCCTTCACTGGATCCTGGGACAAAATAGAATATAAGCAGAACAACTACAGAAATCCTAACAAATTTGATAACATTGCACCATTGTCAATTTAGTTTAAGTAAGTGCATCTTATTTATATAAAAGAGAAAGCCAGATGAATGGTATAAAATCTGTATTATCTTTTCCGCTCTTCTATAAATCTAAAATTATTTTGAAGTAAAACCTTGAAAGAAATACAGAGATGTAAAATGGGGATGATAATCCTTCTTTCACAGAGACTTTTGAAAGGCAAATTAGTTAACATGTAAAGCAATTAAAAAATTGGTGTATAGTAAGCATTACGTAATCATCATCATTATTATTATTATCCTGTTAAATACCTAATATGTGTTAGGGGTTTTAATTAAATAATTTTCTTTAATCTTTTAAGGAAATCTGGCAATTTATATTTTCATATTCGGAAACTAGGAGCTTAGAGAACTTATGCCCCTTAAGATTTTGAAGGTTGATGTCTAGTGAGAGGAGAAGCTGGATTTTAAATCTGACCCTCTCTGAATCTGAGAAACACCTTTTTTCCTCCAAATACATGCTGCTTTTCTGGAAAATGTGTGGGGCTGTTATTTATTACAAATAAGCTCGTAGAACATTTTATACTGTTTTAACTTGTTCTGGAATGTATTGCAGATGGCATCAACATTAGGCAGTGACCAAAATGTATATCGTATTGTGCTGTATGTTGAGGAGATGCTAGTAGATTGAGTAGTTCCATTGCTTTTTACTTCCATTGCATTCTTAGATTTTGATATCTCCTCCTTGGTGGCTTTTTCACGCTACAGTAAAATAAACACAAAAGTATTTTGGATAGCATCTTTGACCAACAGAACGAGGGTACTGGTTCTTAACAAAAGCACGGTAGAGTGACCTTCAGTAATATCACAACTTGAAAGTCAGTGAATTCATTCAATCATCACTTTGCTTATTCCTAATGACCTTGTAAAGTAGTAAGGACAAGCCAGGGAATTTTCCATTACAATAATTTCTACATTCCAGAATCCATACTTTAATGTTTCTGAAACCTAAGGTATCTTATAGTCAATGTGCATATTTCATGTTCACATTTCAGTTTTTTGTTTTTCTCTGAAATTAACTGTTTTATTTTTGTTTTGTTTTGTTTTCAGTAATGGCAAGAATGATTATCAATGGCATCACCAAATTTGAGGGGAAAAAATAAAACAACACTTGTATCATCATTTTTCACCTCACCATCATCATTCCTTTCTTTCTATCAAAGCTGTTTCTTTCTATCAAAGCTGTATATAAATGATAAATTTACCATCCTATCTTTCTCTTATTTTGAAACTCCTGAAGTCCCTATAACAATCTTCTTTCTCTTTCCCATCTATCAAGCAGCCAGGGTAAAAACAGCTTTATCTGTAACTAACATAGGTGGTAGATTTTGACAGCACAATGTCAGTGTCAGGAGGATGGCCAGCCACAAGAAAACTAAATAAGATAATAGATATAAAATGCCTACTGAGTATACTTGGTATACTGTAAGCACTATGTATCGATTAATATCTTCATTTAACTGAATATTATTGCAGGGAGCATGTGCATACACACAAAAATAAACTTTAAATAGGCTGGAAGTTAGCACTGGAATCAAATTCTGTAACAAAGAGCAAAAGTGTTCCCCAAAGCTAAAACTACTAATCTTCCCTTTGACTCAATTCTTTTTATACTGATTTATCTGAAATATTGTGCATCTCTGTCCCCTGCTCTTTTTGCACCATTCAAACCTGTGCTGTTTCTTGACAATAAAATATTTTCTTAAAGATTTATAAAATGGGAGGAGAGATCCAAGATGGCGGCCAGCAGGAGGCTGATAAAGGAGCTGGAAGAAATCCACAATGTGGAATAAAAAAACTTTGTAACATCTAGGTTGGTGAAGCTAATTTATTGACTTGGCAAGGGCTTATTATTCCAGCAACCCTCCATATGACAAGGGAGCCTTCAGAATTGAAATCAGCTTTCCAACAGGGTACCCATTCAAACCACCTAGGATCACATTAAAACAAAGATCTATCACCCAAACATCAATGAAAAGGGCCAGGTCTGTCTGCCAGTAATTCTTGTTGAAAATGGAAGTCAGTTACCAAAACCAACCAAGTAATCCAGTCCCTCATAGCACTGGTGAACGACCCCCAGCTTGAGTACCTTCTCCGGGCTGACCTAGCTGAAGAATACTCTAAGGACCATGAAAAAGAAGAGTTTACAAAGAAATATGGGGAAAAGTGACCTGTGGACTAAAATCTGCCACTATTGATTCCAGCAAGTGTGAGCAGAGACCCTGAGCAGTGCATTCAGACATCCCTCAAAGCAGGATTCTGTGGAAAACTGACACATGCCACTGCATTCACTTGTGGCAGTTACTAAATTTCTACAGTTTATCAAAAGTGGCCTAGGTAACTTATAAAGAAAGTATTAAAAATCTAAGACGTTTTAAAAAGAATTTTTTAACTAATAAAATAAAAGGGGGAGGATTGAATCCCACAACTAACGTGGAACAAATCTTTTAAAAGTCCTAAGTATAAATATTGATTCTTGGTGACTTTTAATATGAGTTAAGCAACATATGTCATTACCATTCAATTACGTAGATTGTCTGGAAAATATTTGTAGAACAGGATTGCACTTGCCAGAAAGACAGAAAGAGAGATAGAAAGCAAGAACTCACCCACCCAGGGGGGATGACTACGCCGCGATCCCTTCTCCTCCATTCTCCTCTTGGGATCTTGGGCACACACGCACACACACCCAGCGTGAGTTTAAGCTACCAGGTCCAGAACTTGAACCACAGCCGACTACATGGGAGTTCAGTGACATAGCCATTACACTAACTGCTGGTCCTGCTATTGCTTTTATTTTTAGTAGTAACAATATTGCTACATTTATTCAGAGATTATTGTGTCTGGCACTATTCTAAATTATTTGTGCTTAGTAACTTATTTAAATATCACACTAACTCTGAGTGACAGATATTATCCACATTTTTTTTTCTTTTTTTTTTTTTTTTTTTTTTTTGGAGAGGTTTTTTGCTATAGGGCGCATGCGCTCACCAGACAGACAGAGAGAGACATAGAGACAGAAAGCGAGAAATCACCCCCCAGGGGGATGGCCACACCACAATCCCTTCTCCGTTCTCCTCTCGGGATCTTGGGCTCGCACGCACACGCGCCCGGCGTGAGTTTTAAGCCACCAAGTCCGGGACGCGAACCGCGGTCGACTACGTGGGAGTCCAACAACATAGCTGTTATGCTAACTGCTGGTTCCCTATTATCCACATTTTAAAGATGAAATAAAATGAGGACTAGAGAGGTTAATAACTTACCTAAGTGAAAAGTGAGATAGAGAGAGTAAACACTTGGCAGTCTAATTCCAGGGTCCACACATTAACTACAAGGCTCTGAGGAGACGTTGTTAGGTCCCAAATACGTGTGAGAAGTGTTTTCTTGCTAGTGTTAAAGTTCGATGTTATTAAAATTATGAAACTGGAAGATCATGTCTCGGCCACATATATTTCATAAGACTGCAATATTAGAAAAGAGAAAAAGATCACAAATGTCTCCTTTTTGGGACCACAAGAGAAAGGAGAGATCAGAACAATTTAATGCCATTAACAGAATGAAATCATGTGATGGGACAAATCATAAGTAAAAGAAATTCCCTGACTCAGTGGTCACAAGAGCTGTTCATAAATGTCCATGTTGATTCGCTCCTCCAAACTGCTGATGAACACACACACACACACACACACACACACACACACACACCGTACTATAGTTATATGGAAAGTCATTTTCTCTTGGTTGATTTTGCAAATTGCTGAATTGCTAACAATTGTGGCAATAATCACCAGTTCTCCTTGCCCCCTTACAGTTTCTAAAAAGGGTCAGTTCATTCAGAGAATTTGGGACTGGTCATTAATTAACACACCAAATCCTATTGGTTCCTAGGAAGGGCATAGGGAATAGAACAAATGGATTAAAGATTTGACTTTCCCACTTGTCAGTTGTCAAGTCTTACCTATTTCTTACTTCTAATTTCAGTTCCCCCTTTGTAAATTGGAATAATAAAATTTATTCCTCGAGTCTATCGTAACGAGTAAGGAATACTTGTAAAGCACTTGGTATCTGACACAGAGCAGGTAGTGAAGAGATAAGTATTGGTATGACTTTTGGTTTTGCTTTCATTACCATTAGAGAGTATTGATATCTGTCTGCTTGAAGCATAATCTTTTTTCAACTAGCTGGTCACTGCTTTGTTTCACAGAATAATAACCAGGAGATACTAAATTAAAGCTTTTCAAAAGAGTCCCCACAGATTACTCTTGGCATCTCTAAAGAGGCCTTCCCTTGACTATTACACTTATATTGACCAAAGAGCTTTAGACATCAACCAGGGCAGTGCCAGAATGCACACAGTTTTGAATATCAGTTCAATTTTTTTAGAGCATTTGGAAGCCATAGTGTAATCCTGGCATAGCTATGAGAAAACTATAATGCATCCTGGTATTAAACTGTAAATGGTGACATTGGTGTTTACCTGAGATTTTAAATATAGAGAGATATGTAGAGAAATGTGTATGTATATTTTTCCCTACCTTTATGCACTGAGAGAGCCTGGGAATGCAACCCAATAGCAATGAGCACACCTAGCACCAAGATTGTGTTTTGGTATTTTCTTAAATGGTACCAGAACACCTTGAAAAAAAAAAAAGATTATTTCAGGACTGGAGCAGAGTAAGTACATGATAAACCCAGAATGTGTTCTTTTGTAACAAAAATCAAGGAAATGTTCAAAAATAATGGGAACATATGAAGATGGCATGGAGACCAGATAACAGGACTCCTACTGGCCTAATGGAGGATGCTCTACATACAATAAACAGAGCGATGGACTGTAACTAATTTTAAAAAGTAGAAAAGCATGAGTCCATAAGTAACAAGTGAATAAATTGAAAGTTCCATGAAAGTTCAATAATTCCAAATTTTACATAATTTCAAAGAAACTTCTTCAAAGAAACTACACTCTATTTACTATTAGGACATTGGCAGAGTCATAACACTTTTTTTTTTTTAATAGAAAACCATGTCATGACTCTCCCGACAACCTAATAATTATATATTGAAAAAGAGTAAATTTAAATTTAAGTAACCTGGGACCAGCAGTTGGTGTAATGGCTATGTCGCTGGACTCCCATGTAGTCGACCACGGTTTGAGCCCCGGACCCTGTGACTTAAGCTCATGCTGGGTGGCTGTGCATGCGTGCCCAAGATCCTGAGAGGAGAATGGAGAAGGGCCATCCTCCCAGGGGGTGATTTCTCGCTTTCTGTCTCTCTGTCTCTCTCTGTTTTTCTGGTGAGCGCACATACCCTATAACAAAAACCTGTCCAAACAAACAAAAGGAATTACCCCATTTTTAACGATTGACTCAAGTTTTTGTCAAATGTTGCAAGTTCCAGGCACATCTATGTGGCAGATCCAGCCTCTAAAACACAGGTTTGTGGTCTCTGCTCTGTGGCTACCACACCAAAAGCTTTGTCAGGCTTAAGAGTCATCATAGCTGGAGGTTTGGAGAAGAAAGTTGACCACCAGGATTCAGGCATTACACCATAGCTTCAACCTGAGCAGCTCTGTTTTGTGTATTTTCCTTATTAGTTTTCTACATAAGCTGTCCTCTGACAGAAGGGTTTCAATGCACAATTTTTAGGAGGTTAGGAAATTACTTTTCTAAAGAACCAGCATCAAACCCTTTTACAATGGCAAAGCATCATCCCCGAGATGCTCTAAATCATTCTCTTGCTCAGCATCCAGCCCTACAAGTACTGCTTTTCATTTTGTCACTGTGAAATGCGGTGGTTCCACAGCAGGGCCATCTCTCATCACAGAGAAGGAGCCTCATCAAAGCTTTCAGAATCTCTTTCTCCTGAAAAAGCTGAAATCACGTTGTTTGCGTGGGCTAAGATCAAATGAAAAACAAAAATTGGTGAATATTTATTGGGAGTCTCAATTGTGCAGCAGTGTCTTGGATATTTCTTCTCTTCATCTGTTTTTTTGATTCCTTCTTGACAATTCTAATCCTAGAACTCCCTAGCTATGGCTTGGATCCTTTTTCCACATCCATAACTGTGTGGAGAGGCAAGAAGTAAGATTCTAAATAAGCAGATTACAGACAGCATAATAAAATGAAGGACATAGAAAAAGTAAAAAAGGATAAATACTTTTTAAAAAGACAGCAATTTTAGCTATAGGGTGTGTGTGCTTGCCAGAGAGATAGAAAGTGACATATTACTCCCACTAAGGGATGGTCATGCTACAATCTCTTTTCCTCCATTCTCCTTAGAATCTTGGGCATGCATACACACACGACTGGCTTGAGTTTTAAGTCTCCATATCTGGGACTCAAAGCATGTTCAACTACATGGAAATCCAGCAACATAACCATTACACTATCTGCTGGTTCTAGAATAAAAGACCATTTTTAACTGGACATGAGGAAAAATGTCTCATAGTCATCAACATTCAACAGTATTTGACCTGTTGCTTTGTAGCAGGAGAGTCCTGCTCTCATGGAGCTTTTATTCTGAAGAAAGGGACAGTGACAAATAGGGACACTGAGGATAACAGAATCAGGAATCTACTTGGTTTTAGAGGGGATTTGGGGGCATGATTTAGGGCAATTGAATAGGGCAGTATGACTGTCTCAGAACACTAAAGGTCAATTGTGGGGACATCTTATCAAGAGGACACTCCAAAGATGAAGGCAACTGTGCCAACTCAGAAGTGAAGCACCCTGATTAATGCCCTTGAATGGCAAGTGATTCCAGTAGCCTGAGAATGGTGTTTAAAGACATGCCACCAGTTCAGGCCATTGAAGGCAAAAACTTACCAAAGCCAAGACTGGGGCTAGAAATAGAATAGATTTGGGGCCAGCTGATGGCATAATGATCATGTCACTTGATCCCCACATGGTAGACCATGGTTCAAGTCCTGGACCCAGTGGCTTGAAACTCACATCAAACACATGTGCATGTGTGCCCAAGATCCTGGGAAGAGAATGGAAGAAAAGGGATTGATTGCAGCGTGGCTGTCCCCTCTGGGGGGTGATTTCTCACTTTCCCTCTCACTGTCTCTTTCAATCTCCAGCAAATGCACATACCCTAAGGGCAGGGGCGGGGGGACTCTAAAAAAAGAAGAAGAAAAGAGAAAGAGAGCGAGAAAGGAGAAGAGAGAGAAAGAAAGGAGGGAAGAAAGGAAGGAAGGAGGGAAAGAAAAAAGGAAGGATGGAAAAAAGAAAGGAAATAGAAGAGATCTTATTTGGGAGAAGCATTGACAGTGTTCATTCAGAGTCTCACTCCCTCTGAGAGACAGTCAGTAAACTATCAGGACAGGTTCATGTCAGTGTCAGGCAAACACAATCGTCAAATGTCTTAAAGCTTTTACTTTTAGACATGAGGATTTCATACGAAGCCAGAATATAAGACATTCATAAAGATATGTAGTTGGGTATGAAGAAATATAGATTAGAAGTCATAAAAATAATCCTTAATACCTTTGCATGTCCAGCTTACTCATCCTTTAAGGGGGAACAATAGCATTTATCATATAGAACTATCATAAGGCTTTAATATATGCAACAACAATTTATGCAAAGTACTTAGTAAAACATAGGTACTCAATATGTGACGACTGACTGATGGATTGTTTTCATTTTATCTTTTGTTTCATTGGTTCCCCAGCATCTATATCAATAGCTATCAGTCTCTTCTTGAACAAATGAGAAAATGAGCTAATGAATATTAACACTATAGATATTCATTTATTTAATAAATACTTAAGTAAGCACAGGTCAAGGTACTATGGGGTATTCAAGATTAAATCAAATAGCCCACAGCCTTGAAGAGCTTACAGTTTAATAAGATGAATAGCAACAGCTATTATAAACAAGATAAAAACATTCAATGTTATAAGAAAGTGTTTTCAGGGCCACCTCTGAGGTTTAGCCGTAAAACACCACTCAAGAGAAGCTAGGGACCAGCAGTTAGCGTAATGGCTATGTCGTGGGACTCCCATGTAGTCGACCACGGTTCAAGTCCCGGACCCAGTGGCTTAAACTCACGCCAGGCGCATGTGTGTGTGTGCCCAAGATCCCGAGAGGAAAATGGAGGAGAAGGGATTGCGGTGTGGCCATCCCCCCTGGGGGGTGATTTCTCACTTTCTGTCTCTCTGTCTCTCTCTGTCTGGCAAGAACACGTGCCCTATAGCAAAAGAAACCTCTCCAAAAAAAGAAAGAAAAAGAGAGAGAGAAGCTAGATCCCACATGGTGACCATGATTTAAACACCTGACTTGATCAGCCTGTGACACACTGGGCATATGCAGAAGAGTCTCCAAGATCTGATGGGCTGGAGGAAGAGGATTACAATATGACCAGACCCTGTGATGGGTGTTTGTTTTTCCCTCTCTCTGACACATACACCCACATACATGCACCCACCCTACCATGAATAAAGAAAAAAAAGTATTATCAAAGCAATGAGAGAGATGAGGTTATCAATATACAGATTAGTGGGACCAGTAGAAGGCATAATGGTTATGTCATGGACTCCAACATGGCTGACCATGGTTTGAGTACCAGACCTGGAGGCTTGAAATTCATGGTTGGCACATGTGTGAGAGTGCCTAAGATCCAGAGAGGAGAATGGAGAAGAGAGGATCAAGGCATGGTTGTCCCCCTGGGGGGATAGTGTTTTCTCCCTTTCTGTTCCTCTGTCTCTGTCTTTCCGGCAAGCACACATACCCTATAGCAAAAACCTCTCTAAAAGATAAATAAGATACAGGTTAGAGATCAGAGATAGCTTAACGGAATAAGAGACATTGTAATTGGGCTTATGGAAAGTCTCATAGTCTTCAACATTCCACAATATTTGAACTACTACTTTGTACAGGAGTGAAGAATAGACACAACTCCTGCTCTCATGGAGCTTTTATTCCAAATAGAGGGAGAATGACAAATAGGTGGTGAACAAGTCAACTAATAAATATATAATAAGCAAGTGGCAATAACTACTATGGAGAAAAATAAGATGGAATGAAGAATGGAAGGAGGTAGCCTTTCTGATACATCAACAGGTCAAAGAGAGAGCAAGTCTTGCAAATACAAGAGAGAAGAGCATTTCAACCACAGTCAATGGCAACAGTGAGATCCCTGGAGCAAAAGCAAGTTAGTGAATTTGGAGATGGATAAGAGGCCAGAGTGACTGGAATAGAGCGAGTGACAAGAGATGAGTTCAGGGTGTTGGGAGAACATGAGCATAAAGCAATAAAGAGAGGGCATTAGTTCAAAACATCACTAAGCATCCCAACTTGCATAAAGCACAGAGCATGCCCAGGAATATCATGCTAATCTTTGCTGTTGTACTGGTACCAGTAGAAGCAGTAGGCCCTTCACAGGACATTTAAAATCTCTTACACGAATAATGTGTGGCCTAGGAGAGTGTGGCTGCTCTTTGCTAACTGCTAGGGCACTGATAGTCTACTCTTTTCCTAGCTCTGTCTCACCTGCATCTTCCAAAAGACTAGCTTTCCTGGCTGTGTGAGCCAGGTAGTTAGGGCTCTTGGATAACAGAGATGTCTATTGGGAATATTTTATCGATGGTGCTGCCTTTGTCTTCACCATCTTAATGCAGTATTATATCTGCATTTTCAGAGGAAGAGAGTTGGCAGGGAACATACCGGTCTTTGTTATTTTTGGTGAGTCTATTATTTATCATCCTTAGCTTACCTCTGGTGACATGTGACAGCTAAATGGTAGTTTCGAAGGGATCCCTGTGATGCTGAGGAATGACTTAAAAGCAATGAGGGGACCCTGGGCTTGGCTATTAGGCTAGACTTATTGCCAGCATATGGTATCCAAAGGTACCTGAGTCCCTTTACGACAGCTGGAAGAATTCTGTGGCGAGACATACTGGATTTTATAGGCGCATATGAATGATGTTAACCATGCCATGGATTCTGAGCTATGAAGATGGACTGGCTGGCAAATACGATTACCACCTATGCAAAATAATTTGGGGAAATATGAGTACTTTTATCTTAGAATCAGTTCATGGTAATAGGTCCTTTTGTTCATAAAAGGAGTATCTGATAGGAGAAAAAGAACTTGTAATTTACCCTCTCACACCCACCTCAGCTTTCCAGATCTAACTCTGTTTCCAAACAGGAGTATAACAAGAAGGTTGGGACAAGAAAATACAAAATCTCTAGCTACCTAGCACTAGAAACCATTGAAAGGAGAATTATTAGCATGAATATATTACATTGGTATAGGCCCTTGCCATTTACAAAGTGTGTGTCTTTAAGATTAGTTTTTATTTATCTGATTTCCACAATTACCAAGTAGGATCTATGTGAGACACAGATCATTGCCATTTTAAAAATAAAAGGCTAACCAACATATAAACCAATAAACAGAATAAAAACCTGAGATCCAGTGATGACTATGAAGATGCTGTCAGAAGTGAAGTTTGGCCAAACCAAGGACTCCAATTCTTACACTTATGCATGTGTTTTATTTCAGAATATGCAAGATAGCCTAATGATACACTAGAGAGATTGAATATGCACGTAATATGCTAGAGAGAAAGTGTAGTAATGCCCTGCTCATGTGTAAACATAGTGCAGACACAGAGATGCACCAACCAATCCCCTGCAACAAACAACTTGTTGGTCAGCTGGAGGTTAGTGCTGTCAGCAGATGGCTTCTAGCTGTCAGCTTCTTCAGGATCTGCCTTACCTAGAGAAGTTCATCCAGCCAATATTTTATCTTAATTGGACCAACAACATATAATGACTGAATAAAGCATTTCTGCAGGGTCCGCACTGGAGAATTAAATGGTGACATGATGGGACCACAAACTCCACCTCCTCTAGATCTTTCATAGTAGCATTCGTCTTAGTCATTTTCTACTATCTGGAATGTTATATTGTTTTTAGCTCTCTCTTTTAACTTGGAGTGGGGGTATTTTCAAGGCTTCCAGCACCATCTCCACAGGGTAATTTTTCCCACAGAGCTTGGACCCACTGTGGGGCTTATGCTAATGGTCAATGACAAAGATTCCAATTTTACATTCATGAACTGGTGAAATGACCACTATACACTTGTCTAAAGGTCTAGCCATTTTGACTTATTACCAGAAAACTGTGATGGTCAATATTAGTTTCAGAGCTCCCCACTGGATTAACTTTATTAAGTTTGTATCACAACTCGACTTCCCCCTCTATCAAAACCTGCTTTTTCTTTCACAGGTATATATCCATAATAAGACTCTTGTGCCCAAAATTCCAGTGTCTGTTCCTTGTGAACCAAACCTTTGACAATTGGTGCCATGAGTGACCCAAGGAAACAGGTGATAAGATGACATGGAGCTGGATTTGTCAGCCTGGCTGGCAATGGGAGTTCTTCACTGATAGCAGGTAAGGAAGTGCAGAACTACAGACAGCCTCTGGCACAAAGTGGTGGCCACTTGTCAAAATGCTCACCAGCATTGAGTTGAAATGATGCATTTGTGGAATTAAATAATTAGCTGGAATTTTAAAGAATAAATGGAGGAACTGGGATCTATGAGAAGAACAGTGTTGGATACTATTGCTAAGCATGATTGATGTGCTACAGAACAATAAAAGGTGAGGGCTCACACAAGGCAATGGAAAGCCAGAGTGAATCCTAGACGGTATCTTTGTGTACATAAGTTAAGTTCTCATCTCCTGCCATGGAAGGATGGATAAATCTAAGCTTGTATCTTAATTAGGCCAGTGTCTAAACTACAAAGAAAGTTAAACATGCAATTAAGTCAGATATGTTATGCCAAGGGCAGGACCAGATTAGAAAACCTGAATGAAGATATTTGAGTGAATGTCTCCAAATATTTTGGCTGCCCAGACCCTTCTGAGCCTTCTATGTTTGCAGAAGTTGTTCTGCATTCCAAAATGAGACTTGATACTCCCCACCTCAAACTGTAAGACAATGCCAAGCATGTCTTTGACAAAGCAAGAGATGCATTCTTCTGCTCTGTAGCACATTACCAGACCTACACTTAAGAACCAAATCATATCATAGCCCCACCAGAAACACTCTGGGTCTAATACATGAGGAAAGAGACTATATACTTAAGGAGCTACAGACCTGGCTAGAAAGTATGTATGGAACTAGATCCTCAAGGTGCTTAAACAAAGGGGTAGAACAAACAATTTGATAAGGGAGAGTTTATTGATTTGGGAGCATTCTCCTGAAATGCAGGATTGACGGCTGGCAAGGATCCCAGGGGATGGTGTCATGTTCTCAGATATTTCAAGATTTTTGGACACAGCATATGAATTGATTTTGAAACAAAGAAACCAAAAATATTATCCAACTAAAAATATTTTTGCTATTGAGTGTACGCACTCACCAGAGAGAAAGAGAGAGTCAGAGAGACAGAAAGCAAGAAATCACCCTCTTTTCCCAGGGGATATGGCCATGCCACAGTCCTCTCTCCACCACTCTCCTCTTGGGATTTTGGACACACATGCACACCTGCCTAGCATGAGTTTTAAGCCTCCAGGCCCAGAACTCAAACTGCGGTCAGTCATGTGGGAGTCCAGTGACATAACCATTATACTATCTGCTGGTCCTGAGTAGATAGACTCTTATTTGTTGGTTGCTGGACACAGAAGCTCAAAATGCCCAGGTAGCAGCTAAATCCTATCATTCAATGGGACTCTTTAATAAGCATATTCATATACCCTGTGAAAGAGGCAGAAAAGCATTTGCTATCTTACTCAGTTGCGGACTATGATAGATGTTAAAACCCAAGTCTTCTAATCATATATCCATATCTTTTCCCTCAGTCCTGAAGTAAACAAATTAAAAATATACAGGTATTATATCCACCCATGAAAATACATGAATACATACAAATAACTAAAAGGATTTTTGAAAAAGCTCATTTATTTACTTCTTCCATGAAAGAGAAAAGCAGAGAGAGGGAAAGAGAAAGAGAAGGAAAGAGGAAAAGACTTGGAGACAGGCATGCCCAATAGGGTCCTCATACTGCAGTCCACCCTAAATCTCAGCCAGACAGGATCATGGGCACCGACATGTACGTGGTATGCATGGGGAGACCTCAGAACGCAAACCCAGGACTTCCCATGTGGCTTCAGCATCATGGCGCATTGTGTTACCATTTCCCTACTGTGACAAAGCACTTCTAATATGATACTAAATACCTGAAATAGTCTGCAGATTCTGGCAATAGTAGACTTTTATTTCTTTGATAATATTTAATAAATCTGCTAAAATACTGAAGTATTGTTAGACTCTATTATACAGTAATGAGATGCCAGATTTTGAAGTTTTTCTTTTAATTGGTACTACAGGCTATGGTAATAAATTCTTTGTAAACTTACAAATAAATCATTTCTACCACCAATTAATAGAGAATAATAGAAAATAAAAAATGAATATAATCGGTTTTTTCTGTATTTACATAGACCATTTTTATGTTGAAAACAGGAGTTTTAGTTGCAAAGATCTGTTGCTGCTAAAAAATACTAACATTAAATGATACAGTTCATACTGTTTTTAATGTATAATTTTTCCTATTATGTCATGGAGAAAATAGAGTCGAGAATTGGATGAATAACAAAAGGGGCATTTGGTACACTATAAAGACGACATTTCAAATTACTATGGAAAAAAAGATTATTTAGTGGATGATATCACGGGTGATTTTCAAGCCACTAGGTTGGGGACTCAAATAGCTCAATAGGCCACATAGGATCCAACCTCCCTAACTTCTACACCACCTGCTGGCCCAGGCAGCATTTTAAACTGCAAATGTCTAGACCCAAAAATGTCACTACTAAAATTGAAATCTTAAGAGATATTCATACACAAGTTTGTAAAAATATAAATACAAATATCATTGTAGCATCATCCATAGTAGTGAAAATTTAAGTAATAAATATATATCAATTGAGAACTGACCAAATGTGTTATTGTAAATAGCATCAATAGATTAGCAGTCATTTCCGGGGTTAACATATCATGCTCTGAATTTCAGTAACCCGACTGACATTTAAAATTCGATTTCCAAAGCACCTCAGAACGTGGAAGCTATACGTCTCCGTGGTAACAGCTCAGTTACAAAGATAGGTAAGGTTTAGAACCAAACCTCACAGTCTAATAGAGCTAGACTTGTAAATTAACAAATTAAAATGACCATAAGTATATATGATAAAGTTATTTATGAGTTCCCAAGGGAGTACAGAGGAGGAACATTTAATTCAGATTCTAATTAAAAGTCATACTTGCCAGACAGTTGATGCTTTTCCCATTTTCCACTAATAATTTGCCCAACATCACATAGCAGTAAATTTATGTGCTAACATTTGAGCATGTGTCTTCCCCAAGGCAGGTCTTTTAGATTTTCTGTTGCTTCTGTTATGGTTGAGATCAGGAATATGCAAAGAAAGAGTTAATTCTTGAAGCTAAAATAAAGACTCAGCTTTTTAAATGAAGTTCATTTTATTTTATACATTCAATTACTGTATACCCCATTACATCTTGTAAAATAAATTTTCCCAGCATGAATACACTGCATATTAGTCCAGTTAAAGATATTATCATACATGTTATCATCCACAGATAATTTTCCATCTTTGTGTCCCTTAAATGTTTTGCTTCTTTATTTTATTTATGATAGTGGCTACACACAATTGAAGGGGGAAAAGAGAGAGAGAGAAGCATTCCTGTCACACTACTATCCCCTTTCCCTGGCCCTCCAGCTCTTTAAGATCTTGGGCACCTGCACAGGCATGCTACATGTTTTTAAGTACACCCAGGATTCAAACCTGCAGACAGCCATGCAATGACTTCTAGCACTGCAGTTCAATTTCTTAGCAACTGCACGAGGAGAAGCCAACAAGTGAGCTCTTTGACCAGTATGTTGGACTGGTTCAGAGTCTTCGAAGAGTACAGTGAACATAGCAGATTCTCAATAAATGCTTGTTAGTTAAGTGATTTTCCAAAATCTTCCCCCCCAAAAAAGGATTGTCCTAAGTATGCTAAAGTGCCAAGCTATTCTCTATTATTGGCAAAAATAAACTGTACTTTATCTGATACAACTCTATACTGTTAAGTATTGAGTATGAAAATTCTTAAGCCCATTTCTCTCTTTATTGTTTCATACATTGAGCCATTTAAGTAATCTACTTTCTGAAAATAAAATCTAAATAGCCAAACAGTGTCCAGAAAAGATTTTGTTATGAGTTATGCTAATATTTCAATGACTGCCATGCCCAATGAGAACTTTGAAAATCAACAACTTCCTTTTTTTTTTATCTCCAGCCCTCTAGGGGAGGAAAAAATTATAAGTAAAAAAATAACGATAATGAAACTACTTATTACAATAAGTTTAAAGATAAATCACTGATCATATTTTCAGGAAGAAGGGAAGGGAAGAAACAATTAATTAATTTTTTTCTTCCATAGAACAATGCATAGGTAATAGCCCATTGTGGCATGAATTACGACCAAGCTGCAAAAATACTGTATAATTTTAACATTCTACTGGCTTTTCCCAATCAATCTCATTGATGTTCTTTCCAAGTATAATGAATGGAAGCTTAGCTGCTTTAACTTAAAGAAAATATAAGATCTCATTTTGTGCTTCTCTATTTCTGTGTTATGAAGCTTTAACGCCACCAGTATAATTGATTTCTCTCTCTCTCTTCTCAAGTCTAATGCTCATTTTTGATTCTAAAATGATAGAATCTGCTTCTCTGAAGCTGTGACAAATGAGATATGTGTACTTTTCTATCTTTTCTCTTTATGTCCCAAAGATGCACTGAAAGAAGGGAATTGCTGGTTGTCAGAATTGGAGGCTCAGTTTTCTACACTGGTGAAATATTTACAGACTGTCTCTAGCATAAATAGAGAACAAGCAAAACAGGCATCATAAAATCCTAAGAGAGCAGACAAAAATCCCTTACAAGCTTCCCCAGAAAAATCCAGATCACAATCTGGGAAATACAACCATTTCAATCATAGATGGATGAACATTTTTAAGCAATTTCTCTCCAAATGTCTGTTGGCCACCCCAATTCCCAAAGAATCTATTAAACCCCAAACTCTCAATACAGCTAAATACCATGTTAAAAATTTTACATATATAATCACTCTTTCTTATAATATCCTAGGAAATTATCATTAATTTCCTTCCTAGATGAGAATAACATGATTTCCTTCACTCAATGACTAGTCACTGATTTATTAATAAGATCACTGAGTTTAAGTGAACAGTTAATAGAATCAATGTGTTAATAAATACTGGAATTGAGATTCAAACCCAGTACTACCTGTCTCTAAAGTCCAGACTCAACCAAACTATTCCATTGTCAAAAATATGGATGAACACAAGATAAATTATTTAGATTTAAATGGTTCTCAAAAATAAAACCAGTGTGTACTTTTTATCCATTGTGTCTGGCACCAACCAAAAAACATTGCTCCCCCTACAGCCACCAAAAGAAAAAATCAATAACTATAAATAATTCTTTTTAATACTTTTGTTGGACTCCAGTGGGATATAATTTGAGTAAATACTGTGACAGCAATTAAACCTACTTTAATAGGATTTTTGTTTAATAGACTTGGCACTTTGTGAAGGTTAATTTTTACCTATTTGCTGCTAATATAATTTAGATGTGCTGCCAACATGCAAATGTTAGGGTATTGAAAATAGGATGCCACAGTGGCAAAAATGCATGCTTCTTTATTATTCCAGATAGTGTTTTTCACATACGGCTCTTTCTAGAAACAATACTTTCCACTTCTAATACTTGAGGTTGATATTACATCTCATCAAAAACCAATTTTCTTTCTTTGTTTCTTTTTTAATTTGTCACTATTTTCTTTTATCTGTCTGTGTGTTTACCCAGTACTAAAAAACTTTTATGGCACCTCATTTCATCTTCACTAAGAAAGAACTATTATGTCTATTTTCTTCTGTATGTTTAATATTACATAGCCAATAAGAGATGAACATAAGATTAACTCCAGATGTGTCCAACTTAATAGTCCATGAACTTTCAATAATATTATGATGCATTTCTATTATCCTTCCTTGGTCTCTTTGCCTTTGTTTATTTCTCTGTACTGGCCTGTTTAATTGAATCTCTTTTTATTATTCCACTGGTCAAAGATAAATTTACTTCGATTCTTTTCATTTACATTTCTTTTAACCATCCTATTCTAGCTGCACTAGAGTACCACCAAGACCAGTTCTCCATGGCCAGAACTATATTATCCATTCATTTGTTCATTTATTGACTCAATCAATCCTTAATCGTTTTATTTAAAAATTCAACAAACATTTATGGAACATATCTCTATTACAACCCAGGCCCCTTGACAAGAATCACATATATGAAGAATAATGGGGACCAGTATGTGGCATGGTGAGTTTTGTGGCTAGATCTCACATAGGTTACCACACAATTTGAGACCCAGACACAATGGCTTGGAAAACATAGCAGGTGCATGTGTGTGCAAGCTCAAAATCCTAAGAGGGAGGAGTGTTGGAGGAAAAGGGATTTTACCTTGACCATTGACCCTGGTAGGTGTTTTCTCACTTTCCCTTTCTGTCTCTCTCTGGCAAGCACTCATGCCCTCTGGTAAATTTTAAGTTTCTTTATCTATTACATCATGTTTGTAATGAACTGCTTTTCTCTTTTAGAATCCTTCAAACTACAACAGGTGGTTGAGACAAGGTCTGTTGTGAACACCCATCATGACTTCTAACATGGTCCTCTAGATAGACATCTGGTAGAAGATCCTTAACTGCTGCCTCCCCTCCCCCACTATTGCCCAATTTCAGCAGGAAGAAGTCAGAAATGTCTTCATCCTTGTGCCCCTAACAGCAGTTAGGGACTCCTCCACAGAGGGGGGGGATGAAGTAGGAGACAAGGACCCTAAAAATATAGTTACGGTGTGGGTCCAAAATGGAATCACAAAATGGCTAAGTGTTGAGATAGAGATAGTGGTGCCTCAGTGATTAACTTAGGTAGGATGACCAAGACCTAAAACAAAGGCTTTTTTCCAGGCCCCACCACATTCCAGGAAGAAGATAAGATAATGATTTTCATGGTCCAAAGCTTCTAAACAAAGAATCTTTAGATTTTGGTACCTACTCCAAAATTGGGAAAATAATTGGACCTATCCAGCATGCGCCCCTCCCCACCAGAGGGGAATGCATGTACTAGTCCCACCTAGAACAAGTCTAGACAAATCCCTTCCTGACCCAAATACAAAAGAACCCTGATCCCAGCTCTTCATTGGCAACTCATTCTCCGGGCCCCCACCCTTCTTGGGAGCTATCTTTGTCCTCCCCTCTCTTTTAATAAATTCCTTGCTTAGCTATACAAATAATAATAATAATAATAATAATAATAATAACAACAACAACACTGTAAATACTTCTGTCAAATCTCTCTGAGCAATCAAGATAAACATGCCATAATGGAAAGTGTAAATATTGTAAATAATATGATCCTAAGCAAACATAAATTGGAGGTTTCTTTACATATAAAAATATTAACTAAATATATCATTGAAATCCTAAAGTAGCTTTAAAAAAATCTAACTTACCATGCTAATTATTATGAGAACAAGTATTCTTTCAAATATTATTTTCATAGTTATGTAATTATTAGTTTTATTATAATTTATGTCATCTTGGTTGGCTATTGTAATTGTTTCTTTTTTATATATATTAAACTAGTAATATTGTAGTGATTTATCCACACTTTTTTATTATACTTAGATAATTCACATCTAGGTATCTACCTTCTGTTTTAAAAAAGACTGGGTTATCTGAAACATAGCATATTTTTTCCTATGCAAAAATGCATCATGACTTTTCTGACAACCCAATATAAAATGCCCTTGATACATTTTGCTGAGATGCTTTTCCAAAGGAGTTTCAATTGCACACACCCACTAGTAGTCTTCAGAGGGCCACCTCACAGCCATCTTCTCAGTGTTAAATAATATAAGATTTTTTAAAATTTCATTTAAGACATAAAAACAAACTTTATTTTTAAGTAAATCTGTATTCATTTAATTAACAATGTTTACAACATTTCTGTATTCTTTATGGATATTTGAATTTCTTGAACACATTTCTTAGTCCAGTGAGTTATCAAAAATACCTTTATAAATTGTCCTTTTCTATTATAATAATTTATTATTGAAGTTTTATTTTAAATGTTAATAAAGTATTTTCTAGTAAATCAAATATTCATGCGACATTGAATAGAAGAACACTGCTTCCAAATGATCAACTAAGCACACAATGTTTTTCTCCCTCTCTTGTGAGTTTCTGCTGAAATGGTGATAGAGTAGTAAAAGGGGAAATAAAATCAGAAGGACAAAAGGAACACAGGGAAGCATTTATAAAAGAAGCATTTCAACAAACTTTTGGGATATCAAAAATAGATGGAGACAATATTGATAACTGAAACAAAGTGGAGGAAATCACAGCCTAGGAAAGCAAGAGGGAAGCAGAAAGGGAGTTCTATCTGCCCAGGAGACCTCCTAGGAAAATCTTTGTGAAGGGGAAGGATGGAAGTGAAAAAGAAGGTTAAGACTTTTCATGAAAACACCCTACAGCCATCCTTTCAAAATTTTTAGAGATATATTAAAGTAAAAGCACATTAGCCAAGAGACGTTCAATGGAAAATGAATAGGTTTGAAAATCAATAGTTTATGTAAGAACATATAACTATTTAAAACGCCAAAAATGGTATATACATTTTCAAGAGATGAATGCGTTTTAAAAAATAAAGTGTTTAAAATGTTTAAAACTAAAAATCTTTCAGAAAATTTTTAAATATTTAAATGGATTAAATATTAATTTTTAAAGAATTATTTATTTATTTTTAAAATTATTATTACTTTTAAATTTGTTACAGGGCACATACATTCACTGGAAAGACAGACAGAGACCAAGAGAGGAAAAGTGAGAAAGCAAGCTATCAGATCCAAGACTTGAACCATAGTCATCTGGGAGTCCAGCACCTTTAACCACCATGCCATGTGTTTCTTAAATAATAAGACTTGAAAATCAAAATTACTCCTTGATCAATGGGCTTCATGATAGATATTGTGTTAACAGTATGCAAACAACATAAATCTCCTTCTATATCTCCATCAGAGCTCTTCTGTGACAGACACACTGTCAATGACTCATCATATTTTGAAAGAAATCAACTTTTGGAGCAGTAGATCTCATTGGTGGGCTTGAAGTATTCAGTTAACCATGCTACCAAGATACCTATTGTCATCCATGCTTTGCTATTCCATTTATAGATACAGGCATAGAGTACAGTTATATTTGGCATAACTCTTAAAGGTACCAGGATTTTCAAAATGACAAATGAGTATTGGTCTCAACTGAAAGTTACTAGCTGCATTAGCCCCTAAGAAGAGAATCAGCTTAGTTTTTTTGAACCTTGAATCCAGGTGTTGCTTCCTCTTCTCTGCTATGAAGGACCTAGATGAAATCTTCTTCCAATAGAAGCCTGCTGGGGACCAGCAGTTAGCGTAATGGCTATGTCGCTGGACTCCCACGTAGTCGACCGCGGTTCGCGTCCTGAACCCGGTGGCTTAAAACTCACGCCGGGCGTGTGTGCATGCGTGCCCAAGATCCCGAGAGGAGAACAGAGGAGAAGAGATTGCGGTGTGGCCATCCCCCCGGGGGGTGATTTCTCACTTTCTGTCTCTCTGTCTCTCTCTGTCTGTCTGGCGAGCACTCGCGCCCTATAGCAAAAACCACTCAAAAAAAAAAAAAAAAAAAAAAGAAGCCTGCTGAATCAATGCTGAAAATTTACTGTTAAGACAGGCACACTGCGGTGAATGTCTATTGTTCCAGCTACTTGGGAAGTTAAAACAGGAGTTTCATGACACAGATGGATCATTTTGAAAATACCACACCCAGGTCCAGCCAGTGCTATGGTGGTTAAGGTGGCTGGTTTCCACATGGCTTACTGTAGTTCAAGTCCCAGACCCAGTGGCTTGAAAAACATGCTGGACACATATGCATGCATGCCCAGAATCTCAAGAGCAGACTAGAGGAGAAGGGATTGTGGCATTGCAATCCCCCCTGGAGGGGTGCGCTCTCTCTCTCTCTCTCTCTCTCTCTCTCTCTCTCTCTCTCTCTTTCTCCAGTGAGCACAGGTGCCTTATAGCAAATAATAATAAAATATTGCACACATGGAAGTAAAAAAAAAAAAAAAAATCTGTTGCCTATTTTAGTCCTCTTCACCAAGGATCTTAGCTGGATATTCTGGACACTTGCTATATCATGTACATCAGTACTTGCCGCCTGCCCTTGTACTTTAATGTTATGGAGACAACTTCTTTCCTTAAATATTCTAACCAACCCCTGTTAGCTTCAAATATTCCTTCTGAAGCTTTCTCACACTTTTCAGCCTTGATAGAATTGAAAAGAGTTAAGGTTCTGCTCTGAATTAGGCTTTGGCTTTGATGGAATGTCATGGTTGGTTTGATCTTCTATCCAAACTACTAAAGTTATCTCCATATCAGCAATAATGTTCTGCTTTTTTTAGATTTTCATTTGTATGTTTAGTGTACTGGCACTTTCAATATGTGTTCTTCACTAAACTGAATCATGTCTAGATTTTTTTTTCTATTTATTTTTCACATTTTATTGATTCACAGAAGATCTTAATTAATCTAAATACTTTCAATACCAAGTGCAGCTGATATATACAAATCTGTGAACATATGTCTGACTTTGACATAAAACTCAGTGAGTAGAATGAACATTCTCTAAAGTAGTACCTAGCTGTGGCTATATAGCTTACTGTGGTTAATAAATAGATATTTTAATGTATTTATGTATTTTTAATTTCAAGAAAAGCAGTATATATTTTTAATTTTAGTAAAAAGCAGCCTTAGCTTTAATAAATCAAAATTTTAAAATGTTAAGAAAAATTTGATTAAGACTTACAGCCAGGAAAGAGGTTAGCATTCTATTCAAACAGTAGGCAGATACTAGATTTTTAGCTTTGTCGGTTTTTTGAGTTTTTAGCAATAATTGCACTGTAATTTTCTTCTGAAGCAATTTTTCTCTATTTCCCCTTTTACCAAAGAGATGCATAAACTAACTTATTTGTAAATAAATTTAGTCTCAATTTGGTCTGTTATTTACACAAAGCCCCGCCATAAGAATACTAATTGATTTAATCAGTGTTTCCAATTTCTGATGCAAGACAACCCATACTGTTGAAATTATGCAAATAACCATTCTGTCACTAAATAAGAATACTACCAAATATTTTCCAATTCCAGAGAGGTCAGGGAAATAAGTTTTTGTTTCAATTTTTTAAAAAATTAATAAATTGCTGAACTTATCAACAGCTCAAAAGAAGGAAAAAATCCTTAAATCTGCAAAATAAAGCATAGGAGAAAATCAGTAATGTTTTAGTCAGAAGTAATAAAATTATTTTACCAGTTCAGTCTCACATACTTAATTTCTCTTCTGTTGAATTTGCAGTGTTACTGTGGTCCAATCTTTCTGTTTAAATTCTGGAAGTTAACATAGAACATTATTATTATTGATCTTTCTAGACTTGTCCCTATCATTAAGTTTTCCATTTTCTTGATTGTTTTTTGTCCTCCTATTTCTGTGAGTCTGTATTTAGTTTTCCTGCTAGAGGACTCCCTTCAGGACCTCTGGGAGAGCTTGTCTGGTATTAATAAATTCTTTTAGGTTTTGTTTATCAGAGAATGTTTTGGGCCTTTCTTCTAATATGAAGGATAATCATGCATGGTATAGTATTCTTGGTTGAAATTGTTTTTCACTTAACACAAGGAATATATTTTCCTATTCTTTTCTTACTTCATTGTTTCCAATGAGAGGTCTGATGTTAGCATGATGGGATATCCTTTGTAAGTAACTTGATGTTTCTCTCTTGCCAATTTATGTATCTTGTCTCTGTCTGTGGTTTTGATCAATCTGGCTACAATATGCCTTGGAGAATATCTTCTTGGGTTGATTCTATGTGGGATCCTTTGTATTTCTTGGGTCTGGATATTTGAATGCCTCTCTAGGTTTGGAAAGTTTTCTTCCAGGATTTCATGGAATAGATTATCAATGCCGTTATTAGTTTCTTCACTTTCTGGGATATCAATTATCTGAATGTTTGGGTGTTTAATGGTATCTACTATTTCTTGTATAATAGTCTCATTTTATTTTGTTTTGTTTTTCTCAGACTTTTTGATGAATTTTTGTAGGTCAGAGATTTTGTCTTCTACATTTGAGAGCAGATCATCTGCATGATCTTATCTGCTTCTAATACTTTCAAGGGACATTTTGAGTTCCTATATTACAACCTTCATCTCTAACAGTTCTCTTTAATTCTTTTTTTAAAAAAATAATTCATTTATGGGCACAGCAGTTAGCATAATGGCTATGTCGCTGAACTCCCATGTAGTCAACCACGGTTCGAGTCCCGGACCCGGTGGCTTAAACTCACGCCAGGCGTGTGTGCATGTGTGCCCAAGATCCTGAGAGGAGAATGGAGGAGAAGGGACTGTGGCATGGCCATCCCCCCGGGGGGTGATTTCTCACTTTCTATCTCTCTGTCTCTCTCTGTATTTCTGGCAAGCATACATGCCCTATAGCAAAAACCTCTCCAAAAAAAAAAAAAAAAAAATATATATATATATATATATATATATATATATATATTCATTTATTTATTCATTCACTTTTATTTTAATTTGCAGACAGAGAGGGGGCAGGGAGTGAGAAAGCAAGCTACCAGGTCAGGGACGCAAACCATGGTCACCCAGGTGTGAGTGTCCAGCACCTTAACTACCACGCCACATGCTGATCCCCTCTTTGATTCTTTTTTATAGTGTGTATTTCCTCTTTCGAATTGTGCAAGAACTTCCTCACCTCCTAGAACTTGTGTTGTCTCCTTTCTCTTGCATCTTCTGGAGTTCATTGTCTGTCTTCTCTTGCATCTCTGTTAGTGTTGTGACTATGAATATTCTGAATTTATTATTTAACATTTCCACGAGTTTCATTATACCATTAGTGGACGATGACGAGTTATTCTTTTCCCTTTGAGGAGAGATATTTTCTTGGTTTCTCATATGTCTTGTGCCTTTGTGGTGGCTTCTGGTGATCTGATGGAATATATGTTTCTTTCTAATTTCTTGGAGATAAATCTAAGCATTCAGAGGTGTGCAGGAGGAGGTGCTCTGCAATCTTTCTGCAGATCTGTTTCCCTGATGCCTACCAAGCAACCTGTACTTCTGTCACTGGAACCGGATATTACAAGGCCTCCCAGAGAACAGGTACACGTGGGCTAAACTGCAGAGTTTCAATGGAGAGTTTAGAGACATGTGGGACGAGCTGAGCCACACTCTCTCTGCAGCTTCATCCTTGTCCCTGCTGCTCACTATGCAATCTCTGTCTCTGAATTTTAGTCATTTGGTGATGTAGTCACTTTTGGCTAATTGTTGGAGACTTCTGCAACTGTAAGCTCATATGCTTCCGTTTACTGTGAGGTAATTCTTTGCCAATTTCTCTCCTCTACTGTGTTTTGCAATGTGGTATTAACAGAAAGGTTTGAGTACTGATTTATGAAGAGCAGTTTCTCCCTTTGTGCAGCAGGTTTGAGGATTGGTGTAGTGGGAACGGAGGATTTTTTTGACACTACAAGTATTTAGATGTTTGGCTACTATGCACCTAGACCTGTATAGACAGTCAGTGTGTGGGGCTGAGCAGTGAAGTGAGAAAGGTAAAATGAAAAGAAAAAGAAAACAAAGAGGAAAAAAGACCAAAAAAGGAAAAAAAAATAATCAAAGCAAAGAATGAAAACCATACAGCATGCTAGGGGCAGCTCACAGCTCAGATGCAGATGACTTCTGAGATGGCCTGAGATTTGTCTGTCCTATGTGGGAGGGAGTAGAAAGGTGAGAATTAGCAAGATAAGGGAGAAATAAAAAAGGCAAGAAGTATTTTACTTTAAATTAAAAAATACTTAGATACAGGGAGAAAACAGATATTGCCCTACTTGTCTAGATATTGGGATCTAGAGGGCGAAGCTGGAGCAGAAAATATTCAGTTGCCCTAGTCCCTGAAAGGGGCAGCTCACAGCTTAGATGTAGATGGCTTCTGAGACCGCCTGAGATTCCATGTCTAGCTTTTGATTGAAAGTGAAAGATTTGCAACTATCCCTTTAATTTGAATACTTAAAAGCCATTGTAGAGTTATTAATTGACCTAGTTACAATATTGCTGTGCTCAGAAGAAAAGAGAAGTCCAAGGAAAGAGAGAGAGAGAGAGAGAGAGAGAAGGGTTTGGGAGAGCAGTCAGAACACACACATTTATCTGTAAAGTTTGCTGTCTTACATGAACACTGTTCATGACACCCTCAAAATTCAATTAGTAACATGGAAAAGCATTGATGATTAATTACCATTAACATCTGTAAAAAGAAAAAAATTTAAGTTTAAAATTTTGTGACAACTACTAAATGTGACAGAGACATGAGTGAGTACATGCTGCTGGGAAAATGCTTTGCTCAATACAGATCGCCAAAAACCTCCCCCTGGTAAAAGACAACATCTGCAAACTGTAATAGAACAAATGAGTAGTTAAAGGGTTGGAAAGGAACCAGCAAGAGTCCTACAAGAAACATCCAGTGAAATGGGAGGAAAAAAATAAAAGAGTGAAAAATAATCAGCACAGTGAAAGCAGCAGCCCCCAGAGGAAGTAGTTCACTTTATCAATGGCTTCTGAGAGGACAAGATGTTCTGAAAATTGATCGTTAGTTAGGAAATAACATTGCTGACCTTGACAAGAATGGTTTCAAAGGAGTGATAGAGAAATAGGCAATCAATTGTGTGTGTGTGTGTGTGTGTGTGTGTATGTGTGTGTGTGTGTGTCCAGCAAACATTAGGTTCATGCATAGACTATGTGAAAAGTAGGGTTTGACCGGGGTAGAAGTTTCCCAGGTAAGTACAACAAAAGGAGCAAAAGAAGACTGTAAGTGTTACCAGCAAGCTAAGTCCAGCTGGTGCTTCTCCCAGTCAATGAAATGAGAGGCAGAGGCTGGAGAGGAAGGGAGTTTATTTATGTAGCTGGTTATGCAGAGATAAGCAGGAAGGATCACCAAACTGTCTAAAATATAACAGCTCAGTATATGCTCAGTACCAATAGACACAAAATACAAGCATGTGCAAATCATCCCTCACTACAATCAATCAAAGTCAATCGCTTTCCCTTGAGCAATTATCCTGATTCCTACATTTCTTTAAATAGCCATTCCTGGTTTTTCATCTAACAATTCCTCAGTCAGATCTCCCATGACTCAACAGTTGGTGAGATTGTTGTCTTTAGAGACCTTCCATAATTTCAAAGTGGCTGCAGTCTTGCCAAACCTCAAGTTGGCCTGCTTCATAAGAATATGTAAAAGGGCACCGTTAACATAAAATCTGTGTAATAAAAGAAAAAAATGATTAATATTTAAAAAATAAACAGAGTCAATGGAAAAAATAATTCCACAATATTTAAGAATTATTGCGTCAGAGTAAGGGGATAAACACACCAGAAAAGTAAGACTAGTGTCAAGAAAATGAGATGCCTAAAGTCAAGAGTTCAGGGTCAGTTTTGAGGTAATAATGAAAATTCAAGTATGTGGCCATTGTTGGAAACAGACGTTAGAAATAAACTATTTTTAATTAAAACTTATTTGTTCATTTTTGTAATGAGAGAGAGCCCCCTGCCATGCTGTGATCCTCTTCCGAGCCTACTGCCAATGAGGGCATACCTGCTGTGCTCAGATGATTGGATCTGAGCCCCAGACCTTCCCATTTCTCTCCAGCATCACACCCCAGTGCCCTACCTACTGAACCACTGTGACTAAGACCTGCACAGACAAAGCTGATGCATCATCCTCATGATTAATGAATTACTTAAATGTCTTACATTTAAGCATTATTCTTCTCCATTTGTTGTTGGTATTATATTTTTATTGATTATCATGGTCTACATTCAAACCAGAAATGGAAATATACTGTTCTTTTGATAACTACATTGTAAATGTGTTGTTTATATACTAGTTTTAATTATCTTGGTCTATACTCTGGCCAAGAATGGGCACAGTAGCAGGGAGGATTTTTTTTTTTCTTTTTAAGGAAAGAAAAGAAAAAAAATATATATATGAAAAGGACAGAGTGAGCCAGATGCTAGTTAACAATATATGAAGGCAAGTGATTGGCAATTATTACAGTAATTAGAAGGGATAGCAAATTTATAACCTAAAAATGATAGGAATTTGGATGATTTTGTAAAAGCAAGCAAAAATATTTGCATGGGTATCAAGACACTTATATCCAAGTTCCGGGATACTCTAACAGTGAATAAAAGCTTGAAAGCAAGAAAGAAGGAGAAGGAATATGATGTTACTCACATGTGAAGTTTGGGGTAAAAACTGATAGTAAAGTGGGGAAAGTCGTGGAAGTAACAGAAAACATTTCATACTATGGTAATTAATTTGAAATATTTCCTTTGGGTAACGAAGAGCCATAGAAGATATCAAAGCTTGTATAATCCTTTTACTTACGGCTAAACAGAAATTTTAATGGAAGGGCCAAACCTAGAAAGACCACTTCAAAGAAGACTCCCCATGAGAATAAAGCATGCTACAAATGAGGCAACTTAGACACTGACTTATGAGGGGAATGTTTAACATTATTCATTTATGGCAAGCCTCTTGAATTTCTGCTTCATGAAAGACATTGTGTCGGATACTGACACTGATGAACAAATCACTGAAGGAGTCGTCATAAGATTTTAGCATCAAGATAGAAAACAATTGAGATAAAATATATTTTAATCGGTTGGTATATAATAAAGAAAAGTTAAGAGTTTTGAATGTATTTGATTATGTGTGAATTCAGTACGATATATTAGGTTGCTGGGAAAGTCACTACGTGGTTTTCTGTGCAAAAATGTGTCATGACTTTCCCAAAAACCCAATACATTGAATACAATGGCATATGTTTATAAATTTATGACACCCAAATATCCAATATGTGTGTGAATGCAATATAAATATAGCAGATTAAAAGGGATTTTAGAACCCATCTATTTAACTATCTCAGTTTAAGGACAAGGAACTGAGACCCAGAAAAGTTCATCTGAATTGTTGGAAATCACATAGGTGTTCTAACACAGACTTAACTCTTAAACCCATCACACTTACCATTCAGTTTTACAACGTTGCAAGTGAAAGGACTTTACACAAATTCTCCTCTAACTCAGCCAAAGACCCTGAGTAATAGAAGCCTAGGGAATCAAATGATTGAAGACTTGTTAGGAACTTATTGGCTTATTTTGTGAGACCGAAACCCTGATAGTGCATGGAGATTCATAGGTAAGTTGTCAAGTAGTGACTGTTTGGAATCTGGAGCATAATACTTAGATCCACGGTCTGCTGGAGAAACTCGGCACCCCTTCCATTCCCTTCCCAATGACTCTGTACTCAGTGATTTTGCTTAGCTATTTGTCATGTAGAAAAATTATTTAACCCAAAGATGTCTTCAAAGACAGACTTGAAAAGCATGTAGATTCTGAGATGCTGAAAAACACTCTTAATTTTTTGTTTGCCAAAGATATCTGGCATGCTCTACTTCTCAGCCAAAGCCCTCCTTTGCACTTTATCAGAATTTTGAATGCATGTTTAATGACAGAAAAAAGCACATTTCAAGATGCAAAAAGACCATCATGCCAAAAGGCCTATTTTGTAAATCACAAAACTGAAAAAGTTATGTGTATCGTGGCAAGAATGAACTCTGGCCTCAGTCACACCAGTATTTGAATTCAGATCACGTATTATGTGAGCTGAGGCAAGTAGCTGAACTTTGAAAGTAAAAAGGGAGCTTTGATTTCCTCTTTTGTAAAATGGGAAGGGTTATCTCCATAACCTGAGATAGAGATACCTCAAGTTTATTTCATTGATTAAAAATAATACATTAAGAGAATGGTAGATTCTTGAGTCTCAATAAGTGGAATTGATCCTGAATAATTAGAAAGCGTTGAATTTCCAGATTATATTTGAGTGAGAGAGAAACCACAACGTGTACTGGTTATGAGCTTTACCCTATAAGGGATTGAAAACCTAATCAATAATGTTCGAAGTGGTAACCTGTGCACTGAAAAAGATAAAATTCAACTTTTGTGGTATCCCCACTAAAATCTACACCCTGAACAGAATCATAATAAAATATCAGACAAATCCCAATAGAGTGACATGCTATCAAATAGCTGGTCAATACTCTCTATAAATGTCAAGGATAGGCAAAATAAAGATGAGAGACCTCTTCCAGACTACAGGGGAGGAAGGGGACCTGACAACCAAATGTGGCATGTGATCCTGTGTGGATCTCAGACAGGGAAAGGACATTAGTGAGACAACTGGAAAAATATTTTAAAATTTTGTACATGAGATAATAGTACTATATCTATGTTAATTTCCAGATTTTCATAATTCTCCCATGCTTATGTAAAATGTCAACATTTAGGATGTCTGACTGAGCAGTAAAAGGAATTCCTTGAAATATTTTGTATAACATTTTTAAAAAATAAAAATTATTTCAGAAAAAAAAGGTAAAAAGTAAAATGTAAACACTGGAGTGTTACAGAAATTTTAAAAACTGGTAAAAAGTTAAATTGTATTTCTTAAGAATATTCTAAAATTCAACCCTCAGAATGGGAAAATATTTTTGTTAAATATCCCTCAGACAAGGGACTGATAACCAGAATACATAGGGAACTCAAGTGCCTTATGCAAAAAAAAATGATTAACCCAATTAAAAGATGGGAAAATGAGCTGAACAAAAATCTCTCTAAGGAAGACATACAAACAGCCAAAAAGCATATGAGGAAATGCTCGACATCCCTCATCATAAGGGAGATGCAGATAAAAACCACAATGAGATACCACCTAACCCCTGTCAGAATGGCAAAGATTAAGAATATAAAAAGTTGTAAGTGTTGGCAGGGGTGTGGTGAAAAGGGAACCCTCCTACACTGTTGGTGGGAATGGAAACTAGTTCAACCACTGTGGAGAACAATATGGAGGTTCCTCAAAGATCTACAAATAGAACTACCATTTGACCCAGCAATCCCACTTCTGGGTATTTACCCGAAAGACAGGAGAACGCTCAGTTGGAAAAGTGCTAGCACATCAATGTTTATTGCAGCATTATTCACAATTCATTATTCACAATTGCCAAGACATGGAACCAACCTAAATGTCCACAAACTGATGAATGGATTGGAAAAGTGTGGTATATATACTCTATGGAATACTACTCGCCATAAAAAATAACAAGACCCTGGAATTTGATAGAAAGTGGTCAGATATGGAGGATCTATTCCTGAGTGAAGTAAGCCAGGCTATGAAAGAAAGATATTGTATGTATCCACTCAATATATACCAACTATCCGCACTCTATGGTAGAGAGCAAAAAATTGGAGGACATAAAAGCAGTGAAGGTACTTAATGAGAATAGGACAGTGTGGAATGGGGGGGCGGTGAGGAGAAGAGGATAGAGAAAGATAGCAAGAGAACAATAGAGAGGCAGGACGTTAGTGAGAAACAGATATGGCTTATTAACTGTAGATAATGACATGTATAGTATTCTCAACTGGATTGGTCTGAGAAGTATTTCATGATGGGCAAAGTCTTTTTACAAGCAAAATGAGAAATAGTGATTGACTGTTTTTTAAAAAAATAATTAGAGTAATAATAATAATGATTGGGGAAAACATAGAAAAGATATTGAATGTTGAAGAGGGGAGGTTAATGTCTCTGTATTGACTGACATGCATGGCATTCCCTTTTGAAAAAGCATTGTAATACACTGTAAAGTTATATGTAATCCAATGTAATATAAAGAAGATTATGATGATAATAAAAAAATTTAAAATAATTAAAAAAAGAATATTGTAAAATTCAGATATGCCTTTCAGATCAGTGCTATTCCACCTCTGGGCTCCAATTAAAAATCATTGTGAAGAATTTTTAACAAGTTCAAATTAAATAATTAAATGGTTATAAAATAAGCAGTTCAAGGCTTTCCAAAAATCAAATAAAATATTTACTGAATATCGACTATATGAAAATAATAGGGCTACATGATCTAGGTGACTCTAAATGAAGAAGGTAGTTTCTTTTGTTGGTCACCTTCCAGCCCAGCAAAACAACCAAGACTTAATGTAACAAAGTAAATATTAAATACTAGTAAGATGATGACAAATAAAAATAAAGAGATGTCACTGGCCCGGCCACAGTGGCATGTACTTCCGAGAGGCTGTGCTCCACAGGCTGAAACGACATGGAAGACGAGGATCTGATCGTGGGTCCGATGTAAAGGTTGGGCATGGTGTGTGCACCTGGAATCCCAGCACCTTGGGGAAGCTGAGGCAGGATCATCACAACAGACCAAGATTCTGACCTGAAAAGAGAGAAAGAGAGAGCGAGTGAGTTGCTATTATTTGGCAACATTGGTAAATGCATGATTTCTGACTTGCTGAATGTGCTCACAGGATGGAGCAATTCCCTGTGGCAACATTGCTTTTCCCCATTTCAAAAGACTGTAGCTCTATGTACCTACTGGCTCCATTCCTCAGCACTGAGCTCCAGGAGTATCATGAAAAATAGCAGAGGACAGCACGAGAGACAAAATAACGTAAGTGCAAGCATGGATTTAGCTGTCTGAGTTCAAATCATGGCTCTGCCATTTACCAGCTGTGTGCCTTTGACCTCTCTGTATCTCAATTCTTCATATGAAAAATGAAGATAATTAAAGTACAGAGTTGTTAAATGAACCAAGGGAATTAAAACGTGCAAAAGCCTGGCACATAATAAATACTGTGCAAATATTATGAGTCTTCATTTTTCTTTCTCTTATTTACCCCACCCACAGCAGCCCCCACATACTCGCACACAGACCAATTTTTCAGCATTTTTTTTATGTTTCTCAAAACATTGACCTTAAATCAACTGACTTTTACCCGTCTCCATTACTAATAACTTGTTCAAGACACCATTGCCCTTTGCTAATAGCACTGTCTTTGCAATTTAACTGGCCTCCCCACCTCTACATTTTTTTTTGGGGGGGGAGAGGTTTTTGCTATAGGCATGTGCACTCGCCAGAAAGACAGAGAGAGACAGAAAGTGAGAAGTCACCCCCCCAGGGAGGATGGCCACACCATAATCCCTTCTCCTTCATTCTCCTCCTGGGATCTTGGGCACGCACACACGCGTGACCAGCATGAGTTTAAGCCACCGGGTCCAGGACTCAAACTGCGGTCGACTACCTGGAAGACTAACGATGTAGCCAATATGCTATCTGCTGATCCCATCCTGCCTCTACTTTTGCAACCTCTCAATCCACTCTCCACACAACAGCCAGAGCACCTTTTAATATAAAAGATGCAACACCTCTACTTAAATCAACCGTCAGCTTCCAACTGCACTTAGAATAAATTCCAGTATTCTTACCATGGCCTGAAAGTCCTTTGTGGTCTTACTGATTCCTTCTTTCTGAACTCAGTATTTTCTCCCTGGTTCACAAAGGTCCCATACAGGGGCCTCTCTGTTCTGTGCACGTTTGTTCACGTCATCTCCATTGTGATTGCTCTTCACTCGCTCAGTGCTCCCTTTCCCATCTTAAATACCTGCTTCCTTTCTAGCATTTGTTTCATTTGCCCTATGTTACCTCAGCAACAATATCCCACTTCCTCCTCCTGTCAGAGTCCAATTTTGTTTAGGTTTTCATCCCTTCTTCATGTGACACAGAGCATGACTTCAGGACAGTTTCAGTTTATGCCTATTGTTTAAGTACAATAATTAATAGTATCCCTTGTTCCTGTCAAAAGAACTCTGCATTGGCCTAAAAATTATTTGATCACTTTGTGGGCAAACCCTAATTAAAACAAGGCAGAGTTCAGCCAACTAGAGCCTGAGGGTCAAAGTGAACAAGTGTTTTTGGCAAATAAAATTTCATTAGATGGAGCACACCCATCTGTGTCCATGTTGTCTATGGCTACTTCTAGGCTTCAACCACAGAGGTAAGTCGTAACAACAAATATTTTGTGGTCCACGGTGCTGAAAACATTGACTCTCTTATCCTTTATAGAAAAAGTTAGCTGCCCCTGTGCTAAGCCTGTCAAGGTCATTCCATTCTCCTGCCACTAGCTGGTGCAGGAAGGAGTATGAAGCCCGGTACTGGCCAAGGCAATCTTAGCAGATGATCTTTTGGGAAGAATCTGAGAACCTGAGTTCTTGGCTAGTAAAAGAGATACACAAGGAGAGTTAATAGTCCTCTTTTTCATCCAGATGATCAATTGATCAGAAGATTTATTGTCTAGAGTGCTGCAGCCATCGTTCCTCCAACCGGAGGGTGAACCCACAAAAGAGCAAGTCAAAGCCAAGAAATTACCTGGGAAATGAAGCTAGATCCCCAAAGTACTATGCCCTGAAGCTATCACATCAATGGATATCTTCCTGTGCAAAAGGAAAATCTGATTATTGTTTAAGCTAACTGAGTGTTTGTTGTTAGAGTTGAGATCACTTCAACTAATACAAGGTCAATTCATGTGCTACAAAGTGGTGGTAGCTCTTTTAGTAGTGGCTTGGCAACCAGAGAATGGAACGAAGAATGTGCTTAGTTCGGGCAAGGAAATTGGCCAAGTTATAGGACAGACACCTGACAGAACTGTCCAAAGAATCTAATTAGGGTGTACAGAGAGAATTCCATGTATTTGGACAGTATCAATATCTAAGAAGGTCTTATGTAGTGTTTGGAGTGAGGAGGGCTTAGCTAGTTATCTGCTGACCCAGGTTATTATGATCTTATGATTCAATGCAGTCTTTCTATGTAGAATAGAAAGATAACAGAGGAGGTCCAGAGGACAAAGACCCTCCCTGACCCAGCAAGAGTCTATAATCCCTCAGCAAGTGGCCAGTGCTCCAGTCAAGCAGATGGAGGTTGTGAGCTGGGCTCCAGAACCAACATGTTGACCAAATGTGAATTACATAGGCTAGATCAGCAGTGATAAGCTTATATGTCTACAAGGCCAAGCCCCAGTGTGGACATAGTGGGTCAGTGAATGTATACCCCATCTAAATGAGACAGTAGCTACTCAGACCCATCTGATTGATGCCATGTGTAAGAATGAAAGAAGGAGAATTGCTAGATATAAGCTTTAAATCTGTGTATTTTTGTCTGAGAACCCCTAGTTATAAATGTTGGCAACTCATTTGGATGTGCAAACAGTACCATGCCAGTCATAGAAAATCTCTCTGGGGCTGAAAAAAATAAACATGGCAGTGGTTAAGGTACAGAACAATGACATTGGGATCCCAGGTAACTTTGCAGAAAGCCAGACAACAAGCCTGGGAAAGCAAGTTGACTTCTGGACTACACACATTTATGGAGAGAAACAAGGTTCTCAGGCCAGCCAGTGGCATGGTGGTGGTTAAAGTGGCTGGATCCCACATGGTCAACTGCACGAGTGGTTTGAAAAAATACACCCGGTGCAAGGGTGAGCATGCCCAAAATCTCAAAAGAAGGGAAAAATGGAAAAGGAGAGACTGCAGCATGTCAATTCCCCATGAAGGGGTTCTCTCTCTCTCTCTCTCTCTCTCTCTCTCTCTCTCTCTCTGTGCATGAATTAAAAGAGACACAGAGAATTCTCACCATACTCCTTTATCTGGTCAAGAATCATTCAAAAAGGTCAGCACTGAATCTTCCTGGCTCAAGTCTCATTGAATCCATCTGCTTCAGGTAAAGGGAACCAATTACCATTTAAGTGCAAGATTTGGGTACTGGTATGAGAAGTAAGACTGCCTGATAGCAGATGAACTAGGGAGAAAACATCACATCACATATGTTACAACAATTTAAACCCTCATTTAAAGAAAATGGAACTGTACTGAGCTATCCCTAAAGCTATGGGGATCCACATTAGGAATGTATGAAAATAATGATAAATGTTGGAGATGGATATGTTTATCACCCTGATTTGACTATTACATAGTGTATACATGTTTGGAAAATACACACCATATCCCACAAATATGTACAACTATTACACATAAATTAGAAATTACAATTTGAAAAAAATTAAGAGTGTCTTGAAACAAAAAAGTAGAGTTATCAACTCATATACTTCTTGCTCAATTCCTACCTTTATTTGGAAAGCTAAAAAGTTGTTCAAAAATCACTGCTTCTCCCTACTTGCCCTCAATCTGCCTCACATCAGCTTGTAACTCTCTGGAGAAATAGTAACAGTGTTTAAACAGAAAACAGTGTTTGGAGCTGGGCCATTTATCTGTTCAAGTGAAAGAAGAGGAAATCTGCAGCTAACCTGTTATATGGATAGAAAGTCTGAGAATACATAGCATTGGCACCATCACTCTGCAGAATCAGCCTCTATTCTGCCTGGGGAAGCAATGCCATTTGCTAATAAGAGGCCATGTGAAACTGAATACAAAGTACTTAGGCTTTTGCTGATCAATTTCAAGCCCATGGAAAAAAGACCCAGAGTGGTGACTCATTTGTAATAATAATTATGCTATAAGATCTGAGTCTGCTATAAACAAAATTAAAGGGCTGGTGCCAGGTAAATTCACATCTCGGGACTTCAGACAAGAGCTGGATGCTTTCATTCAGCTATACAAGTTCTCTCCGTCTAATTTGTTTCCACAAATACTATGTTTTTCTGTATCAACATCTTTATCATCACTGTAATCACAGTAACTGTTAATAAAAATGTAACATTCATGACATGCTAGCTACTTTGCTAAATGCTTTATATGATTTATTTCAATGAATATAGCGACTGTATAATGTAGGGACTATTTTTAGTCCCCATTTAACAGATGAGAAAAGAAAAGGCTTAGAATAACTAAGAACTTACCCAAGGTCCCACAAGCTAAGAAATGACAACACCAGGATTTGAACTTTGTCTTTTTTTGAGGCCAGGACCTACACTCTAAGCCATTATCCCATAAATAAATCACCTCTTCTTGACGACTGTGGTAAAATTTCCTAAAAGTCATGTATGTTTAAATGATAAGATTGTATATTTTTTAATTTGCTGTTTTTCAATTTCTATCAGTCCTTTTCTTCTTTTAACTGGATCTTGATGTGTAAAGCTATGTGAAGTTTCTGAAAGATCCATGTCAGCATCTTGCCGTTTTCACTAGTGTATACTGAAACCGTGTCTATTCATCGAATCTTTTGGCTGCTCCATTGTCAACTTCCCTGGCTCTGTTTCTCAATTTCTAATGGTCTCTTCAAACACCATTTACCTTGAACACTCTGTTTTAGGGTTTTCCACTCCGACTCAGCATTTAAGTTTACCTTTGAATGTCTAAATGTTATCCCCTTTTTCATTAAGGGGCACTGTGTCCTCCTGACCCCAATTCTTGCTTCCAAAGGAGTCAGACTACTTGGGCTTACCCTAGTTGGTCTTCCCTCTAAGAAAGAGAAAATTGACTATGACCAGTTATGGGATTTCAGCTGATTTTACTGTAAATTTTATATCATTTTTTTCTCTTGCTTCAGAACTGGCAATAATATATGGAGATCCCACATATAAATGTCAAAACCCAGAAGGTTCTGCCGATGTTTCAGGTCATTTTCCGTTTACAGCTAGGGCAGGCACAACAGGCAACAAATTACATTAGGCCAATTACAGGTCCCTGACCAAAGACTGGGTCTGCCCCAGCTTTATGATAGCATGAGGTAAGAGATTTAATGAGAAGTAAGAGAAACAGCTTGCTTTCTAGTTCCTGGCTTTCCCTAACTGCAGACCTACTGCCTGATTCCATGTGTTCAACCATTGAAGGCAGGATTGTTAATGGGCTGGTAGCCACTCCCCAGGGCAATATAACTAGGCTAGATCCAGAGTCTGCTACAAATAATAAGGTCAGTCTCAATGCCCACCCCAAAATGGAATAATAATATTAATATATGGTCCCTAGAAGTGAGAGGATTAAATTCCCACTATTTGCATTGTCAATAATAATAATAAATCCCCTGAACTACCTGGTCTAATAATATATCTGACTCCTTAAAGAAAGGGAAGAACAATACCTAGCAATGAGTCTTTCAGTTCACACCACTAGGTATTTACTGTAGTCAGGGTCATGGAGGCTTTGTTCAAAGCCTTCCATGGAGCTGGAGCCCCTGATGGATAAAGTTAATAGACTTATTTGCTTCATTTAGCTAACTTAAACTTTTCTTTTAAAAAATCTTGATTAATGAAATTGTTCATTGATCTCCCCTACTGTGTTAGTCCTTACTTGTATTTTTTCTTTCTATAAATACACATACAAAGTAGCCTATGTTCACAATACTGTGGCTTTTGGTTCAACTAAGCATTCTCTTGAATGTTTCTACACTTGAAAGATGCTGATACTTCTTCCTGAAGACCCTTTCTTCTTTCCTGAACCTGACAGACTCTTATTCATACTTCAATACCCACTGCGAAGGTATCTTTCCCCCAACCAGGGCATTTTTCCCAGTTCCTCATATAGACCTATTTCTTGCAGTTAATATTTTAGGTATAACCACAGTAATACTGAAAACTGCCAATATCTTTTATTTATGGGCAAATCTATTCAAAACTACAGAAGATTATAATTTCCTTTGTCTTTCATCAGCCTTTGATTCTGTACATAGAAACCAAAGAACTTTTTTGCATGTTCTAAGTTTATTACCAATTAATATTGCTTACTAGTATTTCTTTACAATCTGTTTGCTAATAAAAATGTCAAAACTAGAAATGACCCACTAATGAAATATAGCCTATTTTTGTATTCTATAAGAATGAATTTTTAAATCTTTTCTCTGTTTTTAAAAATGTAAACCTATGCTAAAATGAATTGGGACTTGTGTCTTCTCACCATACTGAGACAGAAGGCTAAATATTCTTCTATATGCCAAGGAAATATCGACAGGACAAATAGTCCTGGTTAAGTAGTCATTACTAATGACATGAAGGGCTTTCAGAAAGTTCATGGAAATACATATTATGAAGAAATGATACATACATTTCAAAAATGTTTGCACAAAAATAAACTCATACTTCTATTTTTTCCATCATTTTTGAAGTTCCTTCATATGAATGCACCATTACTTTCAAAAGTAAAGCATTGTCTTCAAAAACTATTTATAACATTTAAGGAGTCTGTATTAATCAGTGAAACGCTGTGCTGAGTTAGCCAGTAAGGTTGGGTTGGCATTAGTTAAGGGGGATCCCCAGGCAAGTTTCCATGTGAAGAAAACTTTCACATTCACATTACAGTCCCTCTGAGATGATTGCCAAACTCACATTAGACTGAAAAACATTAATTTAAAATGAAAGCATGCCTTGGGGCCATCAGGTGACTAAGGTGGTAGTTAGTGTGTTGGACTCCCACATGACTAACCTAAGTTTGAGTCTTGTATGTGACAGTTTGAAAATCACACCAGGTGCATGTCAATGTGTGCCCAAAATCTGAAGCAGAGAATGAAAGAGAAAGGATTGCAGCATAGCCATCTCCTCAGGAGGTGATTTCTCACTTTCACTCACTATCTCTCTTCGTCTCTCTCCAGCAAGTGCATGTACTTTATGACAAAACCTTTAACTATAATAAAAAAAAAGTGTCTATTAACAACAGGAGCATACATGTTGATGCTGAAATGCTCTTATATTACCCATACTGGTCGTAAGTTAGAATTTAGGAGATATCTCACTTAAGCTCTGAGAAAGGTCAAGTGACTAAACTATACTTATACTCCAGATTTGGCAGGGGGGTGGACAAAATGGATTCATAATGATAGTATTAATTTCCCTGGATTCCATTTTTTTTATGATGACATCTGTATCAGCGATCTATTGCTACATAACAACTGTCTTAAAATTTAGTGGATTAAAACTAAAACCACTAATGCTCACAAGTATATAGGTCATCTGGGTGGTTCTGTGGACCTGGGTAAGGCTCAGCCAATTGTATCTGATCTTGCTTTTATGCCTGCTGGCACCATGGGTGGATACTGACATGTCTTTAATGATCTTACTCATGTGTCTAGCAGTTAGTTAGCCACCCTAGGGTATAACTTGTGGAACTCAGTCACATGTATCTCCTCCTCCAATAGGCTACCCTTGGCTTGTTCACACTGCAGCTAAGAGGACAGTGGAAGTGCCAAAGCTTGGGCTTAGAAGTGGCATATTCTTGGGACCATCAGATGGTGTGATGGTGATGTCACTGGACTCCCACATGGTCGACCATGGTTCGAGTCCTGGACCTGGTGGTTTGAAACATACTGAACATGTGTGCATGCATGTGCAAGATCCCAAGAAGAAAATGGAGGAGAACGGATTGCAGCATGGCCATGCCTCCCCGGGGGTGATTTCTCACTTTTTTTTGGGGGGGTGATAGGTTTTTGCTATAGGGCACATGTGCTCGCCAGACAGACAGAGAGAGACAGAGAGATAGAAAGCGAGAAATCACCCCCCCAGGGGGGATGGCCGCACCACAATCCCTTCTCCTCCATTCTCCTCTCAGGATCTTGGGCACGCATACACATGCACTCAGCGTGAGTTTTAAGCCACCGGGTCCAGGACTCGAACTGCAGTTGACTACATGGGAGTCTGGCGACATAGCCATTACGCTAACTGCTGGTCCCAAGTGATTTCTCACTTTCTTCTCTCTGTCTCTCTCTGTGTCTCCAGCAAACACACATGTCCTATAGCAAAAATCTCTCTCTAAAAATAGAAAAGAAGTGGCACGCTCTTAAAATAATTAATTGGGAAGCCATTAGTCGGAGGCAGCTCCAGAACCCTATTATGCAAACCAAAATGCAACTCAATGTAAATGGTAAAACAAAACTTAAGTTTAACCAATCAGAAACTACCAAGTAATGTCACACTAGGGACTTTTCCCCTGGAATGTCCCAAATCAGGCTATTGCTCCACTTTAACCAATACTCTGCATTGCTTCTGCTTTCACCCTATAAAAGCCCTCTCCTTCCTGCTCCTTCTGCAAAGCCCCAAACTGCTTGTGGTCTGGAGCTTCCCAGTTTGTGTATCACCGTCTACTCAAATAAAATCTTTCAAGTAACCTCAGTTTATCATTTAATAACACCATGATTTCAATTGCATTTTAGTGGACAAAGGAGATAAGCTCAGTTTACATTTAAGGTCTCATATCTTTTTTTAAAATTAATTTATTATTATCATAATCTTGTTTATATTACATTGAATCACATATAACTTTACAGTATATTACATTTCTTTTTCCAGAAGGAATACCATGCATATCAGTCAATACAGGGCTCATATCTTGAAGAGGAGTTGCCAAGTGACTACATGGATTTAGGGAAGCTTGAACAATGTTGGACATTTTTTAAATCTGTTACAATCTCTACTCCTTGTTTGACACACTTGTTCTTTTGATGTGTTAATATCCATTGATTGATTAAGTCAAGATCAACTTTCGACCAGCCTGAGTGATTCTGGTTCTCACTATCCCTAAATATGTTGAAGGTATCTTGTAAATCCTGACTTGTAAATGGTCATTTATTGCTCAGGCACATATTTTGATGGGTGACACTTCATTAATTCTTTGCCCCACTCATGATTTTTGTAACCACAGTTACCAATCAGTGCAGCTGGCAGGCAGACTTCTTGCAAAAAGTTGAAAAGGGAAATGAATAAAAGTCAAACAGTTACTTCCTTTTAATGTTTAGCATTATGTATGTGTATCTACTGAAACCACAGGTCATAAAGATGAGTAACAATAGTAACAATTCCTTCTAAATTTGCTGCCAAAACTATTCTATCCTTCCTATATTGTATGTCTCTCTGGGATATTTGCAGGAAATGTTGAGTGCCGACATGCAGTGACCTCACCCATAGTTTTAGTACAGATAAAATGGAATCTGTGAGGCTACAGTTTCAGCCAAGTGCTGGAGCATATCTGAAACTTATTCCACAGAAAAATCCTGTTTAAGGGCAGATACCTCTAAGCATAAGCCCAGTGGGCTCATTTAAGCAAGAATACAAAAAAATACATTTGAATTCCCATGCTATTGCTTATGTCTGCTTTCAAGGTTAACGGGTCTTTTCATCAGAAGTTTAGGCTATATTTTATTTGGAATCTCAATAGATCATTATAAATTTAAAAAATGTAATCTAACATTTGTCAAAAATTTGGGACATTTAAATTTTACCTTGCAAGAATCTACCCTACTACCTATAAGACCACTGGTGGGTAATTTGGAAATATAAACTTCTTTAAAGCTGCATCATCTTTAATTGAATATCATTACAAAGAACTGTGATAAGAAACATTCACGGAGCATACTTCAGAATCAAAATGCAATAATGTGAGACTTTCTGTAATTTGGCAATTGTAAGAATCAAGGCTTATGCCCAAAGTTGTGGTCTCAATAGGTAATTGGGAGTCAATACAGATACAGACATAAAATCTTTGGTTCACATAGATCAAGGTTAAGCTGATCTTGTTGGGAGGATTATAAAAAGAATACACAAGGGAAAGAAAGGGACTATAACTCATCAAAGGTTTTATCTGTAGCTGATTCTAATAATAGGACAAGAGAGAGAATTGGCTGGAGGAAGTGAGGGGAGGGAATCTGAAGGCATCTCTTTTGAAAAATGCATTCTTCTTCAGGAAAGAAAAGCATTGTGTATGCTATCCCCTGGTGAATCTCTTCTATCCTAGATGTTTTGATAAAGAAGATATTTCAGACAGCGAGCACTAGGCTGTAGTGTCTAGGGAGCTGCTGATGAATTTACCCTAGTCAGAAGCTTCAAGCTAAAAGAGATGCCATGCTGACTGCAGATACTGAAAGACTCAAAGAAAGACCCGAGTCATGGACAAACCAGAGGTCCATAGAAGAACAGCGGAAGTGCAGTCAGTTGATGTGGCCATAAATGGTTCAACCCAGAAGAAATAAAGGTGATATCCTGAATCCGTAATCACACTCTGTATTTGCATAGCACTTTAAAAGACTTTTTCTGTAGAGTTTTCACAACTCCCAGTTTATTTTTCCACACACCTTCCCTTGGAGACAGTTGAGAGCACATTGCATAAAATTCACAGCATTTTCGAAGGGAGGAAATGAAGGCAACAAGAGGTAAAGTGTTTTGTTCAATGTCACCTAAATAATCAGGAGCACAGTAAAAAAAAATAGGACATCTCCAGGTCTCTGCTTCTTAAGGTCACTCTTGTTTTTAGATGCCAATAAATTGGACAAACGTATTTGGTAACAGCCTCTGAAGGTGAATCCCTAATCATTCTTAGATTCAGTCACTCCTAAATCCTGACTGTTTAACCCCTCCTTCCTTCCCTTGGATCTCTGGTCAGTTTCTATCTACTTCCTTTCTCACCTTCATCCCCTGAGGCCCATTAGCTGACATTGGGAGACTGGAAGATGAATTTGCCTTTAACATCCACTTATTATGTTTAATTAACTCAATCTCATTCTAAAATTTAGATTGATATTGAAAAGCCATGAGGAGTAATCAGTATTAGACTTGGGTGTTTGCTATGATTCCTGGTCATGCTAAGTCAGCAGCTCATGAATGGATGATGGTCATAGACAAAACAAGCCCAGTAAGATAAACACAAATGTTGGGACCAGCTGGAACCATTCCAAGGCAGATCACTCATTTGCATATTCCAAATCCTTGGACAAGTTATTCAATATATAACTTCTCTGAGTCTCGATTTCTTCAACTACAAATGGGTGTAATAACCCTTATCTTACAGAATTCTTGGGACTATTAGATGATACAATATATAACCCCTCTCAAAAGCCATCTAGTAAATATTTCTTCCTTTATTAAAAGCCAGTTGCAAAACACTATACAAGTTAATACATATAGCTAATTGAAATAAACCTCTGGGGAAAAGTTGGTCCGAAATATCCAACACGATGTCTTTGTCAGTTCACACCACTGTAACAATGCCCTGTGGACTGTTTATGAAAAACAGAAATTTATTTCTCACTGCTCTAAAGTCTGTAAGCCTGAGCTCAAGGTGCCAGTATGGTCAGATTCTGGTTGAGGGCGCTCTTTCAGGCTGCCATCTTCTTACTGTGTCCTCGCACATAGGAATGAAGGGAAGAGCTCTCTGGTCTCACTTTTGTAAGAGCATGAATCCCATTTCTGAGAGCTCCCCTTCATGACCAAATTATCTTCCAAAGGGCCCACCTCCTGATACCATCAAACTGAGGATGACGATTTCATTGTAAGAATTCTAAAGGGACACAAATACTCATTTTTTAAAGTATTTGATATGTTCAGAAACACAATGGCTAAATATTTCCAAAGGAAAAATAAGACTGATTTTTTATTTTGTCAAAAATAAAGGGACCATCAGTCAGCATAATGGCTATGTCGCTGGACTCCCACGTAGTCGACCGTGGTTCGCGTCCCCAACCCGGTGGCTTAAAACTCACGCCGGGCGCATGTGCGTGCGTGCCCAAGATCCCGAGAGGAGAATGGAGGAGAAGGGATTGCGGCGTGGCCATCCCCCCTCGGGGGTGATTTCTTGCTTTCTGTCTCTCTGTCTCTCTCTCTCTCTCTCTGGCAAGCGCACACACCCTACAGCAAAAACCTCTCCAAAAAAATAAATAAATAAAATACTATGCAGTTGGGTTAGTGGTACAACAGTTATGTACTGCTCAATGGTGCTGTACCTACATGGAAGATCTCAGCTTGAGTTCCCTGGTCTGGGAACACTGAGCTCCCATCCTCCTAATCCTGGTTCTTAGGAAGGCTTGAGGGGGAATTGCAGCATGAGACCCTGTGGAGAGTTCTTATATCTCTCTCTCTCTCTCTCTCTCTCTCTCTCTCATGAAAGAAGGAAAGAAACTTTAAAAAATGCTATATAATTTGAACAATACATGTCAATATTAATAAAGTTATGAAGGAACTAAGTGGGATAGACATTCCTTCTCCACTTTAATTTACACACTTAGTAACTAAATTTCTGTGATGGTCTTTTTGATGTGTCAGCTTGGCTAGATGACAGTTTCCGGTTATTGAATCAAATACTAATCTCAGTGTTGCTGTGAAGGTATTTTGTAGATGTGATAAAATCCATACTCAGTTCACTTTAAGGAAAGGAAGTTATCATAGATAATCTAGGTGGGCTTGACTTTCTCAGTTGCAGGAATTTAAAAGCAGCACCGAAGTTTCTCAAAGATAAAAAGAACTTCTACCTCTGGATTACACTTTTGTCTTACGCCCAAACATTCTACCTGTCCTTCCTAGTGGCATATCTTTGGATTTCAGATTTGCCCAAGCAATTCCATGTATACACATATGTACATGCATAGATATATATTTATATATGCTTGAGTTGGTATATATATGTGCATATATGTGTGTATGTGTGTAGTAGGATACATAGGTGCATGAGAGTACTTCAAACAGTTTGTGGAAAATGGAAATAGAATACAAGGAAAGGGGCTGGGTGGTGGCACAGCGGTAAAACGTGATGCTTCACAATACTGACCTCAAAGGAAGGGTCTATGTTTGTGTCTGGAGACCTCCCTAACATGCCAAGCATGCACATAACCATGGTCCAGGACTGGCTGAGGTTGGGGCTAAGACCATGGTATAAAGAACCTGTTGGAGACTCTCTTTCTATCTCTCTTTTTTTTAAAGGATTATTTATTTAATTTTATTTATTCATTCATTTATTTTAATTTTGACCAGAAAGAGACACACACAGAGAGAGAGAGAGAGGGGAAGTGAGAAAGCAAGCCACCAGCTTTGGGACTTGAACCGTGGTCAGTCATATGGGAGTGTCCAGCACCTTAATCACCATGCCATCTGCTGGTCCCCTCTACCTCTCTTGTTCATGGGAAAAAAATAAATGTTTTTCAAACAGTACAACTTTATTTTGGTGCAAATATTTTGGAATTCATACATAGGCTTTTTCAAAAAAATGTACTTTCCATTAACTTCATGAAGACTGTGTGTGTGTGTGTGTGTGTGTGTGTGTATATATGTATGTGTGTACATATATGTATATATATTATATTACTAATCATACTTCTCTGGTTGAAGCTTGAGACATACATCTTTCTTTTCATAGCAAAAGTATGTGCTTTCATATATTTTGTGTCATATACACACACTTCACACATGCATATGTCTGTTGTATGTGTATGTTAATATATGTATCCTATGTGTGTACATGTGTGTATAGTTAAACATTATGACTTTGCTCTTCTGTAGGCCAAGAGAGATCCTCATGGAAATCATGTCTATTTCTCTGTAGCTCTGCATGCTAGAAAGTCTAAGTCTGTCTTCTCTGGCACATACTGGTAAAATGTAAGCACTTAAGATTAATAATTAACTAATGATTAATCACACCTTGGCCTTCACTCCCCTCACAGTATAATGAACAGGGAGTCCAGAAGAATTTTATGTCTTGCTGTTCTTTATTTTTTTTTAAGAGAGATTATTGCTATAGGGTGCTTTCACTTGCCAGAGAGACAGAGACAGAAAGTGAGAAATCACAGCCCTCTGCCCCAGGGTGGATGTTTATGCCATAATCCCATCTCCTCCATTCTCCTCTTAGGATTTGGGGCATGCACACACCTGTGCCAGGTGTGAGTTTTAAGCTGCCAGGTATGGGACTCAAACCACGGTCAACTACATAGGAGTCCAGCAATATAACCATCATGCCATCTGTTGGTCCCTGTCTTGCTGTTTTTAAGAGCAATGGAAATTCCCAGCAGCTTCATAGAAGTGAAAATCATGTCTCCTATTCTATTCTCCCCTCCTTACATATTATCAGACCTCAATGTAAGCTAATCCTACAGTAAAGTTTAAGAGCAGAGTTTAGGAGTCAAGAATAGAAAGGAGCCAAATACCCATCCCTTTCTCAACTCAAACCTTCAGAAAAACAAACTACTAATAGGCTATTGCTATGTTAATTCTCAGACAAACATAATCAATACTACTGGATGTGAGGCTATAATCTTTCTTGCACCCCCCCCAATATCCTAGACATCCCCATTGTTCCCAGAATGATCTCCCACATAATACAGCTATGAGGCTGTAAGTTTCCTTTGAATTGAACCAAAACATTTCTCCTGCCAGACAAAGCTAGGAAACTTTGCTTTGTGCACTTTTCAGCTGATGTGCAGCTTCCCATTATGTGAGCGAGCAAGCCACAATCCATCTTCCTTTGGAAGGTTGTGACGCTGCTCCACAGTTCCTAATGAACTGGCAAGGCCAATTAAGCACTGCATAGAATATCCGTAGCCAACTAACTCAACAAAGAACAAATAGATGCATTAATACTCTGTCTTTTGTAGATGAAGATTACTGGGAAACAGGCTTTTGTGTTATTTTCCAGCCCTGAAGAAAGTGGTTGCTCCATTTCACCAGACCAATGTCTTTTTTTCCCTTAGGAATCTCTTGGCCAACAGGATTCAATTCACACTTTCTGAATATCTATTATATTCCAACTATTAAACTAGTCAGTTTCATATGTGCCATGCCATTCAGTTATCACAATAATGGCTGGACCTAAGGATCACAGGTAATGAAAGTATCGGCGTTCATAAACTTGCCAAATCATTCAGCTAAAACAATGGCAGGCCTGGGACCCAAATCCTGATTTTTTTAATACCAAATCCAGGGTTCTTTCCATCCTTTCTAACTGTTATGTATATTAGAGCTAGCATTTATGCAACGACTGACTTCATAAAATAGTTACCTTTTAGAATGACTTTCCCGAAGTGCATTTTTCTATGGAAACTGTCCCTCTGCTTTCGTCTGAGTGCAGTACTTCCTTTCCTCTACCTCCACCTGAAATATTCCCATGAATTTTGAAAAGAGAAGGGAACTGGGGAGTAAGTTTTACCTTAGATGACTGAAATGGAGACAAAGTAACATTAGGAGCTGTTAGTGGCTATATCCAACCATGACTATTCAGTCTCTGAGAGGGAAAAATGAGACTCCGGCATAGCAGCAGCAAGAGGGAAGGCAGTGTTTTATTATTCCACTGACTCTGGCTTCTCCCTCTAGTCTGTTGTTGGCAACAGCCAACCTTCGTATAGTCCCCAAGTTCCCCAGAATCGTCATCTTTTACTTAACATACACAGGCACTTACAGGCAGTTTCTATTCCTGGGAATCAAAAGAGCTCTGATATATCAGAGAAGTCACAGAACATACTTTATCATCGGAAGCAAACAGGGAGCTATGCTTAGATTTGTATTAGGATATTTTCTTTTCATGTCAAAGGGTATATGTAGTCACCAGAGAGATAGCACACCATAATGGGGTATTGACACACCAGCAATCCCTTTTCCTCTATTTCTCCATCTCATGAGGATTTGGGACATGAACATTTACCTGCCTGGAGTGTTCAAGCTACTGAGTCTGTGATTCAAACCAATTGAGCTCCCCATACACAGCACTTAACCAATGTGCTGAGGGACTGGCCCTATTGCAATCCTTTTGAAGCATTACTCTGGCAAATCAGACAAACTGTGTATAAGGCAAAGGGAGTAGGGGATGAAATTGAGGTCAGCTTAGGTGTTAGCCAAAGCCACCGGTGAAACTACTAAGGTATGGGGAGAGAAGAATTCAAGAATTTATACCTGCAGATATCATGAAATGTGCAAAGAAAAGAAAGAGGAGTTACGGTTAGCGAAGTAGTAAAAGAAACAGGGTAGCACTGAGTCACAGATATTAATCAGAGTATTTCCAGAAGAGAACAAACTTTCGGCACCAACTAATGCCAGTAAGATGGTGCAGTGACTCAGCACTGAAAAGAGGGGGCTAAGAGGCCGTTTCTAACTCTTGAGAAAGCTTTTCATAAAGGATCTAGGCACAGAAGTCTGATTGCAGTGGGCTTCAGAATAAATGGGAGGTAAGAGAATTGGTGAACAGAATAAATTACTGTTTTCCAGAATTTGGGTGGTGAATGGAATGAAATGAGAGTAGTGGCTTGGGAGGATAGAAAACCAAGACTTGTTTGTCTTGAGCACATTGGAAATTTGAGAGTCATCTAACAGCTGAGAAGAAAGCATATGTATTTCCCCATAATATCAGTCTACAAAACTGTGGCAGATGCTTTCCCACTGTACCATTCTCACCTTCTTCCATTTCATAGTAAGTTAATTGTATACCTAGACACTATAGATCCTAAACCTTCTTGTCGCAGCTCCCCTTGAACCAATTTAAAATGTGAGCAATCTTCATATTTCTTCCTTAAGGAAAAATCTGTTGCCTTTCATGTGAGTTCTTTCTCTTTTCCCATAGCCAGGAAAGCATACTTGCTAGTGAACCAGCTTATCCAACACCCTAAGGAATAGTAGAGAATAAGAAAGAAAGAATTTGGGCTTTTTATGCAGTGACGCTACCCTTGCATGTCCCTCATCTGACAGGTCCTACACTTCTGGGCCATTGAGAATATGTGTGTGTGTGTGTATATATACATATATATATATATATATATATATATATATATGCCCATTATATATACACACACATATATATACACATATATATATATATATATATATATATATATATAAAATATACACATTTTATACACAAACACACACACACACACACACACATATATATATATATCCACACGCACACTGAGAAATATATATACACACACACATACACACATATATTTAATAGAGAGAGAGAGGGAGAGAGAGAAACTTCATAATGCTTGAGTAACTGTATTTGGGGGTTTGTATTTCAGAAGTGTTGGTTTATACAGCCAAAGAAAGGTCTGAGATAAGACTGATATCTAAGATAAAGGGGGTTGAATTCCCTTGTTTTTCTTTTTAAAAATTTATTTATTTATTTTAATTTGATTAGAGAGGGACAGAATTTGAGAGAGAGAGAAAGAGAGAGAGAGAAAGCAAGCTGTCAGGTCCAGGATTTGAACCACGGTCAGTTATGTGGGAGTCCAATGCCTTCTACTCTCTCTCTTCTCCTTTCATTGCAGGTCTTTTTCAGCATTTTAGAGCAACTTTCTCTACAAGTTGTAGAACTTGGATATGGATAGATTCTAAATCTCTCATTACTCAACTTTATCTCCCAAGAGAAGTTAGGACTGGCTCTCTGCTTCAGAATTGGAAGACTAGACTGGCCTGGCTTGATTCAGGTCTCCAAACTTTAGTCAACTAATTCTTGGCAGGAAAAAATATCTTAGCAAGTGGTAATACACAATTAATTATTTAGTCAATATTTTACATTTGAGAGTCAGTCACGCAGCATAGTGGTAAATGCAGCTGGATTCCACATTGCCAAGTGTATAGTTCAAGTCCTGGGCATGGTGGCTTGAAAAATATGCTGGGCATGCACATGTGTTCCCAAAATCCTAAGAGGAAAATGGAGGAGAAAGAATTATGATGTGGCCATCCTCCTGGGGAATGATTTCTCACTTTCCCTCTCTCGCTTGCTCTCTGTCTGTCTGTCCCATAAGTGGACACACCAGATAGCAGCTATAACAAAAACTTTTTTAAAAGTGTATTTGAAACAATACATCTTGAACCGAAAGGCTGACTAAAGCATTTTGGGAAGTTTTATATTGTTCATTTTGCTCCTTGGAACTCATATATCAAGAAATATTTTAAAAGTAGGCTCCTGAAAAGAAACATGCTTGACTGGGAATAACTTACAGGACAGATCTCATCTTTCTGCTGTTTTCTAGGGGAAAACAAACAAAAATAAAATGAGTTTGTGGAAATCGGGCCATGACTAAATCATCTGACTATAATTGGTGTATGTGAATTTTCTATTAGGAAATAACAAAACCCAGCCTGATGACTATAGGATCTAAATGAATAGAAATTTCTGGAAACAATGGCCAAAGGAAACATAAAGTGGCATAAAGAAAGACAATTACTGGCAGCTGAGAAAGGTAGAAATGTCACCTGATACCAGACTCTTTGGAGTCCCCAAAATAGGATATAATTGACAAGAATTTCACCACCTGGGCTTTATGAAGGTTTCTGCACCTGATCTGCAGTCAAGTTTATCATATCATGATGTGGAGAGGATCCCCTTCATAGCCTCATGATAAGATCAAAGTCTGAAACCATGTGTTTCTTTCTTATTTGGTATAGGAGAAGAATTCAAAAAGAAATCCCCACCCCATGAAACAGCTTGGGTTTGAAGCTGAATCATGCCACCAGATCCCAATTCCCTCATCTTCTCTACCCTGGAGGGAGTGGATATACCCTGCTGAACACACACCTAAAGACTTCAATAAGACAAAAACTGGAATCTCTGACACCAGGCCATAAAACATAATTGCACGAATCTCCACAGACAGTATAAAATATTGTATCCTGTCTTGCACAGATGGGATTATTTAGCCTTCACACGACCTTCAAATAACACGATGTGGTCTTTTTAATCAATCCATAATTCAAAGAGGACATCTTTCAACCTCTAGAGGTTTTCACTATGACAATAGGTGTGGGCAGGTTAAAGCGAGGTATGTTTTATTACAAAAGTCAAAGTCAGCTTGGGCTATAATTTTATAAATCTCATTAGCGATTATAGTTTCTTATTTCCAGAAGAGATAAAATACCATTTTTTTTCTTTGTAAGTGTATCTCAGCCAAGAAGAAGGATCCCTGGACCTCTCCACCAGGCACAGAGCACAAAGGGATCCCCTGCACAGGAAGCTGTGCCCGTACTGATAAGGAACGCTTCAGAGAATGACTGTCCTTTGCTTACAAACAGCACTTTAATGAAAGGTCAGAGACCGCAGCAACCTCTACCTGAGTATCCCAGGGAGACGAAGGTAAGAGTTTTGTCAATGCCGCAGTAAATGGCCTTCCTCTGGCTCTCATGCTCTGATTCTCTTGTATAGGCCATTGTCGTACAAATTGGGAACAGAAATTCCTTACAATCTCCAACTGCACATGTACTTGCAGAGACTGAACTGTGAATTTTTAAGAGAGGTAATTTTGCAGTTAGACAAACCCCCAATGGATGACATAAGTCTTCCTTCATCAATCAGTACACTAACAGCCGTGTCCTTGTGGTTGTGCATCTTAACTGTGGCAAAAGGTAAGAGGCAACTAATATTCTTTTACAGGCAAGGTTCAAATGACAAATTCAGGCAAGGCCATGGACTAGGTGCCGGGAAGACAACAGTAAAAAGATACTGGAGAAGTAGATGAAGCAGTGGGGGGACTGAAAAGCAACCCCGAAACAGGAAAGTGGGTGTGGTAAGATAATGTCCAAGCAACTCACTCAGAGGAATGCCCAGTGGATGATAACATGGGGTGGTCTTAGACAAGAATTAAAGAAATGCTTAAAGTCAAACCAGATAAATGAATAGGAGAGAACCTCAATGGGAGAAGAAGAAAGAACATTCTAGTGGAAGGAACAGCAAGTGAAAACACACAACCTGTGGCTCCTTGACAAAGCTGTTTTATACCTGTCTTTCCAGAAATGTTATTAGTAGGGCCCCTTTTCTATCTTGAAAGTGCCACAGGTTGTTTAGATACTAAATTATATGGTCATATTCATAATTAGGCATATAGAAAGCAGTAGGTATAGTTAAAAAAATTCTTTTTTTGTCATAGACCAGGTGTGCTCACCAAAAAAATACAGAGAGATAGAGGGGGGGAGAAAGTGAAAATCACCCCCCAGGGGGATGGCAATGCCTTAATCCCTTCTCCTACATTCTCCTCTTGGGATTTTGGGCATAAAAGGACACTTACCCGGCATGATTTTCATGCCGCTGGGTCCAGGACTTGAACTGTGGTCAGCCATGTGAGAATCCAGTGCCTTAACTCCCATGTCACCTGCTGGTCCATAGCTTGACTTCTTAAAATGGCAAAGGGAAGGGCAGGAACCTGGTGAGCTTTCCTAGAGGTATGGGGATGGATGGAATTTTATTCAATGAGAAACCAGTGAAAGGAATGCATGAACAAAGACAGATTTGTGTTTGAGGAACCTAACTATAGCAGCAAAGTGGAGGATGGATTATCGAAAGGGGTAAAAGTGGACTCAGGGAGACCAATTAGTTCACTGAGACACAGGGTTTGTACTCAAAAGAAAGGCATTATCTATATCTGTGCCTTCCGATGGAAATACAATGTAGGGCACATACGCAATTTAAAACAGTCTAGGGGCCACATTAATCAAAGTAAAAAGAAGCAAATAAAATTAATTTTAATATGGTTTATGAAACCAAATTTACTAAAAAGAGTATTATACCATGTAATAAATACTGAAATATTAGTAAGGTTTTTTAAAACTTATTTTTCTACTGTGTTATTGAAATCTGGTATACATACATATAATATATCACTGGCCACATTCCAAGTACCAAATAGAAATACGTAGTCAGGGTTCACTGTGTAAAGAGCACCAATTAGACAGAAAGGGAAGATGTACTCGCAAAAGAGTTAATACACAATTTTAAAACGTGACCACTTAAAAAAACATTATTTTCCACAGGCATATTGTATTTCATGTAAATTACCAGATTAGTTTTAAAACGGCTCTCCAAATTAAGCATGACTTTTATCTTTAATTTGTAGATTAAAACCTTATGTAAAACATATATTAAGAAACCTAAAAGCCAGCCTGCTTCAGCTAACATACAGAGCTAAAATGTGGAAGAAGTGGTTCTTAAACTTGAATTTTCAGACTCTCTTCCTTTGCCTTGTTAATTCAGTAAACCTAACCCACTTCTTTTGTCCCACCTAGGCCCTTATTAACTCCCAGATCTAACCTTCCTATCTCTAACCCTTTCACTATCTGTATGAACTCAACAATAAAATACAGAATTACAAGAAGAGAGAAGTCTGTGAAGATTCCTATGTGGTAGAAAAAAGAGAATGTGCAAAGTTATCTTCCTGAACCTGAAGATGGTTATTCTTCAGAGTCATACAGACATGAATAAACCCTAAGTTCATTATTTAATTCTGTGTGCTGAACATTATCCTAAATAACTCTGAATTTAAATTTAAATCTGGATAATGGACTTAGTGACAACAGCTCAGGCTTGGTATGATTGTTTCCACAATGATCCTGGAATCTAGTAGACACTCTAGGGAAATGAGAGCAGTGTTTATTATGATGGAAAAGGGTGGTAATTGAATCAATGATTACATTCCTCCCCTCGTTGGAAGTTTTCCATGGTTCCTATTAATGCCATGAAAATATTACCCAAATCAGATAAAAATGTAGGTGGGACATGGCAACCTATGAGAGATAAGTAAAAGCTATGCATTCATAGAAAGGAAAGATCCTCCAAAACAATGTTACCAGCACACTAAGTCTGGCTGTTGCTTCTCATGGTCAATGAAACAAGAGGCAGAGACTAGAAAAGAGTTTATTTCTGCAACTCGTTACAATGGGTCAGTAAGTACCATCTAACTGCCTCAGAAAGCTCAGTGTATGCTCGATATTTATAGATATAAGTACAAACATGTACTAGTCATCCCTTACTGCAATCAATCAAGCATTTACTTTCCTTTGAGCAATTATCCTAATACCCATTCCTCTTTAAATACCCATTCAATGTTCTCATCTGACCATTTCTCAAACGGATCTCCCCATGACTCTGCACGTGGTCAGATTGTTCTCTTCAAAGGCCTGTCTTAATTAATTTCAGGATGGCTATAGTCCTGCTAAACTTCATACTGGAGGATGAGGATCAAGGTGTGACTGAGCCCATATGAGAGCTTTTCTCTCTCTCTCTCTCTCTCTCTCTCTCTCTCTCTCTCTCTCATTTGAACATATGCTCACACTCTGCCATGAAATATATATATATATATATATATATATATATATATATATATATATATATACACACACACATACATACATATATATAACAAATAAAAATTAGTGGTCCAACAGGTCACTATGGAAAGAACAAAGACTAAGACTGGCAATTTATAAAAGGAAAAAGATGAGTGATAAACATTTGAAACGAGGTTGGACTTCATAAGTATTCTCAGAAATTAAAATCAAAACAAAAATTAAACACGAATTGTTTGCCTATCAGTTGAGCAAAAATGAAAGAAGAGTGTGAACCTCAAGAGCTAGCAAAGATAGGGGCAAATGGGTGGTCTCATAAATTTTTGCTGACATAATACATAACTAAAATCCTTTTGGAAAATAATCCATTAGTATTCATCACAATAAAAAATATGGGTACATATTTTTGACCCAACAATACAACTCTGATGATAAAACATTTAAAATAAAATACTAGTGAGTAAGTATAAACAAATAAGGACAAGTTGTGTATATAGACAAAAACACTGGTACCAAATCTATATGTCTAAAATTTGGGGTGTATTTCAGTAGAAAACACTAAGAGTTGTGAAAAAAAAGGCATAGCTATAATTGTATTGACTTGAAATCATGCTTTAGATTAAGGAAAATGAAATAGAAAATAATATTATTTGCTTAATTTTATAAACAAATCCAAAATATCCTTAATATATGAAGCATATAAATATATAAGCACAGACATGGGTTTAGAGACTATTTTATTTTATTTTGAACATTTCTGTAACTCTTGAATTAATTAGCATATATTACTTCATTTAAATTGCTGAAAGACAACTAAATATATATATTTTAAAATAACAACATGAAAAAGAAAGGAAATATTTCCAGTCGGCATCCAGGGTCATCCCAAACAAACAAACAAAAAATATTAGCATGGAAACCAAAACAAGAACCCAAACAAAAGAGCATGGTGTAGGTTTAGCGAAGAAGCCCAATCCTTAGATAAGGTGGGCTTGTCATTTTTATTAGTATAGTCTTGATTACTATGGAAAAGGGCATCTTTTTTGTGTGGCCATAGCCAGCCATATTTCTTCTCCGTTGATTAATCCACCTAATTCTTTACCTATCTTTACTTAAATGTATCAATCTGTAAGATCTCCAGTTACTTTAGGGCTATAAACATTTGAGGGAAAAAAAAAGATTCCTAACCTTTCAAATTTCCCATCACTCATCTATTACATGATCATCCTAAAATCTACCTCATAGGACAAATAACTTATTTTTCAGTTAGAAAATGTAAGAACTGTGAAAATAAAAATTTAGGGTTTGGCCACTGATGTAAGTCGTTGAAATTAAAAAAACATTTTCAGTTCCAACAGTGTGTTAGCCAAAAGATGACTCTCCATCACCAAGCAATTCATGGGTGCAGATGACCAAGTGAAATAAATTGCCAGCTGAACCAGGCTTTTAAGTCTTCACTGACACCTGTAACAGCAATTCTTAGTGGTGGCACTCATCATAATCACAACTGATGCACTGCTGTGTGTCTCCACCTGTCTGATGGCAAGGACTCTTCACCCCACCTTGAATGTACTTAGCATGTGGTCAGCCTTCGGAACGTGTTTGCTGGCTGACCGAAAGAATGCACCTGAAATAGGGGAAGGTGGAGAGGAAGAGTCAACTCAGATAAGGTAGATTTTAAAAAGTCTACATAGAAGGTGAGAGATTAGATTTCTTTTTCACAGGAAGTAAGATGTTCCAGATGGAGGAGAGTAGAAAGATTGGGCTGTTCAGTGGGGATAACCGATATTTGGTATAAAAAAAGCATATAAAATAGGAAGTAGAATTGGTCAAAGGTGAGATTGAAGATGTGGATAGAGATCAAATCCCAGAAAGCCATGATAAATAGTTTATAGATTTTTTTTTCTATAGACAATAAGGAAACATTGGGGAGTTTTAAGCAAGGGAATGATAAAAACATGTATGTGCTTTCAGAAGACCATCCAGTTTTAGCATAGAAGGTAGAAAACAAGGCTGAGCACATAGTGGAATTCTAGCACACAGGAGACACAGTGATTATTTGTTAAATAAGTGAATGAGAAGGGACCAGCAGTTAGCGCAATGGCTATATCACTGGACTCCCATGTAGTCGACCGTGGTTCGAGTCCTGGACCCAGTGGCTTAAACTCACGCCGGGTGCGTGTGCGTGTGTGCCCAAGATCCCGAGAGGAGAATGGAGGAGAAGGGATTGCAGTGTGGCCATCCCCCCTGGGGGGTGATTTCTCGCTTTCTGTCTCTCTGTCTCTGTCTTTCTGGCAAGCGCACGCGCCCTATAGCAAAACCCTCTAAAAATTTAAATAAAAAAATAAATTAAAAAAAAAATAAGTGAATGAGACAGGCAAACTACAGTCAAACTGAGAAGAAGGAGAAGAGAATCTCTCCTTTATCTTGCCTTTTCCATATAGAGTCAACTAGTTACTAACATCAGATGCTGCATAGATGAGTCCGAATTTCCAATATTTTCAGCAAAGAATCAGGCTTTACAAAGAAAGCAATAAAGAGTGTGTGAGTGAAGTAGTCAATTAAGGTGGTAATAGATTTCATCTCTGATTGGAGATGGCATTTCATTAAACTGCATGCCAATAGCAGGAACACTTTAACTTGAAACGTCAAAGATTTTAGTTTTTTTAATCATGTGCTGAACTAATTTAGATAAGCTTAGCTGTAATACAAGGTTAAGAGAGAGAGATAAGAAAGCAAGAAGTTGGTCTAGCCTTGGAAGCACAAGTGTAGCAAGTTACTATACACTGAGGCTAAGACTAAGACCAAATTAGATGCTCAGGTTCAGTTCCCAGCCCAACCTAATCAGGCTGGGTGCAGTAGCGGACTCCTGCGGCCCTAACTAACTGAAAGGCTGGGGCAGAGGGATCACAATGTGATGAGATCTTTTCAAGAATATGTCTCTCTCTTTATCTTCCATGCTTGTCCCTACCATCTCTTTCCCTATCAAAAAAAAAGCTAAAGTTCTGCATAATTTATCCTCATTCATATTTTAATAGAAAAACTAAAACACAAGAAAAGATCTTGAAAGGCGATTTCATTTTCATCCCTTGTCTTTCAATTTCTTGTTTGAAATTTTGGTTGCATTGCTTAATAGCTATAACCTTAAGCGACATAGTCTTATTCCCTAAATACCATTCTGGCCTCTTTGTCTCCATGAGATAAGGTTATTGCTGCCCATGTTTTTCACGGATGTGAGGAAAAGAGCAAGATTACATTCTCTCTAAACTTGGAAAACAACTTTCCTGGGATTTTGAGCAGGCAGATTGACTCACAGTTTTGCTGTCTATGGTTACATCTCTTATTCTGATAATCAGGGAAATTTGTATAAATTAGCATTTTCCTCTAACCTGCTGCCTTAAAGGGCTATGTGGGCTTTCACTTCAGTAAATTAAAAAGTTTATATATGTAAATATATATATATATATATATATATATATATATATATACACACACACACACACACACACATATATGTGTATATATATGTAGATACATAGATATGTATTGCTGTAGATATACTAGCTCCTCAGCTCCAAATCCCAGCACTAAAATTATCCTAAGTCTTGATTCAGTGAATATTCTCTTAGTAGGACAGTCATTGAAGACTGAAAATCAGAGGCCAACAGATGGTGCAGTGATTACGTCGCTGAACTCCCATGTTGTTGACCACAGTTTGAGTCCTGGACCCAACAGCTTAAAACTCACACCAGGGATATATGCATGCATGCTCAAAATCCTGAAAAGAGAAAGGAGAAGGAATTACAACATGGCCATCCCTCCTAGGGGGTGATTTCTCACTTTCTGTCTCTCTCTGTCTCTCTAGCAAGTACACATGCTCCATAGCAAAAAAAAATTTCTCCAAAAAACTCCCAATAGCCTATCTCTCTGGGCCTCAGTTTCCTTATTCACAGAAACCTCTTAGAGGATTTCTAAAGGACTTTCCATTTTTTTAACATTTTAGGATTTATAAGAGAGGATACAAGTGGCCATGCATCAGAAGTAATTAGGAGTCAAAATCTCTAGTGATTAGTGGAAATAAGAAAAACTCAACACCCAGTGCTACTGGCTTTTAAATACCAAGTGTTTTCTCATCCTCTTCAAATCATTGGTAGGATACAAGACTTTGGAATAGAACTCTTTAAAAAATGTCCTAAATCATAACTAATTGCTCCCCCCTCCTACTTGAAGTATACTGCCTTTTAAAATGTGAGTTTTTAAACCCTCTAGTGCATTTTGTTTATTTTTAGTACAGTTAATTTAACATGGCTGCATTTTTACCTCTAAGATCTGCCAGGGCTTTCTGCTCTCAAGTGCATTGTACAGTATATCTTTTACTGTAGATGCTACCCAGTGTGCATGACATAATACCTTTTCAATAAAATATGTGAACTTGCATGGAGAGAGTGGTGGGGGGCAAGAAATTGGAAACTGTAGTTCCACACTGTGTGAGCCACAGGGGAATCAGGCCCTATGTGTTTTAAATGAAAACCTTTCATCTTTGGAGATGCTTCTCTGGCTCTCTACTTAACACAGGTTTGTTTCCAGGACATTTTACTCATCAGCAGCTGTCCTTATGCTCCTGCAAGGCAACATTGTTGTAAGTGCAGCTCCAACAGCTTCTCATGGTTTCAAATATAGTTGCTTTCTTTCATTTCTTTCTTCTTTTTTTCTTTTTCTTAATTTCAGAAACACCCAGAAGAACCCATGTAAATGCCCTCACTTCACTCCTTTTTTTTTTCCCCAAAGAAAAATAAAAGGGGGCATAAGTTTGTTCTACTTGAGTGTTCCTATTTTTCTCAGTGAAACAATTGGACTTTTTGTTCCCCCAGTGTCTCTCACCAGACCATTTTAGATCTCCTAAAATAAAAGTGAGGATTCCAAACCCCACTCCTGTCTCTTCTCTCACACTCACTCATATGCCAAGGTTCGTAAGGGTCATGTGTCTGAATTTCTCAGCACTTTCTTTCATTTCTTTCTTGCCCAGCTCCTTGTTTCTCATTCGATTCACCAGCAGGGCATTTTGTCTAGTCTCAGCTGTTTCTCTGGACCTCCACTAATGAAATCCTAATTGCATTGTCTTTCTCCTCTCAACACTTTCTCGGATCCCTGGCTCTGAGTACTGAAGGGGCTGAAACTGGGTCTCTGTGTACCCATTTTGTTCTGTAGACTTAGACAAGCATATCCTGCTTCTTACTCACCTGATAGGCAATTTGCTCAAGAGAAGAGAGAGCCAGGGAATGTGGAACATATCATGTAATATCTAAAACAAGAGAAAACTGGTATAAAAAAGAATGGAAAACAATTTAAGAAGCTTTTAGCTTAAACCCTTAATGCCTCTCCCCTGGACTCTGAAGGGTAGCAGAATTTGACAACCTCGAATATGCCACTTTGGTACAGGAATTATTTTGAACTAAAGGTAACTGAGAAGAAACTGATTTACAAGAAGTGCTCTGCCCTCCTATTTGCCTAAAAGCAGGACATAGATTTGCAAACATGCCCTCCTCCCCTCTGCAGCAGGAAGGGCAAAGGGTGATTACTGAAGACAATGAAATACTTTCATGAGCCCGGAAATAGCACCAGAGGAATCCACATAGCAAGTTTTATTAATTCGCCTCCATCTACCATTTATTTGCCTTCCCACAATTTCCTACCTTCAGAGACTCCAAGCTCTCTTTTGTCTTATCACTTTTCTAAAAATTAACTTTTTTTTGTTGATACGCTATACAAATTAGAATTATAAGCTGCCTCTTTGAGATTTACTCATTCCCTTCCTTGTATGTATGACATATATACATGTTAATAACTCCATTTTTCTTGTTGTTCTCTCTCTCTCTCCTTTTAATAATTTTACCAAGAGGCATGTGCACTCACTGGAAAGAGACAGAGAGGTGGGGCAGGGGGAGTGAGAAAGCACCTTCTCTTCTCTCCCCCATGGAGAATGGTCACATGGTAATACATTCTCCTCCGTTTCTCTTTTTAAGATTTTGGGCACACACGTGCACCTAGCCTGTCTCTCAAATCACTGGTTCTGGGAATCAAACCTCACAGTTGACCATATGGGAAATAACCACGTTAACCACAATACCACCGACTGACCCAATCTGCCTTTTTTTTTTTTTTTTTTTTTTTTTTTTTTTTTTTTTTTTAAATAGAAGTCTCAGCTAAGAACTCAGAACAATGGAGAGGAAATTATCTTCCCCTTCCCTGCAACTTCTCCAGGAATGTCTTACATGTTTCTCCTGTCACTAGGCTGGCATCTTTCCAAACCTGCTTCACAGCCTCGCCAAAGTCATTCCTGCATGTCAAAGCCAGTGTGTCACCTGGTTACTGACATGTTCCATGGCCCCCAAGACTCCTCTCCAGGATGAGGTCTCAGTCTGGGAATGGCATTCCAAGCCCTCCATGGCTTTGCCCTTCTTTCTCCTTCAGTCCCATCTTTTTTCATTCAGCTCCGTCTCCATTCCCAACTTGAATCCTCTGGTCTGATCATATCCAGTCTATGGCAGCTCACTGAACTCTTTTTGTTCCACAATCTCCTTCTGCCCCAAATACCCCTCTTGACTTTGTCTACACACAGAATATTTTCATAGTCTTTAAAACTCAGCTCATGCTATGAAGCTGGTTTCTTACCATTAATGGAAAAGAAAATCAAGGACTCTTTTTAAAGTCACAAATTTATCCCATAGAAGCATCTATCAGTACATGAATAACACCTCTTAAACTTAAAAGAGCAAGTTGTGGTACCAGCAGGTGGGTTAGTGGTTAAGGCACTGGACTTCCACATGGTCAACTGTAGTTCGAGTCCCAGACTCAGGAGCTTGAAACTCATGCCAGGTGCATGTGTGTGCGTGCCAAAAATTCTGAGAGGAGAATGAGGGAGAAAGGATTGTGGCATGACCATCCCCCATGGGCAGTGATTTCTCACTTTCTGTCTCTCTGCCTCCCCAGTGAGAACACATGCACTACAGCAAAAATCACATTAAAAAAAAAAATCATGTTGCCTTTCCTCCAAAAAAGGGCACAGCCACATCTGCCATTGTTTATCACTGGTCAAGGCCTGGCACTGCCTGGAACACAGCATATGTGCAGTAAATGCTAAGTGAATGAATGACATAACACTTTTTTCCCTTAAATCTACCTATGAGCACCTAGCTGAAATCTAAACTGGAATCAATGTATCTTTCTACTTTTCTCCACTGATTCTGTCCTGTACTTTGCACCCTATTCAAGAAAAGAATCTCTCAGTCATTTTGATAATTTCATCCAAAGGACCACAGGACCCCAGGGGGAAACACTAGGTCGTCTGTGACATGGACTATGATATTTTTTAAATTATGCAAATAGCCATCTGTTCAAATACCATTTGGGGCTCATTTAATGTGTATAGTGTAGGATAAAAGGGAAACTAGGAAAAGTGCATCTCACTTGGGACCCATAAAAATCTAAGTGGTACCTGATTCATTTCAAATTATGAAGGGTCTCCTTTTTAATGGTGTATCTTTTCTCTTTGGTCAGAATTCTAAATCTTTTTAATTGCAGTTTAAACACCTGTAGCAAATTTTAAATGTCTTTCTCATTTAAATTCTAAACATAAAAATTCTAAATATTTCGATTATGTAAATGGTAAAAGCAAGAGGCAGAGTTTTCTTTAAGGTGTGTGTGTGTTTATGTGTGTGTTGTGTGTTTTCTCCACTACCTCCTACTACTCTCAATTTTAGTTACTCTTACTCAAGGTGGCTAAGTTTCCTAGATAACCCCAGTAGTTCATTCTGGAATATAACAGGAAAGCTGAATTCCTGCAAAAAAATAACTACCATTTGTTCAGCACCAATTATCTTCTAGATACTATACTGGGCCTTTGAAGCAAATTTGCTATATATATTCCGTCCTCACAATGCTCCCACAAACTGGTACTCTCCAATCCACTTTTCAATTCTGGAAATTGAGGCTAAGGTACATAAGCAACTTGTTCTAGGTTATGTTCCTAGTAGATAGAAAGGCTAGGGTTTGAAACAGATGTGTCTTCCAAATGCCTGCATCAATGTTCTCTGCCATGATATGCTGCTGGAAATTTTCAAAAGAATTGAATTCAGAAAGAGGGATCAATGAAACGAATAGACATTCAGAAAAATATGCATTAATCTGAAAGGAGTGTAATGTAATTAATTAACACTGATTTTAAGAAAACCATCTAGCATGTATGCCAGGCTAAAGTAAGGAGGCCTTATCCATCGGTATTAAAGAAGCTCACCTTGCAATTTGAAATCAGCATCAGTGTCCCCACTCTGCTCTGGTTTTCTGTGAGATCTATCCCTAACTACCCCTGACCCTGAGCCAACAGATTACTGCATGGAATTATCTTGACCATTATTTAATGATACAACACTGCCTTTTCCTTTCTTTTCTTTTCTTTTCTTTTCTTTCTTTCTTTCTTTCTTTCTTTCTTTCTTTCTTTCTTTCTTTATTGAGAGAGAGATGTTTGCTATAGGTTGCATGTGCTTGCTGGAGACACACAGAGAAAGAGAGAGGCAGAAAGTGAGAAATCACCCACCCAGTGTGGTGGTGGCCACACCACAATCCCTTCTCCTCCATTCTCCTCTCAGGATTTTTGGCATGCACAGATACATGCTCAGGGTTAGTTCAAGCCACTGGATACAGGATTTGAGCTGTGGCTGGTTGTGTGCGAGTCCAGCACCTCAACCACTATACCACCTGCTGACTCTATAATTCTGTCTTTTGATGTTTCTGATCCTCTTCCTAATACTTCATTTGTTTCACTGACTCTAGTGTTGGAGTTTATACTGCCATCCCCTGCTAGCCTGCCTCTGAAAACTGTTCAAGTCCATACCAAAGCGTTTTTTTTTTTTTTTTTTTTTTTTTTTTTTTTTTTTTTTTTAGAGAGATTTTTGCCATAGGGCTCATGCACTCGCTAGAGAGACAAAGAAACAGAAAGAAATCCCCCCCCCCCCCCCCCAACCAAGGGTGATAGACTAGGTCCAGGACATGGTCTACTATGTAGGAGTTCACCGACCTATTACACAATCCACTGGTCCTCAAACTGATCATTTTTAACTCTGAGCTATATATTTTCTTACAAACCCAGATATGGTAGTTGTATACCAATGGTCTAAATTCTCCTTGCCACACTGAGGCCTCATGGTGTACTGGAAAAAATTGTGACAGAATAGTTTATGAGCCATTCAGGATATATAAGCACTCCAGGTACCAGTTTCATGTAGGAGATGTGAGAGTAAGAACCTACAGTTCAGTGTGTAAGATTAATAGAAATAATACATATAAATAATACATATGAGGAGGCTTGCATCACAGACTAGGAAGTCTGTGAAACTTAGTCAACAAAGATTACGAGTTTCAGGTGATCTCTCTTCTGGGTGTTTGGAATACACTGGTGAACATAACAAAGTTGAATCCTATAGCAAACGGACAAATTAGTAATGTATACACTGTTACAGGTAATAAATGCAACAGATGAAAAAGAGAGAGAAAGAAAGTAAGCTGGAGTATTAGTAGGGCTGACGAAAGTGAGAAAAGAGACACAGGCTAGAGTATTAAAGAGGAGATAACTGAGAGAGATAGAAAGTTAGCCAGGGGGTATCTGGACGAAGAGAATTCTGGGTAGAAGAAACAGCCATGGCCAATGGCATATTCAGGGAACAAGAGAAGGAACTGAACTGCTGAAGCTGAGTAATGGAGGGAGAAAGTGGTGGGAGATGAGATCAGAGAGGTTAGAAGAGCAGACATGTAGGTTTGGGGACTGGAGGAAAGATTATGGCACGAGATCCTGTTAAGGGTATTTGTTTTTCCCCTTTCTCTGTCTCTGTCTCTCTCTCTCTCTCTTGTGTGACAAAGAAATGAATGTAAATAAATCATCGAATAGAAAATTTAAAAGGCATTTTCTTGGAGCTCAGAAGACATAGATTTGACTACAAAAAATAAGGCTTCCTAGTTATAGACCTTAAAGGCATTGATTGTATCAAAACTTTTCTTTTGCAATTTTTTCTTTCTTTTTGTTTATTTTTATATTTTTTATTTCATTTTATTTTATACATTCAATCACATTATTTAGCTTACAAAGTGAATATTCCAACGTGAGGACATTTCTCCCTAGTCAGTTGATAAACTATAAAATTATGCTCAACAGATAATACCACATTTCTTTGTCCCATGAATACTTTACCTCTCTATTTTTCTTCACATATTTTTACATGGAATCTTTATGCATCTTTACAACATACAAAATTATTTTACAGAATGAATACACTATACAGTGCATATTAATCCAGTCAAACATATTACCATTCACATTATTCTCATCAGTTTTCCATTTTCCTTTGTTAAATGTTTTGTCTTTTTTCCCAACTTGATTCCCACTCTCCTCCCAGACTGTCTCCAGTATCCACAGTTGCTCTCCATGCTATTATAGCTTCCAATCAAAACCTTCTGTCACTGTAAATAATATGCAAGTTATGGGATTACATGACAATCTAAAATATATGTAGGGAAGTACTTTGATAAAATGCATTGTGATAAACAAATGTTAAATAGTTTTATTATCAACCAGGTATACAAATAAGACATTTTTCTCTTATAATGATATACATCCTTTTTGGTAGAAGTATCAAAAATTGTATTATGTTGTTTTGGACCCACAGTGAGGTGAAGACTCATTTCACCAAAGAAATAAACAGTTGCTCTAATAGCTTGCCATACTGTTTGATTTTTTTTCCCCACTTTTCTATCACAACTGTACTTATGTTACCATGTTCTTAAAATAGCGTTTTACCCAATTAAAAGGCTATTAAAGATGCAGAAGGTGTTGTGCCTGATCAATAATTACGCTTCAAGCCATGAGATCTATACAAAAATTCAGTTACAAGGCAATAGATGGACTCGGCATTCCTTCTGCATGATTGATTGATTGGGCACTTCTCTCAGCACTGACTAGGTTCAGGGGTGGAGGCTCCATGATCCTAGACAGGTTTACTAAGTTCATCCCCAACCTGCATTTTAGAAGCAGGCTGGGGACATCCTACTGACATTAGAAAGGCGGTCTCCCAACTGATCCAAAGCAGTTCCGCCTCCCAACTTCAACCAAACTCCAAGACTATGTTTGTAGATAGACATGCCTTGAGCGTTTCCCCACAGATGATTATATAAACCTACAAAACAAATAGATGCATCCATTTCCCATGACTGGGTAGGATAACATATTCAGTTTTAATTGACTCTGGAGATTCCAAGTCAATTAGACTAAGGGTATAATAGGAACAAGAAGCTATATTATTTCACTAGCTTGATTATTTTATAAAAATAGAAAGAAATAAATGTAAAATTTGAAGAGTCCCACAGCATTGAGATGTGCCATCGATACCAGGCTGTTTTGAGACATTAGGGATAGATTTCTTTAAGTCGTTTTAGAACAAGATGAAAAGAGCATGTGAATAGTCTGAGTCTAGTGTTGTCCTGTAAAATGTTAGATCAGCTCTGGCCAAGTAAATAAACCAGTCCTGGGTGTAGGTTAAGTATATTTATGGGACCAGAGCATATGGCAACATATGTTTGGAAAGGGTGAATTTAAAACTATGAATTTGGAGAAAAACAAGGAGGGAACTATTTGACACACCTGCTATGTTTCATGCACTAAGGAAACTTCCTGAAATTAAGTGATAAATAAATTCACTAGAGGGATTTTCAAACAAACAAAAGAAACATATAGAAAATCAAGGGAATGCAGTTTATGTTATGTAAAGTGTTTTGTTGTTTTGTTTTGTATGTGGAGGGAATGGAGGTAAGGACATTGATGAGAGAGGGATTAATTTTTTGTTTTAATAAAAGAGTTTTTTGCTTTGTTTTGTTTTATGCACCTGGAGAAAAAGAGAGAGAAAGAGAAAAAGTAAGAAAGTGCCCCTCATAAGGGATGATCATGACTCAATGCATTCTCCTTCATTTTTTTCTTTCAGGATTTACGGCACACATGCACACATGCCCAGCTTATTTCTCATATGGCTGACTGGATCCCATCTGGCTGTTCGGTTCAAGTCCCAGGACTGGCCACTTGAAAAACACACTAACACACTGGCAGCATGTGTGTGGGTGTCCAAAAGCCAAGAGGAGAATGGGGGAGAAGGGATTGAGGTGTGGTCATCCCACTGTGGGAGAAGGGATGTTTTCTTGCTTTCTCTCTCTGTTGAAAGCATGTGCTCTCTGGCAAATTAATCAAATAAATTAAACAAATAAGCAAAAGAATATACTTGGGGAGAAAAGTAACATGTAATGTAAACATAAAGACTGAGAAAATAGAACGTGATAAGGTGGGAGGAGTGGATTAATGCCAAATTATAACCAGAATTCCTCTGCTGTATATGTTGAACTTTGTACTACAGGACACAAAAAACTACTACTTTGAAATAAAAAGCATGACATATCCCAATTGGTAAATACTAAAACAAACAAACAATTACTAGGTTACATATCAATAAAGAAAGCAACAGATGTTTGGAAGTACTGAGTTCTCTACCCTCTACATCAAACTGATAATACTTTGTCTGCACCTTATAGCAATTACTGACATTTCATAGTTAAGCATCTTTTATTCACCCAATAGTAATTAAATCCCTGAACACCATTTGATCTGTGGGATACAATATGGACCAAGAAAAATGTAATTCTGGTCCCTCCAGAGTTTACTCTTCCGAGGAAATTAAAAGTAAGCATGTAAATGATATCATTACATGTCTTTCCACAGTAACCTGCTGAACAACCACTGCTACACACCTATAAATATTTCAGATTGAGTTTATCTCCAAACATTTGTGGAAGCTACTGTTTAGATAGCGGAACTACATTTCCTTTTGAACTATAAACCCTTTTACCAGTGATTTTGGGGTTAAGTGGGCTCAACACAAAGCATTGTGATAGTTGAAATATTTTTTTGCTATTCTGAACATTTATAAATTACTGGAAACTGTTACATTTTGCTAAAGAGAAATAGTCAAGTTTTTCTCAGCTGGAATCTGAAATGTATGGGTTCACTGGTAAAAAGGACAGATGGGAAAGCTAATGTTAGTAATTGCCAAGAGAAAAAGTCCACTGTTGACCTAAAAATGCAACAGAATCTATTTCTTTTTAACTTTCCAAGGACTGTTTAGCTTAAGTCCTAATTATTACAACATTGAGGAAGAATATCTTAACATCAGAAAATCTTCCTAAGAACATGAATATGCAAGGCCACATTTCTATCTGTGGCTTGTAGCCCATTTACTTAACGATTTACTTAACCAATTTTATTTGGTTTGCAACACACCCAAGAATTTAATTAAATATTCATATGGCATACTACAGAAATGAAGGTGAAGGTTAGCTTCAGTGAAAAGGTAACTCAATCTACTATGAAAATTTTTACAATATTATCTTTTTCTCTGAAATCATACATCTTCATCATTTTACTCCATTTTTAAGTGTATATACAGTGCCCTTTCACATTTTGGTAATAACATCTGATTAGTTTTCTTTTTTTATTTTTAGAGAGAGATTTTTTTTCTATAGGGCACATGCCCTCACTGAAGAGACATAAAAACAAAGCGAGAAATCACTGCCCAGGGAGGATGGCCATGCCTCAATCCCTTCTCCTCCATTCTCCTCTTGGGATCTTAGGCACACACACACACAACCCTAGTGTGAGTTTCAATCCAGTGGATCTGGGACTCAAACCACAGTCAGCCATGTGGGAAGTCCAGTGACATAACCATTATGCCATTTGCTTGTTCCATATCTTTTTAGTTTTCCAAGTCTGCTGTAACAAAGAACCACAGCCTGTACTTAAACATTTGAGAATGTTCTAATTTTGAGAATTAACATTGGAATACATGGTATGTAGCAGACAATTTTGGGGGTGGCTCCCAAGCTCAAAATAAGTATCTCTCCTCTGAGACTGATCCCCAGGCCACAAGAGTGTGTTCCAGAACCTTTGTTCTTTCTATGTGATTCCATTCTATTGACCATAACAGTTGTTTTTTGTTTTGTTTTATTTTTGTTTTTGTTTTTGTTTGTCTTAAATTGTTTACTAGGCATAAATTTTACAAAAGTTTCTTTTATTACTAGTAACAGTGGAGTTGGGGAGTATTGTGCCTTCTCCAAATTACATGGTAAGAACCACCAACAGTGTGGTGGAATTTGTGGCCCTTTTCAAGGCCATGGCTCTTAGAACCTACAGATGTCAGCCCACACATCTCCCTGTGCTTGTGGACTGGTTTGGTAATCCTCTGGGTGTCAGAGTTTCTTCTGATAGCTTTATAGAATGGATCAATGAGGATAACCTCAAAGAATTTGCATGTCGGGTCATTCACCAACCCAGCAAGAGTTTAGGACTCTAAGAGCCCCACAGTGGTGTCCAGCTCGCTCCTCTGTAAATGACTGGAAGCTTTGAGCAAACTTTAGCTGGTTAGCACCATGATGGATAGGCTTGCCATAGGTTGCACACTTGAGAACTGATCATTTGCAGCCTCCACAATGCACATGCATGCTATATATGACATAACCTTGCTTAGCTTCATATCCTAGTCTGTACACTTTATTGGCCAGGTCGGGTGGGGAGCCCTGTGGAGTACAGAGAGCTGGTGGTACTGAGAGCAGTGGACCCGCAGAAGAAAGCACATCACATTGGACTGTTTCTTCCTCCATGGCTCCTGATTGTACTTGTATGTGCCCGTCTTGGCTTACCTGATGGGTGCTGTCAGAAGGAAAATCAATCATAATAGTTTAATCCAAGGATACACATCTGACCAAAAGAATTCAGTGGGACTTTGACAATGGAATGACAGTTTAAAAAACTGAGGATAATTAGAGCTAACCTGTTGTTACTCCCCCAGGTAAAGACTCCAAACGTCTGCTGATGAGTTGTCCACATCACCATCATTCCCTTCCCTCATGAGCTACAGTTACTCATTTCTTCCTTTATTTTTCTAAGACAACACATTATAATCACGATAAAATGTTTCTTTTTTTTTTTTTTAATGTGCCTAAGCATCCCTGGGTTATTTTCTGTGGTATGTGATGAAGAGGACCTTAGCAAATGCAAGTGACTCTGCTGTAATCTGTGTCCCATTTGTGTGCTTCTAGTCCTTCAACCCACCTAGTCTCTTCTGGTTCATAATTGCAGATGATACTCCTGGCTCCTGTCAGTCCATGTCATTGGTCATAATGAGAACACAGGGAAAAAGTAAGAGTTTTAGGCAGATATTACTACTGCTGGAAATTTTGCAAATCCAAGAAATTCTCTGCTACTGGAAAAACAATAAAAAGCACTCATTTTATTCATATTAGGTCTATAATACAATCTTTCTATATCTAGTTGTAAAAAGTAATGTGATAAACTACCAAGTTCATTTCCTAATTTTAAAATACAGACTAAGCATACTAATCTGAAAATCCAAACTCTGAAGTGCTCTAAAATCTGGAACTTTTTGAATGCCAATAGGATGCCTCAAGTGGAAAATTCCACACTTGACCTTTACATTAATGGGTTGCAGCCAAAACATTGCAAAACAAAACTATTGTATAAAATAACTCAGGCTCATAGGTTCAGGGCCAGCAGATGATGTAGTGGTTAATGTGCTGGATTCCCAGGTGGTTGACCATGGTTCAAGTCCCAGACCCTGCAGCTTGAAATTCACACTGGGTGCATGAGTATGTGTGCCCCCCCAAAAAAAAATCACAAGATAATGGAGGAGAAGAGGTTGAGGCATGGCTATTCCCCCTGTGGGGGTGATTTCTCCCTTTCTGGCTCTCTATCTCTGTTACTGTCTCTCCCATGAGCATACATGTCTTATAACAAAAATCTCTGAAAAACAAAACAAAAAGAAAGCCTTGGGCTATGCATACAAAGAATCTGAAATACAAACAAATGAAATCTATACACCTGGGTCTCATATTCAAGATCTCTCCTAAAGTATGTGCTCATATTACAAAACCGAAACACTGAAACACTTATGGTCCTGAGCATTTTGAGTAACAGATATTCTACCTATAATAGAGAATACCTTGGAACAAGTCAAAGAAAGGAACTCTTGGCCCAGTCATTGTGTTGTGTGCTGCTAAGACACCATATTCTGCAGGCAGAGACCACCTGGGAAGCCCTGGTTCAATTCTAGTACCAATATAAAGGCCGAGTGTGGTGGCATGTACCTAAAATTCCAGCTCAGGTGAGAGGGTCATGAGCTTGTAGCTAACCTGAGCAACATAGGGAGACCCTGCCTAAATTAATTAATTTTATATATATCAGAAGCCAGACTGTAGTACAGCAGTAACAACACCCTGCAAACCCAACCCATGTGAGGAAGTTCCAGGTTTGTGTCTGGAGACCTCCTTGAATCTGTCAAGTAATAGGTACACACATGCCCATGATCTGGAGCTGGATAAGTCAGGGATGGATCATGATATTAGAAACCTGTTAAGACTATTGTCTCTATGTATTTCTCTCTTATTTATGAAGAAAGAAAAAAACTTTAATACTATACACACACACACACACACACACATACACACACAGAGTTTTCAAAAAGTTCATGAAAAGGGGCATATAAAAATGATATATGGATTTCAATATTATTTTCAAGAAATAAACCTAATATATTTATTATTAGGTGATTGGGAAAGTCATGATGTATTTTTCTATGTTTTTAAATGCAAATATGCATCATGACTCCTGACAACTCAACACACATATATATATATATATATATATATATATATATATATATATATGTATGTATTTAGTCTTCCCAAAACCCATGAAAAATGAGGATTATGAAAAAACTATATAGATTTGAATATTTTTGTACCTAAAAATTCTCACCCACTGGCTTTGTGATCTACTTGGGATCAGAAGACTCTAGGGGAAGAGACAATAGGCCAGTTCCAACCCTAAGCCTCAAAAGGCCCTCCATGTTTCCCTTTTTCTTTTGGAGCCTTGTCACTGCCATGCTAAAGGACAAGCCAACCTGGCAGGATGAGAGAGTCCAGGTGGGGAGGAATCCAGTTGTTCCTGCTGAGAGTCAGGCATGTGACAAAGCCCCAGAAAGATCAGCAGGGCCAGCTCTCCAGTCTGCAGCTGAACACAGATACATGCATAAGCCCAGAAGAAACCAGAAAACCACCAAGTTGACCCAAAGACTAATTAGTAATAAAGAGTGATGTTGCTTAGCCATTAAGTTTTGGAGTGGCTTCATTTATTAAAAAGCTAACTGAAAAAACAAGATAAATCAGTATGTAAATCTTGGTGTTGGGATTTGCCCCAGCTGTGCTCTTTCATCCCTCAGAAAAAAAAGAAAAAGATGAAGATCATTTCATAGGAGCCAGATGGTTTTACAATGGTAAGCCAACTGGAACCACATGAGAATGTCCTCAGCTCAGATCCATAGACCTCCCAATGTGGGGTGGATGCATGTATATGTGCCCATGACCTGGGCTGACTCAGGCTGGAGATGGATTGTGGCATGAAGATCCTATAGAGGTCTCAGGGCAAGCAGATGGCCTAATGGTTATATCGTTGGACTCCCACGTAGTTAACCACATTCTGAGTACAGGACCTGGTGGACTAAAACTAACGTCAGGTGCATGTGCATGAGTGTCCAAAATCCCAAGAGAATGCAGGAGAAGGGATTATGACATGGCCATTCCCTTTGCGGGCGTGATGTTTCACTTTCTGTCTCTCTCTAGCAATTCACTCTCCCTATAGTAAAAATCTCTCTAATAAATAAATAAATATCCTATAGGGGTCTGTCTCTTTCTCTTTCTCTGACTCTCTCTCTGTGTCATGGATGAAATAATTTTTCTTTAAAAAGAAGGACAATCTTTTTAAATTTATTTTAAGGGAAAATTCTTCAACCATCTTTATATTCCAACAAGTTAGTCACTTTCTTTTACTTCATGCAACTTAAGAGAGTACCAACTGTGATATTTGAAGTTGACAGCTCACAGTTATTTGAAGCCTTATTGACCAAAGAAAATATGAAAATACAGAGAGTTGAGAAATTATTATCTTCAGCTAGAAATACATTTTCAATATAATTCTATTTAAAAAACTGGTTTCTTAGTTTTAACCATGAAAATAGCATTAGCTATTAATACTCTCAGTAATCATGTCCTTCACAAAAGGCTGGGCAACTGCAATATTAGAAGGTGCCACAGATAAAAGCATCTACAGGCCTTAAAATGAGGAAAATAAGACACATTTCAGGTAGACAGCTATTTCAAAACTACCTATCTCGCTGCCCTTCTGGCCTAAGTTAAGGACTGTATAGAAGATAGATTGGGGGGAAAAAAAAGGAGGGGTGGGAGTGGGAAAACCTGAAAGGAAACATAATGGGCTGATTCAACTAGGTAATTCTTCACATAATAGTAGGTACAGACAGATAGAATAGTTCACCATGATTTTGCAATCTGGTTTCAGATTTATCACAGGAATTAATTCCTACATTTCTGTGAAGGGCATTATACATTCCATTCCTACCATTTTAAATAATAAATTAATTTTAATGCATTTTTTCTCTAGCTTGAATGGAAAAGATGAAGCGCAATTGATAGGCTCTGAGCTTTTAGAATGCCTTTCAACAAGATGAAAAGCATACGGCATCCCAAGACGGCTCTTCTAAAAACAGAAAGTAACCATCTGCTGGGGCTGCAGAGTTATTCTGCTCTAAAGTACAGTATTGTCTAGCATAACAGCCACAACCCAAGGTACATTCCTTGACCAGACCAACCATTAGAATGTCATGGTCTCATGTGCTTTTTTTCTTTTTTTTTTTTCACAGCATACAAAATGTTAATTTCCCATCCAGAAGATGCTGCATAGTAGCTTAATCATACATGTTATCATCAATAATTTTCCATTTCTAGTTTCATATATACGTATGTGTATGTATGTATATATATATATATATATATATATATATATATATATATATATGTATTTTTCTCCCTATTTCTCACCCTCTGCCATTTCCCACGCTCCTCCCACACTATCTCAGGTATCCACAGTTGTTTTTCATTACTTTTTTCCCCCACATTTTATTGATTCACAAAATTTCTTAAATAATCTAACTACTTTCAACAGCAAGCTCTGCTGATATATGCACATCTATGAATACATGTCTGACTTAAGGCATGAATCTCTGAGTGTAATGAACATACTATAAAGTAGCACCTTGCTGATGCTATATAGTTTACTATGGTCATTAATTATGTATTTTTACAATATTTTTCAATTTCAGAGAAACAGATTTAACTTTAATAAATCAAAGAAATGCTAAGGAAATATGCTTAACACTTAAAGCCAGGAAACAAGTTGGGATTCTGTTCAAATAGTAGGTACATGAACCTATCAGCAGCTCAAGACAAGACAAAAGTCCTTAATATTGGAAAACAAAGCCTAGGAAGAAAAAATCAACAATGTTTTAGTCAAAAGTCATAAAATTCTATTTCACCAGTTCAGTCTCATGTATTTTATCTTTTGTTGTGATTTAATTTTCCCAATTAAATTCTGGGATATAACATTCAACTCCAGACTTGTACCCATGATTAAGTTGGCCATTTTTTTCATCGGAAACAATGTGAGTGAGGAAAGAATGGGAAAGTATATTCAAAGTGTTAAGGGAAAAGCAGTTGCAACCACGGATACTATACCCAGCAAGATTATCCTTCATATGGGAAGACAAGACAAGAACATTCTCAGATAAACATAATCTGAAAGAATTTACCAACACCAGACCAGATCTCCAAGAAATTCTGCAGGGAGTGCTATACCAGGGGAACTAAATACAGACACACACAGAAATAAGATCTCATGTGCTTTTAAGGTGTTTATTTAAGATGCTTTTTATTTCTATTTGACAAAACTAATGAAAAGAAAGAAGCTACTTATCCTCATTCCAGACCAAGAAGATAAAAATAACCCTAATGAGCTCACTAATAATTCTAAAGACTTTCTGGGTTTTCCTAGTTATTCCAGCTAATAGGTGGGACCAGAGAGGGAAATTGCCTTGTTCTCTGTAAAGTCAATACTACATTAGAACTTGAATAGAGAGGGAAGTGAAACTGTTTTGATTTTGCTTATTCATGTTTTGATTTTTGCTTTTTTCAACACCTCTTTTTTTCTTTTCTTTTCTTTTTTAAAGGTCCACCTATCTTCAGTCTTTTTTTGTTTCTCTTTCCGTCCTGTATCTTAATGAAAACTGCAAAAAAAAGCCCATTTTTCAGGGAGTTCTTTTTTTTTACAATCCTCTCCAATTCCTAGGGGCTGCATTTTCTTAGGGCAAGGCATAAAGCTGGGGTAACTTTATCTTCCAACAAAGATAGACCTCTACGATCTTTATTGAAAATTTATTGATACCTGAAAGAAAGATCCTATATCTGAAAAGACACACTGATTCTTAATCAGCCTTAATAATTATTCTATTCCTACAGGGAGCAGCTTTGAGAACATAATGCTATGTTATATTGTTCAACAATTGATTGAAAACTGAGATTTTCAGCTAACAGGCAAACACTGTTAACTGGCAAACCCAACAATCATTCTCCAGGCTCTTCTTCTTTTCCCATATCCACATACAAGCTGAGAAAGCTAAATATTTCCCCCAGCTTCCCATGCAACTCAAAGTAGCCATGTCAGTTCCAGACAAAGAGACGGAAGCAGGTCTGATGATGAAGGCCTCTGGAAACGTGTGTGTTTTGTTTACCTAATTTTTTAAAAATCCATTTTTTATCTCCCTTCTTACTGTCTCAGGTGTAGATGTGGTACCTGTAACTGCTGCTGCCATTTTTGAGGCAATAAGCACAAAGACGAAAGTCAACGTGTGAAAGGTGTTGGAATAGAAACATAGGCAGATCCTGAGTCCCTGATAGCATTACTGAGTGGTTGATATTTATCTCCTTATTTCTAGTTGATGAGAAATATCAGCCTCTATTTTGTCTAACCTCAGTTTTTCTGGTTTTGTTTTTGATTGAAATCATTTAAAGTGATATATCAATTGGGTTTTCAACATCTGATAAATATTTATGCATGGTGATCATAAAATCTTGCATTTACTTACCATTTCCCAATTTATGGAGTGTTTTATTTTTTGCCAATTTATTATCTTATTTAACTTGCACAATAGGATAATAAGGCAGTTATTGTTATCACATCTTTGAAGATAAGCCAGGTTAAGCTCAGAGAGTTCAAGTTACTTGTTCAAATTTATAGAAAGAGAAAATGGTAGAATTTAGGACAGGAACCTTGAACCTTTGACTCCAATTACCAGCTGAGTATAGTCTGCTCAGGTTGAATGGCAAACTCTTGTCTTTGCATAGTTATTATGTTCTTAAAAACCCCAGAAGATCCTCTATGAATCAGTCTTTACAAGATAACAGACAGGAATTGGATTAAAAGTGACTGAACTCATAGTTTGGAATGAACTAAGGCAATGTGATAAGTCTGGAGGTTTTAAAGATGAATAATACAAAGTATCCAATTCTGAATATTTCACAGGGTACTAAGAAAAGCAAACATATAAACAAGTTATTCCAAATATGTTATAGACCAGGATACAAGGAGTGTATGTTCATCATAGTGGAAGAATACTAACTCTTACTTTGGAAAAAAATGGAGATGAAGGATTAACAGAGGAGGGAGCCAAAGAAATCCACACAGCACATGCCAGCAAGCAGTTCTGTATAGCTATAGTACATTCAGGGACTGGTGGTAATTTATGGGTCTCTAAAGCTAACCACATCTAGCTAATACAGGTTCTTATAGATCCTATGGTTTTGTGTTCATGTGGGTGATTAAGATCAATAGAAAGATTTCAAAGATGGTTAAATTATATATAGAGTTATATTTTTAATATTTTCTGATATTAGGCAGTAAGCTGGAAGTAGACAAGACTGGAGACAGGTGAATAGAATGCTGGGGCACTCTTCTCAGCAAGATGTAATGAGACTGCAAACTCAAGTAATTTCTGTGGGTTGAGTAAGAGAAAACAGACAGCAGAGAGAGATATTCAGAAATTACAATCTATGGGCTATAGTAGATACCAGATACCGGGACACAACTGGAAGAGTGGCTGGTATGTGAAAAGTCAGACACATGCTTCTTGCTTGGACTTCTAGAGAGGCAATGATGTCATTTAAGACAGGAAATTCTAGAATATAAGTAAATAGAGATCGTTTTAAAAAATAAAATAGACTCCATGTTGTGTATGTTAAGTTTAGTAGCCCTTTAGGACATACAATTAGAGATGTTCAGAAAAGAATTAGAAATAAAAACTGTAATCCAATATATAACTCTAGACTACAGATATCAATTTGTGAAGTTATAGAAATAAAAAGAATCTCAGAAGGAGTTAATAAGTGGCCAAAAGCATAATATCCAGTAAAGGGATGAAGTATGAGAAATGAGATGGACAGGAGAAGGGCAAACCAACAAACAAACATTGTTTCCAGAAATCCCTAGGAAGGAGTTAGGGAGTGAGCAATAATAATGTTAGGAATAATAAATGACACTATCGAGCACTCACATTACATGCAATATTACATTTCATCTGTGTATTTAACATCAATTATTGTGATGAGGTTAAGTAATGTAGGGCTAAGATTTTGCAGTTGCATCTTGTCAGAAGCCAATTGCTTTGACCTTCAAAGAAGAAGTTTCAGTCAAGTGTTGAGTGTAGAAGCCAGATTGCAGTGGGCAGAGAAGTGAGTGGGAAGTGAGAGAATAGAAGACAGTAGAAAAATCTATTCTTTTTAAGAAGCTTTAATGAAAGTAGGAATAGACTATCCCAAGGTCCCAGGATAGTTTTAGTAACACAAGATAGAAGTGATGTAGCAGAGTCCCTGAGAAGGTGAAACAGAATGGCATTGTAGCACACGTGGAGGAAGGAATAGCCCTCAATGAGAATAACAGTGAGAATCATGAGAAAGTAATACATGCAAGTGCAGAATTTGATGACAAAACACAAATATATAGATAACAAGCTAGGATAAATGTACATTTAATTACAGAGTTACTTAAAACTGCTCTAGTCTTTGCTAATCAAAGGCCTGTCATGATTCTCTTCTGTGGTCACTGGTCTCCACTGATACTCATTTTTGCTATGCCCAGTCTAAGAAAAATCAGTATGTACAGATTAATTACTTTCTTATTTCAAGTTGATATGTTAACTTCAAAAAACTCTAACTTTATCTGCAAATGCTCAGAGTCCAGACTTTAGAAAGAAATGTATTTTTCTTAGCTATTAAGTGGAATTCCTTATATATTCTGGATAGTAACCTATTGCCAGATGCAGTTTGAAAACACTTTCCCTTATTCTATAGGTTGCTGCATCAATTGGTTGATTGTCTCCTTTGCTGTGCAGAAGCTTCTCAGTTTGGTATAATTCCACTTATCTATTTTTGCTTTCGTTGCCTGTACTTTTGAGACTTTATCTAAAAAATCCTTCCCTGAAGTGTCCTCCCTACATTTTCTTATAGAATTTATAGTTTTAGGTCCTCCATTTAAATTTTTAATCCATTCTGAGCTAATTTTTTTGTAAATATATAATGAGAGATAATGGTTTAATTTTACTCTTCTACATGTGAATATACAATTTACCCAAAACTGCTTATTAAAGAGACTGTTTTTCTCCAGTGTCTGTTCTTGACATCTTTGTCAAAAATCAGTTGGGTGTGAATGCATAAATTTATTTCTGGGTTCTCCATTCTAATTCATTGGTCTATGTGTCTGTTTTTATGTTAGCGTCATGCTATTTTAGCTACTATAGCATTATAGTATATTTTGAAGTCAGGTGGTGTGACCTCCAGCTGTTCCTTTTGATTAAAATTGTATTGGGTATTTAGGGTCTTTCATGTTGACCAAAATTGAGGATTGCTTTTCTACTTCTGTGAAAAGTTTTTTGGAATTTTGATAGATATTGTGTTGAACATATGTATTGTTTTGGGTAGTATGAACATTTTAACAATATTATTTCTTTTAATTCATGAATGCAAGATATCTTTCCATTTATTTGTGTCCTCTTAAATCTCAATATTTTATACTTTTTATTGTAGAGATCTTCTACCTCCTTGGTTAAGTTACTAGTTTTTTTTGATAGCTATTTTAAGTGGAATTGCTTTTTTGATTTCTTTGTCTGATAGTTGATTATTGTCATATAGAAAAACTGCTGATTTTTGTGTATAGATTTTGTATCCTACAACTTTACTGAATTCCTTTATTATTTATAATAGCTTTTAGGTGTTGTCTTTAAGTTTCCTGAATATATGATCATGTCATCTGCAAACAGGAGCAATTTGATTTCTTCCTTTCTGTTCGATGTCTTTCTTATTCTTATCTATTTGCTCTGTGTTCTACTTCAATACTATTCCGAATAAGCAAGGTAAAAGTAGATTACCTTATTCTGGATCTTAGAGTAAAAGCTTTCAACTTTTCCATCTTTAATATGATGTTAATTATGTGTTTGTCATGTATGTTCTTTAATGTGTTGAGATACATTTCTTTCATATCTAATTTGTTGAGAGTTTTATCATAGAGATGTTGAATTTTCTTCAATGATTTAGACATGAATAGATATTTCTCCAAAAAAAGGCATGCAAATGGTGAACAGATATATGAAAATATGGTTGACTTCACTAATAATCATGAAAATAGAAATTGAAACCACAGTGAGATAACCTTGCCCTGGTTAGACTGGCTATTATCAAAAAGACAAAAACAGCAAATGTTAATAAGGATGTACAAGAAGAAAAACTTTTTTGGGGGGGAGGGTTTGCCATGGAGCATGTATGCTTGCTGTAGAAAGACAGAGAGAGAGGGAAAGTGAGAAATCACTCCCCAGGGGAGGACCATGCAGCAATCCTTTCTCTATTGTATTCTGGGTCTTTGGGCATGCATGCACATACACCCAGTGTGATTTTCAAGGTGCAGGGTCTGAATCTTGAATCACCTACTGGCTCCAAGGAAGAAGAACTCTATTACATGTTGGTGGAAAAATAAATTAGTATAGCCTTTGTGGAAAAACAATATGAGGGTTTTTTTTCTTAAACATAAAACCATATATGATCCAGCAATCCTACTACTGAGTATATATACAAATGAAATAAAATATGTATGTGAAAGAGATTTCTTCAATCATCCCATGTTTACTGCTGCACCATTCTTAAAAGCCAAGTTATAGAATTAAACTAAGTGTTCATTAAAGGATGAATGAATAAAGAAAATGCCATATATAAGTATATATGTCATATGTATATATGTCATACATATGTATATATGTGTGTGTGCATATGTATGTGTATACACACAACAACATTGTTTAAAAAAATACTGTCATTTGCAGCAAATTAATGAACCTGGTAAATAATATGTTAATGAAATAAGTCAAACAGAGGAAGACAAATGCCTCATAATGTTTATTCACACGTGGAATCTAAAAATGTTGACCTCATAGAAGTAGAGTGTAGGATAGTGGTTAATAGAAGATGGGGAGAGTACAGGAGAGAGAGGATGGGGGAGATTGGTCAATGGGTACAAAGTTACAGTTAGATAAAAATAATAATGTCCTAGGTTCTATTATACAATAAATTGACTTCAGAAAATAATAATTAATTTATATTTCAAGATAGCAAGAAGAAGGAACCAGCAGGTCGCGTAATGGTTATGTCGCTGGACTCCCACGTAGTCGACCGTGGTTCGTGTCCCAGACCCGGTGGCTTAAAACTCACTCCAGGCACATGTGCGTGCGTGCCCAAGATCCCAAGAGGAGAATGGAGGAGAAGGGATTGCAGCGTGACCATCCCCCCAGGGGGTGATATTTCTCGCTTTCTGTCTCTCTGTCTCTCTCTGTCTTTCTGGCGAGCGCACGCGCCCTATAGCAAAAACCTCTCCAAAAAAAAAAAAAAAAAAAGATAGCAAGAAGAGAGAATTTCAAGTGTTATCAATAACAACAAAAGATAAATGTTTGAAGTGATGGGTATGCTTACAACCCTGATTTGATCACTATATGGCATACATGTGTCAATATGTACAATTCTTATATGTCAATTACAAATAAAACAAAGACCAAAAAATTTAAAAATAAAGAGTGCTTTAAGTTGATTTTCTTCATAAACAGAACCTGAAATTAGAACTTTATCAAAAGTACTTTATTTGGGAAGTGATCCCAGGAAATACCAGCAAGGAGAAATTGAAATTGACCACAGAGAAGAAGAGGAAATAAGTGCAGGATACACTAATATGAGGTTCCTCCTGTGAGCAATTGAGGTTCTCAGTAGATAGTGCTGAAAAGACCTCAGAGATAGCAAAATGAGGACATGAGATATGTGGGTATTTATCTATCACAAATAACTCCTAGTCATTGATGAGAGCTACCCAAGAGTGTAACTCCCTGTCACTGCTGGCTTGCATTGCTTGTAGGATGAAGCATGTTTTGATAGCCAGGGAGGAAAAAAAAAAAGAAAGCAAAAAGCTTCAGGCAGGGAATCAGTTGGATACCATTGTAACAATAGCGTCTTCCTCATAAATTTAATTTTTAATTGCTCTTTGTGTGTATTTCTTGATATTGCACAGATCTGTGCAAATGCTAGAAACATATTTGTCTTGACTCCATGTGCCTTGAAAACTATGTCTGAGACTTTTCCACATCGTGGATAAGGGTGACATGGATTATTAGAATTGGGGTGGAGGGGTTTGGGGGAAGAACAGCTCTATCCCCCTTTAGTTTCCAACTATAACTGAACAAATTCTAAGCAGAAGACTACCAAAAAGAGTTCCCAATCTTTAGTCACTGAATTAATTTTCATCACAAATTAAAAGTAAGCAGCTTTGAAATCTTAATAGACACACACACAAAATGCACCAGACTTAAAGTTTAAAAAATGTAGTTACAAATCCCGTTGCTGCCACTATGGTGTAAATTGAGGCCACTTGTTTGGACTTTTAAAGCTTTGATTTTCTCACCTGTAAACACAAAATGTATGTCCTGCTCTATTTATCAAATGAAGTTAGTATGAAAACCCAATGAGATTGTGCACGTAGGACTTTCCTACCATGAGATTAAGGGGAAGCAAGATTCTAGTCAGAGGCATGGGAGACATGGAAATTATGAAACAGGATGGCTGTGACTAGAAGGTAGAGAAAAGCCGTGAACTCCATTATGGCTAATTTGAACTTGATTATATAGGCAACAGGGAACATAGAAGTTTCAAGAACAGCAGTGTCATGGGCATATATTTTTGAAAGGTCTCTGTGACAACTACATGGAGAAGAGTTTATTTTGTTGTTCAGTAAGAGAGGTGGTTATTGGAAACAGAAAGAGTAGTGAAGATGTTATATTAAGGAACCAGCAGATGGCATGGTGGTTAAGGTGCTGGAGTCCAACATGGCTAACCATGGTTTGAGTCCCTGACCTGATATCTTGCTCTCTCTCTCTCTATCTCTATCTCTTTTTATCTCATGAGTGCATGTGCCCTATAGCAAATTTAAAATAATAATAATAATGAAATTAAATAAATATTTCTTTAAAACAAAAATGCTATTATTAAAAACTCCAACTCTGACATCTATCTATCAACCTTCTTTTGAGGGGAGGGTGGGAGTTCAGGAAGAGGTGAGAAAATGAAAGAAGGAGGTGATAAACAGGAAGCAGCCTTAAGGTGAGTCAAACAAATACTTGAGTACTTCCCCACATCAGTGGCCAGAGCTTGATCTTCAGGCTTTTGTGAGGATGGATTCAGAATTCAGAGTACAGCTTGAGAGGACATATGTGCAAGGGGACAAGATTATAAACAGCCTTTGGGGTAAAATGAAACTGCACATAACACTTATAAATACAGAAGACATCCAAATGGTCTTCCTGATTGAGCTTGAATTAAATAATGTTACTTTTGAAAGGTTAGTGAGCTTGGCTTTTGCTGAAGTGTTCCTTCTCCACATTTTGTTTCAATACTGAGCTGACAAATTGCCTTCACTTTGAGGATTTATTTCCCTTCAGATGTAGCTCACCAAATAATAGCCATAAAGTCAAAACACTTCAAGGGGGTGATTAGTGGTAATGGGTACAGGATGTGGGGGTAGTGGGAGGAGCAGACATGGAGAAAACGGTACACAGTGCCATTTCAGAAAGAAGACACTTCCCCAATGTTAGTTGAAAATATCTGCAACCCAGGTTTTCAAGGTGTCATCATCACTCCAGATAATCAGCCCTCTGGTATGCCACAAAGTGGAATTCTGCAACTGTCATAAGACCGGGCAATCGCACAACCCAGTCATTCTCTCTCAGAGATTGCTCAAGATCAATCTTCATAGAGCAACAATTCAGTTGAGCCTGCAAAGAGAAATTCGCCTTCTAACTCAGTTCGAGGCTTCCAAGATCCTTTCCCTAACAGCCACCAGGCACTTTTCACTGAGAGATGAGCAAAGCAACTTCAGTGCAGAGCAAGCAGCCTCTGGGTAGTCATACTGCTAGGAAAAAATAGTCTGCCCTATTTTGGTGCCTGTTTATGAACTGCCCTGGCAGCAGTGACTCCAAGGTATTTCTGGCACTCACAGCTGGCATTGCCTTTTCCAATTCATTGAAACAAAAGCCAGCAAAAAATCAGATATTTGAAGGGCAGAGAGAAAAGACTGGTTTAACTAGCCCTTAGCAAGGCAGTAGCATGTGTAAGCCATATGCAAGTATAACATGTTTAATGCTTTATGTTTTGTTTTGTTTTCTTTTGCTTTGTTTATTTTTCAATTTGCCAGAGGATACATGCACTGGCCAGACAGAGAGACAGACAGACAGAGAAAGCATCCCGCATGGGGTATGGTCATGTCACAGTCCTTTCTCATCCATCTGTTCCTTCATTAGGGATTTTAGGCATGCAGGTACACACGCCTGGTGTGTTTTCAAGTTGCCAGATCTGGGACTCAAATATTGTGGTTAGTCATGGGGGATCTAGCTACTTTAACCACCAGGCCATGAGTTGGTCTCAAAACTATATTTTTAATCTCATTAACTTGATAAAATGATGACATTAAAATTTAGTTTACTGTTCTGCTATACTTTATCCATTTTTAACAGCTTTATTAAGTTTAATTGATAAAGAATAGAACATTTTCAATGTGTACAATTTGAGGAGCATACTTAAAACATGTAATGCCATCACTGCAATAAAAGTACAGGAATATACAACATCCTCAAAAGTGTCTTGTGTCCATTTGTTTTTGTTTTGTTGTTGCTGTTGTTTTGGTTTGGCATTTTGCTTGTTTGCTTGTTGTGGTAAGAACATAAGATCTACCTTTCTGGGTCAACAGAAGGCATGGTGGCAAAGGTGGCTAGATCTCACATAGCAACTGTCTGGTTAGAGTTCTAGACCTAGAGGCTTGAAAAACACACAGGACATGTGTGCATGTGTGCCCAAAATCTTGAGAAGAGAATGAAGGAATTGCAGTGTGGCCTCCACCCCAGGGGGTGGGAGATAATTTCTCACTTTCGCTGTCTCTGTCTCAAAGGAGACCACATGCCCTATTGTAAAAATGAAGAAAAACAGGAAAAGTTCTACCCTTCTAATAAAACTTAAAGTGCATAATACCATATTGTTAACTATAGAAACTACTGTAAAACAGATCTCTAGAACTTATCTCTCTAACTAACTAAAATCATGTACCCATTAAACAACTCTCTACATCCCCTCCCCCGCTTCAGCTCCTGGAAACCACTATTATATTCTCTGCTTCTGAAAATTTGACTGTTACAGATTCCTCATACAAATGGAGTCATGCAATATTTATTATCCTGTGACTGACTTATTTCATTTAATATAATTCCTTCAGGTCCACCTATATTGTCACAAAAGATAGTACCTCCTTCCTATTTAAGGTTGAATAATATTCCTTCATACATATATATATAGCATTTTCCTTATTCATTCATCAATGGACATTTGCATTGTTTCCATATATTAGGTATTGTGAATAATTAATGCTTCAATGACCATGGGAGTGCAATATTAATTTGAGATCCTAATTTAAATTCTTTTGGATATACACATAAAAGTGAGATTACTATATCATATAATAGTTCTATTTTTTTATTTTTTGAGAATCCTCCATACTGTTTTCTATGGCAGCTGCACTGTTTTCCATTTCCAATGACACTGTAAGGGTTTCAGTTTTCCACATCTTCACCAACACTTGTCTTTTATTGTTTTGACAATACAAGTGAACTTTAGAAAGTTCATGGGAAAATAAAATTAAAGTATGAGTTTATTTTTGTTCAAATAAATTTTGAAATCTCAGCACAGTTTTTTAACAGACATTTTTCACAAATTTTTCAAAGGGTCCACATAGCCATCATAATCTGTAGCTATTTCCCTGGAGTTTTGATATGACTATCACTGATGATTAGTGATTCTGATCACCTTTCATATATTTAGTGGCCATCCATATGTTTCCTTTGGTGAAATGTCTAGCCAAGTCTATTTTTAATATTTCAGTTTTGTTTTCTAATTAATGAGTTCTAGGACTACCTTATGTATTTTGGAAAATAATCATGTTTATGGTGTACAAAATTTTTCCCATTATGTAGGTGGTCTTTTTATCCTGTTGATTTATTGTTCAGAAGCATTTTAGTTTTATATAGTGCCACTTCATTTTTGCTTTTGTTGCCTGTGCTTTTGTCATATCCGAAAATGCATTGCCGAGACCAATATCAAAAACCTTTCCCTCTGTGTTTTCTTTTAATAGTTTTTATAGTTTCAGGTCTTATGTTCAAATCTTTAATGTCTTTTGAGTTTATGTTTTGTATGCTGAAAGCTAAAGATCCAATTTCACTTTTTTTTTTTTTTTACATGTGAATATCCAGTTGTCCCAAGACTTCTTATTGAATACATTCTCTTTTTCCTATTGTGTATTTTTGGCACCCATGTCAAAGATCACTTGAACATATATGCACAGGTTTTTTCTGGGTTCTCTATTCTGTTACACTTGTCTATATGTCTGTCTTTATGTCAGCACCTTACTGTCTTGATTATTGTAGTTGTAGAACATATGTTTTGGAATCAAGTATATGATAACTCCAGCTTTGCTCTTCTTTCTGAAGCTCTCTCTGGCTATTATGAATCCCTTATAGTACCACACAAATTTTATGAAAAATATCACAGGGATTTTTAAAAAGATGGCATTAAATCTGCATATCACTTTGGATAGTATGGGCATTTTAACAATATTAAGTCTTCTAATCCATAAACATGGGATTCCTTTCTATTTTTTGTGTCTTTTCTCACTTTTATTTCTTTAAATTTCATGTTTGTTTTCAGTGCACAAATCTTTCATTTCCTCTCCTTTGTTTAATTTATTCCTAATTTATTTTCTTATTTTTGATGCTATTATAAATGAGATTGTTTTCTTATTTTCATTTTTACTAGTTCATTGATAGCATATAGAAATGCAGTTGATGTTTGTATGTTGCCTTTGTGCCCTGCAACTTCATTGAATTTGTTTGTTCTAGCACCATTTTCTGTAATTTTTTTAGGTTTCCTATATGTAAGATCATGTCATCTGCAAACCAAGACCATTTTGTTTCTTCCTTCCCAATTTAGATGAGAAAATACTCAACAAAATATTAGCACACTGAATTCAACAGTACCTTAAAAGGATTGTACACTATGATCAAGTGAAATTTATCTCTGGAATACAAAAATAGTTTACCGTATGCAAATAAATCATTGTGACACAGCACATTAATGAAGAATGAAGGACAAAAGTCATTTGATGAGCTCAACAGATGCCAAAAAAGCATTTGACAAAACTCAACATGAGGGACCAGCAGTTAGTGTAATGGCTATGTCCCTGAACTCCCATGTAGTCAACCACAGTTTAAGTCCCGGACCAGGTGGCTTAAACTCATGTCAGGCATGTGTGCGTGCATGCCCAAGATCCTGAGAGGAGAATGGAAGAGAAGGGATTGTGGCGTGGCCATCCCCCCTGGGGGGTGATTTCTCGCTTTCTGTCTCTCTGTCTCTCTCTGTCTGTCTGGCGAGTGCACGTGCCCTGTGGCAAAAACCTCTAAAAAAAAAAAACTCGACATGATTTTATACTAAAAATGCAAACCAGGAACCAGCAGATGGTGTAGTGGTTATGTTGCTGAACTCTTACATGGCCAACCATAGTCCAAGTCCTGGACCCCATGGCTTGAAACTCATGCCAGGTGCATGTGCTTGCGTGACCAAGGTCCCAGGAGAAGAATGGAGAAGGATTCCAATGTGGCCATCTCCCCTGGGGGAGGTGATTTCTCACTTTCCCTCTCACTGTCTCTGTCTCTCACTCTAGTGAGCTCACACACCCTAAGGCAAAAACCACTACAAAAACAAGATAGACAAAACAAACTAGGTATAGAAGAAGTGTACCTCAACATAATGGACTGTAAGCTCACAGCCACTATCATATTCAACAGTGAAAACCTGAAAGCTCTTCCTCTAAGATCACGAATAAGGCAAAGATAATCAGGCTCACCATTTTTATTCAAGATAGTATTACTAGTTCTAGCCAGAGTAATTAGGCAAGGAAAATGTTCATTTTTTTGTGGTGGCAATGGTGACTCCTCCTTAGTTAATGGGAGGGAAGGTGAGTGCAGTTCTTTCCATGTAAATTAACATTGCTATTAGATAATCATCACTCTCAGAGACCAGAGGTGGATCAAAATGTTTCTTTACTTTTCTCATTACATAACCAATTAGTTTACACAATAGTCTTTGAAATCACGGGTATCTCCTATTCCTCCTAGTCCTCATCCTTCTCTCTTTTTCTTCTCCTTTTCTCTCTCTTAAGGATCAGAGCTCCATCCCAGAAAGAAGGTATCTGATCTGCTTTTGGAACTAACATTGGTGGTGACAGTAGGTCCTTCTGCTAAAGAGGCAATCCTAGTCAAGGCAGTCTTCTCTATATTGTTTTCACTTCCTCTCAGAACATAACTTCAATGTTTTTTACACACACTGCCTCTGTTTCATCATTAAAAAAAAATTACTGAATACCTCTAATTCTCGAAGAAATGAGAGCAGACAAAAAAGGATGAGTGGGAATAGTGTAGGAGGATGGCGGGAAATGGGGGAGGGTGAGAGCAAGGGAATCAAAGAGAAGAAAAGTAAAACATTTAAGGGACACACAAAAAAAAGTCATTGATGACAATATGTATGATAATATCTTTAACTGGACTAATTTACAGTGTATTCACACTGAGAAAATTTATTTTACAAGTTCTTTTTTTAGCATTTTTTATTTCATTTTCTTTTATACATTCAACCACATTATTTAGCTTACACAGTGAATATTTCAACATTTGGATTTCAAATGTTCAAATTAGGGATGCTCAATCAGTATTTCAATCTTACTCTCAGACTCTGGGATTTGGTGATTCAGTTATGACATTTTGTACTTCCTTCTGCCTGACTACAAGTCTCCCCTGGGTAACACCCCATTGTCTCCCCATGACATCCCCCACTCCTGTCATAGCACATCTCATTCCATGTCCTGAACTTCCTATTTTCCTCCCCCCTTATCCCTATCTGTGTGCAAAAAGTACTTTCTTTACCCACAATAGTCAATGGTTTGCCCACAATGAGATACCACCTAACCCCTGTCAGAATGGCAAAGATGAAGAATATAAAAAATGATAAGTGTTGGTGGGGATGTGGTGAAAAGGGAACCCTCCTACACTGTTGGTGGGAATGGAAACTAGTTCAACCACTGTGGAGAACAATATGGAGGTTCCTCAAAGATCTACAAATAGAACTACCACTTGACCCAGCAATCCCACTTCTGGGTATTTACCCAAAAGACAGGAGAATGCTCAGTCAGAAAAGTGCTTGCACATCAATGTTTATTGCAGCATTATTCACAATTGCCAAGACATGGAACCAACCTAAATGTCCACAAACTGATGAATGGATTGGAAAAGTGTGGTATATATACTCTATGGAATACTACTCAGCCATAAAAAAATAACAAGACCCTGGAATTTGATAGAAAGTGGTCAGATATGGAAGATCTATTGCTGAGTGAAGTAATCCAGGCTATGAAAGAAAGATATTGTATGTATCCACTCAATATATACCGACTACCCGCACTCTATGGTAGAGAGCAAAAAATTGGAGGACATAAAAGCAGTGAAGGTACTTAATGGGAATAGGACAGTGTGGAATGGGGGGGGGTGAGGAGAAGAGGATAGAGAAAGATAGCAAGAGAACAATAGAGAGGTAAGATGTTAGTGAAAAACAGATATGGCTTATTACCTGTTGGTGATGACATGTATAGTATTCTCAACTGGATTGGTCTGAGAAGTATTTCATGATTGGTAAAGTCTTTTTACAAGCAAAATGAGAAATAGTGATTGACTGTTTTAAAAAAATAATTAGAATAATAATAATAATGATTGGAAAAAACATAGAAAAGATATTGAATGATGAAGTGGGGAGATTAATGTCTCTATATTGACTGACATGCATGGCATTCCCTTTTGAAAAAGCAATGTAATACACTGTAAAATTATACATAACCCAATGTAATAGAAAGAAGATTATGATGATAATAAAAAAATAGTCAATGGTTTGCAGGCAGTTTGGTAATGTCAGAAATAAAAGCAAAGACAATTTTGTTCATACATTTTAAATAAGTTAATTCATTAATGCTTTTCTTTAAGTTTCATTATTTCTCAAATCACTACATTCCCTTTCTTTTTCCAGGTTATCACCACCCCACACACCCCCCACCATTGGGGATGGCCATGCCACAGTCCCTTCTCCTCCATTCTCCTCTTGGGATTTTGGGCATGCACACGTGGCCAGCAAGATTTTCAAGCTGCAGGGTCCAGGACTCAAACTGCAGTCAGCCATGTGGGAGGCCAGTGCCTTAACTACCAAGCCACCTGCTGGCCTCAAAATCACTACATTATTTTTATCAAATTTTTTTTATTCATTTCTTGAGAGAAAGAGGGAGAGAGAGACATACACACACACTCCCAAAGGTGTCATCATGCCACAATCTTCACAGTCTTGCAGTAAGCCAGGGTCATGGGTATGCTCCTGGGCACACACAGCATGGACAGATAGACCCAAAACACAAACCTGGAGCCTTTCCATATGGCGTCTAGCATCATACAGGAGCTCCCCTACTATCTGTGCTATCACAGTTGGGCCAAAAGTTATTAATTATGTTCTTAAAAAAAATTAAGAGAGATTTTTGCTATAGGGTTTGTGCGCTTGCCAGGGAGACAGAGAGACAAAAAGAGAAAGATCACGCCCCCCCCCCCCCAGGGGGATGGCCATGCCATAGTCCATTCTCTTCTTGGGATCTCAAGCACACACACGTGCCTGGCATGAGTTTTAAGTTACTGAGTCTGGGACTCGAACTGCAGTTGACTACGTGGGAGTCCAGTGATGTAACTATTACACCATCAGTTGGTCCCATATTCTTAATTTTTTTTCTTTTTTTTATTTCATTTTCCTTTATACATTCAGTCACATTATTTAGCTTACAAAGTGAATATTTCAACATGGGAACATTTCTCCCTAGTCCAGTTGATTAAACTGTAAAATAGCTTCAGTAGATAATACCACATTTCTTTGTCCCATTAATGCTTTGCCTCCGTGTTTTTCTTCTAAATTTTCTTACTCAGGCCCTCCTCTTCCACACACACTATATCTGTATTTACACCCATTTACTGTGTTTGTATATCCTTTAGTCAATCAGTTTCAGTCATAGAGTGAGGACACTCGGTATATATTAAGTGGGGACATACGGTGTCTCTCCTTTATAGCCTGGCTTGCTTCACTCAGCAGTAGGTCTTCCATATTCTTCCACTTTCTGTCAAAAGCCAGGGTTTTGTTGTTTTTTATGGCTGAATAGTATTCCATAGAGTATATGTGCCACAGTTTTTCAATCCATTCATCTGTTCGGGAGCATTTTGGTTGGTTCCATGTCTTAGCAATTGTAAATAGTGCTGCAATAAACATCGACATGGAAGCACTTTTCCAATGAAGAATTCTTCTGCCCTTTGGGTAGATACCAAGGAGTGGGATTTTTATAAGTTCTAATGGTAGACTGGTTGAATGTATAAAAATATTTTTAAGAAATATTTTATTTATTTTTGTTATTTTTATATTTGACCAGACACACATATACAACACACACACACACACACACACACACACAGAAAGTGAGAAAGCTAGAAAGCAAGCCACCAGGTCCAGAACTTGAACTGTGGTCCACCATGTGGGAGTGCCTTAACCACCACAGCACCTGGTGGCCCCTAAAAAATAATTTTAAGAAATAAAAAAATTACATGTCCTGACACAACACCCTTTCAGCTGTTGCCACTGTTATTATCAGAGATGGAGATAAGAGATCTTTACTCAGTTTCAAACTCCAGTAAATGAATAATGCCTATGTTTTCATGTAATAAATGGTCAAGCCTCTATTTGTTCTTCAGTGAATCATTTGAAACATTACATCTTTTATGTGATTGGAAAAGAAAGAGAAAACTTTTAAGAAGAGTACTTTAATTCAGAAATCAATATCAGAAAAAAGAGCAGAAACAATTTCAACAAGGTGAGGAGAATTGGTTTACAATACCTTAATACAGGCATTAGAGTAGATGAAAAAAACAAATGAGGAGCCAGATTATGGTGAAACTTAGTTCAAAGTTGGATTAGAACTGGAAGCAATGTGTACTCAAAGCTGAGCCAAAAGTAAATGACATGGAATGCTTTCTATAGCCCCTGCCTGGAGCCAGGATAGATTCTGGAGTCCAGGGCATCCTGGGCTGTACGGTAGGATTAAGGAAAGATAGCCAGTCACTCCGATGCTGCGGAGAGTGAGAGCGAATGTTCTTATCATCTGATAGTAGGAGTTTTCTATCCACAATTGATTTCAGGAAGATATAAAAACCTTTACAGTTCAAAAATAATGAAAATAAACTAAAATTTTTGGACATTGCAGTGGTGGTGGTGATTTTTGAACAAGTTGGGAAATAAGTTATTGGTACTTTATTCTCATTAAACTCTTAAAGCTATTTCCCATGCCACAACCTGATCTGAGAGAGACAGCAATGTAAATTCTCAAAATAGAAAAGAAGTATTTGAAAAAATAAATATTGCCTGTTTTAAAATTGTAGAATTATATCTGTGTATAATTGGATCTAACATAACACAAAGCTCCTAATTATATCATCTGGACCTGCTACTTTTTTTTCTTTATCTAATATGGAAGAGTTAATCATTGATGTATTATCTGTCTCTGCTCAGATCATAGTAAGTCTTCGTCTGTAGTGTCAGTGAAACTTTTTTTTCCTCTCCTTCCTGCCTCACTCCAAAATCAGAGAAAACAGAGATGGTGAGTGTGAGTTATCTTCATTTTATTTTATTTATTATTGCTATTACTGTTTTAAATTTGCTATGGGGCATGTGTTCTCACCAGAGAGAGGCAGAGAGAGGGAGAAAAGTGAGAAAGCAAACCTCTAGGTCTAGAACTCAAACCATGTTCCACCATGTGGGAGTCCAGCACCTTAACCACCACACCACCTCCTGGTCCCATCAGAATTATCTTTTGAAACAATAACTTTCAGGACCAGCAGATGGCGTAATGGTTACACCGCTGGACTCCCACATACTCAACCTCAATTTCAGTCCCAGACCCAGTGGCTTAAAAGTCACACTGGGCACATGTGTGCCCAAAATCCCAAGAGGGGAATGGAGGAGAAGAGAATGCAGCATGGCCATCCCCCCTGGGGAGTGATTTCTCACTTTCCATTTGTCTGTCTTTCTGTCTCTCTGGTAAGCACACATGCCCTATAGCAAAAACTTGCCCCACAAACAAACAAACAAACTCTCAACTAGGAATAATTTTGCCCTTCAAGAGACATTTGGAGGGACCAGCAGTTAACGTAATGGCTATGTCGCTGGACCCCCACGTAGTCAACCGCGGTTCGAGTCCCGGACCCGGTGGCTTAAAACTCAAGCCAGGCACATGTGCATGCGTGCCCAAGATCCCAAGAGGAGAATGGAAGAGAAGGGATTGCGGTGTGGCCATCCCTGCTGGGGGTGATTTCTCACTTTCTGTCTCTCTCTGTCTGTCTGGCAAGCGCATGAGCCCTATAGCAAAAAACCTCTCCAAAAAAAAAAGAGAGAGAGAGGGAGAGACATTTGGAAATGTCTAGAAACACTCTGGATTGTTACAATGGGAAGTGAGGATGTGACTGGCATCTGGTAAGTAGAAGCCGTGGATGCTGCTAAACAGCCTACAGTGCATACAAATCCCCTCACAATGAAGAATTACTAGGCCCAAAATGTCAACAGTGCTGAAGTTGAGAAACCATGCTTTGGAATTTAGTTGGGGCAGGTCAGTTCATTCTTCCCCTTAAATCCCTCCAATAGCTTTCCACAAGACTCAGAATGAAATTCAACTCTTGTTTTTATAAGTAATAAGTAAAAACATCAGAAATTACAAGATTTATTTTCTATCCTTCATAATCTTATTAAAAAAACATATATGTTACAGTCAAAAGGGATCGTGGGATAAGGGTCATAGATTTAGATGGAGAGTTCAGTTGTAAAGATTACTGGGTTTAATAGACATACTAGATGTGGAGGAAGGGCATTTCATATAGTGATGAACATGATCAAAGAAGCACAAGTGAGAAAACTAAAAACTCATGTCAGGAGAGCGCCAATAGAGTTTTCAGGTACAGGAAGGGACCATAAGGGAAAAGAATGAAAAGATAAATGATAGATTTACTGTGGAGGGTTTGGATGTCAGACTAAGGCTTTTAGTGATGTGTAGCTATTGAAGACTTTTAGGCTGAGTAACAAGTTGAAATCTGTGTTCTAGGTAGATTTTCTGGTGGCATAGCGCAATATGGATCACAGAAGAAAACTAGAAACAGAAGATAAGTAACCATAAGACTAGCTTGTGTGTGATGCACTTTGTACCTGAACGAAAGTGAGGAGAGTACCAAGTTAGAACAGAAAGGCAGCAAAATACTCACAATTCACAAAAGTTTTAAAGTTCATTCCAGCAACTACTAGTAAGTACCCAAAAGGCTGGAAAAAGATCTTGGCACTGAAAATCTAAAGAAGAAGAAGAATGGATTCTCTACTCCAAAAGCTCTTAGTTTGGTGAATATTCCTCATTCATTCATTTGACATAAAATATTAGTAACTGTCTCTATGTGCCAGGTAATTCTCTGGGTGCTTATAATCCTGCAAAGAATGAAACAAATATTCTGGTAGAGAAGATAGACAACAAGCATGTATATAATGAACTAATAAGAGAACACAAATAGGTCTATCATTTTGTAACCATTTAGTGAGATCCTACCCTGACTCAGTATTGTTGGAGGTGAAATAAAAATACCCTTGAAACATAATCTCACAGTCTTGTAGTCTTGCTGGTAATACACAAAACATAGAAAACTACATTAGACAGCATAAGGTCTTGTCTCAAAGTTTACACAGCTTATGTCTCTTAATTTATTGGGCCCTCACAACTAATCCACGAGGCAAGAATTTTGGTATCTCTTTTATGAAAGACAAAAACAGAACATCAGTGATTTTCTAAAGTCCCAGAACTAGAAAGCGGCAGAGGCGGAACTTGCATCCACATCTCACATCCCATCCTCATACACCAAGAGTGGACGTACCTCTTGTCAGTGGTGACCTCCCAAGGACAAGTGACTGGAGCAACAAGTATTTCTGTGCTATTGCAGTTTTCTTTTTTTTTTTTTTTCTTGTTACTTTTTTTTTTGTGGGTGGGGGGGGGAGAGATTTTCGCTATAGGGCACGTGTGCTCACCAGACAGACAGAGAGAGACAGAGAGACAGAAAGCGAGAAATCACCCTCCCAGTGGGGAATGGCCACACCACAATCCCTTCTCCTCCATTCTTCTCTCTGGATCTTGGGCACGCACGCACACGCGCCCAGCGTGAGTTTAAGCCACCAGGTCCGGGAAGCGAACCGCAGTCGACTACATGGGAGTTCAGCGACATAGCCATTACGCTAACTGCTGGTCCCGCTATTGCAGTTTTATTCCAGTGAGTAAACCAGTTGTGATCTGATGATGCAGAAACATCCTTAATATAGCACTTAATTTTGGATTTTGATTCTTAGAGCTCTACATTATAGAGATGATCAATTACTGAAGCTTCCCTTGAGTAACTTCAGTAGGAGTTGAAGGCGGAAAATTAACTAGCACATGGAAGAGTTGAAATTTGTTCATCATCAGAATCCATTTGGGGATCTACTGTTTAGAAATGGCTTCCAGAAATTTATTTTAAAAATCTCAATTTTCCTGTCAGAAATGTCACCAATGAACAATGAATTTAGAGTAACATAGTGTGAAACAGTGAATGTAGTGTTGTATAAAATAATAGCCCAGAATTGGCACTGAAAGGATATTTATTCAAGTAAGGTTAAATGCCTCTGAAATCAAATAACCTTTATTAGTCTCAAAATCTTCATCAGATTATGATTATTAAATACTACAAAACTATGTAATTAGCTTTAAGTAAGCATGTGAAAATTTGCTGTTAGCACTGGCTACCTTGGAAGATTTTCTTTCTTACATGTCTTTCTTTTATATAAGAAAAATATGAAAGGTAAATAAACAGTATAAACCGTGACTTTTCAGGTTTTTGTGAACATAACATAAGACAAATTTTAAAAATTGTAAAAAAGTATCAGTGTGAGTTGTCATCATTGTGGCTGTCATTATCTGAGAACTATCACCAAAAAATTATTCCCTACAAAGTAATGACAAGCCTCATGAGATTCTAAATTTAATGTACCTCCTCAGTACCCAAGAGATGGTATTGCGTGGAACTGAAGAGTTTAGACTTTAATTCTGGTTCCACTCCTTTCCAAGTATTTAGACTATGATTAGGACTTCCTGAAAGCCTATTAAAATTATGCTGAAAATTTTTATTATTTCCTTTTCCATATTGATAAAAGTATCTTTTATATTTTTTTTCTTTTCAACACTCTACTATGATCTGGAAGATTTGACAGATTTAACACATGTAAAAATTGAACAAACTTCTTTTTCTAATTCATTTTCTCTTTATCTACTTTTAGTCTACTCTTTGGCATGTCCCTTGAGGTGTTTTTTGTTCTTTTTTTTATTATTTTGGGTGTTTTTGTAAATTTTTATTTAATTCGTTTTCAAAAATCCCTTTTTCAAGATTTTCTCTTATTATTTGAGATTTTTGTACTTAATTTTATCTCTATGAACATTCATACACAGTTAATTTAACATCCATATGAGAGTGCTCTATTATCGGAAATTCATTGCTTATGATTTCTGTCATTTGCTCCATCAGTTGACTATTTCTCATATAATGTTTTTGTGTTTACTTTGTAATCTTTGTTCATGAGCTGATCTTTAGTGATCCTCAGAAAATTATCTCAAGGGAGTTGCCAATATTCCTATGTTATGGATATACCCCTAAGGAACAGTTTTATGGTCATCCTTATTAGAGCCTAGCAGAGCTCAGTTCAGATCAGTTTTTTTTGTTTTTTGTTTTTTTTGGAGAGGTTTTTCGCTATAGGGCACGTGCGCTTGCCAGACAGACAGAGAGACATAGAGACAGAAAGCGAGAAATCACCCCCCAGGGGGGATGGTCACGCCGCAATCCCTTCTCCTCCATTCTCCTCTCGGGATCTTGGGCACGCACACACACGCGCCCGGCGTGAGTTGTAAGCCACCGGGTCCGAGATGCGAACTGCGGTCGACTACGTGGGAGTCCAGCGACATAGCCATTACGCTAACTGCTGGTTCCCAGTTCAGATCAGTTTTTACACTAGTTTTCAGCTTAGAGCATTTGTACCTAAGAATCATGTATGCAGTCAAGCCTCACAGCCATAAGTAGCTCAATGTTTTAGATCCCGTTTTCAATACCTGACTCTTTATATCCACGCCTTGGGGAGGTGACTGATTTCTGTGAAACATATTTGAGGTGATAGAATAAATTCTCCTAAAATAACCTCTTGTCCTGTCTCCCAGAGTTTAAAAGATATCTTACTTCCTTTCCCAACTGTGTAAAGAGTCTGAGGGTTTGATGTCACTTTCTAAGAAGGTGTTTATGCATTGGCTCTTTTTTATATTATTATTTCGAGTTCTTTTATACATTCAATCACATTATCTAGCTTGCAAAGTGAATATGCCAGCATGTGTACATTTCTCCCCAGTCCAGTTGATAATACTATAAAGTTATCTTCAACAGATAATACCCCATTTCTTTGGCCCATTTATGTTATGCCTCTCTGTTTTTCTCCTTAATGTCCTTCCTCAGACTCTACTCCTTCACCCACCCTCTTCGCACACTATATCTGGTATTCACAACCATTTACTGTGTTTCTATGCGTTGGCTCTTAAGGAATATATTCCATGTAATTACTCCAGGAGCCATGCACTTTCCTACATGTCTGGGATTATCTTTTCCACTCAGTGCAAGAGTTTAAAATTTCTGTTAAAAGAATTTGCCTTGGTGTTATATTCATATGATGCTGATGATGACCATAAAGTCAGCCTTTTCATCAAGCCATTTTTATGTTTAAAATACGAGACCTATATTATGCATTTGTTAATCTTGGTTAGACAATTTCCCTTTACTGTTTTGGAGGAGCTATTTTTATTTTCATATTTTTAATACTAGCTCCATTACAATGAGACTTCAAACAAGTTTTGAAAAATAGAATTAAGGCACAAATTTATTCTGGTGCAAAAAAAAATTTTGTAATCCTTGCATAGGTTTTTTCATAGTACATATTTTCCATGAACTTTTTCAAGAGATCCATATGATTCTCTCTCCTTTTAAGATATTGTTAAAAATGTAAAAGCACATTATCTAAAGTGTCATCATTTAAAATGATAAAGTTTTAGCTCTCTAATGAAATGAAATCAAACTGTTGATGCTATCAGGAACAATGATCTCAGTGGGCTATTCCTTGTGATACTACAATCAAAATTGCCTCTAGCTCATTGATTGAGAAGAGAGAGAGAGAGAGAGAATATGAACGAGAATCCTCTCAAAGGAAACCTTGATTCCTAGATACTAGTAGTAGTCAAAAAACAGAAATTCTAGATTTGCTACTAACAGAAAACAGCTACATTAGCTTTTGTTTACTTTCATTACATTTTTAAAGAGCCAAACAATTCAGACTATATTATTTGCAAGCAGTTTATTAAATTATTTTAAGATATATATCAAGAAAAGAACAAAATTCAGTGTTGGGCTAAGACACTGACATTTTGTAGCCTACATCTTCTGGTCGCTTTTCCAGCTTGAGTTATTTCCTCTTTGGGATAAGAAACCAATGAACTTTCTTTTTATATGAATAACTAGAATACATTTGTAGACAGTTAGCCTGATCCCATTATATTCCGGAAGCCAAAATACAGCCTTCAACACACATGTCTCACACTTCCAGTTCTTCCAAAATAATAGACTAGATAACCAGAAAAAGTCCTCAACTAAAGTACCTGAAAAGTCTAGAAAAATGTATTGAACATTCTTGAAACTCATAGTTAAAATTCTGAGAAAGTAAGAGAAATTCTCAGGGACCAGACATAAAGAGAATACTGAAAACTGCAATTGTAAGTAGGTGAGCAAAAGTTGCAATTGCCCTAGGAGATACTGTCAGCCTCAATGATCTGTATTTTATGTAATATTTTATTGCCACAGGAGATGAAACCTCGGGCTGGTGGGAAACAGGGAGATAGAACTGACTCCTACATAAAGCTAAGCCCCTTGATGGTTGAAATAGTAAAATATATCAAAGAGACTCTTTGGGTTTTGAATGAGAAAACAGGCCTCTAAAAAATTCATAATTATGAAACTTTGTCACGCATGAATTTGGAGTCAAATTTATACCATCTGCATGATATGTGAACTTCTAAACAGAGAAGAAGATATTAAAAATTAATCTCAATGTGTAATACCTCAAAACTGCAGGCAGAAAAAAAAAAAAAAACCAGAATCACCTTAGAAAAATATGCCCTTAAGCCTGGTCATATAGGATTTCCATGAGGAAAGCCAATCTAAGAAAGCTCTCATATTCAAATTATAGAGACTTTAGGAATAAACACAGCATAAGTTAGAATTAGCACACACACACACACAAACACATGTGCATACATACACACACACACACACACACACACACACACACAAATACACACAGAAGCAATCACATACAGAATTAGGCTGCCAAGAAAATCAAATTATGGACTAATCTGAATTTATAAATAATTATATTTAAAGTTAGTAATTTTTTAAAAAATTAGGGTACAAAGTAACATAAAATAAGTAAACATGTATTTGTCAAAGACCCATATAACACTTCTAAAAATTTAAAAATAAAACTATCATTTAAATTAAAACTCAGCTAATGGGTAAAGGACATATTGAACAGAATTGTAGAGAGATAAAAAAAAAAAACATAAAAGAAAATTATACATCATGAAACATAGAAAAATTAAATTATAAAAATTATGAAAGAAAGTCTAGAAGATAGAGGGAAGGTTAACCATATACCTGGGAGGATTTCCAGAGAACATGAACAGAGAGGATAGAGGAAATACAATGTTTGATGTTATAATGGCTGAGAATTTAGTACATCTCATAAAAAGCAAAAATCTTCAGATTTAGTAAACTCAAAGAGCCTTAAGAAATGATAAGTAAGCAAAGTGATTGAAATGTTACTTAGCTTGATTTAATTACACTACATTATACACCTATATCAAAACATCACATTGTACCCCATAAATGTATAACGACTCTAATTTTCAGTATTAAAAAGAGACTTAAGAATGATTTCAAAACACCAAAATTCACATCTGGACACAGAGTAGTAAAACTGCAGCACACCAAAGACTGTGAGAAGGTCTACAAGACACCTGGCGAAAGGAAGATTACAAAGATATCCATAAGACCAGCAGGTGGCATGGTGGTTAAGGCATTGGACTCTTACATGGCTGACAATGGTTCAAGTCCTGGACCCAGCAGCTTGAAATTCATACCAGCAACATATGTGTGTGTGTCAAAAAAATCCCTAGAGGAAAATGGAGGAGAAGGATTGCAGCATGGTCATTTCACCTATGGGCTGATTTCTCATTTTCCCTCTCTCTTTTTCTCTGTCTTTCTCTGGTGAATGTGTGCACTCTATGGAAAAAAATACCTGGAAGACAATGTTATTTCTTATATTAGAATGAATAATTGAAAAAGGAAATTAAGAAAACTATTACATAGCATCAGAAAAAATTAAATGCTCTGAAGCTATATAGCCACTTTACAAAATAGTTTGAAAACTAAACATAGATTTACACTATTATGCAGCAATTCCACATCTAGATAGATAACCCAAAGAATTGAAAACATATGTACGAACAAATACTTATACACAAATACTTAAAGCAGCATTATTTATATAAGCTAAAAACACCCGTCAACTGAGGGCTAGATAAACAAAACGTGGTATATTCAGGCACTCCTTACTTAATAGTCGAGGTCTGTTCCTAAGGCTAGGGTACAACTAGTTGTTAAGCAAATTGGTGGATACCAAGGGACTTAAAGGCAGATATCTGTGGTGTGTCATGGCATCATAGGGTATGCATTTTTCTTTTTTTAGGTTTTTACTATAGGCACATGTGCTCACTGAAGAGAGACAAAGATGCGGAATGTGAGAAATCACTCCCTGGGGGAATGGCCATGCCATGATCCCTTCTCTTCTATTCTCCTCTCAGGATTTTGGGCATGCATGCAAGTGTGCCTGGCATGATTTTCAAGCCAGAGAGTAAAAACTGATCAACTTTAAAGTTAGTCAAGGATAAAATTACACATTTAAGAGTAACTAAACAAAAAAACCTATATTTTATACACAGGTCCAGGGCTAGAACTGCAGTCAGCCACATGGGTGTCCAGCAACTTAGCCACCACACCACCTACTGGCCCCAGGATATTCATTTTTCAACAGATATCAAGTGATATCACACCAGAACATCATAATTCTAACCATACAAAAAGCATACATTAGAAACCAGCAGTTAGCATAATGGCTATGTCGCTGAACTCCCATGTAGTCAACCACAGTTTGAGTAACGGACCTGGTGGCTTAAACTCACGCCGGGCACGTGTGTGTACGTGCATGCCCAAGATCCCGAGAGGAGAATGGAGGAGAAGGGATTGCGGGCTGGCCATCTCCCCGGGGGGGGAGGGGGGTGATTTCTTGCTTTCTGTCTCTCTGTCTCTCTTTGTCTTTCTGGTGAGCCCACGCACCCTATAGCAAAAAAAAAAAAAAAAAAAAAAAAAAAAAAAAAAAAACTCTCAAAAAAAAAAAAAAGCATACATTAGATAAGCACCAGAAAGCAAGACATACCACCATAGTATAAATCCAGCACAATCATTTTTTTATTTATTCTGAATGTTACTATGGGTGTACAATAACACACAAATTTATAAATGAAATATGTAGTCTTATATGACTGTGAATGCTACTAGTGAATAGTAACCAACTGCGGGAACAAGACAAAGACTGAGAGAGGGGATTCCCTGTGCTGGAGACCTGGTTGTAAAACAGGAAAGTGGTTAAGTGAAGAGTGGCTGGCCATAAGATGGAATATTATTCATCCATAGGGAATAAAATACTAGTTCATGCTGTAATGTGGATGAACCTTGAAATCATTACACTAAGGAAAAGAAGTCAAGAAAAATCAGTAACACACTGTATGGTATCGTTTGTATGAAATATCCACAGTAGGCAAATCTATAGAGAGAGAAACAGATGAGTGGATTTGTGTTTGTTGACTGCTGGTGAAAATGGGCCACACAGTGTGACTTTGAGTGTGGAAAATCATGGGAGAATAAAAATACTGGGCAACACCCACATATAAGGGCAGGGAGAGTAAAACATTGATCAACTTTAGACTTAGTCAAGAAGAAAATTACACATTTAAGAGTAACTAAACAAAAAACCCTATGTTTTATACACGTAAGTGTGTGTATATATAATTTCTAAAGCAAGAAAAACAAAAGGGGAATAAAGACTACTTGATTCAACAAGGGGAAGAAACACAATGTAAAATGGTAGAAATAATTCAAAATACCTGAATAGTCACTATAAATGTAAAACACTGCAATGTAGTCAGGTAAAAGATGGGAATTCTGAGATTAGAATTCTAAAATAATAAATACTTTATATGCTATACACAAATGAGAAGCAAGGTTTTTTTTTTTTTAAAACTGCATTGCTGACAGAATACAAATATCCACTTTCCCTTCTTAAAGTCTGACTCTAATGAAAACATATTTCATTAGTGTTTGAAAATGTATGTGAGCACTTTACTTCAAATCAAGGACATTTAGGCCCTCAGTAGAATTTTCCTCTACTTATTCTCATATTTACCCCCTTGTAATGTGTGGAAAATAGTAAAAGCCAACTTTTTCAAGTGGAAAAATTGGGCAGGCCACAGAAATTTGCAAGTGATTCCCCATGTGTATGTTGGGGAAAGCTGAAGCATAAATATAGTGAACCTTCATGGGATATTTGCTCAGAGATGCAGTCCGTGACAAGGAGCAGATCCATGCTCTCTTCCCCAACCTGTTGTGAATTGTCCAAAAGCAAAGTCCAATATGAGAATCAATGAATCGACAAGGACTGGACAAGCAGACAAAATACTGTCTGCGATCAATTGCTACAAACCATAACTCCCATATGAAGTTCTGGATTCAATGACTACAGCTCATCAAGCTCGCTAATGAGAAAGAAGCAAATAGACAAATAGACTGCTAAGTACAATATTTAATTGCACTGGAAAAGTGAAACAAAGCCAAACATAGGAGAACATTCCAATTCCATATTCATTCAAGTTGTCAGCAGAATGAGTTTTTGTGGTTATGGGGCAGCAATCCTTAGGTTTTTACCCTCAGCTAAGATCGTTCCGAGCTTCAAAAAGTCTCCCTCATTCCTTAGATCATGGTCCCCTCCCTCCATTATTAAAATCAGGAAAAGAGAGTGAGCCCCTCGTGCTTAAAATGTCCTCTCTTGCTTCTCCTACATATCTCCTTCAGTCCATTGTCTTAAAAAAAAAAAAAATTCCAGAGAGTTTATGTGCTTCCCAGAGAAAGATAGAAAGAAGATGGGGAGCAGACACCTCCCAATGGGGAATGGTCACACTGCAAACCTTTTTCCTCCCTTTCTTCATCCTATCAGGATTTTGAGCACACATACACACATATACACACACACGCATGCACGCACGCATGCACACAGATTTTTTAAGCAACCAGGCCAGAATTTGAACCATGCAAGCAGCCATATGGGATCTAACTCCCTTAACCACGAGGCTATAGGACCAACCCACTTCTACAAAGTGAAAGATTGCACACACCTGGATAATCCAGGATAACATCTTCATCTCAGCATCCATTTCCTTTATCACATTTTTTAATGTCAGGTAACATATTTGTATATTCCAAAAAATTCGTGTTTGGACATTTTTGGGAGGGGGCATTATTCTGCCTACTACAACATCCCTACTGTAACTTGTAATAAAGTTTCAATGGGATGTATTCCAGAAATGGAAATCACAGTGGATGTTTCTAAGAAGCAGCTCAATCCTCATTAAGTCCATCTTAAAATCAACTAAGCATGCTATTTCTAACACTTACGAAATATGAGCAGTCCTTGTTACCCAGATTCTTTGTTCTGTAACAGGTGCTACTTTATCTCTGAGTAAAATTTACAGTATATAGTGTGACTCATACAGGAGAGAGATCTTAGGTACTTCCTGTAATGTAAGAGCAATAGTTTGGCAATAATGAAAAGCTTCCACATTGAGTCACTGAAGTAGATTACCAAGGATTATTCATATCTGATTAATGGGTCATCATTTCTCTATCTCCGAATTCTATTTACCTGGGTATGGACAGCCCAATGTGGCTTCCCAAGATAGATATAGGAACTATTATCTCTATATTAAGGTTTGTCTTAATTTCATTTAATTTGTCAGTATTGAAGCCAGGTGTATTATTATTTAGTTTATTAAAATTCATACCTTCTCCCAACATAAGCAAGAGAAAAGCACTACAGACTAGGAGAGTGTGGTTCTAGTCTCTACTCTGCCACAAATACTCATGTGTCCTTGGGTGCCTGACTTTGCTACATGGGTTTTCAAATTTGCAAATGAGAGAGGTAGAAGAAAATATTTCCTTAGGCCATTTCGAGTTCTGTAAGTCTATTTGATCATCTGTATCAAATATTGTATCCAAAGAATAATTTGAAATCTCTCTCCTTTTTATTGACCTGCCCAATTTAATCTGAACCTTATGGAATAACTATATTTGAGTACTTAAAAATATATAATATGGCCCAGCCAGTGGCATAGTGGTTAAGGTGGCTGGATCTCATATGACCAGCTGTGAGATTCAAGTCCCAAATCCAGGGGTTTGAAAAACATGTTGGGCACATGTGTGAGCTTGCCCAAATTCCCAAAAGGAGAAATGAAGGAGAAGAGATTGCTGAATGACCTCTCTCTCTCTCTCTCTCTCTCTCTCTTTTTCCTCTCTCTCTTCTCTCTCCATCTTTCACTCTCCAGTGAGTGGTTGTAACCTCCATCAAAATAAAAAATAAAAATAAGAAAGAAAGAAAAGCAGTAATTTACACTATTAGCTACTGGAAATTGAATTTTACATTTTTCAACTTATCTCCTGAAAAGTCATTTCTCCAACTTCTTGAAGAAAAAAAAAAAGCACATTTCTTCTCCATAGAAGGGGCATTGTAGTGCAATTATTAGCCACACAGGTTATGCCTATTGTAGGCTCACTGGGTTCAGTGCCCTGACTCTTATTTACTAACTGTATTATTAGGGAAAGATTACTAAACCTTCTCTGTGCTTCAGTTTCCTCATCTGTAAATTTAAAAAAAAAATTAATAGCTGTCCCACAAGTACTGTCAGACAGTGGAGCAAATTAGTACTGTGAAGTATAGTAATGAGCTAATACAGAGTTCTTATGACACAACCTCACATAAAACAAATTTTCAATAAATGTGCACTATTGTTATAATATAAATCTTACAGATTCATTTTTGTATAATTGAAGGGTCTACCCTTAAAAATTGTCACAAGGCTCAGTCTTTCTTTCAGCATTTATCATTTTTTTCCTAGGTTTTTGCCATAGGGCATATATGCTCACTAGAGACAGAGAGGGAATGTGAGAAATAATCCCCTAGGAGGATGGCCATGCCACAATTTCTACTCCTCTCTTCTCCTCTCAGAATTTTGGCCACGCACACATACACGCCTGGCGTGATTTTCAATCCTCCAAGTGTAGACTCGAAACATGGTCAGCCATGTGAGAGTCCAGCACCTTAACCACCAGGCCAGCTGCTGACCCCATCAGTTATTGTTTTTAAAGTTTTATTTTATCTTATAATTGCTTATTTGTACTTCATTGTACATCTTTGTGGAGTACAGTATAGATTTTCAAAGTATGCATGTAGTGTGTGATAATCAGCTCAAGGATAACCTTGAATTTAAATCTATTCTCCAATGCCTAAGTTCTTGTAGCCTAAGACAAATATTTAGCCAAAATAACAGCAGAAAAGATGAGTAAAGCACATATGAAGAAGCCCTTCCTCTTCGTTTATTTGTGTTGTTATAGAGCACTTGTATTCACAGAGAGAGACAGTGGGAGGTAGGATGGGGGTGAGAAATCACTCCACCCCACCCCCACCATCCCCCCAGGGAGATGGCTATGTCGCAATCCCTTCTCCATCATTCTTCTTTCAGGATTTTGGACATGCACGCACATGTCCCTGGGGTGATTTTCAAGTCACCAGGTCTGGTACTTGCACCATAGAAATGGCCATATGGGATCCAGCTGCCTTAAGCTTCATGCCACCCGTTGGTACAAGGTCCTCCTGTTAACAGTAGTGGTAAAACCACTGGGCTAATTTTTTTTTTCTGACTTTCAAGCTTGTATGTGATTTCAAGCAACACTTGGATCTGTCAAAAGAAAATGATTTCAGGACCAGCAGTTAGTGTAATGGCTATGTCACTGGACTCCCATGTAGTCGACCGTGGTTCGAGTCCCTGACCTGGTGGCTTAAATTCATGCCAGGTGCATGTGTGTGTGTGCCCAAGATCCCAAGAGGAGAAAGGAGGAGAAGGGATTGCAGCATGGCCATCCCCCTTGGGGGGGTGATTTCTCACTTTCTGTCTCTCTGTCTCTCTCTGTCTTTTTGGCGCACGCACACGCCCTATAGCAAAAACCTCTTAAAGGAGAAAAAAAAATGATCTGGTTTCAAAATTAAGGCCTATGATTCTATACTAAAAATGGGGTGGGCATTGGATAGATGTGAAGATCATAGTTCAACAGGCCCTGTCGTGTGTGGGAGTCCTTAGTCATTAGCTACCCATGGTCTTTAGGCCAGAGCTAACACTTGCATTGTAAACTCGAGAGTTCAACTGAAGCTTCTGAAGAGGCACCACTTGTCCTTCCCTCCAAACATTGGACCCTCACCCCCGTTTGCAAGTCTGTGGCACCAACAAACCAAAAGTGCACCTGCTATTATTCTTTTTTTAAGGGGTGAGTCACTTCCCAGGCCATCTCTGTGGACACAGAATAGGAACAGAGATAGTCAAATCAATTTGTGTTTCTTCTGGTTGATCCCAAATAAAGAAAGATTCCTCAGAAGAAAAACTTGGTGGTAACAGATGACGATGCAGAAGACAACATGGTTTGGGTGGGAAGAAGAAACATTTTGGTTAAATATCAGCCCTTTATCTAACTAGCTCATTATGTAACTAGATCCCGATCACAGATCTGTGAAGTAGTTGGGTCATCTTCTGTGGAACAGCCTCAACACACATCAAGGTCAATGCTGGCCCAAGGCCACAGCATGATTTGAACCTATGTCTATCTCACTTTACACATCCTGACATTGGCCACCTGCTTCATTGTCTTCCTAAAGATGGCAGCCAGGGCCTCCTCCACACCTTCTGACCTCAGCTCCAGAGGGTATATTTCCCTTGCCTCCGTTTTCTTTAGCTTCCAGGTTCATAGTCACTATTTGTGTTTACTTATGAAGGGCTTTGCTCCAGTGATTAAGGACATAAAGCGGATAATTACCCTGTGATTTGCAAGCGGTGCAGTGGCTGGTATTTCTTGAAGTCATATTGCCTTATAAATATTACCCGTGTGCTGTGTCAGCTTATTGCCCACCTTGAGAGCAATCTCCCTGTTAGTTTTATGGCACATTAAGTCTCCTTTCGGAATGAATTGGGTTTGTACGAGTGGGATTGGTTACATCAGAATAAAAGAGTAAACAGCAGGGATGACTGGAAAGCAATAAAACAGAAGCATTAGGAGAAAGGAGAGGGGGGTGGGAGGGGAGGCATTTAAAGGAGAAGTTTAAAATGATAAACTAGTAGAAATGAGGTGACAGTCTGAGAGGGTTATACTTAATGCAGAGTGTGACTGTTACAACAAAGGTGTGAGCCAGAGGATGAAATAACAGCGCTATAGGAAGGAAATTATCTGGCAGCAGGGGGTGGGAGGGTAGAGGAGAGAAGAGAAATGTCTACCATGTGTTTTTCCCTGTCACTTTTAAGCCAGCAGCTGACGCACACTTAAGACTTTTAGGACCTGGCCTGACGCCCTTCCAATCTTCCAACTTTCCCCACAGGCCCATCATCAACGCCCTAAAGGGGGACAGCAGAGCAGGAAGGGGTGAGGAAGGATTTACTACCATGTGCCGAGCATTTATCACATTATACAAGGTGCTGATAGGCATGTTTCCTCTGCTAATGGTTTAACTACTTGAAGCTAGAAAGCATCTTGTATGTCTTGGTATGCCTGATACTGGTATAAACTCCTCAATAAACATTTGTTGGGACCAGCAGTTGGTGTAATGGCTATGTTGCTGGACTCCCATGTAGTTGACAGCGGTTGGACTCACAGACTTGGTGGCTTAAACTCACACCGGGTGCGTGTATGTGTGTGCCCAAGGTCCCGAGAGGAGAATGGAGGAGAAGGGATTGTGGTGTGGCCATCCCCCCCAGGGGGTGATTTCTCACTTTCTGTCTCTCTGTCTGTCTCTGTCTTTCTGGCGAGCACATGCACCCTAGAGCAAAAACCTCTCCAAAAAAAAAAGAAGATAAAAAAATTGTTAATTAAACAATCAAACAAGAATTTAAGACTATAGGCTAATAGGAAAACCCATCTAGAAAAATGCCCACAGAACTTAATTTCCTAATATGAATTTCAGTATAAGATTTGACCATTCAAAAGCAGTATTATTTGCTAGTTACAAAATACAGGGGCCTGAAATTTGGTCAAATTCTCTAACTTTAAAAATGTATTGATCTTGGGACCAGCAGTTAGCGTAATGGCTATGTCGCTGGACTCCCACGTAGTCGACCGCGGTTCGCGTCCCGGACCCGGTGGCTTAAAACTCACGCCGGGCGCGTGTGCGTGCGTGCCCAAGATCCCGAGAGGAGAATGGAGGAGAAGGGATTGCGGCGTGGCCATCCCCCCTGGGGGGTGATTTCCTGCTTTCTATCTCTCTGTCTCTCTCTGTCTGTCTGGCGAGCGCACGCGCCCTATAGCAAAAACCTCTCCCAAAAAAAAGAAAAAAAAAAAAATGTATTGATCTTGAGATTAATTTGTGTTAAAAGAAAAATATGCAATCCTCAGTGCACAGAATACAGTATTTTCTCTGTATACTGCTATAATCAGGGTCTCTATGACCTATTAAGTGGGACAAAAAAAAATGTGGGGTGGTACAAATCTTTAAGAAGAAGGAGGAGGCCAGCCATTGTGACACAAATGCTGAGACACTGCTGCTCAATACCAGAGCCACAGGGAAGGCTCAAGTTCAAATCCTGGACTGACCTGAACAGGGCAGGGTCATACAACATCTTGGTCACCTGGAAGGTTAAGGAATGCAGCATAGTAAGACCTCTCTCCCTCTCTCTTTCTCGCTCTCTCTCTCTCTCTCTCACACACACACACACACACACACACACACACACACAAATAATTTTTAAAAAAGAAAAGACTCAAGGATGAATATATTTGGTTTGCTTATTTTCAAAAACAATAGATATAATTTAAAAATTAAAATTGTAACCAGGCCAGCAGATGGTATGGAGCTCAAGATGGCTGAATTCCACATGGCCAACTGCGTGTTCAAGTCCAGATCCAGTGGCTTGAAAAAACATAACAGGTGCATGTGCATATGTGCCTAAAATACCTAAAGGAGAATACGGGTGGGATTGCAGCATGGCCATCTCCACTAGGTGATATTTTTTTTTCATTTTCTCTCTCACTCTGTCTCTGGAGAGCACATGTGCCCCCATTTTTTTAAAAAAAAGTAACATATGTAATAAAGAAAGGGAGTATAAAAAAGTTAGAAATTTCTAAATATATCTTGTTTTAGCTGTTTGATCTTGGAATCAAATAACTACTTAACATAATTATAAAATAAAATTTAAAAAGCAGTTTTTGAACATTGAAATAATAAACTTAACTACGTACACAAGAAATATGCCAAGTGGTTTAAAAATGTGTTTCTTTTCCCTCATATCTCTAGTGAAATACATCTCAAGGACAGGAAGCCTATTTTCAAACACATCTTAGCAACCATACATCTGTCATAGCATGGGTATTGTTATTCTAGGACTATCGTGAACTTTGGAACTTCAGAAATTAGTAAATGTGTTTATGACCCTGAAATCGAGATTTTTAAGGACAGATTGAAATACAGATCTAAGAGTAAAGAGATTAGGTTGAAACTTAGTAGACCTAACTATTTTAACTGTAGGTATCATAAACTTACATGGTTTGCTGTTAAATGTGAACATGTGTAAATAAATGTGTATTTGTTTGTAGTTACGGAGACATATAGATGTATGCCTATATTTATACCTCCCCTCCAATTCTGCCTACTGAAAAGCCTAGAAACTATGGCCAACCCAGGAGCAATGAGCACCCTCTTTCACACAGAGAGCTGTCTCAAAAATGAGGGCTCTTGGAGAAATTGTTGATTTCAGCTCTTAGACAGGATTTGAACTAGGTGAGCATATATCTCATCAGACTAAAGAGCAAAAAAGTGATTGAAGGCTAAGTTGCCTTTTCACTTATTAACATATTCTGGAGGCAAATACAAATAATTTTTTATTAACCACTATTTTGTGTGCTTATACTAATTCCTCCTATTTAATGTCATACACACATATATAAACACACACACACACACACACACACACACACGTGTGCACTTCATAAATGTATGGTGGATAAATATAAACACAAATACACTTGAAGGTAAGGAAAAGGCAAAACCTCTGAAAGCTCATTTGGGCAAATAAACACTAACCTTTACATCTAGCTAGAATCTGCCGAACTTCACCTACTTCAAATTGTTGTTATATGCTATTAATTAACTTGAAGTCTTGACCATTCATTGGCTTTTCCATTTAGCTTCGTCTCAAATAAATATTTCTGGTTTATTGTTGTGTTGGGCATACTCTATTCTCTGCTTTTTAATACTAAGTTGACTATGAATTATTTTTTTTAATATGTTTAATAAAATCAATAAAAGGTTGGTGTAGCTTTTCGTAGAAATTAGACATGGAGAAAAATGGACGAAGTTTGCCGCTAGCTAGAGTATTTCAACTGCACAATTTATAAGGTATATTAAAACTTCCTGCACTTTAAAAAATGTTTCTTGCTTTTAAGTTACATTTTAGGCGCTAGCAGATGGTGTAATGGTTACATCGCTGGACCACCACGTAGCTGACCATGGTTCGAGTCCTGCCCTGGTGGCTTAAACCTCATGCTGGGCATGTGTGTGTGCCTGTGTGCCTAAAATCCTTAGAGGAAAATGGAGGAGAAGGGCTTGCCGTGTGGCTATCCTCCCTGGGGGGGTGATTTCTCGCTTTCTGTCTGTCTCTCTCGGGTGAGCACACGCACCCTATAGCAAAAATCTCTCTAAAATTAAAAAAAAAAAAGTCATATACCGAGTGTCCGCACTCTATGACTGAAACTGATTGACTAAAGGATATAGAAACACAGTGTATAGATGTAAATACCAGATATAGTGTGTGTGAAAGAGGAGGATCTGAGGAAAGACATTTAGAAGAAAAATAGGGAGGCAAAGCATTAATGGGACAAAGAAATGTGGTATTATCTGTTGGAGATATTTTATAGTCTTATCAACTGGACTAGGGAGAAATGTCCACCTGTTGAAATATTCATTTTGTAAGCTAAATAATGTGATGGAACATGAAATAAAAAACGAAAAAAATATACTCATATATTTGATGTTTTATTAATGGTAACTAAATGAAATGTTCACAACTGTTATCTCCTTAGTGGAGCCTGTGCTTTTATTAATAGGGTAACTAGATGTTTCCATTTAATATTTCTTATCTCAAATTCTACTAAGCTGAAAATTTTTAAAAAATTACCTATGCCCTTGTTTTCCTGATATATTTTTCTTTAACTGAATATTGTTGAACTTCGTATTTTATGCAGTCAGCAGGTTTGATGATGTAGTTTCAGGTATGGTTCCCTTTTGTCTATAGAATTTCAGCAGGGATAAAGGTCTCTAAGCCATAAAAAGTATCCTTTTCGACTGAGTTACAATAGGATGTAATAAAGGGGGAGAACCTGACTACATGCTCCTTGCCTCTTGAAAGACAGATATTTAAGTGTGGTCCCTAGGCCACCTGCCTTAGAATCACCTGGCATGGTTGTTAAAAAGGTGAGCTGAAAGACACCACCTACCACATACTGAGACTGAATCTTTAAAGGATAGAGTCCTGGGGTCAGCATTTTCAGCAAAATCCACAGGTAATTATTATGGTCATTACAGCTTGAGAACCACTGACCAAAAGAATAATAATAATAAAAAAAAACGGAAATAAATTTATGTCTTATGTATTTGAATGATTTTAAAAGGAAAGCTTCCCAATTATTCAGGGGGAGTTGAAGACTTAGTAACTGGAATTTTTTTTTTTTTTTTTTTTTTTTTTTTGGAGAGATTTTTGCTATAGGGCCTGTGCACTTGCCAGAAAGACAGAGAGAGACAGAGAGATAGAAAGCGAGAAATCACCCCCCAGGCGGGATGGCCACACCACAATCCCTTCTCCTCCATTCTCCTCTGGGAATCTTGGGCACGCGCGCACACACACGCACCCGGCATGAGTTTAAGCCACCGGGTCCAGGACTTGAACGGCAGTCAGCTACATGGAAATTCAGAGACATAGCCATTACGCTAACTGCTGGTCCCATAACTGGAATTTGACAAGATTTGTAGAAATACTTTTTTTCTTATTCACTTTCTTGCACTATTCCACAAATTAGTGGAAAATTAGTGGGTGGCATAATTTCAAAATTAACCACTGGCATGCTCTAGATTTTTCTCCGTGTTGTCCAAATGTTTCCCATTTTCTGTACTTTCACCCCATCTTTAGCTATTGTTGCTTCCCTGTTTATATTTCATGATCCCAACTTCTAGGATATCTTACATAAACAAACCAATACTTTATTTCAGATTATTTTTAAAAGGGAGAAAACACATATTTGAAATTATAACAGTGTGTTAACATGATCTGATTACACAATCAATGTTTCCTTTTTTTCTTTCTTATGCAACCGTGTTTCAATTTACCAGGCCAAATAACTCAGTCCTTTTGCTGTCAATCAATGAAGCTGTAATATATGATTCAATCATCCTGCATTTCTTTCCCCACTGAACAAACATTTACTGACTTTCTAGATTAATCTTTCGACTGAAAGAACTTGAGACATTATCAAATACATAGTGATATATAATAACGAAATTGAGGTGCTTCCCTCTGCCCAAGCATTTGTGAGGCAAATTTTTGTTTAGTCACTCCATTCTGTTAGGATGGGGTCATCAAAATGGGACTTGTAGGTTTTAAATGGCATTTTATTTCATTGAGTACATCTCTAATGGAATTCTATATGCTCTTCCCTTGGGAAATATTTGCCTTACAGGCCCTGATAAAGCAAAATCTCCTGCAATGTCACTAATGAGTTCAAAATATCTATTAGCAAATAAAAAAAATCTGTTCAATCCTTAGAGACATAGTACAAAGGCAATAAATGGACCTTTGGAGAGCGTCTAATTTAACTCTTTCATTTTTACATTGAAGGGGACTTCAGAAAGTTGTAGAACAATGTAATTAAAATACAAAGTTTATTTTGAAAACATTTTTGAAATCCATGCATAGCTTTTCATATGTATTTCCATTAACACTTTTTAAAGGGATTTTTGCTATATGGCATGTGCGCTCACAGGGACAGACAGAGACAGAAAATGAGAAATCACCACCCTGGGAGGGAAGGCCATGCTGCAATCCCTTCTCCTCCAATCTCCTCTCAGGATTTTGGGCATGCATGTACATGTATCCAGCATCAGTTTCAAGCCACCAGTCTGGGACTTAAACCATGGTCGACCACATAGGAGTCCAGCAACATAACCATTATGCCATCTGCTTGTCCCTCCATTAAAATTTTAAAACCCTCTCATTTAAGGGAACAGAGGTTCCCAGAGATGGGAAATCCTTTATACAAGGCCAAATTATAAGCGGCAAAACTCAGAAAAGTATCTCAGTTCTTAGTCCAGTACTGACTTGGCTGTGTCATGCTGTCAGAGGAGGTGTCAAGGGATTTTTTTTTTACATTTCAGTAGAACATTTTCTTGAGCCTGCTGTTTCTCTAGCTTTGTGCAAAACCATTACAGGTGTGTTGTCCTACACAATTCTTAGATATTCTTTTCCTCCAGCCTCTATATCCACCAACAAATCTTATAAACACCACCCTTGAAATATTATATTGAATTGTCAGAAAAGTCATGATGCATTTTTGCATAGAAATACACACAAAAAAATACATCATGACTTTTCTGACAACCGATAGATCCCAAATCCAACCACTTTCCCTCCTCCTGGAGCCTAACCACTCTTACCTACTCTGCAGCTGTAGAGAATACGTATGCCTCCTTCCAGCTAATCTCTCCACTTCCATTCTCCATGGATTCTCTCTATTGTCACCAGGGTCAAAATCGGCAATCTCAAAATTAAGAAGCTTTGATCAAAGCACTCAGATGGATTCCCCATGCCTGTGGTAGTAAACCCCAAATACATTACTACTGCCTAGAAGGCTTGCAGCATCTCATTGGACAGTGTCTCTCCTACCTCGTCTCTTACGACCCTTTCTCTTGCTCGCTGGAGTGGAGTCATGCAGGTCACTTGAGGTTGTGCACATGTATCAAGCTCATTAACCTGGATCCCTGCACTTGCTCTTAGCTCTGCCCGAAGTGCCCTTCCCTCAGATTCTGCAGACGCACTCATTTGCTTAGATCAGGTTTCTACTGAAATGTCACTTCTTTACCAAAGCCTACCCCTGATTACAACCCCTCCTTAGGGCCACCACTCCTGTTACCTTAATTTCTTTCAATCTTCATGATATTTATCTTTCTAATATCTAATTACATACCAATTCATCTATCATTCCCCAATTAGAAAATAAGCTTCATAAAAAAAGTGTCCATTGTGTGCATCTCCAATGTTCTACTATCTAGTGTAGTGTCTGTCACATCGGGAGACTTTAATTAATATTAATTAAATGATTCTGAGAGAAAAAAATTAAAAATTCTTTAAAATTTAAAAAACTGCTGTTTGAAAGAGGAGTAGATAGGGCTTGGATAGAGCCGAGATAGATGAAAATTTGGGAATAAAATTCATGAGAAGTGTATTCTAGCTCTATTATGAAAAAAAAAGAAAAAAAAAACACTGCAAAAGTAAACAAAGATTTTTTTAAAGAATTGTTTTATTTTTATTTATTTATTTGTTTGTTTGTTTGTTTATTTATTTATTTTGACCAGAGAGGGACAGAGTGAGAGAGAGAGAGGAAAAGTGAGAAAGCAAGCCACCAGGTCCGGGATTCAAACCACGGCCGGCCATGTGGGAGTCCAGCGCCCTTAACCACCACACCACCTGCTGGCCCCATAACCAAAGATTAAATACGAAACAATATATAATAGTGAACTTCCCATCACTCAAGATGTGTAAGCACAGCCTGGACAACCACTGATGGATGCAGGTGTAGAATATATTTTAAGACTAATGAGATGGCTGCAGGAGTGGTCTGCTCCAGCCCTAAGGTGCTTCATTACAAGGATTTCATCCATGTTATCACTGTTCAGAACATTTATAAAATAATTTCTTAGAAGTTGCTTTCAGAGTCATTAGTGTAGATTTATGACTGACAAGTTCAAGTTCACTAAAAACAGCGAATGATAAAGCTTGTTGATAAATTTTCTACTTAAAAAATGGTTGTGATTGTAATATAGCTGTTTATTTTTGAATGACTCTTTTAGAATCCTTTTTTCAAATAAGAAATCCCACAGTACTTTCAGAAATGGTAGAATTACTGAGAAGAGTATTATTTGAGGCTCTTCCTTTGAAGAACAAAATTACTTGAACTTACAAACTCTGATTTGTGCGAACAAACAAGAAACATACTAAAATCATCAAACTGCATTATTATCTTACCTTGTAAATAACATCTGTTAATCCCCCAGTATATGCAAAGTGATCTAATTAAATATCTAATTTTAACTCTTTCATAACATATCTTATAATAAATATTAATAGAGTCTTCATTTTGCTTCTGTGTAAAGGAAGCGCAGAGATGTTAAGTGATTTGGTTCATAGTCAAATAGCAAATAAAAGATAAGAGTTCAGACCAGGTCCCAAACTCTGCTTCCAGGTTCAAGACCATATTATGCAGTTCTGTTATTCTGGAGTAAACAAGACCTTCACCAATGCTGTAGAATTCCAGGCCCCACCAAAGGTACATGAAAGAAATACTTCTTGGAAGTCTACATTTCTTCAAACAAGACTGTATAGGAAGCTTCCTATTCAGCCTCCTTGTAATGTTCCAGCTATAAAGCACAATAAAAATGTCAAAAATTATTCTGCTCTCCTGTAATGTGGGCATTTTCTTGCCAGCGTGTGGAAAGCAATGATGGATTTTCAATACACTTTATAAATTGTCACGCCCTTGTTATTTTGTTTTCCAAAATCTATTTACATTCCATGGTTTTATGTTAAGCTTGGGTTACTAACTCACACATTTATTCTAAACTTAATTGAATTTTTATTACTCATGATAAAATTGGTGTTTTGCATTTTGCACAATATTTCTCTTCTGCAGGCTTTCATAAGGTACAATTATACAAGAATCAGAGCCTGGAGCAATTAATTATTAATGAATGGAATAAAGATATTAAAGTTTAGCTGTAACAAATGAGAGGTTACATTTGCTTCCTTCCATTGTTGTAGCAGACCATGGATTTTGATGCTCTTTCCTTGCTTTAATCAGTAAATTCAAATTCCAGAATTACAATACATAATCCATGAAATATTAAGAGTACATCTAAAATAAGGTCTGTGTATATGTGTGTATAAATCTATATACATGAATACATGCATAGATTCATGTGCAAACATATGTGTGCATACACAAATAGATATATGGATATGCATGCATATGAATACATACATATGCATATGCTTATTTGTAAACACATACACAGTCATATGTATGTGTGCGCACATGCATATAAAGTTTTTTTATTTTAATTTACTTTATACACTCAATCACTGTAACTGTACATTACTACAGCTTGTCAAATGAATTTACCCAACATATATATATATACACTTCACACCAGTCTAGTTGAAGATATCGTGTGTTATCATCAACAGATAAGCTTCTATTTCTGTGTCCCTCAGATGTCTTGCTTCTCTATTTTTCTCCTTGATTCCTTTCCTCTCACTCTCCCCCTTCTCCCACCCTCTTCCCACACTGTCTCCAGTATCTGTAACCATTTTCCATGCTTCCATATCCTCTAATCTTCTGGTTTCCACAATAGGGGGTGGACAGTCAGTATATGTTAAGTGGAGACATACAGTGTCTCTCTTTCATAGCCTGATTTGCTTTACTCAGCTGTAAATCTTCCATATTCATCCACTTTCTATCAAATGCCAGAGCCCTGTTGTTCTGTATGGCTGACTAGTATTCCATAGTGTACATGTGCCACACTTTTTCAATCTGTGTATCTGTTTGTGGAGATTTGGGTTGGTTCCATGTAGTGTTTTATACTTATTTTATTTATTTTTTAAAATTATTTTATTTTTATTTATTATTATGATTATTATGTTTTCTAAAGGTCCTGTGTGCTCACCAGAGAGAGGCAGAGAGAGAGAGAGAGGGAAAGTGAGAAAGCAAGCCACCAGGTCTAGGACTTGAACCATAGTCAGCCATGTGGGAGTCCAGTCTCTTAACCACTACGCCACCTGCTGGCCCTGGACTAATTTTAGTTTTATCAGATGAACTAGCTAGGAACCTTGTAACTTAGGGAGACCGTTACTTTCTGTTTTAAGGATAAGGAAACTGAGCCCTGGCTACTTTAAATGACTTACCCACACAGACACTAAGTGGTAAAGTCAGGACTCAAACCTTGATCTCACCTCTTCCAAAGTCTGCAAACACTAAGCACTCAGGAGCTGACTGACAAAAACCCCATGTACTTTGAGTTTACTCTGCTTTTGGCACTTTGTGTGTATTATCTCATTTGTTCCTTGAAACAGTCCAATGGAGTAGATACTAATTGACCATTTAAGAGTCAGAAAACAAAACAAAACAAGATAAACAACAATAAAGACTCAGGCTTAGAAAGGTTAAATAGCTTGCCCACATAGCTTTTTTGTTTCTACTCCCACTGTGTCTTCTGATTCTTATTTAGTTGTCCTTCAAATATTACCTTCCTGATTTTTTCCCTAATAAGAACAAATAAAAAGACTCAATGAATTAATGCAGAATTAAAATTGACTTAAAGTAGAAATATTTGTGTGCATAATTTTCATCTTTAGTTTACCTAAACTTCCCTATTTCCTAACCCCACTAAGCTAATCAAGGATATTGTGTTGTACTGTATTGGCTAGGGATGGGTGGAGTATAGAACAGGATGCATTAAAATCCTATATATATGTTATGTCAATTACATTATGTTGTATACATACCATAATATGTATATTATATATAATATTATGTATGCCATACACATACATCATTAGTACATATTAGTACATTAGTATATTTTAAGTGTCAAATAATGATGTTCTTACTAAATTCCTGGCTAACTTGTTTCATGAGCCACATTGCATTTTCTAATTACAGTTACATATAGATTTAGATTAATAATTTTTGAATTCCTATAGTGCATTAAATGTTTTTTATGTATACTAGTGTATGTCACTTTTTCAACAATTTATACATAGGTGTTTCTATCCTGCTTTGTTAAAAAAAAAGACTGTGATTCAGGCACTTAATTTTCCTTTAAAATCTTGTATCTGATCCCCAGAAACTTGAAAAACATGCTAGGTCCACGTGTGTGCATGCCCAAAATCCTGGGGACTTCTTTCTTTCTCTCTCTCTCTCTCTCTCTGCCTCTCTCTCTCTCTCTCTCTTTTTCTCCCTCCCTCCCTCCCCAGCTCTCTGGTGAGCACACATGCCAAGGAGAAAAATAGAAACATAATCCTCATATCTGGTGAATAGCCAACTTTAAATTTGAACTCCAACCTTCTGATTCAGGGTGCAGTAGTGTCTGAGATTGGCATAGCTTCAAGTTGAAGGTAGTTCACCTCTGCCATCAAACTTTGCCCAGTGATTGTGGTTCATATGAAGCAATCTTTCTCTGACTCTGAAACTGTAGGTCATCTGCATCGTTTCTCTAATTCAGCTGACTTCAGGGTTAAGTCTATGGACCTGAAAATATCTCTTTTCCTTTGGTGTCTATGTTGTGATCTGGCAGGTTCTAGAGACATGGAAATGCTGCAATATCTTCAATTTCATCAACCAATTGGGAACCGGTCCTAACCATGATTACAAGATCTCAGCCACTGGGACCAGCAGTTAGCATAATGGCTATGTTGCTGGACTCCCACGTAGTCAACCGCGGTTCGAGTCCCAGACCCGGTGGCTTAAACTCACGCTGGGCACGTGTGCGTGCGCGCCCAAGATCCCGAGAAGAGAATGGAGGAGAAGAGATTGCGACGTGGCCATCCCCCCTGGGGGGTGATTTCTCGCTTTCTATCTCTCTGTCTCTCTGTCTGTCTGGCGAGCGCACATGCCCTATAGCAAGATCTCAGCCACTGACTTTGGTGGGAGCAAGTCAAAGCTATGAGAGGCTGAATTTGAAGGTAGGAAAAGAGACCCTGGGGTAGGTTATTTAATTTGATAGGACAGCAAGAGCTTAACACAAAAGTAGATTTTGGAAAGACAGATACATATGAAATTGTGGATTAGATATCAGAACTATTGGTGCATGAGAGAATTCTACTTCAGTCTCCTCAAGCTCTGTGAAAAGGAGCAACACTTCACCTTCAAAACCGTGACTATAGCAGCTGATGTAGCTCTACAACATGGAGGTTGATTTTCCTTCCACCCAAGTCCTGTCACTGTTAGAATTAGTGGGTATGCCAGTTATTAACCTATTGTCTTCTAATTCCCAATGCTGTCATATTTATTTTATCTGAGTCTTTATCCAGCATATTTGCCAACTTGATATCTATTAGGTTTTTGCCAAGAGAGGGTGCTAGAAGCACATTCGAACATAGAGGTGGAAGGCAGGACTTCGTTCAGTTCTGCGTCCTCTCCCAGTAAGCATGCTGCGGTTGGTAACTACTTTACTGTTTCTCCCGGTGGTGTCAGAGAAGCCTCCACTAGGTGTCAAACCAGCTACGAGGCATGCTGTCATCCGAGGTCTGACTTACAGCTCAGCTCTTCCTCTGAGCTTCCAAGGTGCTACCACCAATGGAACACACGCTCTCTTGAGAGGCCGGGTCCTAGAAGATCAGAAACCTTTCCTCTGGGCACCAGGTTCTGAGAATTCTAGCATCTCTGTGTTGTCTCCCAGTCATAATGGTGATAGCTGTGTGCCAGTTATTCCCTCTGTGTGGAGATCTGTTGGATTTTTAGTGCTTCAATGCCTGTTCAACCAATTCTCCACACTAAAATCTGTAAGAAAAAATATTGTGTGTGTGTGTGTGTGTGTGTGTGTGTGTGTGTCCCACAGGACCTTGCTTGGTTGTAGCGAGGCCTGTGTTATCTAGTTTGGGTCTCCACCCGAGAAGTTCTAAGTGTCTTCCTCCGTGAATGTCTAGGTTGAGATTCTTACGCTCTCTTACCTCTGGGTACCTTCATTTTAAGTCTGGCCATTGCTTCTCCCGGATAAAGCATATTCAAATTGACTCAAGGTTGCACCCTGCTGGTATGAAGTAGACAGCTGGTAGATGAATGAGAAGAGGCTGTCCTGACAGTTTAATTGCCAGGCCATTTAGACAAAAGTCAGTCTCTGAACCATTACAGATGCTATGTCCTTATACCAATGAGCCTTATCCAAACTTTTCATCATTTGATTTTGTAACACTTTCATCCCACACCTCCTTGAGAGTCAGTGTAATTACAGTATATTAAAATCAATTTGTCTTTGAAAAATTTATGAAACTCTTGAAGGTAAAGGAGAAGCCTTTTAAAGTAGCACCCACTTTCTGCTTCATAAGAAGCCCTATTCTCCTTCTCTGGTTACTAAGGACTATTGAACAAGCTACCTAAGTAGTTATTTATTGAACTGGATCCAACAATCCAAAAGTTATTATTTTTTAAATTTGCTAGAGAGCACATGTGCTCATCCAAGAGAGACAGACAGAGAAGTTGAGAAAGCACCCCTCATAGGGGATGATCGTGCAGTAATCTCTTCTCTTCCATTTCTCCTTTTGGGATTTTGGGCACACACCCAGGTGTGCCTGGTATGTTTTACAAGCCACCAGGTCTGGGACTTGAACTGTGCAGTTGGCTACATGGGACCCCACTGCCTTACATCACCATGCCACTGGCTAGCCCAAGAATCCAAAAAATTATTATGGGAATACCTCCAATATTACTACCACTTTTCTCTGAAATGTACTTACATAAGAGGAGAAAATATCATTCATTCTACACATTTTCTTTTCATCAAAAACAAAAACATGAAAGTGAAAAGGGCAGGATGCTAGTCTGTTTCCCATGTAATGGGAAGAAAAGTGAGAAACAGCCACCAGGAATTCCTATTTACTATGAGAAAAGCTGGTGTCCTTAGTAAAAATAATGTAATCTTTATTTCAATAGCTGATCATTTTAAATACATTTAAGATTTTATTCACATTAATTTAAAATCCATTTTCTAAGAAGTAATAATTTATGGGAAATTAAAATAAAATATGTTTTATATATATTATCTATGCTCTTTCCCTTACCAAGAAGAAATTCAGCATAAGGTAATATCAACTCATAAGTTTCAAAAGATTCATTAAGAGAAAGTATTTGAAATAAAAGAATTAAATATACATATATATATATCCACACATATGTATGTATGTGTGTATATATATATATATATATATATATATATATATATATACCTATACCTATTTAATGACTTCAGTAAGCTATATAGCCTCAACCAGGTGCTACTTTATAGTATGTTCATCCTATTCACTGAGCTTTTTGCCTAAAGTCAGACATATGTTCATAGATATGTTTACATCCACTGCAGCTATGTAGAGTAGTTAAAAACTATAAATAGCTATTAGTGATTTTATCAATAGTTTACTAATATTAACTAATATTGACCAATATTGACTTGTTAATCAATATTATTGGTCAATGGGGACCAGCAGGTGGCATGGTGGTCAAAGTGTTGGACACTCCCACATGGCTGACCATGGTTCAAGTCCCAAACCTGGTGGCTTGCTTCCTCACTTTCCCTCTCTCTCTCTCTACTCTGTCTCTCTCTGGTCAAATTTAAAAAAAAAAAAACGAATGAATAAATAAAATTCATATATATATATGTATATATATATATATAATTGGTCAATATTATGGTATGTTCATACAATCAAATTTGTGTAGCCATAAAGATATATGTATAATCTCTATGTATAAAAATGCTGATGATAATATGTACAAAAATACCTTTAACAAAAATAAATAAATAAAATTCATTTTTAAAAAAGAAAGTATTCAAGCTAGTGAGATGAAAATAATCACTTAGTTACAAGTTTTAGTAACATTTACAGCAACCTTGATATTTTGCAGTACTTGACAGTGTCATGTTTATATTTTTGGAAGAAAAGCTCTAGTCTCTCAACCTCCTTTGGTTTCAACTCTGTCATAGAGCTATGGCTCCTCATAACTGCCTTGTTCTGCTTGGCAGGCGGTCCTTTTTGTTTAATGAGTTTTCTCCTCTGCCTAGCAGCAATCAGAGAACAGACTTAGATATTTGAGGTTTTCCTGCCATGGTAACACAACTCTTGTTTTATTAAATCCACACAATAGTATCAGGGGGAAAAATCTGTTATTGAACTTGGATACAAATCTGGAAGTCCCATTTCAGGAGAAGAAAATAAGCTAGATCTGGAAATCTCTACAGCAGGGTCCCAACCTACATGTTGATCGGAAAATGGAATTCCTTCTAGAGTTGTCCAATTGCAGAGTTCTCGTTTACTGGACACCTCCAAGGCTTTGAATAAAAGGAATGTTATTTCACACAAGCATTTGATGTTTAATACCATGATGTTTTCCTGTAGTGGGTTACTGTGGACTTGGAGATGAAAGACTCACAGTCTAGACAAATTTAGCAGAGAGCGGGGCTGGGGATACAAGAGGACTTAAATTCAGCCTTCTCTTGTGCTCTATATTTATTGTGTAAAAGACCAGATAACAAAAAACAAACAAACAAACAAAAAACCAGATAACAAACAATATGTACTTTAAATAGGTGACATTTTCTCAGGAAACTTACTGTACATATGTATGATATAAAATGCTGTCAATGTACAGTAGATGGGAAATGATGAACATACAAAGGACAAATGTTCTCCACAGCCAAGAATTATCTTTAAGAAAGAAGTTAAAGATTTAATTGAAACACCAAGCATCACATGTAAGAGTTATTATATAAAACACGAGAAACCCTAACACAATGGTACCTGGCTTGCTTCTCTGGGAAACATGTTACAGGAAACTGTGCAGTATCCTGTGCTTGAGGACCCTGTAAGCCAGGTCACTCAAGTTGTTTTCCAGCATATTTGGGCCATCATCACACAGAGTGGTCTCCAACAGTGGGTAGGTGGCTGGGAAGGTAAGGAAGCCAAATCTCTTTTCCTAAAGGTAGACTGTGAAGGCTGGTGAGTGTACACCTAGGACTAGGAGTGTTGCCAAGGAAAGATTCTTTAAGTAAGCGTATGTAGAAGCAGGGTCTTAATGTCCTTGAGCAGATGGGTCCCCTGGTAATGTGGGACAGTCACCAGGAGTGGAAAGAGAAAGAGGAAGGAGTATGGTCTTGGAGAAGAAGAAATTCTTGTCCTAGACCTCCGAATGCTCAGGCTATGTCTGTCTGCCATATATATTAATCGTAAATCTTCTCTAATAAATAAATGGGATATATGACTATAATCTAGCAGGTAGAAATTGCTGATTAGAGAACCAGAAGGTGTTTTTCAAGGGCAAAATGAAAAACAAAACATAATGCTTATCATTTTAATGCTAATCATTGGGGAGCCCAGGTTAAAAAGAAAAAAAAAACATATTAACAGATCATTTAAAAACCTAATGCTCTAGTTGCTAACTTCAAAATGATGGAGGCAGACTGTTGTCCTAATTAAAGTCTTTCTTTAAACCCAAGAACCATGATGAAACTGAAATCCTCTATACTGATCCATAACTGCTACCTGATGATACTACAGCTGGCTCACAGAAAAGAGGAAGGGTTCCTGTTGGTGAGAAACTTCACTGGAAAGTGTTTAATGTAAAGGAAACACCATACACAGATACACACTTACAGATGGTAAGTTAGAACTAAAAGTACATTGGACAGAAAATAGAAAATCTGAGAAAAGCGCCTCCCACTAAGATACGTGAGTTTTGAATAATACATCTACTCTTCTATGCTACTCCTATTGTACTGTATTGCTTAGTAACAAAAGGAACAACGAAGGCCTGCCTCCATCTGAAATTGAACATATCATTTAACCTCATGGGTAACCTCCACTTTTTCACCTAAAAAGGAAGTTGGACTACATAGGGACTGAAAGTGTATTAATGTGTACTTCCGATCTACTATAGCTACCATCAAATTTATGACAAAAAGGGACCAGCAGTTAGCGTAATGGCTGTGTCGCTGGACTCCCATGTAGTCGACCGCGGTTCGCGTCCCAAATCCGGTGGCTTAAAACTCACGCCAGGCGCGTGTGCGCGCGTGCCCAAGATCCCAAGAGGAGAATGGAAGAGAAGGGATTGTGGTGTGGCCATCCCCCCTCGGGGGTGATTTCTCGCTTTCTATCTATCTCTCTGTCTCTCTCTGTCTGTCTGGCGAGCGCACGTGCCCTATAGCAAAAACCTCTCCAAAAAAAAAAAAAATTTTTATGACAAAATGCAAGAAAATTTGATTTATTTGAATACACAAACCATTCAATTTTTCAGCAACTACTTACACAGTGTCTGCTATTTATTCATTACAAATAATCTTTCATTTGTAATATCTTGAGTTTGGAGAATGGATATTTGAAAGGGAGATAAACTGCAATGAAAACAAGAAAGGTATACCATGAGTTTCACTAACTCAACAAAATTATATACAAAGCTTTGGCCAAAATGCCATAATCTTAATGTATATCATATGTGTGTAGCTATTATTTATATGACAGATTTTAAAGATCAGGTAAGTGTAATATTTTATAAAAATAAGAGTTCTTCTCTCAAAATCTTAACTAGGTTGGTCATGAATTGGGGTATGATATGGGTAAAAAAAAGAAAACATTTTTTAAAATATAATGAACATTGGTGGTAACTAAACTATTATCCGTTCTGATGTCAAAGGATAGAAACAATCTATTCTGGTGGTTTATGCCATTTCAGCATCCTGATGTTCTTTGTTCAGAGAATTTAACTGCACTCACTCAAATACCTTAATGTCACCTCTTGATGATGACTTATATAGATCAGGGTCTCCTACCAGTGCCTCAACTAACCTACTTGAACTCAGTATTGAAAATGATAAGGCGCTTCACTACAGAGGTTGAAAATCATCAAGTATTTCTCTTTTTCTTTACTTTATGAGAAACTCCATTGATCTACACTTAATGTTCTTCATGTGACCCAAACTACCTGCTTGGGGCAGAATAATGACACTTCCCCTCCAAGATGGTCACTTCATAATCCCTGGAGTCGGAGAATGTTACCTTACATGGCAAAGGGAATTTTAGAGATGTTATAAAATTATTTATCTTGTTATGAGGAGATTATCCTGGACTACTCCAGTAAAGTCAATGTAATCACAAGGGTCTTTATATAAAGGAAGGAGGGAGTAAGAGACTCAGAGTAACACATGTGAGGATAGAAGTAGAGATCAAAGTAAAATCATTTCTGGAAGGGAGCCATGAGCCAAGAATGTAAAGCCCTAGAAGCTGGAAAAGAGACTTCTAACCTCCAGAGCTCTAAGGTAGTAAGTTTATGTTGTTTTAAATCATGAAGTGTGGGGCCTGTAGGTGGAGTGGTGGTTAAAGTGTTGGACTCTCACATGACCCACTGTGGTTCAAGTCCCGGGCCCGGCAGCTTGTTTTTTCACTCTCTACCTCTCTCTAGTCAGATTGAATAATAATGTAATAAAATAAATAATTCTTTTGAAATAATGTTGAAAATAAATAAATCACTAAGTATGTAATAATTTGTTACAGCAGAAATAAGGAACTAATACTCAGTTTGCCTGCCTCAATTTGCATTCTTTTTTAAAAAATGCTACTCTGATTTCTGATTTATGTATAATCATTTTATATATGTGAGAAGTGCAATGTGTTTTGCTTTAAAAGTGTGTATACAGTGTGTAACAATTAAATAAAGGACATAAGCACATTCACCATCCCAACATTTAACATCACACTATGCTATGCACACTCGTAAGTCAGTCTACTGTTTTTCTGAAAGTGTATATTACTTTATCATGGACATTTTATACTCTACTGTGGTACACAGTATATAAAACCATTCTACTTGTTGACATGCAGCCTAGCATCTTTTAAGCAATTTCTGCCCCTCACTTTTTTATCAGCAATGTATGAGAGTTATAATTGCTCCTCATTCTCATCAATGTTTAGTGTAGTCATTCTTTTTCAAATTTTAGCCATACTAATATGTTTAAACTGATATCTCACCATGGTTTTAATTATCATTTCCCTAATGACTAATAAACTGAACACTTTTCTGTATTCTTATTTGAAACCAATGTATCCTTTTGATAAATGGCATATTCAAATTATTTGTACATTTTTAAGTTTTTAAAATTGAGATTTGGGGATTCTTTACACATTCTGTTTAGAAGCATTTGTGACATATAATGTTCAAATATTCTCTCTCAAGCAGAAACTTATGTTTTGATTCTCTTAACATTAGTGTATTTTAAAAAGAATAAGTTCTTAATTTTTATGAAATTTAATTTATACTTTTTCTTTCATAAATCATGTTGTTGGTTTTATGTCTAGGTAATCTTTGCTTAATCTAAGCTTGCAAATATTTTCTATTTTCTCCTAGTAGTTTTATAGAATTGGGTTTTATATTTAGGTCTATAATTAATTTTAAATAATTATTTTATGATAGTGCAATGTCTTAATGATAGTCCATCTTCCTTTTTCTTGAAAACAGATATCCAAATGTTGAAAAGACCATTTTTTTTAAAGACGTTTTTGCTATAGGGCACATGTATTTACCAGAAACACAGAAAGGTAGAAATCACCTCTCGTGGTGATGACCATGTCTCGATCTCTTTTCCTCTATTCTCTGCTCAAGATTTTGGGCACACATGTTGGCCTGGCCTGAGTTCAAGTCTCCAGGTATGGGACTCAAACCACAGTCAGTCATTTGGGAGTCCAGTAACATAATCATCGTGCCATCTGCTGATCCCAAAAAGATTATTTGTTAAAAGATTGTTCTCTCTCCAAGGAAATGCCTTTGCTCTTTTGTTTAAATTCAGCTGAGCAAATTAAAGGGAACTTGAAAAGATTCATGGAAAATGTTATTAAAGTACAAGTTAATACTGCTGCATTAAAAAAAATCCATGCATAGTTTTTTTTTAATTTTTAAAAATTTTTTATACATTCAATCACATTATTTAGCTTACAAAGTGAACATTTCAATATGTGAACATATCTCCCCAGTCCAGTTGATCAAAATATCTTCAACAGTTTTTGTATAGTATACATTTTCCATTGAATTTTCAGACTGCTCATACGTGTCAGTCTATTTCTGGCCTTTCTTCTCTCTTCCATTGCCTTGTTTGCCTATCTTGATACCAATATCATATTGTCTTGATTATGTAGCTTTATTCATCTTGAAGTCAGATAGCTTAAATCTTTTCAACTTGGCTTTTCTTCTTCAAAAGTGTTTTTAGGTCCTTTTAGGTCCTTTGTATTCCCATGTGGATTTTAGAAACAACTTGTGAATTATTTAACAAACTAAAAAAAAAAAAAAGTTGTGGAAATTTTGATTTGGATTATATTGATTCCATAAATCAGTTTGAGGAAATTGGTATTTTAACAATATTGAGTTTTCTCATCCATGAGTATGATATATTGTTTCATTTATCCACATAATTTTGGCTTTTTGATAGAAGTTAGGGGTAGCTTAATTACTAAATTCTCTTCCCCTCTGATTTTTGAGCAATTAAAAATAGAAACATTTCTTAAATGGAAATGGAATGTTTACTAAGTTTAGCTAGATGTGCTCCACAGTAATCTAGCATATAACTATATTGGATGAAATAATGTGAATAGAAGATTGAAATGGTACTTTCAAATCACTCCCTCCAAGTCCAAAAATAAGAAATTACCTGAAAATATGATTAGGTTTATAAAGCAGACTCTAAAGCTCTAAATATCTTTTCCCAGCCATGTGGATGATTATGACTAACCTTGGAAACCTAGTTACACAAGAAAACCAAGATCTTTTTTACCTTACTCTTCCTGAATTAAATATGCATGGTGAATAGAACTACATACTGAGGAGCCAGCAGATGGTGTAATGGTTATGTCGCTGGACACCCATGCAGTTGACCGCAATTCAAGTCCCAGACCTGGTGGCTTAAACTCACACCAGGGCCCATGCATGCATGCCCAAGATCTTGAGAGGAGACTGGAGGAGTAGGGATTGCAGCATGGTCATCCCCCCAGGGGTCTGGGGGGTGCGGGTGATTTCTTGCTTTCTGTCTCTCGGTCTCTCTGTTTTTCTGACTAGTGCATGCATCCTATAGCAAAAACCTCTCTTAAATAAAAAAAGAAAGAAAAGAAAAGAAAAAGAAAAAGAAAAAGAAAAAGAAAAAGAAAAAGAAAAAGATACTGAAATAGTGAGCTCACTGTGGTAGATACAGATTTACCAAAAAAGAAAAGGAGTGAGAGTTGGATCTTTTCTTCTAATACAGTAGACTCTGCAACTGAGAAATGTACCAAATGAATGGTAACCTTACAAATTTTACCAATTAGATTAATCGTTCCTTTGATGGCATTGAGTGGAAGAGAAAGTAAAGAAAGAACCCAAAGAAATTCAACATTATCCTCTCCTGGGGAGTGAAACTGTAATCGCCTTCTCTCTGTGGGGTGACTTGGATTGTCTATCATACTTGGACTTAGCCAAGACTCTGAAAATGAAACACTTTTGCTAAAGTTTTAGTGAATAAGTGTAGAGTAGGAAAGAGACAAAAGATGAGAACAATTACAGAGGAGAGAGGGTTTCTTTTATTTTAGTAGTTATCAAAATATGAGTATGTCATTAAAATATGAAAAAATGCTAAGAGTAAATATTTCCTAGCTTCATGGGTTTTTTTATTTTCTTTTTTCAATTGTGTGTGTGTGTGTGTGTGTGTGTGTGTGTGTGTGTGATGAAATAAAATACCTCAATAAACAGTGAAAGCAAAATTTGCTCCAATTTGAACAAAATTACTTAAAACATCACTATTATTACTGAGTTATTTTCTGGATTAAAATGGAGGATTTCTGAGGGAAAAAATGCAAGTTAATGCTAGAAAAGACTCCAAAAATTACAGTTCTTCTAGTATGGACTCAAAATGTTGGGGAGCTCTTGAGTTCATTCCCATGTTCCATATGCCAAAAACAGAATTGGCATCTAATAGGCACTTAATTTCTTTGATTAAAAAGGCTTTCGGGAACCAGCAGTTAGCGTAATGGCTATGTCGCTGGACTCCCACGTAGTCGACCGCGGTTCGCGTCCCGGACCCCGTGGCTTAGAACTCACGCCGGGCGCGTGTGCGTGCGTGCCCAAGATCCCAAGAGGAGAATGGAGGAGAAGGGATTGCAGCGTGACCATCCCCCCTGGGGGGTGATTTCTCGCTTTCTATCTCTCTGTCTCTCTCTGTCTGTCTGGCGAGCGTATGCGCCCTATAGCGAAAACCTCTCCAAAAAAAAAGAAGCAAAAAAAAAAAAAAAAAGGCTTTCAATTACTCCTAATTTTCAGAATCTTTTTTCTTCTCTCAGTTCTAAGGTAGTAAGGCTCTACATAGCATTATCAACTTTACATGTTCATCTCGACTTTGACTGACTTGTGCCAAGGTGTGTACTTCTGCTTTCTCAAAGCACACAAAAAGCTCCTGAAAATGATACTTCTTATTTCACAAAGCATGTAGGTAGCTGGTGTGGTATGACTTTTGAGTTGACATTGTCCAACAGTAGTCTTTACACCATTAGCTAGTAGCTGTGAGGCCTTGGGCAATTAATTACTCTGGGCTTGATTTATTATCTGTAAAGTGTAAGTAATAACTATATTTACCCCATAAATAGTACTATGACTTGAATGCATCTGCTCAAAAAGTCAGTTGAAATGGAATCACCACTATGGTGATACTAACAGGTAAGGCTTATGGAGAACGGATTAAGTCATGAGGGATCTGTTCTTATGAATGGGTCTGCTCTTATGAATGAACCTGCTCTTATGAATGCCCTACAAAGAGCTGGAGAGAAGTAGCTTAGGCCCTTTTTGCTCTTCTGCCTTCAACTTTGTGAGGACCTAGCATTCACCCCTTCTGCCATGCAAGGACTCAGAAAGGAGGTTTTCATGAGATACTGAATGCTGGTACTTTAATCTTGAGTTTCCTCACCTCCAGACTCTGAAAAATAAACTTCCATTGTTTATAAATTACCCAGTCTACAGTATTTTGATACAGCAGCACAGACTAAGATGGGATGTTATAAAGATTAAAAATGAGATAATTTATGTAAGGGACTAGTAATGCCTGGCATATGGGAAGCAATCAATACATTCAAGCTATATGTTTTTTAAACTAACAAATGCTCTTATATGAGTTTTCACTTTTTAACTGGAAGCACTTAGTGGAAGAGAATATATTTAAATATTCTTTGAAAATGCCAAAAGCAAATAGGTAAAAATGCAGGCCGAAAGGGAAGAAATGATGTATTATGATATTTTACTGGCAAAATGTAGAAGGATAGATGGTCTATCAGCATTTGAAAGCAAAGATTATGCGTTTGCAATGACAAAAACCTCAGCATCTTGCCACAGTGTTTGACACATACAGGGTACTTGCTTAATATTTGGGAAATTCGTAAATTAAAAAATAAATCGTGGTATAAAAAAATCCAGGCATCCGGTGGTTTCTGCTTTCAAAAGAGAAAAGTCTGCTGTTCACTGCAAACCCCTCTAGCAAAGCAGAAGGTAGGTCACTGTCCACGGTTCTGAACTCTCCCTGGAAGGACCCTGTGCGTGTTTGTCAAACTGCTCCCTTTCCTCGCCCCTTCACGCTGTCTACTTTTAAGACACAAGACAAACACCCTCCCAATGTTTTCCAAATGGGCTAATTCTCACTATCTCGGATTCCTTTTTTTTAATGTCCCGAAGTCTCAATATTTTTCTTTTTCTGCTGAACCTCTACGTCTCTAAGTAAGAATCCTGAATTTGCTTCAATCTGGGCCCAGATTTTTAATGCGTTGACCACCTGGAGTCCTTGGCCGTCATCTCAGAGAACAAATCTCTCGGCCACACCTCTTTCTTAAAGAGTAGGCAAGTCTGCCGGCGGTTCCTTTTTGGAATCCCTGGAGGCAGCGGACTGCACAGAGCTGGCTTCCGCAGTCGGCCCAGCCCAGGCAGCTGGGGAGAGGCTGCTCTGCTCTGCTGTCTCTCTTGCCCCTCCCTGCTCTCCCCACCACTCAGCAAAAAGACACTCCCCTCCCCACCCCCCAGACTCCTGGGCAGTTGGAGTCCCTTCAAGAATCCTAGGGGCACTGTAGTGTAACTCCTTTGGCTCCCACCCCAAATCCTCCGGCGTCTCCCAGCCTGGGTACAGGCATTTCCACCGGAAGACTCACTAGATTGACTCTGCGCGGATGACCTGCACCCTTCCGTGCATCTCCTTCCTCTCTCATCCGCCCTTTATGCGGTTCCTAGACCGAGCAGCTCACTCTGAAATGGCTTCTAAACATCAGTCATTTCAAAGTGCAAAAGCATTCCCTGCAGGTTATGCGTGTGTCTGTGTTTGTTGTGTGTGTCCATCCGCGCTTGTGCAAAACCTCCCGACGTCACAGTTCGCGATCGGGACAGGCGCGTCGAGACATCCGAGATCTTTCCAGGGATTCCCTCTTCCCTGAACTCCTTCTTCAGCACCCACAAAGAGGTAGGTCTGGAGCTTTCCAAACCACTACTGCAGCGATAGAAGCACACAGGTCTGCGATATGTCGTTCCCCCTTCGCCCCCAGCTCCCAGGCGAAGAGTCCCGAGCGCAGGCTTCCCTGCCAATTTCCCTGCATCCACACTGCAACCCGGTGCGAGTCCTTCCCTGGCTTCAGACAGACTGCCTTGTCTCTAGATCTTCTGGGGACCCGCTGGCTCCAACCTCGGCCTGGATGTTGGGTGGGGTGCTCACACCGCCCCCACCTTCCCCTGGGGCCGTGGAGAGCCGCGCGCTGGGCATGTGTGCGCGCGCGCGGGTTTGGTGGGGAAGTCTCCTTCAGTGGAAGCTGCTGAGTGTCGCTGGCGGAGAGTATCCTGGAGCCCCGCAAAAGCCAACAAAGCTCTAGGGTTTCCCTGAAGAAAAACTGAATAAAAGAAAGACAAGAAGGGAAGCCCGTTCCGAGTTGCCAGTAGTCTCGGATCCTCCCAAGCTGGGTAGAGGCGCAGTTGGCAGCAGCTGCTGCTGGCGCCTGGACTTGGAAAGCCGATTTTCTCCCCTTTCGGGAGGAGGGAGGTGAGGGACTTGCAGGCAAGAGTTGCGTCTGGTCTTGGAACCTGCAAAGAGGAGTACTCGGGGGTAAGTAGTGTTCTGTCTCTGGAGCGGAAAGGAGGAAGAAGGGGGAGGGAGCAGAAGAGGGACGAAAGGGAGAAGGCAGGGAATGAATTATGCAAAAAAAAAAAAAAAAAAAATCCCCAATATTCCGCAGCGGAGGGAGAGCACAGCACAGCACTCCCAGGATGAGTCCCGCCTGGGTCTCCCGCGCAGAACTGGCAGGCGCGAAGTTCTTTTTAAGAAGAGAAACTCGAAAATCCTGGAGGGTAACCGAGGCGGCCGGGGCGGGGCGGAGCGCGGAGGCGGCCGCTGGGGGCTGGGGCCGAGGCGGCGGCCACAGTGGCCTGAAGCTCTGACGCCCGGTCTTCTCCTCCTCCTTATGGCCGCGCTCAGCCTCACCTCCCCACCCTGGCCTCCTGCCTCCGCCCCCGGGTGCCGGGCGGCGGGGCTGACGTTGGGACTCCCGGCGGCGGCGGCAGGGACGCTCACCTGGCCGAGCCTCCCTCTCCTCCTCCTCCTCCCGCCCCCACCTGCCCTCCTCCTCCTCCCTGAATCGGGAAGCGTCGGGATCCGTAGGCGAGGAAATAACGACCCCTGCAGTTGCATTGCGGAAAATCTCGGCGGCAGCGCTAGTTGCGGGCGATGGAAGCGAGGCATCTGGGGGTTCTGGGGAGCCCAGGAAAATAGCAGAGGAGCAAAAAGCGCGCGCGCGACGTGGGGAGCCGGTGAGCCCCCGACGCTCCCCATCCCAGGCGCCCAGTTGTTCAGCTCCGCGCCGGATACGCGCAGCCAGAATCCGGCTTGGAGACCGCAGCCTGCGCGCGGACTTGGGGAGCAGGGAGGGTCGGCGGAGGCTGCTGGCGGCCGGCGATTTCGGGCAATAATCCCTGCCTCTCTTTCTGTTTCTGTGTGTGCTGTGTCTGCTCCTCCCCCTGCCCCCCGGAAGCAGGAGGAGAACGGCCCCGGAGCGGAGCAGCCATCCTCTGACCATGCCCCGGTGAGGGGGGCGGACTTCGAGGGCAACTTGCCGCGGACTGCCTGGGCTTAGCCAGCGAGCTACCAGCTGCCGGGAGCCCGGAACTGCTCGGCGCGGCCCGGCGGGGGGCTACCGTCTATGTCTTCTTGGGGCGCCAGGCGGATCGGGGTCTCGTTTTTGCAAAAGAAGCCCAGCGCTGGTGGCTTCAGGTGGCTGCCGCCTCCGCCGCTGCTAGTACTGTTTCGGCCGCTGGTGCTAGGAGCAGAGGCGCACGAGCAGGGAGACCTCCGAGGCGGCGAGGCATCGGACATGTGTCAGCACATCTGGGGCGCACATCCGTCCAGCCCGAGGGGAGATTTGCCGGAACAATTCAAACTGCGATATTGATCTTGGGGGTGACGGTCCCTGGCCGGCTGTCGGGTGGGAGTGCAAGTGTGCACTCGCTCGGGAGTGTGCGCGCGTGTGTATGTGTGTGTGCCGTGTCGGGCTCCCCCCTTCCCCCCCTGTTTTCCCGTCGAGTGATGCACTTGGAATGAGAATCAGAGGATGGAAATAGTCTGGGAGGTGCTTTTTCTTCTTCAAGCCAATTTCATCGTCTGCATATCAGGTATGGGACGCGCTGGAGTCACGGACGGGTTTCGATTATGTTGTGGTGTTTGCAATGTATGGGGTTTTATTGTGTGTAGACTGGAGGCGGGAGGGGAGAGGGAGGCAGAGACTTTTTTCGCTCTGCGGATTTGCCGCCTTCAGAATCAAAAACCTTCCAAGCCCTAGTGTGGGGGGGGGGCAAGGGGGGGCACGAGGGGTGGGGGAGTTAGATCTGTGTGGAGTCCTGGAAGGGAGAGAGGAGAAGGGTTGAGGGGATGAGAGAAGAGACAGATGGGTGTTGATTTTCAACTGCTTTTCTGGCTGAGAACTCTGGCGCCGAAATCCGAGCCTTGGCAACCTCCATCCCCATGCCCTGGCTTTCAAAGTTCCCAAACTCGGTGGTTTTTGGCTGGCAAGATGGACGCAGAGCCCTGCCCAGGTATCTAGGCACTTTGAAGAGACTGCAGGAAGCTGCGGGACTGGAGGGTAACAGCAGGGACTTGAGAGGTGTGGAGGTCCTCCATGCCTTCCTCAAACATAGCCGGACCGATTGTGATGATTTGAAACCTCCAGACACACGGCACAACCCCTCTACCTCAGATAAAAAGAAAAATAAATCTGAAACAACCCACTATCATGAATTTCACTTAAGATCAAGGTCTTTCCTAATTCCCCCTGGCAGGGAGGTGCTGGCTCAGCCAGAGTGTGGTTTTAGGAGCAAACGAGAACCCAGGGTGTGGAAGGGAATGATACAGGGCTTGTGCATGCCTGTGCCTGAGTGTCTCTGTGACGGGAGGGACTCTGATTTCTGAGCAGTGTCTTCGTTGGTGCAAGAATTGGAGACGTTGGAGACCTGAGGGAGCTGGAAGGGAAAGCCCCGAGACCAGCAGTATTCCCCAGCTGAGCGGCTCCTCCCATCCACAGGACCCACCCCATTTCCTTTCACACCTGCCATTTAAGCAGCACAGGGTAAAGCCCATTTGCAGTGCTCCCTTCTGCCTGCATTCCCTCTGCAGAATTGGGGACTCAGCCAACATCCCATGAAGTCACCAGAGGAAGAGAGCAGGAATCTTGCCCCTCCTAGAAGACACATTTGAGCAGCACTGAGTGGAGGGACATGTGTCCTGCCTCTTCCTTCAGCCCTACCAGTCCCCACCTCCTAAGCCAGACCTGACCCTGGTTGTTAAAAATCCTCATTCTGCTCTTACCATGGACCTGGTTCCAAATATCACTGTTGAGTTTCAATTTTCATGGAGCAGGAATAGGAATCTGTTGTCCGAAATTATTCTGTGTGGGGCTTGGCCATCCTACAAAGACCTTTGTCGCTATACTACTTCTGTGAGATGTGTTGTATACCTGGCAGACAAGAACAAGGATCCTGAAGTCATGTCATCTCTTCTAGACAGACTTCTTTTCCTCCACCCTGCATCTGACAGTACAAATTCTCAGATGACTTGTAAAGATTTCTGTCAGTCATATGTCCAGGGATGAACTGGGTGACATCTCTTCTACATGTTTCTTTCAAGTTCTCTCTCTTCCATTCCACAACATCTCACAAGTTATAGAAAAGATTTTCCTTGCCCTTATCCAGTATCATAAATATTTTTCTGAGCCAGATGAGCTATCCAAATCTCTTTAAGATTTAGAAAGGGTTAATATTCATTGAGGCTCTGTATTCCTCCCAGCATCCTCTTTGTCCCCTACCCTGAGCCTGACTTTGGCCAGACAACCACAAAAGGGAATAAGCTTAGCCTCCCAAAGAGGTATTAGTGGCATATCTGTCACAGCAACATTTGATTTGGCGTATCAGCAAATAAATGATTCAAAAAGAAGCATTAGCAGGGGGTTATCTGCAACCCCGGAGGAGTGATAGGGAGTACCTGGCCTTCACATGTATTTACTAAATAATCATTATTGCTATGTAATGAGAGGATAAAAGTGTAAGCAAAATTGCCAGCTATTATCTAAACACAGAAAACTAGGTTAGCATTCCAAATGCCTAGTTAGGATCTTCATTAATTTGCACTTTATGGAGACATTTAGGTAGAGAAGCAGCATTAAGTGCTTTATATTTACACATCCATAAACTTAATTTGAAAAGGCTATTCTTCCTCCATGGCCAAGGTGGCCTCCTCCTCCTGTAAGCAGAACCACTCATTCAGTGATGCCCATGTGTGTCAGAATGGTGATTAGTAATGTAATTATGACTCACAAATCCCACATTTTTGGGAACTTGGACACCTTTCTTTTCCCATCTGACAGCCTTAGAATGTATAGGAATGCAATACACTAAGGATGAGTAATTGTGGCTCAGGGACAGTTTAGTGTTTCATTTCTGTTTCTATGATTTGCAGTTTTAATTTACTCATGACTGAGCTTTACCAAAAGAAAAATAACCCTGCAAATATAGAACCTATTCAATCTTAAATTAAAGAATATAATATATATATTATATATATATAAACATATATTAAAACAAAGCACCTCTTTACCATCTTAGAATGAATTATTCTAACCAATAAATAGATGTTAATCTTTACTGAATTATCAGAAATCAATGATTGATGCATGGGTAAGGTTGACTTCATTGCTGAGGAATACCAGGTTGGAAGAGGCCAGCAGAAGTCTGCAGTGTAAACATTTTGCAGAAGGAAAATGTTGGTAGTAGCTCTGGCCTATAGAAGGTATATCGACTGAATTTCATTTGGTGCTGTTTGCTTTTGGGAACACTCTGGTGCTTTATAGCTTAGTGTTTTGTTAACTAAAGCTTCCAACACCCCCTAGCCCACCCCCAGGATTAATAGTATACCCGAGGAGTTTTCTCCCTGGGCCTGTTTGGTTATATTGCCTAAAGTACAGACACCTGAGCTTGGTGTGTTTAATTGCTCTGCATTAATAATTTGGTTGTGATGGCACTGGAAGCAAATGAGACTGGGAGGGGTCTCCTTGGCCAGGCTTGGCTAGCTGCTGGGTGAGCAGCATGAGTGTCTTCCATCTGAAAGATCATATCAATTCTGGCTACTTTATGACAACACAGCTAAGCTGAAGAGGGAATACTATGCTCTGTGAGGATTTTTTTGGCTTCACGTTAAACTCAAATATCATTTTACTGAACATTTAAGGTAGCCAGGATCTCTGAAGAAACTGGGGGTGGGTGAAGATAGAGTACTGGGATGATTTTTCTCTGTGCTAGAAAGAGCACTATTCCCTTCCTATGAAGCAGCTCCCGATCAGTGAGAATGAATGCTTAGCAGTGTGAGGAGAGAATTTCCTGGTCAAAGACAGCTGCCTGATTTAATTCACACAATGCATTCAACTTCGCTATTATGTAACTTTACTTCTTTGTCAGCCTATTCATAATTATAATAGCAATAACAAATTATGTGATGCTTTCACACATTTTATATATACTGCACATATTTCAACTCATCTATTCTTAGAATTTGTGGGGTAATGTTATAGATGAAGCAACTAAAGCTCACAGAGGTTCAGCCTAGAAAACTCGTAGCTAAGTAAATCAAAATTTACCATTTCTGTTTGAGTTCAAGATTCCTCTCAAATGTTTTTATTCGATATGTTTTTAAATTTTAGTGTCTGTTGATTAAAAGAATAAGTGAGGTTAAATGGCCATAAGTCTTAGAGGGTTTGGAGTAAGAAATTTAAAGCAATTATAGTTTCAAGTTCAAATTCGGGTAGCATTGAGTTGTATATCATTCTGTCAATCAAATAGTTGAAACCATTACCCAAATGTCATCACTATCTTATTATCAGCAATTCCTATAAGCAAGAAATATTTTATATTTTTTAATCTGAAAATTTGAATAGTTTCACTTCAATTTTCTTATATATAGAAAGAGGATAATAGTACATATCCATCATTTGTTATATGATTTAAATGAGAGTATATGTTCAATAATTTTCACTTAGCACATTACCTGACATAAGCATGCAATAATGTTATTATTTCCTACAAATCTGATATTGTATCCTTTGGTTCCCAGTAGAGCTTTTACCTTTTTCCACATGAACTTGTTTAAAAGCAAACCAAGAAAAAAAGAAATCAACAAGCACATCTTACAACATTAAGCTTGAAACTCACTTTCACATATGTCTTGGCTAAAAATTTTCTTATTTTTATCTTAAATATATCTTAATCTTCCATCTCATTGAAATGAGACTTATAACATTAGACTTTGGTGCATAGTCATGAGTGTAACCCACTTTAAGTATTGTGAGTTCAATAGTGAGGTGAATTTGGAAAGTTTAATAAATCATCTGGGAATCACATGATTTTTACTAGTCATGGGATTAACAGAATGTTCCTCTTTCTGCTTATGTATTATAAATTGGCATATACACTTTAAAGTGCTTCCAAAATGGCAAATGTGTCTTGAAAGAGAGTATCCTGTTAAATTAGAAAGAGTCCCACTCCAACAACGACTACTCATCTGATTATCTCATTAGCGATATGGTCTCTTAAAATCAAGTTTCCCATGTGATGTCACATAGCCCAGTCACTGGCAGATAACCATCACTATAGGCCCAGGCAGTGAGTCAGGAGAGTCTTCCTGAGTCAAATGAAGTCCCAAGGGGAAAAAGAAATGTCAATGTGGAGAAATGATCCCTTGTAAGTACTGGGAGAGAGATTTGATTTCTGTCCTAATAAGTCAGTACCTACCATCTCATCCTATTACCTTAATTAGCATTATGTATTTGGGCCTGAGGCTGAAGTCAGAAAGAGATTCAGGTACCATAAATGTAGCCAGTCATTATAGAAAGAATATGGAGTCGGAAGACTTACTCTGCAATCCAGCTCTACCTTAATTACTTATTTGAGTTTACATAATTCTCTTAATTCTCAGAGTCTCAGTTTCCTCATCTGTATAGTGAAAATTACATTTGCTTTACCTATTTCAAATATTTTTAAGAACATCACAAAGTGATCCTGGCCATTCTTTGTGTTAAGCAAGTGTAAAATATTTGTGTCTTGACTATATTATGGAATGATCCACGCCCAAGATACAGTTATAAAAGTAAAGTTGAGATGCATACACACAAACGTAGAGTGATATACATAATATGCTTAATTGTTAAGATATAATTTTAAAAGCAAATGCCAAAATGTATCATGACATAAACTAAAGCAAACAATACCTAATTATTTACTAAAGAATATAAGTTCTATAGAAGAGAGAAGTCCGGACATAAAAGAAAAGGAGGATTGATGTCAGAGGTTGGGATAAAAGATGGAGGGAACCACCATTACCAACAAGGGAAGAATTAGAATGAGTGAATGAACACAAAAGACTCTCCCAGCTGGAACTAAAGACTCATTTTGGGAGATCCTGAGAAGTTGGGATGGGCTCACTTAAGGAGCTGTTAAAATTAGAGAATATGAGTGTGCTGACATACAGTTATAAAAGTAAAGTTGAGATCCATACATGCAAACTCTACTTAACTTTAAAAAATTATTATTATGGGGACCAGGACCAGAAGAAGATGCAATGGTTACATCACTGGACTCCCACGTAGTCAGCTGTGGTTCAAGTCCTGGACCCAGTGTCTTAAACCTCACACCAAGCGTGCATGTATGTGTGTGCATGCCCAGGATCCCAAGAGAAGAATAGAGGAGAAGGGATTGCAGAGTGGCCATCCCCCACTAGGAAGTGATTTCTCACTTTCTGTCTTTCTCTCTCTCTCTCTGTCTCTCTAGTGAGCACACATGCCCGATATCAAAAATCTCTCTAAAAAAGTTTATTATTATTATGGATCTTTGCATTGATTCAATGGCTTGAACCTGGCTAAAATTTGAGGGCCAGGCAGTAGCACACCAGTGACGCTGTGGGACCCACATGGGAAAGGTCCTGGATTCCCTCCTGGGACATCCCTGAGATCATGCAACATGTCTGTGTGTGTCTGCTTATGGTCTGGACTGACTGGGATTGAGGGTGGATGACAACATGGGGGCCCTGTTAGGGTTGCCTGTCTCTCTGTCTCTGTTTCTGTCTTGATCTTTCTGTCTCTATCACAGAAAGAAACAGATAAATAGGCACTAAGGAAAAAAGAGAAATAGTTTGAAAATCTAAGTGTTTTTGGATTTTAAATTTGTGCTGCATGTTTCCAGCTATTACATAGTTAGTAGCCTACTTGGGACTGTAGACAGTTGAATTGCTTTTTATGTTTTTGTTTTTCTTTGGTCTTTGTCTTGGGAGGTTTAGGTTTGATTTATTTTCTCATCTGCAAAGGGGAAATGATATTTACCTTTCATGGTTGTTGATCCTATAGGGTAATGATGATAACAAAACACTATCTGTAAAATGCCTAACATTGTATCTGGACTACAGTAAGTAGAGACCAAACTATACATTTCATCTGAGAGTAAATATGAACTCTGGAACCAAAACAGCCCTACACATGAATTCTAACTCCATCATTCACTCTCAGTGTGGTTTTGGAGAAATAATTTGAGTTCTCTGGCTTTGGTCCTGTATCTATAAAATTAGAACTGGAGAAAATGTACTAAAGATCCTGCCATAGTGCCTGACATGTAGTAGTCAATGAATTGAAGCTGCTCTCATAAAATATTTATTATCATCATAATTATCATTGTCTTCAATAATAATAATTGTTGACACATTATACCTGTTCTTATAAATGCTAATTAATTATTATGTTATTTTTATCTATGAGTAACAAAAAAGTATTGCCAACTAACTTTGGGCCACACACTAGAATTACAGAACTAAACAGTACCTGGTCCTGAGTATGTACAGGATAGTACGTGTTATGTGGTAGAGATTCGTGCAAAGTATCATGGGAGCAAATATCTCTGTTGTTGGTAGGTACAGATACACAAAGGGAAGGATTTATGAAGATGAAGATCTTTGCACTAGGCCTAAAAGAATGCAAAAGATTTAAAAAGGACTTGAGGGAGAAAACGAGAGACTATAAATCAAGAGTAGTATGTTCACAGACAAAAGAAGGAAAAAAATCAAAATGTTAACAGAAGGACAATGAAATGGGCATGCAAGGTAGTTGGGAATAAGTGACTGGAGAAAGAACTACAATAATAATCTGAGGCAGATGTGAAGGGTTTGTAAGTCAAGATAAAAAGCTGAGATTTTATCTTTTACTTAGGAAGAACTAAGGGGGAAACTGAGGAAGTGGCATAATCAGATTTGTGTGTAACAAGATATATCTGTACTTTGATTGTAATAAGAAATAACTCAAACATCTGATTCCTGTGTTCATTTCTTGCCAACCTTTATTTTTGGTCACAAAAACCATTAAGAAATTCCTAGCCTAAAAGATCAATTAGGCCATCATGGGATATTTTCAGTTTTAAAGATTTTCTTTTCTCTCTCCTGTGGCCCCAATTTACCCTGATCTTTGTGATTTCCCTTTGGTATTATTCTGTTAAGCAAATGCAAATGTCTTTAATTTTGTACTTGAATAATAATAATAATGTCTTCACATTAGATGAAAGCTAAGAAAAATGAATCATCCATACAAGCATTCGTGTCATGAAGATTAATTGTGGACTGAGCAAGAGATGCACTTTTTAACATGAAACAGATGCTGAAGCACTACAAAGCATTTTGTAGCAGTTTTACTTTATTATACTCTACACAACTCTTATCAATAGATATATATTCACTTGGGAGAATATACCCATGTCCCACTAAATCAATATACTCATTTTACTCTCTCCATGGCTCAGTTACATTACACAGAGTGAGTCTAGAGACATAAAATGAAATGATTTCCTTTGTCACTTAATCAGTCAACGTTTATTGAGGATGCACTCTATGTCAGGTATTAAAGAATCCAGCAAGAATGAGTGAGACACTGACCTTTCCTGCCAAGAATTCATAACCTAGTAAGAGGCTGACTTTAAAAATATTAGTAGTTAAAACAAAATGTGATAAGTGTTGTAGTGAAAAGAGAGAAAGTGTTTGCTGAGAACAGAGACGGAACATCTGACTCATGGTTGGGGGGGTGAGAGGGTAGAGGAACAAGTGTATGTCATGTTAGTGAGTGGATGTTTGCTCTGAGTCTTCAAGGATGCTATGCTGCTGGCTTGGAAAATTTGGGCTGATTAACCAGGAGGAGGGGTTATGCGGGACGGATGGTCATAGGAAACAACAGGAAAATTACAAAGACAGGGAGATTAACGAGAACACGCTGAATTCAGGAGACAGACCAAAGGTTGATATGGCAACCAATAGACGGTGCAATGTGATATATGAGGCTGAGATGGAAGAGTGTTTAGGAGGTGTGATTTCAGTAACAGTAATACTCTGCATGTAACAATATCAGTAAAAATTACTCTGGGTTCTTCTGTGTGAGAAAGTCCTCCTTTTAAGCCCAAGGGGATATATCATTTGCATCCTTCTCTTCATTAGAAATAGACCAGGTAGGGTTAAAGCTTTTGGCTCCAGCTATGCTTCATTTGGCTGAGTTCACTAGTCATTTTCCAGTGTTGTCTCTGGTTCCAGGTGGCTTCTCAGAAGCTTTCTAGATAGGCCTTCTACAGATTGCAGTTTATTTTCTTCTTCTTTTTTTTGGGGGGGGGGTGGGGAGAGTTTTTTGCTATAGGGCACGTGCGCTGGCCAGACAGACAGAGAGAGACAGAGAGACAGAAAGTGAGAAATCACCCTCCAGGGGGGATGGCCACACCGCAATCCCTTCTCCTCCATTCTCCTCCTCTTGGGATCTTGGGCACACACATGCACCGGTGTGAGTTTTAAGCCACCGGGTCCGGGACTTGAACCGCGGTCGACTGCATGGGAGTCCAGCAACAGCCATTACACTAACTGCTGGTCCCTACAGAGTTTATTTTCTTACTTGGTTTATTTTTATATGTTTATATCCTAAGGAAAGAATAGCCAGAATTATATTGCACTCTGTCAATTATCATCTTCTCTTTGACTACTGGATCTTGCCTATAACATTTTTGCAATTTTTGTCCTATGTAACCTTAACCAAAACTTAAAGGATTTCTGGCATGCAGAGGGTGGGGCAGTGTCTTCAGATGGTAAGAAATGGTATGGGATCACCTTTACAACAAAGATATGATTGCTGTTTATTAGCAAGATCAGGCTGCTAATGGGGTAGCCAGTATTTGGGTTTGATTACATTTGCATTAAGGTGCCATCAGGAGGGCAGGGGAGAGATTATCTATGGTTATGAAGGAGACAGAATGCAAATACCTTTGCTTTCTTATCTGGGCGAGGTGGTACTTTTGTCACAGCAAATGCAGAATTTGTCTGTAACTTTGCCCAATACTTCAGGCCCTGTGGCTGAAGGGGCTGACAGTGGGGAATGAAGACTTTCAGGTGAGTTTTCCAGAGCCAAGTCTTGCTGGTTTTACAACACATTTGGCAGCATTGCCAGAGTGGGAATAAACACATTTACTGAAGGATATGAGTCAACATATTCCATTTCCGTTTCCCTCTCTCCCCATCGCACACAGCTACCTTTCACCCTCAAGGAAAAAAATCCTGATGGCAACACTTACTGAATGATCATCAGCTTTTCCTCCTCCACAGGGCTAGAATTCCAATAAATGTCTCAGAGGATTCTTGAAATGATCAGATAAAGTGCCATTATCTGTGGAAGATGTTTTTTACTCCAGTATTTAATGTCTTGGCTCATTTCATTCCACAAATGCTAATGAATGCCTCCTATGAAGCAGGCACTTGGCCAGGCATATGATAAAACACTGTGAATAGGGACTGGCAGATGCCTTGGTGGTTAAGGTGCTAGACTTCTACTGGCCAACTGTAGTTCAAGTCTTGGACACGGCATCTTGCTTTCTCACTTTCCCTCTCCCTTTGGTCAAATTAAAATAATAATAATAATTAATAAAATGAAATAAATCATTCTTAAAAAATATTGTGAATAAAAAAGCCATGATCTTTGCCCTTGTGGAATGTATATCTAAAGAAACATAAATATGATGTTTGTTTGTTTGTTTGTTTTTTCCCAATTGCCCAACCTATTGCCTGGCGTTTAGAAGATGCTCCATAATGAATGGCTGAATTACATAGATGAGTAATAAGGATTGATTTAGAATTTCTTCCCTTCCTTCTCAAGAGACTGGAAGATAGGATGTGAGGCTAGAAGGGAGGGGAGATGAAGAAAATATCTCTGTCAGCTGCTCTCCTGTTTCTACTGCATGTAGGTTTTTGAATGCAGAGTCACAGAGGAAAGAAACCTTCCCAAGGAACAATATATGTGATAGTTTTATATTTTTTCTTAGGACCAATTCATGTAAATCCTATCTCTGTTTGACAAGTTATCCTTATTTGGGATATCTGCAAGTGTTTGTAATGTTTTTTGGCTTTCTCTCCTATGACATTATACTAAAGACTTGAGCTTGGACAATTTAGGACCAGTGTATGCATCATTGTTTCTTTTTTTCCCCTTCATCTCTATTTCTATTGGAAGAGATTGCTTAGGACATGGTGTATTCTTATTAGGTTCCAGTTTGGAAGAAACCATCTCTGTAGAAAGCTCTCTTCCCTTTAGTTAGTATTGACCTTGAGTGTTTTAATTAAATAGCCTACCCACCCTTCAGTCTTGATGCAGACCAATGTAGGAAATTACTCTGATCTCTAAGGTGTTTTCAATCTTATGTCAGAAAACATTCCTTCCACTCTGGCCTTTAGTAACAGAATTGTGGTATAACTGACTAGTCGCTCCTGAGAGAAGTGTCAGGAACCTAGAAATGGAAAGAACAAATGGAAACAAAGATTTGCTGTCTTTGGCTACAAATTTTACCTATAATCACCCTGTTAATATTTACAACTGTGAAGAGCTGGTCAGTTGGACTATTTGTTGTTGTTTGTTTGCTTGTTAAAAGAGGTTATAGAAAAAGCACCCTCCTGTTAAATTCTCAGTAGATGTTTAGGAATTGTATTGATAGAAAGTGGAACATCTGCAGGTATTAAATTTCTATTACAGTGGGTGTGAATAGGAATGCCCAATCGCTTGTTGGGGCCAAGTAGTGCACAGGACGAATGTAACTAGACTCACATGGGAAAAGTCCTGGGTTCATACCCTGAGACCTTCCTGAACATGCCAGGCACATGCATGAATGCCCATGAACTAGCCCAGCTGAGACTCGGGATAGATTGTGCCATGAAGACCACTGAAGTGCCTCTCTCTCTTTCTGTTTTTCCCTCTCTCTTAGTCTCTCTTTCTTTCACTCTCTCTTTCTGTCATGGTAGAAATAAATAAACTTTTAAAAAGAAAAGAAATGTAGCACTTGCTAAGTCTTACAATACACACCGCAATGATGCCAGCTCTAAGTAGCAGTGACTCACACCCCTGTAGAATGGAATATAAAGTACAGAAGTCATTATTTTTTAACATCAGTAACAAGTTTCATCTCTGTTTTTGTGGCCTTTCAGTTTGTTTTAGTGCTATGTTGTAGTGGCTGACTGAGAACTGCATGCAATTTTAACTGCATGAGTTGGTATAGCCTTTTATTTTTTTTTCCTTTCCTACTTTTAGAACTGAAATTAGAGCTTGGCTAAGTCAGTTGAAGTCTTATAATGTACCGTATCTAAAGGAACGAGATGCTGAACAAATGAACAAATGAGAGTTTTTTGTTTGTGTATTGACTGTTTAGGCTAATTGTGTATTCAAATGAGATGTTCTTCCCTGATCAGTAGTACTTGAAAGGCAGGGACTGTAAAAACATGCATCAGAAATATGAGTGATATTGGGAGTCATTAAATTTATTTTGATGCCAAATATAAGTACTGGGAAAACATTTAGGAAAAATAGACCAAATTTTTATTAACTAAAGTTTGGAATTATAGCTTTTTAAAGATTAATTTTTTTGAACTTTAAAAAATAACTATCTTAAGTGTTCCCCTATGTGGCTTCCTAGTTGTGTCAGTTTAGGTAATCCTGTCCTCTGTCACTAATAAACCCATCAATCTAAATGTAACGCAATAGAAGTTTACATTAACTGTCTACATGTGCATATGTCTGTATGTAACAGAGCTTGGTGAGAGGGAAGGGATAAAAAATTTAAAAATTCTGCCTTTTGTAGTGACTTAGGAGTCTCAAGGCTGGCGGAAATTCTTCTATCTTTAAGATATGGTTTTTGAAAATTATTCTGGGCATCCACATCAACTCTTAGAGAAGAAAACATGGAGGAAGATTATGGAATAGGTATTTATAGGCCAAGAAAGAAAGACATGTCAATTATTTCTGGTCAGTCGTGTGGCCAAATCTTATTGCAAAAGAACTTGGGAATCGTAAGCAAGTGGCCAGCTTTTTGCCGAAGAGTATGGGGAAAAAAGTATGGTGATCAATTAGCTAGTATCTGCCACTTTAATATTTATGATTTTCTTATAATAGTTAGATAATTGTCCATCTACAACAGCATTCTCTATATTTACCTCTTTCCCCATTTTAGAGCATTTATGTTGTTGTAGCTTATTCTATCTTTTGAATGCGTTTTTTGTGCCTATAGCTATATATTTCTTTTGAATTATTTATATAAAATATCCCCAATATTGTGGGTAAGAGTATGTTCTTTATAGTTTTGCCATATTTTATTCATAAGTAATATAGAACTTGTTTATAAACATCCAGATGTATGCTTGAATTCCTTGAAAGAGGGAGCAAGTATGTACAACAGAGATTAAACTTTCAAAGCTCTTTTCAACAATGGCCCATTGTCTTAAAAATTATTAAACAAAAACTGAATTGCCAGGTAATTTAAGATGTGATTTTGCTTAGTAAGTTAGATCAGACACAAGAAACTGTGGCTAATCCTAGGTATAACATTTTAAGATTTTTAAAATATTGTTCTAGAGCTTTTATATTTATTTATTTATTTACTTACTTACTTATTTATTTAAGATTTTTGCCTTAGGGCCCTTGTACTTATGGAGAGAGACAGAAAGACAGTGAGAGGAAAAGAGAAAAATCACTCCCTAAAAAGGGATGGCCATGCCACAATCCCTTCTCCTACATTCTTGTCCTAGGATTTGGGACACACACACGCACACATGCCCAGTGTGATTTGTAAGCCACTGAGTCTGGAACTCACTGCAGTCAGCCATGTGGGAGTCTAGCATGTTGTGTGGTGACACAACCTGCTGGCCCCTAGCATATGCATTTTTTTTTTCTATTGCAAGAAGGAACATGTGCTTGCTAGGGAGAAACAAAAAGACAGGCAATGAGAAAAAAGAAAAACGCACCCCTTAATGGGGCATGATCATCCACAATGCTTTCTCCTCCATTTCCTCATCTTGTTGGGATTCTGGGCATACACACACACACACACACACACACACACACATGCTTTCAAACAATGGGACTGGGATTCAAATTGATCTGCCATAGGAGATCTGGATCCTTTTACCACTAGGCTATAGAGCTGCCCCCCTGGAGCATACTTTAATAAATCATAAGAAAGAGAGGATCAGGTAGTTTGCTAAAAAGACTATAGGATAGAAGTTAGGATATATATTAATGTTGGTTTTGCCACCACTAGCTCTTGACATTAGGCAAGTCATTTCACTGCTTGAAGCCCAGTTTTCTTCTCCAAATGGATACTTGATTAGGTAATTTCTAGGTCCTTTAACAACTTGGAAATTTTATGGTGTTAAGAGACTTGCTGAGAGGGACCAGCAGTTAGCGTAATGGCTATGTCGCTGGACTCCCACGTAGTCGACCGCGGTTCGAGTCCCAGACCCGGCGGCTTAAACTCACGCCGGGCGCGTGTGCGTGCGTGCCCAAGATCCCGAGAGGAGAATGGAGGAGAAGGGATTGCGGCGTGGCCATCCCCCCTGGGGGGTGATTTCCTGCTTTCTATCTCTCTGTCTCTCTCTGTCTGTCTGGCGAGCGCACGCGCCCTATAGCAAAAACCTCTCAAAAAAAAAAAAAAAAAAAAAAAGAAGAAAAAGAAAAAGAAAAGAAAAGAAAAAAAAAAAAAAAAGAGACTTGCTGAGAATTATCTGAGTTTGCTGTTGATGCCAGACTTCTCTAATTTTTGAAATGCCAAGGCAGCAAGATTAAATTACAGAAATGACTTTTAAGACTGTGAGTAAATAAAATTGGCAATGACTTTCTAGGTGGGAAAGCATACGATAAGGCATATATAACTCAACTATAACCCAAACTATACAAGTTATTTGTAGCATGGTGATCTTGGAGAGTTCTCATAAGAAACTGACAGAGTCTAGGCATCATCATCATTGACTGCTACAGAAAAGCATTGACTGAAAATGTGTGTAGCAGTCTTATCATCTCAATTTTGCTGTTACTCATTGTGTGACCTTGGGAAGTTACTTGATATCTATAAGCCTCAACATCCTCTATTTTAAACTGGGGGTAATAACATCTATTTCATCTATTTTTGAAGTTAAAGGTGATTGACAAACTTTTTTTATTTTTTGAGAGGTTTTTGCTATAGGGCGCCTGCACTCACCAGAAAGAAACAGAGAAAAAGAGAGACAGAAAGCGAGAAATCACCCCCCAGTGGGTATGGCCATGCCACAATCCCTTCTCCTCCATGCTCCTCTCGGGATCTTGGGCACACATGCACACGCGCCTGGCGTGAGTTTAAGCCACCAGGTCCAGGACTCGAATAATGGTCAACTATGTGAGAATCTGGCAACATAGCCATTGCATCAACTGCTGGCCCCCAAAAATTATTTATTTTTTTATTTTTAACTGTAGCATAGTACTTGGCACATAGAATGTACCCAATAAATGGTGAGCTTTGTTATTATTATGGCTGAAGCTAAAATAACAAAAGAGAAGTTGGGCAAATTAGGAAGGAATCAACAATATCACATAAACAAGGGGATTAAATGAACCAATACATGTACAAGTGTTTAGCACAATGCCCATATATAGTGCATAATGTTGAGGTTAGTTGAATCTGATTCACAAGGTGAACCTGGGATATTTGGGGAATATTTTAAAGGTAATAAGAAAGAAGACAATGATGCTTTTTCATAGAATTATCCTCAGAGACAATTTTACTGGGTCTGGCCCACATTTTTCTTTAATAATTAAAAAAATGACTTCCTGTAATCCAGTAAATATTCAACCTTGACAGTAGTAGCATAAACAATTCTGACCCGGGAATTTGCTTATTACTTTTTCTGCTTGATACATTGGTAAATGTTGGATTACTGGCCAAGCAATAAAAAATGAGATATGCCCCAATCCATTTATAATAAAAGATACAATGTTTACCCTGCATATTCTAAAACTCACTTCCATTAGAATTTGGCTATTCTATTTTCTTCTCGTCGTTTAGCCTTTCCAGGTTCCCTAAGCACTAATTGGTGCACACAGTAACCTTATCCATGTTTTTTCAATCCATTCGTGACATGAAAACATAGTTTTGATTTATGTTTCATATTCACTTGAGAGAAGGATTTTTAAATGATAATTAAATGCTGGGCTATTCCTGGAATTGCAACATGATTCCTTTTCAAGTGTATCTGATCTGAAAGTTTCAGCAAAAGGCATAAAAGAAAAACCAACAAGAAATAGGACAGATGATAAATGCTGTATTGATGTTAAGTAAAGACAAGCAATCTGTGACCTGAGTGTGCCAGTCTCTAGGGAGCCTGCTTTAGAGCTTTTCTGAGTGTTTGGGTTTTTTTGTAGGATTTTTTTTTTCCCTCCAATCACGTTGGTAGAGGCTGGATTACAACTGAGAATGCAGAGATTAATGGCCTGTTGTGACTAATCCACTAAAACCCACATTCAGGTTTCTTTTAAGTTGATTGAACTTAGTGAAGCTGAAGATAGACCCACATCAGCTGGTCTGATATTAGATCCCAGTGATTAAATGAGACCTAATAGCTTTAAGTACATACAACCAAGAATCATAGAAACGTCATAGGACATTGTCCCTTTTTGCATGCAGACATTCTTTTAGCAGTTGCTTATTACATCCTAACATGTGGTCTTATAATCTCTCTTTTTTTAAAAAGAAGAACATTTTTCATATGATTACATTTTAAAATTATGACACTAATATAACCCAGTTTTAAGAAATTTAGAACAAAGAGAAAAGGAAATAGATTACCAATAATCACATAACTCCCTACAATTATAGTTCATGTTTTGGTTTCATTCCTTCTAGGTTTTTATTTATATACATATTTTTTACATATATAAAATTATATCACACTATTCTGTTTGGCCAAATATTCATGTAAGATAACTATGTGGTTTGTGTGCATTAAAGCAAGGTCTACCTAAAATGTAGATAAAACAATATAAAATAATTATGTAAAAAAATAGATAGTTATGGCATTGACGAAAATTGCAACTTTATTCTAAATTTGTGAACCCATATCTGGTGAAATTTGAACAAAATATAAACTTATGAATCTTTCATTATTAAATCAGTGCTCATAAAAATTATTAGCGAGAAGATAAAAAGATGAGACCTGTAGTCAAAAGTACTGGGAATTTTTCAGTAGGAGAAACACTAGGATAGATAGGCCATTTAAAAATTAGGTTTTTAAAGTGTTTTAATTATGCGACTAGCAGGTGGCATAGTGGTTCGGGACTGGACTTCCACAAGGCAAACCACAGTTCGAGTCTTGGAACTAGTGACTTGAAACTAATCCCAGGCATGTGTGCTTGTGTGCTCAAAATCCCAGGAAAAAAATGGAGAAGAAGGAATTGCAGTGTGGCCATTTCCCATGGGGAGGGGGGTGATTTTTCATTTTCTCTCTCTCTGACTCTCTCTGTGTCTCCAGTGAGCATATGTGCTCTATAGCAAAAATCTCTCTACAGAAAAAAAAAAAGTTTTAATAAACTATTAAAATGCAGAAATATGTTTAAATGCACTGAGAAGCTATGTAGCCTGCACTGAGAATAAGCTAGATTTAAACCTGCACTCTGCCTCTTACAAGACGGTTAGCTTTGAGTAAGTTAACTTCTGTATCTCAGTTTTTAAATCTGTAAAAATAAAGATAAAGAGGAGCCAATGGGGACATGGTGATTAAGGTGCTGGATTCCCATATGTTGACCATGGTTCTAGTCTTAGACCTGGCAGCTTGAAAATCATACCAGGTACTTGTTCCTGTGTGCTCAAAATCCTGAGAAGAGAATGAAAGAGAAGGGACTACAGCATGATTATCTCCCAGGGGAGTAATTTTTTACATTCCCTCTCTCTGTCTCTCTCTGGCAAGTATACATACCCTATAGCTAAATAAATAAATAAATAAATAAATAAATAAAACAAAGCATTAAAAAATTAGGATTCTAGATAACCAGTTATTCACAGTCACATGTGTTTGGGTGCCCAAAATCCCAAAAGGAGAATGGAAGCAAAGATGTGGTGTGGCCACCCCCTGGGGGGTGATTTCTCACTTTGCCTCTCTCTGTCTCTCTCTCTCTCTCCAGAGATACATGCCCTATGACAAAAATCTAAAAAAAGAAAGAGAGAAAGAAAAAGAAAAAAGGAAAGAGAAAGAAAGAAAAGGAAAGAAAGGAGGATCAAAGATAACCAGTGATTCACCAGGCACATGTGCATGCATGCCCAAAATTCCAAGAAGAGAATGGAGGACAAGGGATTGTGGCATGGCCACATCCCGGGTGGTGGTGGTGGGGGGGGGATAATTTCTCACTGTTTTTCTCACTGTATCTCTCTTTCTCTCTCTCTCTTTCTGGCAAATGCGTGTGTCTTATGGGGAGAAAAAAACTTAAAAAATAAAATAAAAATTTTAAAAAAAGATTACCAGTAATTTTTAAATATGCATTAAATGACATATGAAAGTAAAGCACTTAGTATGTTACTATTGGGTGGATAATAATAAATAAATAAATAAGTGATAAATGTAAGCCGTTCTTAATATGTGAGATGCCACCAGCCATAGCTTCTTTGTAAAAGAAAGGGATACTTGAGTTGCCTGCTTTATAAGAAACGTTTTACTAGATATTCAGAAACTTCCATACCTCTCACTGCCTTTGAAAAAAAAAAAAAGTGTATGTGGGGACCAGCAGTTAGCGTAATGGCTATGTCGCTGGACTTCCATGTAGTCAACCGCGGTTCGAGTTCCGGACCTGGTGGCTTACAATCACGCTGGGTGCGTGTACATGCATGCCCAAGATCCCAAGAGGAGAATGGAGGAGAAGAGATTGTGGCATGGCCATCCCCCCGGGGGGTGATTTCTTGCTTTCTGTCTCTCTGTCTCTCTCTGTCTGTCTGATGAGCAAATGCGCCCTAAAGTCTTCCATGATAGGCCATGAACTGGCCTTCCCACCTTTGCTCTAATTTGCCAGGTCATTGTTCAGTGAAATCACCTTGCACACACTTACCTATGTCTTTGCTCATACTATATTTTATACTTGTTTTAACCTACTTGAAACATACATGGGTCAAACTCACACATTCTCACATGTTCAGCCAGAAGGTTCCTGTGTGAAGATGGTTGTGACGAGTCCAGTCAGCAGTGGCCACTCACTCCTCTACACTGTGTCCAGCACTGCTTATCCACAGGCATGTCTTTCTACCTTTATTGGATGGAAAATGCATTATGGATTCACCTAGTCTACTTATGTATCCCCTCTATACAACATGCAAACTAGTTGGGGTTTATTCCCCAGTCTGTAATAATATTTTTACTGCATGCTTAATAGCAGTAGGAGAGGCCTTCAAAAACTTCATGGAAATGCATATATGAAAAAACTACACATGGATTTCAATTTTTTCTTGCATCAAAATAAACTTGTACTTTAATCCCTTTTTTCCATGAACATTTTCAGAACCCCTTGTATCTATTGACTTGAGTGTTATTTCTTCTTTCCTGGCACACTTAGTCCCTTCTAGAAATACTGTAGCTCCAATCAGGTCTCTGCAAAAACTGCCTATGGGCCAGATTTGGCATTTTGTAAACAAAGTTTTATTGAAACACAGTCATGCTTATTCATCAATGTATTGTCCAAGCCTTTGGTTACCGTCACAACAGAGTCAAGTAGCTATAACAGAGACCATATTGCCTAAAAACCCTAAAATATTTACTTTCTGACTCTGTACTGAAAAAACGTGTGACACGTAACATAAACGATTGAATCAAATGCTTTTAAGAAGATAGAAGAATTAACTGGGTGCCTGGATAATCCCCTTTCTTCAATAAAAGATTGGTTAAATTTTCAATAAAAAATTGGTGAAATATTTAAATTTTAAAAAAGGCTTGAACCTTTTTGAACCTTGGAACTATCTTGACTTTTGTGGATACATTGACAGTTTTTACCACCCCAGAGTGGTTAGTCAAGTATCTATCATTGTCAAAAAAGAAACAAAGAAAGCTCAGTTTGTGCTGGTTTGGATTCCTAAGGTTCCCTTAGCTGCCAGTAGAGCTTGGAGCAGCTCTAGGCCCACCCAGGCAAACATTCTGCAGGGAAGCCACCCTCCCCTAAGAGACTGTTTGTGCTGGGGATGGCAGCTTGGCAGGGAAGGAGCAAGCTTTCTGAGAGTACTGTTCTGCTGCCAGCTCTTTGAAAAAAATAACCCTCTTCTTTGGGGGAACGAAGGTCAGACCATATTCAGAAATAAGAACATCACCCAGAGAACAAGCAATTTTAAGAATGACAACCTGAGAAATCAAACCTTTCCCCCAATGATTGAGACAGCCCAGATGCATAACCCCGGCCATGTACGCTTTCTGCACTTAGATAGAGCATTTTCTCCCAAATAACAAGCTGAATGAGCTTTGTGGAGCTCTGGGAGATGATTGTTGTCCTCCCTGCATAGATGGGGAAATTGAAGTCAAGAAGCAGCAGCATAGGCTGACCATAGAGGGTGTGGGTTCTGGCAAGGTCCCTGAAGGGTACACAAGAGCTAGATTCCCAGCACTCTTAGATTTTGCATTTGCATTGCATCCTTAAAGCAGATCTCAGAATGCTGCTCTACACAGGCTCTTTTCATCTCCAGAGGAGGGGCTGGCAAACAGTAGCCCACAGACCAAATCCAACCTATTGCCTGCTTTATAAGGCCTAGGAACTAAGAATGGCTTTTACGTTTTCTAGTGGTTGGGGAGAAAAATCAAAAGAAAAAAAATCATAATGCATGAAAATGATACAAAATCAGTTTGTTCTTAAATAATGTACTATTGAAGCACAGACACACCCCTTGCTTTATAAATGGTCTAGTTTCTGTGGTGACTTTCATACTGAAATGACAGAGTTGAATATTTTCAACAGACCCTTTGACCAACAAAGCCTGTTATTTCCTATCCTGCCCTTCACAGAAAATTTTGCTAAACCCTGCTCTAGAATAGATGTAATATAATCATTAAAATCAACTACTTAAGTCTAAGTTTTAAATGTTTGATGAGTTTTGGAAAATGAATCCTATAACAACCACCACAATGAAGATATAGAATAATCCCAGCAATTCCCAGATTTTCTTGTGTTCCTTCATGGTCAATCTCTCCTCCATTCTTGAACTCAGACAAACCACCGATCTGATCTCTGTCACTAGTAACAGCTTTTCAATGTTTATTTACAGAGTATTTCAGATCACTAGTGACTGTGTTGAGGGAAAGTGTTGGGGGAATGTGTGAAAACATGAAGTTGATTTTATTCTTTTAGTAGATAATTCCTTAATTCACTCCAAACACCCACTCCACACAGTCACTTAACTGTTCATAATGTTAGAAGCTAATGGGCACTGTGCAGAGTTCTCTGTTATCTCATTGAATCTTTTAACTCTATGAGGGCTACTCCCCATTTTACTGAGAGGAGAGAGGGGCACCCAGGTTAACTCACTGAGGGGGTAGATAGCTATTAAAACATAAGGTAACATTTGAACTCTAAACTGAGTTTAGAGTCTAAGTTCAGCTACCACATCACAAACACTTATTTAGTCTTCACTTCAAGTCTGTTTGGGAGTATAATAGCAACATTTTATAGAAGAAGGAAGTTGCTCGGAGAGGTTAAGTAACTGGTTCAAGTCACCCAGCTACTAATTGCCAGAGTCAAGATTTGAACTAAGCTCTCTGAAATGCAAGCAGAAGACACAAAATGGAGAGAGCTTAAAATGTATTGTTTTGAAAAATCACCATGTCTTTGGGTGAACTAACAGACACAGGCGAGCAAGTTTTGCAAAGGTGAGTGTAGCAGTGGATGAAAAGCAGTGTTAGGCCAGATGCACTTTTGTCTTCTAAACAAATGCATATTCCTAGCCTATTTAATATAAACGACTAATGGTTGAAGAGTGCTTTGAAAAACACCAAGGGATACACGCATGTTAATCAACATCAATAATCAAAACCTTTCTTCCTATCCCTTCACAACATTGTATCTACATGGGTCTGTTTAGATTAAGAAGAGGATAAAAATCAAAGTCTCAGAAGAGAGTCCTATAGGGTATTCTCTTTCCTCCCCCTCATACCTACTGTTACAAAGGGCAGTACAGTTTGCCCACCCTAGATTTCAATGATTCCATTGCATTTTTCAGAACCTTTTTATTAAGTGCTTGGCATCTAAATGGTTTTTTTTGTTCTAGTTTTTCAGGAGCATTCCATCAGCCTCCCTGTAGGCACTTACAATCAAGTTTAGGAGGCTGTGTCTATTGGGTTCCTTAGCTATAAAACACAGATACTCCTTAAGGCTAGTATAAGCAGAAAAGAAATTTGTTAAAGCATTTGAGGGACTTACAGAATCTAAGAGGTGAAGAATCAGAATTGGACCTTATACTTAGAAATATGCTATAGTATTATTCTAGAGAAGACTCCTGTTCCTGCCTCTGCCGGGCAGAAACAGCCAGATCTCATTTCTGATGTGGACTGGACACTAGACACCACCAATATCCAGAACGCTGGACATTTTTTACCATCAGAAACCTCACGAGAACATGGATTCTATACCAGACCTGCTTCCATGTTACTCACTTCAGAACAAAAGTCTCAGGCATCGAATGGCCAACATGAATCACATCTGCATCCTATGGAAAGTAGAGTTCAGGGACTGGTTGGGATTCAACACAAAGGCAAAAAATGCTCCAAGTATAATGAGTTGGCTGAAAAATGACCTCTCACAGATAAGAGTCACTCATATCCTGTGAATATGTTAATTTTCACAATAGAAAGAACTTTTTAGACATGATTAAGTGAAGGATCTTGAGATCAGATTATTCTAGATTATTTAGGTAGGTATAGTATAATCACAAGGGTCCCCATGAGTGGGAGGAGGTAGAACTCTAGAATTTGTTTCTCCTCTCTGTAAGACTGATTCCATCTATCAGCCTCTCCTGATTCTACTGTTGTATTATGCTGTAGGGTATCTATAATTAACAATAATACATTGTATATACTAAAATAGCTACAAAAATAACTAAAAGTTCCTACAACAAAGAAATGATAAGTGTTTGAGGTGCTAGACATGCTAGTTACTCTAATTTGATCATTTCACATTGTACACATGAACCAAAACATCACTCCATATCCCATAAATATATGCAATTATTACACTCAGCTAAAAATAGGTTGTGGGATGGCATACCACAACAAAGTGAAGAAAAGGGACTTTGCCAATCATGTGCGTGTATATATATATACACAGATACACACATATATGTATATATATATATGTATGTATGTATACATTTGAACTCTAAACTGTCTGAGTCTAGAGTCTAAGTTCAGCTACCACATCACACACACTTATTTAGTCTTCACTCCAAGTCTGTTTGGGAGTATAATAGCAACATTTTATAGAAGAACAAAGCTACTAAGAGATGTTAAGTAACTGGTTCAAGTCACCCAGCTACTAAGCACCAGAGTCAAGATTTGAACAAAGCTCTTTGAAATATAAGCAGGTGACACAAAATGGAGACGGCTTAAAATATATTGTTTTGAAAAATCACACACACATATACATATATATATATTTAGTCATCAGAAAAGTCATGATACATTTTTGCAGAGTAAAACAGAAAAATATGACTTTTCCGATGACCCAATACACACACACATATACATACATGTGTATACACACGCACACATATATATGTATGTGAAAACCTAGTAGAGCAAAAATTGAAGCTATATGGCATAATGTAGAGGTCTTTGTTGAAAACAATAAATATAGTAATGTCCCTTATTTGATTATTTTGCGTGTGTGCTTTGGAAATCAATATTGTACCTCATAAAAATGTACAATTGAATGAAAATAAGGAATTATTTTAAAAAAGGAATAAAAGTTAAAAGGAGAAAGGCAGGAAAATCAGAGTCAGAAAAAGGAGATTTGGTGATATAAATTGAGGTTGGATTGATGCATTTTGAAAACGGGGTCAGGAGTTAAGCAATGCAAAAGATCTTTAGTAGCTGGACCAAGCAAGGACATGGATTATTTCCCAGAACCCCAAGAAAGAACACAGGCCTGCTGACATCTTGATTTCAACCCCTTCCTTCCCCAATTCAACTTCTTAGCTCCACAAATGAAAGATAAGAAATTTGTGTTGTCTTAAGCAACTACATTTGTAAATTGGTAGCAGATTCTTACCAAAGCAATAAGAAATAAATGCACATAGGACAGGTGTTCAAAATGTGATGGCACTCCAGAAAGGTATGACAAATATCTGGCACCTCAGCACTGAGGGGACACCAGAAAAATGATCCATAGTCTTACATCCCTCTGCCCTGAGAGAGTGTTCTAATAGAGTTCTAAAGCTAGACAGGGTGAACAAGCTGAGTAAAATTGCTTGTGATCGTTCAGCTTGTTCACCCACTTTATTCATTTCATGATTTATTCAATAAATGTTCAATTCATTAAATAAATATTTACTGGAGCTGAGTGCCAAGCACTGTGAAGAGATGACGGTTACAAAAGAAAATAAGAGAATAGTACTTAAAGCTAACAGTCAAGAAGTTCATAGACACCAGGTTTAGATTTAACTGATTTTTGGTGTCTCCACATATCAAATCTAGCCCAGAATTCATGTTAAGCTTGTACTGAAGAATGGGAGTTAGGATGACCAGATGGTTCCAGAAGAGAAGCCTCAACAATTTATGTATAAATCCATTATTCTGTAATGAATAATATTTAAAAAAATATGTATAATATCTATTATAATCATAGTGAACACTTACTAAGTACTTCCTATGTGTCAAAGGTAATGCTAAATATTTTTTAATTATTTTATTTTAAATGTTATTTCCCTCATGGGTTATTTCCCTCATGAGAGAAGAAGAGGGCACCTCAACTGTGTGTGCCGTCACACTACCATCCTTCCCCAAGTCCTGGATCCAGCCAGGATCACAGATAGGCCCCTGCATACACCTAGCATGTTCAGGTACAAGTAGGACAGATACCCATAGGGAGGCCTTCCCACATGGCCTCAAGCATCATGGAGCAGCACCCCTACTGCCTGTGCAGCTGCAGCTAGATCAATGCAAAGTCTCATAGGCTTTGTTCTATTTAATTGTATATACACCTAAGGATGAATGGACAATTATTATCTCCATTGTACAGATGAGGAAACTTACTATTAAGAAGTATGGCCAAATTCACACTGCTAGGAAACAGAACTGGGATTTGAACCTCAGATCATCCATACACTTTGGTAACCTGCCTGCCTGTGTGAAAATGCTGGGCTAGGGGCTAGGGATTCACCACGTTTGAGGAAGAAATTCCCACATACGGGAACCTCAAAATTTAGTAGGTAAAATGATCTATGAAAATACAGTTGAAGAATTATATAGCTTTCTAAGATGACTGATTTTAAAGATCCTCTTTTGAATATCTAGCTTTTGGTTCATTTGGTTAAAAGTTTATAGCATTTTGGGAACCAGCAGTTAGCGTAATGGCTATGTCGCTGGACTCCCACGTAGTCGACCGCGGTTCGCGTCCCGGACCCGGTGGCTTAAAACTCACGCCGGGCGCGTGTGCGTGCGTGCCCAAGATCCTGAGAGGAGAATGAAGGAGAAGGGATTGCGGCGTGACCATCCCCCCTGGGGGGTGATTTCTCGCTTTCTGTCTCTATGTCTCTCTCTGTCTGTCTGGCGAGCGCACGCGCCCTATAGAGTTTATAGCAACAACCTAAGTTGCTTTCATTCATCTAGATCCAAAATTCATTCTTCTAATCATTACCATTCTAAAATTATATATCATAAGGCAAATACATGAATCTCACCTTCCCCTTTCTCCTCCTCTTTATCCACAACTATATGAGTGTTTTGGCCACTGGTATTATTATTTTAAAACTCTGGTATCATCTTGCAAAAAGTTATCAAAGTCAGAGGGGGGGACAGAAGCAGCCCTCCAGGACACTATCCTGAGCTGCGTGCCTCCCCTCTACATTGGCTCATCAAGTACCCACACAGAAAATGTTGAGGCTGCACCAGCCCGTGGCATAGTGGATAAGGCAGCTGAGGCCCACATGGCTGATTACAAGGTTTGAGTCCCAAATCTGGCAGCTTGAGAAACTGCCATGGCTGGTGTGGGGAAGACGTGATGTTAGTGCTTTCTCACTCTCTCTGTTTCTCTGTCTCTCTCTGGTGAGTGCACATGCTTCTGGCAAAATTTAAAAGAAAGAAAAAATGAAAAGAAAATTCTGAGGTTGGCTGGACTGCAAAAAGGACACACAGATAACACTTATCACACATTGCTGGAGTAGGTATGTACAATCACTGAGCCAGGCACCACTTATTACACGATTGGTGCCCCGTGTTCTGCTCCTTGGATTCTGGGTGTAGCTGTATGCTGAGTTACTGCTCATTCCTGTTGACAGATGGTGTAACTTGCTCATTAAATCAGATTCCTCTTCACTCTGAGAGCCCCGGGCATGTTGGGAAACAGACTTGGTGGTGTTTTCTAAGCTGAATGGTCTGCGGCTCAAGAGCATGAAGATAAATATTCTACCTCCTTGTGCATCCACTAACTTAAGCCTTACTGGGTCTGTTCCCTTCACATTGACAGGGCATATTAGAAAAGTGAAGTGAAGTGCTTTTAGGCACCCAGCTCCTCCATTCATCACTTTCTCTTGTACTCTGCCAACCTGGCCCTTTTCCCTGAGATTTATCTTTGCATGGTATTTTACATCAGTGGCATACAATATCCTGAACTATAAAGAGACTTTCCTAGTCCAGAGTTCAGGGCCTAACTGCGTTTGGAAGCAGTATTGTGCTAGACTTGTTTTTTGGAGAGTATATTGAAGGAAAACACAACCATGTTCATACAAACAGGAGGCCCGATAGAAGCCACTGTGGCTCCTACACACGTAATAAGCATGAGAATAGAACACTATGTTAACAAGCTGCATATTTATTTTAAGGCAATGAGAAACCATGAGAGGGGCTTAGATTTGAGCCTTTACCTGATCACATTTGCAGTTTAGGAAGACCTTTCTGGCTGCAGAGTGGAGAATTGTCTGGGAGTAAGTAGGGGAAGAAGATACAAGTAACTTTAATGGGATAGTCAGAAGGCACTGGTGGCAGTTTGAGTTAGAGATGAAGGTAACCTGATGAAAGTAGTCAGCTACATGGAGAAAATGACCAGAATCAGGAGCTGCTCAAGACATGAACTGACAGAGTCTGATGGTGAAGGAGATAGCAGGTTTGAACAAGGCCCAAGGTTCTGGCCCACGATCTGGGTGAATGGCAGCAGCCTTCATGGAACAAGGGCACAGTGGAAGAGAGAACCATCATGGGTAGCAAGCACTGAGTTCTAGGATGCCTTAAAAGGGAGAAGAAGATGTAGAGTTGAGGGAGAAGAGGTAAAAAGAAATAACAACAAAAGAAAGATAACCCCTTCCCTAAGAGTATATCAGGGCAGGGACCAGCAGTTAGCGTAATGGCTATGTCGCTGGACTCCCATGTAGTCAACCGCGGTTCGAGTCCCGGACCTGGCGGCTTAAGCTCACACCAGGCACGTGTGCATGCGTGCCCAAGATCCCAAGAGGAGCATGAAGGAGAAGGGATTGCAGTGTCACCATCCTCCCTGGGGGGTGATTTCTCGCTTTCTGTTGCTCTGTCTTTCTGGCGAGCGCATGTGCCCTATAGCAAAAATCTCTCAAAAAAAAAAAAAAAAAAAAAAAAAAAAAGGAGTCTATCAGGGCATAAGAATAAACAAACCTACCATGCCTATTTTTAACTAATATTTCCAGCACCACTATTACTATATTACTAGCTGCTTTTTTTTTCTTTTTTTTTTTTTTTTTTTTTTTTTTTGGAGAGGGTGCATGCGCTCACCAGACAGACAGAGAGACAGAAAGTGAAAAATTACTCCCCAGGGGGATGGCCACACTGCCATCCCTTCTCCTACATTCTCCTCTCGGGATCTTGGGTATGCATGCACATGTGCCCAGCGTGAGTTTTAAGCCACCGGGTCCGGGACTCCAACCGCGGTCGACTACATGGGAGTCCAGCAACATAGCCATTACGCTAACTGCTGGTTCCACTAGCTGCTATTGATGGCTGACTATATACCTAAAACTTACCATAGGCTTCAGTTCTTAGAAAAACCATGTAGGTCGGCACCATTCATCATCCCTACAGAGTGGAACTCCAAGACTGAAGCTCAGAGATATTAAATAACTTAGCTGATAGTAGAAAGCTAGGGAGTGGGCTTACGTTCATCTGACTCTAAAGGACATACTCATAAATTCTAGTGACTCTATCAGCACAAGAGACAAATAAACAGGTGCAGTGTTAGAATAATGTCAGTTAAGAATAAAGCAGTGAAATGATAATGATAAAAATCCTGATGAAATAGTTTTTGGAGAAGTTGAGGTTTATTGGTATGAAGAAGGATGTGTATGCCAAATCTTTGGGTACAAACATGTTGCTTTGAAATACAGAGAAAATACCTGAGACTGATAACAGGCAAGGTGAAGAGGGCACTGAAGAAACATTGGAGATAAGTCTTAGGAACATCATTTTGCTTTACAGCCTTCGATTCTGCTACTTTTCTGATAGAATAAGATTAAGTGCTTAGTTTGACCTCCTGACCAACAAAACATGCTAAGACACCTTTGTAATCTCGCTTCCTGCCTTTCCTCTATGTACCCTTGGCTTCAGTCATAAAGGATCTTCTCTCCTTTCTTCCTTTCCTCCCTCCACCCCTTGCCTCCTTCCTCTCTTCTTTCTTTCCTGTCTTCCCTTTTCCCCTTAGTTATTCTTTTACTCCCTCTTCACTCATAAATTAAGCACCTACTATGTGCCAGAAATTGTACGTAGTCCTGGGATATAACGATGAACATCCTCGGGGAGATGATGCATGACTATAATCCAGAGATTATAATCCATAATGCATCACATTATTCTTTGAAATACACTTAAAAATACTGCATCTAAAGAAAGCAAGATCAAAAAGGGTGTGGGTTTGTATAAAGGAGCTAAGCTTAGTACTGAGATTAAGAAGAAGTAGAAATTTGTCGAATGAGTACAGTTGGAAGCAGCAGATACTTGGAGAATAGAAAACTGTGTTTTGTAAATACTGATTTGAGCAGTTCCTGAGAAGTGACACTTTTTTGTTTGTTTGTCTGTTTTTGTTCTTGTTTTTCTTTCCTATTATTCCTTTTGTTTTTCTCTTCCTAAATCCCAAAGTCTCTTTTCCTCACTGTCTCCTATTTTCTGCTTCCTTTCACCTCTTTGCTGATTCTCTGAACTAAGCTTTTTATTGCAGGCCTCTGACAGTTTCTCCCCTGTTTACTAACACTTTAAAAAATAGACATTTAAATGTTTTCTCTGGGTCTCCTGCTATGTTATGGCTCTCGTGCTGTGTGAACCGACACTCCCTGCCCAGAGGATGGGTACTCCACTGTTGGGGCCCTGGAGGCACTGAGGTTTGTACTAGGGGTTCTACTGAATGACAGCTTGGCTTCCGTTCCCTGGGGTTAGTCACCTGTCGTGTGCCTGCCTTCAGCAAAGCCCACAGCACCAGATTGCTTGCTCTCCAACAGGGTGAGGCCTAGATGGTTCAGTGAGATAGCACCAGGCAACATGGATCAGGTCCAGCCTGACTCCGAACTTCTCCTTACCTTCCATGTCACACATCCTTACCTGCATGCTCAGCCCACGTAGGGTTCTTTGGACTACCCCTTAGCAGAAGCTGAGCTGATTTAAGCCATCTCATCTCCATGAACTGGGCTTTTCTTTGAAGCAATGTGGTTCTATGCCTCAGGTGAGCCATGGAATTCACCAGTATCCAGGGCCAAGTCCCCAGATTGTACATTGGTCCTGATGAGGGACCTCCCTCCTTGGACCTAGTGTACACATTTCTGTTATGGTAACATATCCAGAAACTTTGGAATCCTCAGTCTTAGGGCCCAATGTCCTCCCTAAATTTGGTTCTGTTATTCATGGGCTAACCTCATTAAAACCAACTCAACTCAGATTACTGGAACCCAGGGAAATGCTGGTGAATTCTGAATATCTGTTGTACCTTCATTCCCTGTTGCTGCACTCTACATAAAATTCAGGAACCCAGATAACAGATAGTGTTCATTATTCTAATTATGTATAATATAGCAGTTAACACATACAGTGCACCTGCTCTGCTCACCGCAGTTAACACATACAGTGCATCTGCTCTGCTCACCGCTATGCAGAGCACGTTAGAGGACTTGGTGTACATCACCTCACAATAGTTCCATGAGAAATGCAAACCAGTGCACTGGGATCCCAGCACAGGAAGGCTTCCTTCATAGCCCATTTTCTTAGCCACCACACACTTTACTCTTTGCCTCATCTGGACCATGTCTTCTTTTTTGTCATGCTCAGTCCATTTCCAGCCAAAGCAAGTATCTGGCATCATTCTCTTCTGAGTTTGCATCTCCAATGCTTCCATAGCTCTTGTGGGAAAACCTTTGTGTGTGTGGAGGGGGGGGGGATGAGAACATTTTAAGATTGCTTTGATTAGTTTTCAAGTATACAATATATTGTTATTGTTATTAACTGTAGTCACCAAGATCTACCATTGATCTCTTGAACATCCTGTCTATCTAAATGTTTGTGTCCTTTGACTAACATCTCCCAGTCCCTTACACTGAAATATCTGGCAACTACCATTATACTCTCTGTTTCAACTATTTTAGGTTGTTTTTTTTTTTTTTAAAGAGGTTTTTTGCTATAGGGCACGTGTGCTCGCCAGACAGACAGAGAGAGACAGAGAGACAGAAAGCGAGAAATCACCCCCAGGGGGGATGGCCACACCACAATCCCTTCTTCTCCGTTCTCCTCTCAGGATCTTGGGCACGCACACGCGCCCAGCGTGAGTTTTAAGCCACCGGGTCTGGGATGCAAACCACGGTCGACTACATGGAAGTCCAGCGACATAGCCATTATGCTAACTGCTGGTCCCTCAACTATTTTAGGTTTCACATATAAGTGGGATCATGTAGTATTTCTCTTTCTGTGCCTGATTCATTTCACTTAACATCATGTCCTCCAGGTTCATTCATGCCATCACAAATAACAGAATTTTCTTTCCTTTTTTTAAAGGCAGTATCTTACTCTATTTTGCATGTATTTCACATTTTCTTTATACATTTCTTTATTTATAGGCATCATGTTGTTTTCATATCTTGACTTTTGTGAATAATGCTGCAGTGAATATGGGAGCACAGCTATCTCTTTTGGCATACTGATTGTATATCTTTTAAATGTATGTCCAGAAGTGAGATTACTGGATCTTATTGGAGTTCTATTTTTATTTTTTATTTTTTGAGGAACCTTCACATTGCTTTTCCTAATGGCAGTACTAATTTACATTCTCATCAACAGTGCACAAGTGTTCTCTTTTTCCCACATCCTTGCTAACATTTGTTAACCTTTGTCTTTCTTATAATAGCCATTGATACATATGTAAAGTGATATCTTGTTGTGGTTTTAATTTTCCTTTTGATTAATGATAGTGAGAAATTTTTAATACACCTGTTAGACATTTATATGCCATATTTTGAAAAATTTTTTTTCAGGTCCTTTGTCCACTTTTTAAATGTTTGTTTTCTTTCCATTGAGTTATTTGACTTCCTTATGAATCTGAATATTAATCCCTTATCAAATGTATGATTTGTGAATATTTTCTTTCACTTCATAGGTTGTCTTTTCACTCTTTTGATCATTTCCTTTGCTATATAGACTCGTGGGGAAAATCTCATTCTAAGCTTGCTACTTCCTTCATGCCCAGGCCAATGCTAAGTTACTGGGCCATGTGCAGTTGAGTAAACTGAACTTAAGGACACTGAAAGGACTTCCATGGTCAAATAATATATGAAGCAATTATTGAGTACTTATTGAGTAATATTTATGTGTGTAGCTGTTTTCAATACAATAAAGAGATTTCATGGAAGAAGATATCTCAGTAGAAAAGGTCATAGACTCTAGAATCAGACTCCTCAGATGTGAATACCTGCTTTACAACATAATACTATGTTGAATACTCACGTGAGCAAGTTGCTTATCCTCTCTTTGCCTCAATTTTCTCTGCAGGATAGAGATAATCAAAGTACCTACCTCATAGAATTCTTGTGAAAATTTAATGAATTAATTAATATAAAGCATTCTGTACACAATAAGTTAAATAAGTATTTGCAATAATGATGATGATAATGAAGGAAACAATGGCCATATGGCTACTACTTCAAGACCCTTTTAACCTAATAGGGATAAAATAAATTTTTATAAATAAAACCAAAATGGGGCTATATATAAATAAATGATAGTTTGGGTGATGAATATCATAAGTTTAATAAGGTTCCCAATAATTGTTGGAGACAAGTAGAAAGGCAACGTGGACCATATCTTTCTTAATGAGTACTTCAGAGAGAGGCAGAGCTAAAGTAGAGCTTTAGTTTTTTTTCATTGATGGCTACTTACTTCAATAGAGCATTGATAATTATTCTTGCAATGTGTATTATATGCTATCCATATTTTTCATTCAAATAAACAAGAATCTGGAATTATGGGTCTAGGCTGAAATCTTGAGGGCTTGTGTTAGTAATGGATAGGGTGTGATTCACCCCTGGGAAGAGAACATGGATTGGAAGGTGATTCAAGAGAGAGAGTTCAGAAATGTAGTGGCATAGAAGCTGGACAATTAAATCAGGTTTCCACTAAGACACTGAACTGGAACCCAGAGTAAAGCCATAGCCAACAGACTAGAAACTGTGGTTAAATGCTAGAACAAGACAACTTGGAAAGAATGCTAGAAAACAGAGCATAGAGGTAGGGTGTAGCAAGCTTCACAGGACTTTAATGCATAAATTATGGTAAATAAATTCTAACTAACTCATCAGATAAATTAACTCACATTATGGTATCAGATCCTGCATCAGTGGAGTCCTAGGATAATTGCTCATAAAGCAAATGGTTCCTAATGATAGAGATGGGATTAGAAACCATCCATGTTTGGGGGTTCCAATTGGGAATTAGCTCCAGGAAAGATGTCATTGTGGGTGACCCATGAAGGCCATTGTCAGATTCAGCTTAAGGACACTCAGTGATCTAGGATTGCATGGGATACATTTTATGAGTTTGAATTATGAGTATATTTTTCTTTCAATCTATTTATTGAGTTCCCATTATGTTTGAGGTGCTATTTTTTTTTGCAACCAAGGTAAAGACAGAGGTGACTTAGCCATGCAACTTACAGTTGAGAAGCTAACAGTCTAGAAGATAAGATAAAGCCTATTCACAAACAACTAATTCAAGGTAGAAAACCATGCCCCATACAAGGAAAGCAGAGATAAAGAGCCATACTAGGATGGAGGAAGGAGTGTTTTCTTGTAGTGGAACCTGATGACACTACTCACAAAACTAGCTTTGAAGTCACACAGTCACTACTACTTGATAGATGTTATGACCCTACATAAACCTATATGCCTTTTTGACTGTATCTCCATCTACAACATGTAAGATCACAGAGTTAACTTGAGGATTAACTGAGATAGTACGTGCAAACTGTATGTCATTAATAAATACTAATTGCTCTTAATTCCATTGAATTATTTTATTAGGGTCATGGGAAACATATTCAGAGGATATCTGATATCGGAGATCTAGGGGCAGCTAAAAACTTAAAAGGGCAAACAGCATAAAGGAGGAATTAACTCTAGTAAAATAAAAAAGAGAGAATTGATGCCAGCTTAGCTCCGTCCACTCCCTTGAGATTTACCTGCTAAATGTGTTAAGAATTTGCAGGAATTAGAGGCCACCAGCTTCTTTTTCTTTACCTAATTCCTCCCTGGAGTAGCACAGAGATGCCCTTAACTGGAATGGATTTGGATTTTGTTGGTGAAAGTATAAACTAGCAGTCTCTTACTGGAGGGCAAATCTACATATTTAAATGGAGAAACAAAAGTGAAAAGCCACTAACTTTACAACTACACCTCTTAGTGTATACCCTGGAGAAATATGCATACTTAAAAACACACACAACCAAAGGACATCAGCCTAAGCGTCCATCCTTCCAGAGTGAGGTCAACAATGGTGGATATGTAAAATACAATACTATGCAATGGTGAAATAGAATGTGGTAGAACTCTACTTCCCTGCATGGTGAGGGCTTCCGGACAAATGTTAAAAAACAAACTTTCTGGACTACACACTCACACACACACACACCTATATAGCATCTTATTTATATTAAAAATGCATGTATATATTAGTAATTATATCATAAAAAGTTTAGAAGGATACAACCAAATTGAGAACAGTAATTACTTCATAACTGTGATGAGGTTACAATGGAGAGGGAAGTAGGTAAGAGGAACTTGAACTTTTTAAGTATTGTTTGAATCATTGTATGTGTTCCCGTCTTATTAAATAATTGCAAACAAATACATAAGTAAAATAGAAAAGCCTGAGCTTAGCCTATTTGCCATATTCTCACTTCACTCTTAGGTATCTTTCAAAAAGGTGAGTATCAAACTCTTCAGCAAGTACAACACATAAAAAGGTATGACATAATTTATTTTCATGTATTTTTTTTATAAAATTAGTTTTAAAAGTATGATTCCATTTGCAAAAACAAAAATTTGCAAATAGTTGAAAAACTAAATTTGATTTATAATTTTCATAGGGAATGATTTTACATTCTCCTATGCATTGCCAGCATTCACATATGTCTCAAATGAAAGTGAGCTACATGGCAACATAAATAACATTTATGTGAGATGGACAGTCCTGCTTAACTTGTTTTCCATTGTGGGTGTGAAAATGCCCATTTAAAAATTTACATTTAGACAGGAAAATTACCATTATCTCAGTAGTATAAGAAAAAAAGGATAATCCTAGAGGTTGATGTTTTCAAGTGCACAGCAGTAAACTCATGACTTTTCCAGAGAGGTTAACCAAATGTTCAGAAGAAGACTGAAGCCATCAGCCAGACGTTTACTCTTTTTAAAATATCTAAGTGACTGATGGATTTATTTCATTCATGTGATGGCTCCTGGAGAGTGTAAATAGGGACCACATTACATAAAAATTAAAATGATGATAGTAAAGGCATATTGATATGTTTTCAAAAAAGCCTTCTTATCCCTTCTATCTGAGGATCATAGCAACATGGATAGTTATTTAGAACAAATATTATTAGTACCATTTTACAATGTCATCTTATGACATTGGATGTCAGAGAGAGTTAATAATTTTGTCCAGGATAGCATAAGCAATATCATTGCTTTTCCTTAGAACACTTATATATCATACAGAACATTGTATGTTTATCTTTTTTATTCTGGTCTGACTCTCTCCCTGAATAAAATGAAAACTTTAGGAGGGCACAGGTTTTTCCAGTTTTCTTCATTGGCCAGAATATTACCTATCACAAAGCTAGAGGATACCCTGCACACATCTGTCCAGTAAATAAGTGAGTGAGTGGACAGGACCTGAGCCTGAGCTAACACCTAGCTAAGCATACTTTCCACCACAACAGCACCGCAAAACCTCATAGAGGGTGATTGCAAAGATTAGGAGGGGTTTCCAATAAGAAAACCAAGGAGAATCTGATCATGGACTTTTTTGGGGGGGATAGGCAGGGAATGTACCAAATTAAAAAAAAAAAATCGAGGTTAACATAAGAGGAGTATTTCACTAAGTACTAATCCTTGAGATGCTGGCAAGGAAGTATCATGTAGCAGAAGAACCTAGGCAGCAAGGAAGACTGGCAGAATCCCTGACTTTGGAGCTTCTCGAAGAAAGTGATATCTCAGCATAGACCTCCTGGAACACTGAACTGGAATTTTCCTTGCAGAGGAGATAAGGAAGGCTGAGGAAGCAGTGTGTACAAAAGCTAAGAGGAGACAGAGACCGCCAAGTTTATGTAGCAACTGAAAGTAATTCAGTATGGATGGAGAATAGCATAAGAAGACAGAGTAAGTAGAAGAAAAGATTAGACCAAAGATGTAGAGCCATTTCCTGAAGGGCCTGGAATGTCTTGTACTGTATTTTATCCTGAGAGTTATGGAAATCTACTGACATAGCATGTTATGGGTACAGAGGAGAACAGCTGTCATGCAGTGAGAAAGTTTTATACGTCATGCAGGGTCTAGAAGGGTGAGTCGGAGTGAATGTGAATGAGATGAGAGGGGCATTGCAGAGGAAATGGCATATGCAAAGGTATAGAGACAAGAGGATGGAGGTGGGAGACTACCAGGTCAGCTTGACTGGAAACCATGTGAGCACTGGGGAGAGAGGGGTAGAAGCTGAAAGTCAGACAAATCAAATTTTGAGGATCTTGTTATGTCATGCTAAAGGGTTGTAATTTTATTCCATATGCACAGAAAGATAGAAGGTTCTCTGGTATCATCTAAACATTCTTTATATGACTTATGCAACTTCTTATGTTAGATTTTAAGCAACTACATGCTATGTAGCAGGCTGAGGCCTGTGTTAATGTAGTTATTTATACATATGAAGGTAATGGAAAAGTGATCACCTTAGATACCTGGTTCTGAATCCAAAATCTATCACTTACCATAATCACTTAACTTCTCTGAATGGGACCAATGACAACTCTTGTTTTGCCTACTACATAGGATTGTTTTGAGGATCAAGAAAAAGGGTCTGTAAAAATTATCTATGCTGGGCCACATTGTGTGCATGGAGGGATGTGATGAAGAGGAGGATAAATGAAACACTGGAGAAGGTAAACTGCAGTCTCTGAGAAGCAGGAGGTACAAGATGGAGCACTGCAGTGAAATGAAGAGAACATGAGTGTGATCGGGGCTGGATACTATCTAGGACAAGAGATTGGAGAGTCCAAGTGGAACACATGCAAGAGGAAGAATCTGTGAAACAGACTATTGGTTTTGTTAGCGTGAATGAGTGAGGTGCTCCATAATGCCTCTTAATGATTGTCCTTTTTTACGAAAGGATCTAAGGCTCTGCTTACATTAAATGCCTGTATCTGTCTTAAAGACACACTTCTCAAATTCTGGTGCCCTCTAAAGTGTATTTACATGTTAAAACAATGACTTAAATTAAGGAAATCAGTCACTCATTTATTTAGTCAATAAGTATTTATTGAGTCTATCTTGGGAGGGCAGTCTGAAGGATATTGGGACATACAGAAGGTTCCTGAAACTCATGGAACTTACATCTAAAGCTGTCATTTTCTTTTTTAAAAAAATGTTTTATATATTTTTATTTTTTAAAATACATTCAGTCACTGTATATCATTACAGCATGCAACATGATTTTTCCCAGCATGAAGACATCACGTTAGTACAGTTAAAGGTATTATCATGCATGTTATCATCTACAGCTAATTTTCCATTTTCATGTCCCTTAAATGTTTTGTTTCTTTCTTTTTCCCCTTGATTCCCTTCCTCTCATTCTCCCCCATTTCTCATCCTCCTCTCACACTATCTCTAGTATACACTATTGTTCTCCGTGCTTTCATATATTCCAGTCTTTCATTTTCTGTCACAGACTGTAGACATTTGGTATATATTGAGTAGGAACATGCAGTGCCTGTCTTTCATAGTTTGGCTTACTTTGATTAGCAGTACATTTTCTATAGAGAAAATTTCCTTAGAGAGTTGTCTGTTCAGCTCACTTGCCCATTTTTTTAACTGGGTTGATCATTTTTTTTTTTCAGGTGAGCTGTTGGGTTCCCTGTATATGCTAGATATCAGTCCCTTATCTGAGGCATAGCTTGCAAATATATTCTCCCATTTCAAAGGTTGCTGATTCACTCTAATTATTGTTTCTTTTGCTGTTTAGGACTTTTTAACCTGATGTAGTTCTAATTGTCTATTTCGGGGATTTATTGCCCATGGTTTGGGGATGTTATTTAAGAATTCCTTGCCTACTCTGATGTCTCCGAGTTTCCCCCTATGTTATCCACCTGTAGTTTTATAGTTTGTGGTCTTAGGTTTCTCAATGAATTGTACTATTAACTTCAGTCCATGGTTTTGGGTCCTTGATCTGCATACCATATATTTAAGAGCCTTCTTACCATATATATTTTTTTCTTACCATATATTTAAGAGCCTTCTATTTATTAATATTTGCTTATAAGCTCATTGTTGTTTTTGGTTTTTTTGAGAGATTTTCATTGTTGTTTTTTTGGGGTTTTTTTTTTTTTTTTGAGAGATTTTCACTATAGGGCGCGTGCACTCGCCAGACAGACAGAGAGAGACATAGAGACAGAAAGCGAGAAATCACCCCCCAGGGGTGATGGTCACGCCGCAATCCCTTCTCCTCCATTCTCCTCTTGGGATCTTGGGCACGCATGCACATGCGCCCAGCGTGAGTTTTAAGCCACCGGGTCCAGGACACGAACCGTGGTCGACTACGTGGGAGTCCAGCAACATAGCCATTACGCTAACTGCTGGTTCCCATAAGCTCATTGTTCTGTCAGTTCTTGTTCAGTCTTCTCCAACAGCTAATTTGTTTTCAACAAAATAGTGATTGCTACCTTGAGGTTTCTTGGGCCTTAACAGGACTAGGATGTTGGTAATGAAGATCTGGACTCTTTTTTTCCACTTGTAAGTGAAAATATTGTGTGTATACATGCACACACACATGTACATGTGTGTGTGCATGTATACATATACATCCATGTGCACATACACATACACATATGTGTGTGTATATATATATATGTGTATATATATATATATATATATATATATATATATATACACACATATGTATTGGATCATGAGAAAGTCACGATGTAGTTTTTTTATGCAAAAATACATCATGGCTTTTCCGATGACCCAATATATAATATTTTCACTTACATACCCCAGAGGTATATATATGTATATTTGTAATCCTTACTAATATACCCAACTACTTTCTTTTTGCATATTTTCTTTCTATAAAGCTAGATAAAAATTATTTAGTTAATATTTCTTTGATGTTACTTGATATTTCATCGCAATTATTTTTTAGGACTTCTCAAAATTATCAAATGTCTAACAAAAACTTGTAACCACTGATAAAGCCAGGCAGGCTAACTCGAAGGTTTAATATCTCTGGGCCTTTGGTCACAATATTGTTAGCTTGGTATGACAATCACAGGTTATCTTTCATTTAACAGAAGATGTGTCTGGCAAATATAGATGTCTTCACCTATTAAATGGTGGACATAATTTATTAATAAATGTATTAAAAATTTTTGGCAAAAGAAAAGGTAGAGATATGAGTCTTTGAGAAAGTTAAAACTGGGAATTAATAATTTCAAAGGAATTTGTTTGCAAAACAAGACTTATTGTATAGCAGAAATAGAGAAGTCAATGTTAAGTTAGGGGTTTTCAAATCACAGTCTCTCTTAAGTAAAAGCCATAGCAATTCAACCCAACAGGAATGTGTAACATGTTTAAAAATACCTGTGTTAGAACTGGGCTCCATGTTACTTGTACAAATTTTGGTGCCTCTTTTTTTCTTTCTTTTTTTTAATAAAATGGGTAGCCCAATTCTAGGAGGAAATTTCAGAATCCTATACTGTTGCACTTTTTAATAATACAAAGATTCTTGGGGACCAGCAGTTGGCATAATGGCTATGTCACTGGACTCCCATGTAGTCAACCGAGGATCGCGTCCCGGACCCAGTGGCTTAAACTCAGGTTGGGCGCATGTGCGTGTGGGCCCAAAATTCCAAGAGGAGGATGGAGGAGAAGGAATTATGGCATGGCTATCCCCCCTGGGGGGTGATTTCTTGCCCTCTGTCTCTCTCTCTTTCTCTCTCTCTCTCTCTGTCTTTCTGGCGAGCACACATGTCCTATAACAAAAGCCTCTCAAAAAAAAAAAAAAAAAAAAGAAAAGAAAAGAAAAAAAGAAATAATACAAAGATTTTCAGTAATTTGGAGCAGAGAAGGAATAAGGATGAGGTAAACAAACTTCTTGCCCCAGGTGCAAATTAAGGGAGTACCAAAAAACTCAAAAATCAAGATAAGTAATACTTTAATGAAATAACTTTTTAAAAAAGAATTATTTAATCTAACTTTATTTATCCTTATTTATTTATTTATTTTAATTTGTCCAGAGAGGGACAGAGTTAGGGACGGGGAGAATGAGAAAGCAAGCCTCCAGGTCCGGGATTTGAAACATGGTCGACCATGTGGAGTCCAGCCCCCTTACTCACTACCTGCCAGCCCCTAATGAAATAACTTTTAAAAATCAAATTTGTGCAAAAAATCCATTATAAATGAAATATCCAGAACATATATATATTTTTTATTGCCAGTGGGTGCATGTGATTCACAGAAAATGAGGAAACAGAGAGAAAGCACTCCCCTCAACACACACACACATGCACACACACACACACACACTCAGGGGGTATGTTGGTACCATATTTTTTTCCCTCCATTTCTCATTTCTCCATCTTGTCATTATTTCCAGCACCCTAAGGCATTAAAAATTATTACTTTATTGAGGCTGGTAAGTGACATGGTAGTTAAGAGTGCTGGACTCCCACATGGCTGACCACAGTTAGAGTCCCAGACCTGGCAGCTTGCTCTCTCTCTCTCTCTCCCCCTTGCTTGTCAAGTTAAAATAAATAAGTAAAGTTAAATAATAAAATAATTCTTTACAAATATTATTATTTATTATTTTTGTAATTTTTAAATTTTAATTTCTTTTACACATTTAATCACTATACATCACTTAGTATGTAAAGTGAATTTTCCCAACATGAATACACTTAACATTAGTCCAGTTATTGAGTATACTATACATGTTATCCTCAACAGAAAATAATCCATTTCTGTGTCCCATAAAGGTCTTGCCTCTCTGTTTTTCTCCTTAATATCTTTCCTCACACTATACCTTTTCTCCCACCCTCCTCCGACACTGTATCCAGTATCCATAACCATTTTCCATGCTTTTATATCATCTAATCTTTCCATCAGCATGCAGACAGTTGGTATATATTACGTGGAGACATACAATGTCTCTCTTTCATAGCCTGGCTTGCTTCACTCAGCAGTAAATCTTACATATTTGTCCGCTTTCTATCAAAGCCAGGGTAGTGTTCCATAGCAAATGTGTCACACTTTTTCAGCCCATTCATCTGTTTGCGCACATTTGGGTTAGTTCCGTGTTTTAGCACTTGTGAATACTTTTGGCTTATAAATGATTGCTTTACCTTGACTTTTATTTTGAAAAATATGATATCACAATACTATTTATCTCAGTTACTGATTTTTGGTGCACCTTAATTTTGCCCCACCTGCCTTGTTCCCATCATTCTATTTACCAACATCTGCAGTTCTTTAAACACATTTGACCTTGCAGCTCATTTGTCTGGTTTTTGATTATTTTAGTCTTCTTCCTCTCCAACCTATGTTAATGGTAATTTGGATAGTTCTGGCTGAGGTAATTTGGATAGCTCTTTCATTCTGTAAGAATGAAAGGCAGTTAATAAATATTTTTGTGGAAGGAATTTTGGTTTGCTGCTTCCAATGCTAGGATAATAATTGTTACAATCTGAGAGATGCTCCAGAGGTGGAGGAGGAATGAGTAACTCAAGGATCTTAATGATCAACTTCTGGCTTACAGGTAGGTTCCTGGAGGCCACTGGATGGAGGTTAGCATAGGTGTGCAATGGGAATATGACTGTTGTCTGGGAGGCAGGCATTCCTTTGTAATACAACTTGAACTGCTGTGTGTTCTGAGCTGCAAGTTGTCTTAGGGTTGGTGCCTTCTTAACTGTGATTGGAAGTTAATGTCCTGAATTTTGTGTAGATGTGTGTGTGTGTTGTGTGTGTGTGTGTGTGTGTGTGTAGATAGCCAAGACTGCCCTCATTTTTCCCCCAACTATGTGATGGCTGGAGGATGTCTACTGAGATGCTGCAATTCTCTTTTCTTTTCAACAAAGGCCTTTTTCTAGTGCAAATTGTAAAATAGGTTCATGGTTCCATATTCCTAGGCTTTGTAGAGTGATTTATAGAAGTACTCTTCAGCAACTTTATTGTGCAATACGTACTAAGCACTGGGCTTCAGTTGGTGTGCTAAGCAGACGTCATTTACTTTCTGTAAAGCAATATCCTTTTTAACCTAGGTCTTCTCCCTGTCTTAATGCTGATGAGACAGTTTTGTCAATAATAGCAGGATCAAGAGTTCTGAATGTCTAATTATCTTCTCTTCACATCAAGTCAACTGACCAAGAGGTGTAACAGAGATGGATAATCCTTTGAGAATTCTTGGAAGAAAATCTCAGTGCATTTGTCACAGCATCTGTGGAACAGTAGGTAATTCAGGCTTTTGAGGCTGCTCACCATAGGAAAACTGACAGCATTTGAGTGGATTACGTGCGAAGCCACAAATGGCAAATACATGGACCAGTCAAATTCCAGTGAGCATAGGAAGTAATGGGGAAAGGTTTCAACAGGACAATGAAAGGTATGCAGGTAGGCATGTAGCAGTCATTTGTTCTTTTGATTTGTTTTGTTTTGTTTTAAAGAGATATTTTTGCTATAAAGTGCGTGTGCTTGCCAGAGAGACAGAGAAGCAGAAAGCAAGAAATCACCCCCTAGGATGGATAGCCACACCACAATCCCTTCTCCTCCGTTCTCCTTTCAGGATTTTGGGCACATGTGCACACATACCCAGGGTAAGTTTAAGCCACCAGGTCTGGGACTTGAACTGCTGTTAACTACATGTAAGTCCAGGGCATAACCATTATGCCATCTGCTGGTCCCAACATGTAGCCATCATTTGATGGCTTGTCTACCCAGACAAGATCTCAGGAAGTATAGCATTAGAGAGACCTAATAGTTGGAAGGGACTAGGATGTAAAGACTAGTTCTTAGAATGACTAATGTGGGTCAGCACAAACAATCCCCTAGCAGAGAAACACTAGATACTGTGAAAGCAGGAACTGGTAAGAAGAATATTAGAATCAAGTTACTAAAATTAGGTCCTTGTGGAGGAACCAAGGGTGGGATAAGATACACACAAGTCCAGAAACAAGACTACCATATAGGTAAACACCTACTTGTTTTGTAGGACTGGTGTTGGCCTCAGATAAGGAGGCAAGTCTGCTCTTGTTGATTTAAGTCATTCAAATATTGTAGTGAAAAGATATGACAGCTTATACTTAGTATGCATTTACCATGTACCAGGGAATGGTGCTAAAAACCTCACATGTATGAACTCATTTGGCTCTAATGACAACACTATCAGCTCAGGACTATTATGCTCCCCATTTATAGGTGAGAAAACTGAGACTCAGTAGATGGATAAGAAACTTGCTCAAGATCACAGTGATGAACCTGGGATTTGAACTCATGAAGTCTGGTTTTGGAGCCATAGTCTTCACTGTTATGCCATGGAGTTTGTGTTCGAGTTCCTAAAATAAGAGCTCCAGTAGCCCAGAGGAATAGGAATCTGGGTATATGTTTAAACATACATTGGGCGGCATATCTAGAAATAAACTATTACTCCAAACAGCTGGAAAGTAAAGTTTTCTGTAGTGAATTGGCAAATGTGATAAGGAAGTGTTCCCTCAGGCGACTCATATGCAGGTGTTTCAGTTTGGTTTTTCTTGAACGTTTTAGAATTCACCCACTCCTGCTCATTCATACTGACTCTTGGGTAATGGCTCTCTGAATCCTATGTTCTGTCAGCTTAAGGATGGTTTGGCACTGTTCAAGGCCCCTATCTTGTCCTCCTGTTTTGTGCGTGCCTTTTTCTCAAGATTTCACCATACTCTGTGTCCTAATTTCCATCTGAACCTTTGGGCCTAACTTACGCATTTCTTTGAAATACTCTACAACTGGAGTTACTAGGAAATAATGTACAGTGGCTGATTAGCACACATTTTCAGCCTTGGAAACTAGTTTATTAATGTCCATTTTAAACTAAAACACCTTAAATTGCACACTTGAAGTATAAATACATATTTAATTTTAGAATTTTAACCTTCTTTCAGTAGGAGGAAGTAGAAAGGCCATTTTCTTGTGTTTTGGTTAACTAATCCATGTGTCACATGGATCTTACTCTCTTCTGAAATTTCTGTAATGCTAACTCTCTGAAGAAAGCATTTAGCAACTAATTACTTACTACATGGCAGTATCTTTTCCATTGTCTTGTACTGTCATTGAACTCATTAATTGCTATTAACTTTTCATGGGCATGTCTTGTTTTCTCAAGTGGATTATTAACTCCCTAAGATAGGAATTTTATATCATCTATTTTCTCCATGGCGCCCAGGATAGTGCCTCTCACATATGAGCATCTATCTATCTATCTTTATATCTAACATCTATCTATCTATCTATCTATCTATCTATCTATCTATCTATCTATGTTGTTGTTGTTAATTTTCTCAGAATACAGTCTTTTTATTACTAAACATTGGCCAGAAAGAAAAAGTGAAAGAGAGTATGAGAGAAAGTGGCCTAATCTATTCATCCATCTATATTTCTCAAGGACATAGATTTTTTTACATGTCTTCATTTTATTCCTACTTGAGAAGATAGGTCCTCTTTTTGTCTTGAGCAGCTGATCTGTTCGAACTAATAAACTTTTAATAATTCAAGGTTGGTGTTCTAACCCCAGTCTCTAGATCCTACAATATCTTCAGAGCCCCTAATTGGTTTTAAAGGTAAGAAAATTTTAGTTAGGAAAACAATCCTATTATTTTATCAGATCTATTTGGCTTGCCATTTGCTATTTTAGGAGACAGAGAAGGGAGGTTTGAAATCTGTCTGTGGAGTTTTGACTGAAGTCATCTTCCAGGAATAAAGTAAAGAAAGGGATAAAATAGTTTCCCATCAGCATAGCTGCTATAGGCATACCTAGAAAGTGATCTGTCAGCATTCATAGTAAGTTATGATGGAAACATATTCCAAATTTATCTGTGGGAAAGGACAAAAGGGTATCCAGGTGGTTGGTACAAAAGCCAATGAGGGAGCTTCGTTCTTGCTGTTTATAATAATAATAGCTAACAGCTATTGAATCATGACTATGTGGTAGCCGTTATTCTCAGCACTTTAGTATTTTAACTCATTTGACCTTCACACAAACCCTAAGTGGTAGGTAGTGGTGGTTTCCTCATGATGAGGACACTGAAGAACTTTCTCAAGATAACACAAATAATAAGTGAAACAATATTTAATAATCCCAAGGGGATTAGCTGTAGAGTAGGAGCTGATACATTTTCTGTAAAGGGCCTAATGGTAAATGTTTTTTGGCTTTGTGGTCCAAGATAGTCATTGTCCCACCAACTCAGCACTATTGTTGTATAGTAAAAAAGGGCTCTGGGCAGGGGCCAGATGGTGGTTTAGTGGTAAGATATGACACTGAAAACTAGCCCACCTTGGCAGGGTCCAGGTTGGCATCTAGAGACCTTCCTGAGAATGCTGGGTATGCATGTGCCCGTGATCCAGGGCTGTTTGAGACCAGTGAGACTCTCTCATCAAGACCCTGTTGGGGATATCACTCTTTCTCTTTCTCTGTCTCTCTTGCTCATGGAAGAAATAAACAAATAAACATCATGTCTGTTAAAGAAAGGATCATAGGCAATATGTAAATTAATGGACACAAATGTGTTCCAAAAACACTTTCTTTACAAAAGCAGGCAGAGGGATAGATTTGACCCCTAGTTTCTTAGTTCCTACTCTAAAGCTCAATTATATTCCTTTCTGAAATTAGAGTTGTTTTTCTCATTACTTTGGATTTACATGTGAGAGATTAATTACTTTGTGGATTATTCATATCTATTAGTGGATTTTGGTTAATTGTTCTTTTTTCCACTTCTTTTAAAAAATTTATTGTCCATTTACATTTAATCACTATACATCTTTTCAATGTACAACATTGCTTTTCCCAGCATGAATACAGGGTATATCAGTCAAGACACAGACATTACCATATACATTATCATCAGCAAATATTTTTTAATTTTCATATCAATTAAGCATATTTTCCCCCATCCCCTTCCTTCCCCTCCCTCTTTTACTCACCCCCATAGCACCCTTATTCTTACTATTTCTAGTATCTACCATTGCCCTCCCTGCCTCTATACTTTCCAATCTTTCAGTTTCTGCTATAGAGTGCAGATGTTAAGTATATACTGAGTGGGGACATATAAAACCTGTCTTTCATAGTCTGGCTTGCTTCACTTAGCATTAAGTCTTCCATATTTGTCCACCTTGTATCAAATGGCAGGGTCTCTCTCTCTCTTTTTTTTTAATGACTGAATTGAATTCCATAGAGTACATATGCCACATTTTTAAAAATCCTTTCTTCTGTTTTTGGACATTTGGGTTGATGCCATGTCCTAGCAATTGTAAATAATGCTGCAATAAACATGGATGTGCAAGTGTTTTTCTGACTGAGGGTTTTCCTATTCTTTGGGTAAATACCTAAGAGTAGAATTACTGGGTCATGTGGTATTTCTATTTGTAGGTTTCTGAGGAATCTCCATATCATTCTCCACTGTGGTCATTACTAATTTACATTCCCACCAACAGTGTAGGAGAGTTCTCTTTTCATTACAGCTGTGTGTGCCAGAACTTATCGTTCTTTATTTTTATAAATTTTAGCCATTCTGACTGAGGTTAAATGGTATCTCATTGTGGTTTTGACTTGCATTTCTTTTATGATAAGAGATGTTGAGCATGTTTTTGTATGCTTTTGGCCATTGATGTCTTCTTTGAAGAGCTGCCTGTTCAGCTCATTTTCCCATTTTTAAATTGGATTGATTTTGTGTGTGTGTGTGGGGGGGGGGGGGGTGGGGATTAGCTGCTTGAGATCCCTGTATAATCTGGCTATCAGTCCTTTATCTGAGGTATATTTTGCAAATATGTTCTCCCACTTTGAGGGTTGTCTTTTCATCTAATTATTGTTTATTTTGCTGTGAAGTAGCTTCTCAGCCTAATATAGTCCCATTTGTCTATTTTTGGGACTGTTGCCTGTGCTTGGGGCAGGGGGGTCTTCTTTAAGAAATCTTTGCCTACCCCAAAGTCTCCAAGAGTTTCCCTATGTTTTCCAACAGGATTTTTATAATTTGATATTTTAGGTTTAGATCCTCAATCCATTTCAAGTTGATTTTTGTTAGTGGTGAGAGATATGGGTCCCATTTCATTCTTCTACAGGTGTATATTCAGTTTGTTCAGCACCATTTGCTGAAGAGATTTTCTTTTCCCACTGGATTGTCTTGTGCCCTTTGTCAAGGATCAGTTAGCTGTATGTTTTGGTGTTTATTTGGGGGTTCTCAGTTCATTCCATTGGTCTACCTGTCTGTTTTTGTGTCAGTACCATGCTGTTTTAATTATCACACCTTTGTAATATGTTTTTGAGGTCAGGAATTGAGATTCCTCCTATTTTATTCCCCTCACATAGTATTGCTTTGGTGATATAGAGCCTTTTATGATTCCACACAAATTTTACTATTTTTTCTATTTCTGTGAGGAATATCTCTTGTAGTTTGATTGGAATTGAATTGAATTTGTAGATTAATTTGGGTAGGGTTGACATCTTTATTATATTAATTCTAACCCAGGAACATGGGGTGTTTTTCCACTTTTTTTATATCATTGAGTTTTGTCACTATGAATGTTCAGAATTCTTTTTCTGACACTTCTGTGCATTTCTTTGTACTGTTCATTGTTGGTGAGGGACTACTGCATTCACCTGAAGAGGTACCCCCTTGTTTTCTCATGTTTCTTTGAGATCTGTGCTGGTTTTTGATCATCTGATGCAGTATTCACTTTTTCCTATTTATAGGAGTAGATTCTGTAGTATTGGAAGAGAAAATCTCACCTTTAGCTCCCAGGTGTGTTCTTATTGGAGGGCTGTGTCTCCTAAATTAGAGCAGTTAAAGGTAACTTCAGGTGCTTGGCTCCTCTACCAAACTTTCAGCTCTTGATGAGGTAGGAGAAGGCTAAGTAGAAATAACTTAAGGAAGAAGATCAAGTCATGTGCTGTACTGTGTGCAGTGTGTGAGTTGATGTGCTGCAAATTCTAAAGTTACTCCCAGAGACTAAGGGTTCAGTCACAAGAGGAGGCCTGCTGAGACTAAGCCCAAGTCTCCAGGTGTGTAGGCTAAGCCCAGGCCACTAGAGCATGGAGTGATGGAGTGCCACAAGTTCCAGTTACTCCCAGGGGCTTTTGTTTATTTTCTTTTTTCTTTTTCTCTCTATCTTAAATACCTTGTGGTCCTGAATGAACCAAAATAAAATCTGTTGAAGTAGGGTAATAGACCCATTGGTTTCATACACATGGATCTTCTCAAATTCAATAACGAATTGTTGGACATTCATTTTCTTGGCCTCATGATAGTTGATGACATTGTCCAGAATTATTATGCCCTTCTTATAGGATTCCTATTGGCCACTCACTATCAAAGCTCTCTTTATTATCTTCTAGGCCTTGTTTTTTGAAATCAATTTTGGTCCTACCAATAGGAAGAATATGATATGAAAGTACAAGAAAAAAGTTATTCCCTCAACCTAGTGGGCTCTTTATTTTACTGGTGTCCAGTCACTAAAACAGAAGTAAGATCTCTGAAAGAGATTGATTAATTTAGAAGGGGATATGGAGTCAGGGGAATTGAACATAAAGTTGTTAGCATAAGAGTTACTATTAAAAATTGATATTTTAAAAATATATTTATTTTTATTTTTTACATTTAATCACTATATATCTTTACAGTGTACTGGTTTTTCCTAGTGTGAATACAGTGATTATCAGTCAAGATGAACACATTGCCATATACATTATCATCACCAAACAACTTTTCATTTTCATGTCAATTAAACATATCATTTGTTTTGTCCCCGTTTTCCTCCTTTTCTCCCCCTAGTACTTACCCTTATTATTGCCCTCCTTACTATCTCTAGATACAGTTGCCTTCCCTGCAATTATACCTTCCAACCTTTCCATTTCTGTTACAGAACACAGACATTAGGTATACATTGAGTGGGGACATACCAAGTTTGTCTTTCATAGTCTGGCTTGCTTCCTTTAGCATTAAGTCTTCTATATTTGTCCAGTTTGTATCAAATATCAGGGTCTCATTATTTTTTTATAGTTGAGTAGTATTCCATAGAGTAGATATGCCTCATTTTTTTCAATTCACTCATCTATTTTTGGATATTTTGTTTTTATAAAGCAATTTATGATTTAGAAAATGCTTCCCTCCATTCTTATTGATGACTAACCCAGCTGTTCCCTCCTCTCTTTGGGTGCTGGGGATTTGTCCTAAGGGTGCTTCAGAGTGTAAGGCTGCGGGTCCAATCTTACCTAAGCACATAACTTATTCATGCATTTGCTGATGGAGATGGAATCTCAAGTACAACATCAGTAGATCCAGAAGGAAAACACCTTCATGTCTTCTATCTCTTTAAATCTGGGTCCTTGTATATCAAGGAGAAAAAAAAATGCATTGTTTAAAAGTGCATCTGTCACTTATGTGCTTGGAAACATGTCACAGTGAGTGGTGAAACATTATTAATTCTTTTTGCTTTCAAAGAGTAATTCATGCACTTACAAGTATAATCTGCATCACAATGAAATATTTGGATGTAAGCGTAGGTGTAATTAACACCAGAAAATCTCTGAAACAAGAGAAGCAAGGAAATTCACTGTTAAGTCAGCTTCAGACATCATCAATGTGCCAAGGAATTTAGGGATGTGCTACAACTGTGTGTCATCTTGGTAATTATGAAGGCCAGTGAAGGGAAGAGCTGCTTCCAAAGCTTTTGGACCTTGGATGGATCGTGAACTATTCATTCTGGTTTTGCATACTCTCTTTCCATAATTTGAATCCTTTAGTTCAGTTCAATGGACCAACTATTTACTGAGTTCCCATGATATCAAAAACTCAGAGGTGGACATAGGATGATATGAATACAACAGTAATGTAGTGGGTGCTGTTGGTCCCTGACCAAGATCTCTCTTACAGGGTTGCTGTATTTTCTACTTACTTACAGATGCCCTCTTCTTCAGATAATCATCCTTGACCAAAAGAGATATATTCTTTCTAGCCCATCCTCACCAGGAGGCAGCCCTTAGCCAGTGGCAAACTGACATGGAGGATTTGTATGGGCTAAACCATTCCAAGGTGGAACTCACTTTTTGGTGTAATTAAAGCTGTAGGGTTCCCTTAGGTTCTGGTTGAAGCTAGATTTAGACTTAGCTTCTTCCCTGTCCTATTTTGCTCCCTCACTCCCTTCTTCCTGAGACTTCTCCTTCAGTTAAATCACAGACACCCAAATTCCTATATCAGATACTGTCTCTAGAGAGCCCAACCTAAGACACAGTGCTAGCATTTATTACACCAATTGTTCAGGGAATGGGGTAAGCAAATTACATCTATTATCTCTCTGGATCCTAACAATAACTGAGGCTCAGAGGAGTTAATTAAGCACTCAAAAAAACTCCAGTTAGTAAAGCCAGTTTCCTGGACAGGTTTCTTAGACTCCAGAGGCTCTGTTCTATCCTGCTTCCTAAGTTGAGTAAGACACATGATCATACATTCTCCCTACCCACAGGAGCTTATAGTTTAATAGGCAGAGAAAGCAAATAAAACACTATTATCAGAGGGATGCAAGAAAGGTTATGGGGATTCAGAGGATGGAGAGCTCACATCCAGTTGTAAAACATGACTATTTGTAGAGATTTTATCACATGCTTACACAGAGACCACGCTGATCTCTCAATTTTTCCAGCTGGACACATGCTAGAGTTTAGTCTGGTGTGTTTTGTGCTGTGCACTTGCAGAGTAGTCAAGTGGATGAAACTGAGGAAATGTGAGTACTCATGATTATATTGTAGGAGCTCCTGTATACACTCATTGCAAATCTAATGTGTGTGAGCATGGCACCAAAGGAGGTGTAAGGTGTATTGCCTTCTAATTCCAGAGGCAGCAGGAACAGATCTCAAATTCTTTAATAGTCAGAAAGGAAAATAGCCTTTCTTTGCTGCTTCCTTCTCTGAAATTGGCCACCTTAAAGTCACGAAAAACCTCTTCAATAATTCTATTTCTACCTTTTGGTCCACTAATCTAGCACAGTAATATAACAAGGAAAGTGGCATTGGGACATATTTATGAACTAGAGCTGAATAGAGGGGTTTTTTTTATATTATTCAGCTTATTTCCTTCTTTTTATAAATAGTTATTTATTTAATTTTATTTATTCATTCATTTATTTTAATTTGACCAGAGAGAGATACACAAAGAGAGAGAGAGGGAAAGTGAAAAAGCAAGCCACCAGGTCCGGTATTCGAACTGCAGTCAGCCATGTGGGAGTGTCCAGTGCCTTAACCATCACACGACCTGCTGGTCCCCAGAGCTGATAGTTTTAAGGATTTGCTCAGGAGATTGAATGTGATCAGCATTAAACTCCCTCTTTATTATTTTCCAACCCCTCGAAACTAATAGCCATTATTTTGTCCATAGGTCTCATCAAGAATAAAATGTAATCTGCATTAATCTTCAATACTTTGTCCACCAACTAGGAAATGAACCAAACAGGGATTATGGTCTCCTGTGATGTATCTCACACAGTGCCTATTCTGAACGAGTATCACATTACATAGAACTCTTGCTTTAGAGGGCCAGACAGTGGCATGGTGGTTAAGGCAGCTGGATTCCACTGGCTGACTGAGAGTTTGAATCCTGGATCCATTGGCTTGGAAAATATACTGGGCATGTGTGCATACATGCCCAGAATCCTGAGAGGATAATGATGGAGCAGGGATTGTGGCACGGCCATCCCCCCAACCCCGTGGTGTGCTTTCTTACACACACTCTCTCTCTCTCCTTTTCTCTGCCTCTCTCTGTGCATGCATGTACCCTATAACCAGAAAAAAAAAAAAAAAAAGGAATAAATAAGTAAATAAATAAATAATTCAAAAAAGAACTCTTGCTTTAGAAAAGTCAGTGCAGAATCTAACTTAAACAGGTCTTCTCCCAGTTCTATTGCATTGGTTTTTCCCCTGGTGACTCAGGGCTTATCTAATTTTTGTTCTCCTTGGGAAAAAAAAAAAGATACACACACATATATACACACATTCACTCTTAACATCTTTAGAATGATTTGCATGTTTTCTCAAAAAATTCATTTGAGCAATATTTGAATTATCAGAAAATAACTTTTTTATCTCTGTGACTTGGGCTTTGTAGTCAAGATACATAATATCCTCAGTCTCATCTACAAAACAAGCCTAATAATGCTCCCCCTTCCCAGTGTCATTTTTAAAGGAAATTAAATTATGCATTTGAAAGTGTCTTGTAGACTAAATGACTAATTAATTGTAAGGAAGTTACATTTTCATTTTATTCTTGAGACTTAGTGAGTTTTCACTAAGCCAGATCATGGCTAGGTCAATCAATTTGACATCAATTTATGTGGCGCCTTTTTTTTCCTTTCTTTTTTTTTTTTTTGCTTTTCTACATTGTAGAAAAAGACATCTTTTAGAATTGCCTTACTCTGACTTTCTGGAATGCGCTTAGCATTTGTTTCAAGGTTGGAAGGTTACACTGTGTTCACCTTGCCTGAGCAAATATCTCCTTTGAACTGTGACTAGGAACTAAGAAGTCAAGCACAAATTGATGGAAGTAAAAGATTGTTGATCATATTGAAGGTCTGCTTTCTAGATGGAAGTTATCCAGCTTTTAAAAAACAATTCTGTTCAGTTACCCAGAAGTAGCTTTTATCCCTTGGACTTATGGGCCTCATCTTTTTTTTTTTTTTTTTTTTTTTTTTTCAAATTATAAGAAACTGAGAGACGTCTGTATCTAGAATATTTTGTTGGGATTCTTTCTTCTGTATTTTCTAGACAAAAACAAGTTAAGATTTTATTCCAACTATTCACATGGAGACAGTAGTTTCAGTTATAAGCATAATTAACTATGTAAGGGATAACCCCTATGTTTTCTAGACTATTTTCATAAGAAAAAAAAGTAAAATGATTTGAATGGAAATTCCCCTTCTAAAAATTTCTCCTTGTCATTTATATGCACTTAGGCTTGGTATGAGTTAGATCATCAGATGCCAGAATTCAAAAGAACCCTGAAGATTCCCTCCTCTTCTTTATTTACTTTGCAGTAAGAATCAAAGAGAATCAGGACTGGACCTCAGGGCACCTGACTTCTAATCTGGAGTGCAGTGCCTATAGCACACCATCCTGAGAGATTGCAAAGGGACCTTGTCTTGTACATATCCCAACATTCTCCTTTCACAGCTGAGATGACAGGTTCATATGAACTGCGGTCTCCTTGCTCCTGGCCATGTTTCTTCAAAAAATCAGCAAATATGCGAGATCAGAAAATCTTCCAGAAAGGAGAATATTCAAAACTAAAGCAGACTATTTGGGGTTTAGTATTATATACATGAGTCCCTCTACCATACCCATAACTGACCTTTAGAAAGTATGTTTGAGTTTCAAAGCACAACACTCTAAAAATGGCTGTAGTTTTTGCAGGACATGATTAAAATGTATATACTCCAATTTGTGGCCAGAAGAGGGCGATCAAGATAATGCAATCATTTTGAGCTATTGGGCTTTCAGTTAATGCATGGATGTGAATAAATAAAATAAAGTACCAAGTTAGCCTAAATGTTTTAAAACAGACCCTTTGATCAATCTCCACTAAATGAAGGAAACATATTTTGCTTTATACACTATAGTCATTTACCAAGGCGTATTATAGAGTTACAGCATAGCCTATAACAGTTCAATTATTAAGCCCCAGAAATCAAGGCAGCTTTCTAATCTCTCATTTTTAAGGGCTCTGGTGGCTTTTAAGTAGAAGATAGGCATGGACTTACCATATGTTTTTGCAATATTTGTAGGATTTTCACATTAACAACCAAAAGCTATACTCTGCCAGAGTGAAAGGACCTCAGATCAAATGTGATGGGGAGTAGCTCTTAACTCATTACTCATACCTCCCTGTTCCTCCCTATTCAATTTTCAAGGACTCAGCAGTAAACAGACCAGCGGTGGAGGATGCCACCTCCCTGGCTCACTCCACAGCAACATAAATCAGGTCTGTTCTTGATTAGAGCCGTGGGCATGTTTGCCGCATTTGGAAACAGAATGAATGGCCCTGTGGTCAGGGAGGTTTTCACAGTCTTGAAACATGGGCGAGATCAGTGTGGAGAGTGAAGGCAAATATAAATTTCCTGGTAATTCATTCATTTTTGCCATCAGGAAGCATTTCTTGAACCCTTCATGCATGCTAGCCACTGTGCCTAAAGTTCAAGAAGCAAGGATAAGACATTTGGCTTTATTTAAGGAGCTGAACTGGTTCATTTTCTTAAACAAAAAGGGCACCAAATGTACTCAAGGAAAGATTATCTTTATTGAAAATCTATGTATTGAAAGCCTATAATTACTTTATGGAAATAATTGAAAAATCTATTACTAGGTGTAGTTATAACAGCGTCAATTATTGAGTGTTTACTATGAACTGGGCCTCTGCTAAGCACTTTACTTATATGCACTATTTCATTAAGTCCTCATGCATACTTCTTTTATGCTGTGTATGTTTTATGCCTTGATCTTGACACTCAGAGGAGTCAATCATTAAAGGTCACGCAAATGGGAACTAGAAAATGCCGATTATATACACATATAAAGGTGTTATAAACACACAAGCACGCACACATACACATTGTTCACCTCAAATAAGGTCTCAATAAGTGCTTTAACATATTAATAATAATAACTATCATTTAATGAGACTTACTATGTGCCCCACATTACACTAAGTGATTTCCCTCTTACTTAATCCCTATAAAAACTTCTGTGATAGTTCCTGTTATTATTGTTATTTTGTAGTTGAGGAACTGGTTAAGCACCTTGCTTGAAGCAATGTGTAGTAAGTTCAAGACTCAGAATTTAGACCTAATTCCACTGCTGGGGAGTTTAATAGGAAGCCAGTGAATTATTATTTTTTATTATTTTTTATTCTAATTTTTTATATACATTCAATCATATTATTTAGCTTACAAAGTGAATATTTCAATATGTGAACATTTCTCCCCAGTTGATCAAAATATCTTCCACCCATAACAACACACCTCCCCATCCCGTCAATGCTCTGTCTCTGTATCCCTCCTCCAAATGTCCTTCCTTAGGTCCTGCTTCTCCACACACACACCACTTCTGGCACTAACCCCCATCTCTTGTGTTTATACAACCTTAGGTCAATCAATTTCAGTCATAGAGTGCAGACACTCGGTATATATTAAGTGGGGACATACAATGTCTCTCCTTTATAGCCTGGCTTGCTTCACTCAGCAGTAGATCTTCCATATTCTTCCACTTTCTGTCAAAAGCCAGGATTTTGTTGTTTTTTATGGCTGAATAGTATTCCATAGAGTATATGTGCCAAAGTTTTTCAGTCCATTCATCCGTACGGGGGCATTTGGGTTGGTTCCATGTCTCAGCAATTGTGAATAGTGCCACAATAAACATCAATGTGCAAGCACTTTTCCAATGAAGAATTCTTCTGTCCTTTGGGTAGATACCGAGGATTGCTGAGTCATATATGGTAGTTCTATTTGTAGATTTTTGAGGAATCTCCAAATTGTTCTCCACAGTGGCTGGACCAATTTACATTCCCACCAGCAGTGTAAAAGAGTTCCCCTTTCACCACACCCCCACCAACACTTATCATTTAAAGAAATTGAAAATGATAAGGAAGCCAGTGAGTTTTTAAGCTTAGGTGTGTGTATCCTGAATGCAGATTACTTGAGCTCATGCTAGTGACTGAACCCTAATTATCTATACAAATCTCCTGGGAAGCTCTTTTAAATTAACCATTTGGGCCCATCCACATCAGTTGAGTTGGAATCCCTAGAGGTGGGGCTAGGCTTCAGGTGAGTCTAATGTCAGCCAGGGTGGTGAACTACCTTCAGAAGTCTTGACAGGAGTTGGGGAGAGCTCAGGACTTACAGTTTTTGCAAGCACTCCAATGAGAAAGGGTGCTTAAGCTCTCCTGTTAATTAATCTAATGTATATCTAAACTACTGAGAAAAAGGAAATAATTGTTTTCAGTGCCACTGGTGATAAATCAACAGAAAGAAATCCCAGCAGCACCAAGATACAGTGAGCTACCTTGAGCACACAGTCATCTGCTCTCAGTATGTGAGATGCAAGTATGTGAGCGCCTCCCTGGACATAACCAGCGCACCCTATGTGGCCTCCCTTGTCCACCTGAGTGTGCCCACTGAGACTTCAGGGGAGGCATGGAGAGAAGAGGACACAAAGAGTTGGAGATTTTCCAAAGCGTCAGATCCAAGGTGAGCCCGTGGTGTGGTGGTTAAGGTTAAGGTGGCTGGATCCCACTTGGCTGACTACAAGGTTTGAGTCCCAGCCTCAGTGACTTGAGAAACACACCAGGTGTGTGTGCCTGTGCCCATGCCTGAGTATGCAAAATCCCAAAAGGAAGGTGAAATGGAGGAGAGATTGAAGCATGACCATCCCCCAGGATGCTTTCTCTCCCTCGCTCTCTCTTTCTGTCTGTCTCTGTCAAACACATGTGCCTTCTGGCAAAATAAATAAATAAATAAAGGACTGAGGAGCCAGCCATAGCATGGTGATTAAGGCTGCTGGATCCCACATGACTGACAATGTGGTTCAAGTCCCAGACCCACCAGCTTGAGAAATATGCAGGCCATGTGTGCATGTGTGCCCAAAATCCTGAGAGGAGAATGGACCAGAAGGGAATACAACGTAACCATCCCCCTGGGGAGTGGGGGTGCCTTCTCACTTTCTCTCTCTCTTTCTGTCTCTAACCAGTCCCTAGCAAAGTTTTTTTTTTGTTTTTTTGTTTTTTTTTGTTTTTTTTTGTTTTTTTAAATCTGGTTTGGATCCAGATTTGGGGGTATGGATTTTTTGACAAAGCTCACCCAGTGATTATTGTCATCCGTGTCCTTATTTGAGGAAGAAAGATAGAAAGAAGGCAGAGGGTGAGTTGTGCTTTGTTATCCTTTTTGTTTGTTTGTTTGGTATGGAAATCCAGAAAAGGTTAACTTACACTAATTGCCTAACATGTGTGCCTAATCTCATTTTAGACTCTTGAGGTATGTATTTTTATTTTATTAACATCTCCATCTTATATATAGCAAATAGAATCTTAGTCAAATGTGGTCATTAGCTCAAGACTATAGTATTTTGTGACAGAGGTGGTATTTGAACCCGGTCAATCTGGCTCCAAAGCCTGAGCTTACTTCATTACATCAGACTGACTCCCTGTGTACATGGGAACATCTCATGTTTGATGCAGCACCCACCTGAGTATGAAGTCAGACTAATCACTTGAGTGCTGAGGGGACCATCCTAAGCTGCAGGGGGGGACTTGGGCCATGTATCTGGAATGAACCAGACTGCCTTGAAAAAAGAAATGTGATAAATGGTCTTCTTCATTTTATGTGAGTCACTCATAAAGCATTAGTTCCTAGGTCTGTGACCAAAGAAAAACTTCAGAGCTGAACTCACCATAGTCCATGCAGGCAGCATCTAGCTACCCAAACAGTCATGGTACGCCATCCCACTTAATCACCCAGTTGGGGAGCTAGCACAGGTTGAGGTTCCCTAACTTGAGTGTCATGAGTCTCAGGCAAAGACATAGGCTACAGAGTCCACCTGAGTAGGAAAGGGCTTATTTAGTTCCAGTCTTGAGAATAGTTGACCAACTTCCCAAAGGGTAATGAGAATAAGACTAGGGTGATACCCCATGACATAGTGTGAATGTGCCAACCTTGCACAAACCTGATTTTCTGGCTGACATCGTCACTGTGAGTTATGGTGTGCCTGGCTGGGAGAATGACTGGCAGAAAGTTGCCAAAGGAGCAAATGATAGTACTGTGGTCATGGAAAAGCCTTAAGTCTCTACCTGACCACAGGAAAAGTAATCGTAAAGCCAACCTTCAGTGTAGAACAGGAAGGGAATCTTATTTAGGGCTAGACACAAAAATTACCAAGGGAGATGGTTTTACAAAACACAGACTGATTTAGAAGGTCTAGGGGAGGTGCTCCGTAGTTTCAATACCCTCTGGGTTATTCTTATGCTCACCTCAGGCTGAGCCCCGTGCTTCTAAAACCTTAAAGTCAGAAGGGGGAAAGTGCATGCATACATAGCAGGAAAAAATATAATGCATGAAAACCCTGGAGTAGTTTTAATCAGGTCAAGGGTAAGAAGTAGCTTCTTTAAAGAGTGGAGAGTAACTTAGTATGAGGAGACTTCCAGAAGGTCATGAAAAATAGAATTAAAGTATAAGTTTATTTTCATGTAAAAATTGAAATCTGTATATAACTTTCATAGTACACTTTTCCCACAACCAGCCTATGTCTGAGATAAGATGTATTTGGACTTTGTGTGAGGTTTAATCATTAAGAATGGCTTCTCATTCTTAAATCTGTACTGAGATTGAGAACTTTTTATTTACTGATGTTCTCTTTGAGAGGAATACTGTTACAAGATTAACTGAGGCATATTGAAATTTTAAGTTTATTTGAAGAAACAGTGATTTATGAATTAGGCAACAAGTCTTACAAGTCTCCACTGAAGAAGAATGAGAGGAAAGCATTTATACAGTATACAAAGAAACAAGATGTTGGTTATGATGATACAGTTGCCTTATCTGATCTACCCTGATGGAAAGTCCCTAGTTATGTAATTCTAAGTCAGATGGCACTTTTATATTGTGGTCAAGCTTTACTTGTTTGTGTTTTAATATAGATACGTACAAGAAATAGCTCACGTTAAGTTCTGCTTCTATTTGCAAATCAAGCAAGGTGAAGGTCACTTTTGAGGCCTACGTAACTGGCCTTGTCTGCTTGGGATTATCTGTGATTGATCTTCATTTTCTTTTATTCAAAAAGAAGGTATTTGTTATTTAACAAGATGAGACTCCCTTACAGTATGGGAGTGGGGGAAAGTAGAGACCTTGAGGACAATGTCTAAGTGACTGAAGTCCTTCCACACATAGCTTTCTAAATGGGCTAGTCTCTGTTCGCTGGAAAAGTAGTTTTCCTGAGAGTCTTGGTGTTTGTGTTTACGAGAGCTCAGAGTGTGCTATACTAGGAGGCAGAATACATTAGAAAGTAACATGAAATTCTACACAAGAGGGAATGGGATCCAGGAAAAGAGTTATAGGTGCCAGTGTGACTAAGGAGTGATTTTGGAAAACAGAATTATCTATGGATATATATATATATATATATACACACACACACATATGTGTGTGTGTGTGTGTGTGTGTATGTGTGTGTGTGTAAAAGACAATCACTGTATATCATTATAGCATACAGAATGAATTTTCCCAGCCCGAATGTACTGTATATTAGTCCAGTTAGAGATATTATTATATATGTTATCATCAACAGATAATTTTCCATTTTTGAGTCCGTTAAATGTTTGTTTCTTTCTTTTTTCCCCTTGATTCCTCCCTCTCACCCTCCCTCATTTGTCTGTGGATTTTAACTTTTAGCAGAAACACTGTACACTCCAAAATAAGACCTTTGCCAGGACTGCATTATTCTTCAGTATAGAGTGTAAAGGAGGGACAAAAACCAGGAGAGAGAGAATTTGTGTGTGAGAGAGAGATGAAAGGAAGGCAGAAAAGAAGGGAGGGAAGGAGAAAGGAATTCATTAATATGTGTGTCTGTATTTTAACTTGAAATACTCTTGTTTAAACTTTGTGCTATGTATGTTCAGGTTAAATTTATCTATACCTAGAAATGGCTAACATTTGAAGTCCCTGGAAAAGAATGCACACTCCAGAGGGTAGCGTTTGAGAGAAACTAATTAGGAGTCAACAGTTCAAAGGCAGCAGACAAGCAGTCAGCTCCATATACCTAAGTCTGTACTTAGAAACTTCATTAATTAGCATAAAAGATGTTAGAAATTGTTTTTGATTGGAGGGATAATGGTATTTAAGTCATGTGGATGGGCTAGAAGTGTCATATACATCACTGACTGCCCTTGAATAGAGTACATGAGGATCTTGCAGGCCTGAAACTCTGATTCTCCTTTCTCTTGGTGTCCTCCATTTAGGGCTCCATCTCAATCCTACATCCTACCACTTAGCAGAGAATTTGTTGCTTGATTCCAACTGGACGTTTTGCTGAATTATGCTGCTAATATAATGTCACATTTGCTTCAAGTAAATCTTTCAGAAAAGGGTCCTTCATCTGGCATTTATGTCAGATGGTGGCATGATGGAAAAATGCAGCCTTTGGTGAGGCTGACCCACATGGGAAGATTCTGGGTTTGTGTCCAAAGACATCACTAAGTGTCCTGGACATGCAATGCTCATGATCTGGGACTATCTGAGGCTCAGAGTAGATCACAGTATCAAGACGCTATTAGAGATGCTGATTCTCTGTTGGTCTATCTCTTACTAAGGAAGAAATAAATTAAAAAAAAAAAAAAAAGGTAGAGACAGTGCTTTGCTGGCTCATACAAAAAGACATGCAGTTTTGTGTACATGTTCAGAAATAGTAGTCTGTATGTGCTGCAGAAATCAGTCAGAGAACTTGTTTTCATTGTAACATACTACCTAGTGGCCGGGTTGTGAGGAAGGGAGACTAACTCACACCTGTATCTCACTACTGGAGACCTTTCATGCACTTAAAAGGTCCTGACAAATGTGAATGATGGCACTGGCTCATATTATACTTAGACTTGTAGAGATTACACTTTTTCTGGAAATATGTTAAAGATCTGAGTTCTGCAACTGTATTAATTTAGATAACATGAATACACTTCACACCAGTTCAGTTGAGGATACTATACACATTATCAACAGATAATAATATACTTTACAAGCTAAGTGATATAATAATTTTTTTAAAACGAGCCTACCAAAATAATAACATAAGAAAGTGGAAATTCACTTTACAAGCTAAGTGATATAAAAAATAAAATAAATTTATTGAATGTATAAATGAAATATTTTTTAAAAGAGAACAATCTGTTTGAGCACGGGAACTTTTGAGTCAGAGTAGCCCCCTAAAAGAAGGCATTATAGGAAATCGAGATAGCATTATTTTCTTCAAATAAATGGAACCAACCCAAGTGCCCACAAACAGATGAATGGATTGAAAAAGTGTGGCACATATACTCTATGGAATACTACTCAGCCATAAAGAAAAACAAGACCCTGACTTTTGATAGAAAGTGGAGGAATATGGAAGATATACAGCTGAGTGAAGCAAGGCAGGCTATGAAAGAGAGTCACTGTATGTCTCTACTTAATACAGTACCAATTGTCCACACTCTATGGTGGAAACTGAAAGAGTAGAGGATATAGAAGCAGAGAAAATGGTTATGGATACTGGAGACAGTGTGAGAAGAGGGTGAGGGGAAGGAAGAATGTGAAGAAAGAAATTAAGGAGAAAAATAGAGAAGCAAAACATCTATGGGACACAGAAGTGGATTATTATCTGTTGATAATGTGTATAGTATCCTCAACTGGGCTGGTCTGAAGTGTATTCATGTTGAGAAAATTCACTTTATAAGCTAAGTGATATATAAAATAAAATAAATTAAATTTATTGAATATATAAGTGAAATAATTTTTAAAAAAGAGCCTACCAAAATGATAGCACAAAAAAGACTTTGCTAAGCAATGTAATAAAACTGAATGCAAAGGAAGGCAATACAGAAACCAATGGTGGAGAGTATAGGTGGATAACAGGAAAGACTTGACAGAGGTGATGTATTAGGTCATCAGAAAAGTCATGATATGTTTTTCTATACAAAAACGAATTGTGACTTTTCCAACGACCCAGTATTTGAGACGAGCCTTAAAGGATGAGTGGGATTTTTTTTTTTTTTTTTTTTTTTTTTGGAGAAGTTTTTGCTATAGGGTGCGTGCGCTCACCAGACAGACAGAGATAGAGAGACAGAAAGTGAGAAATCACCCCCCGGGGGGGATGGCCACACCGCAATCCCTTCTCCTCCATTCTCCTCTCGGGATCTTGGGCACGCACCCACACGTGCCCGGCGTGAGTTTTAAGCCACCGGGTCCAGGACATGAACCACGGTTGACTACGTGGGAGTCCAGCAACATAGCCATTACACTAACTGCTGGTCCCATGGGATGAGTGGGATTTTTCAACACACCAAGAAGAGAGGTAGGGTACGGAAAGAGAGCTGTCATAAAGGCACCATTTAGAGTCTCAAGAGTATTGGGGAAGGGAGGCAGTATGGGAAATAGTTCAAGAATTGTAAAAGGTTGTTTATATGATGTTGAACCTATCACATTTCATCTCTTTGATTTCTCTAGCAGTTGTTTAACTACTTCTCCCATGCCCATTTTTATGGAATTTTGTTTTTGTTTTACTTTGTACTTCTGAAGTCCCTCCAAGTGTTAGTTTGTCTATTTTCTTGAGAATGCCATAACCACTGAAGACTTGATTATGCCTCTTAAATATCAAGCATAGAAAACATGGAGGAAAAACAAGTCTTGTATATTTTTTGATTTCCTAAACACCTATTTGAATCTGTACCCTGTCTATTTCTTTCACCAAGGTTTCTGTGGAGATGGTACCTCTGTGTCTATCAAAAACCAATCCTAACACTTTTGGTCTAGGTTCTTATCTCTCATCTTCTGAAGTTCTTTGCTCTGTGATTATATCTTCCTTTACTTCTGAATCATTACATTATTCCTCTCAACTGGTTCATTTCTATTATATATATATATATATATATATATATACACACACACACACACACACACACACACACATGCTCTTGGACCTTCTACTAAAAAAATATGTTCTCTTGTTTTCGTGTCCTACCACTCCCCTCATTCCCTTCACATTAAGTTCTAAGCTATTTGTCTATAGTCATTTCCTCACTGGCATTATCTTATCAACCTATCAGGCTTTCGTTCCCTCCACCCCACTGAGACCACTATTTTCAAGGTCACCAACATCCTTTGTATTGCCGAATTTGGTGTATGTTTCCTTTTTCTTATCTACCATGACCTTACAGATGAGATTATGATTTGGTCATCTATCATCTTCTTGAACCAATTCTCAGAGATCTCAAGACTCAAAAAAATAAAATAAAATAAAATAAAATAAAATAAAATAAAATAAAATAAAATCACCATTGGAAAAATCTTGGGCTGAGCTTGGTGGGTTATAGAACTGAGCCACTGTGGTGGCTCTGTTCTTAGCAAAAACAATAAATAAAAAACAAGAGACCTGAAAAAAAAAATAAAAAGACTCCATATCTATTCTTTTTCCTTAACTGGCTACCTCTTACATTCTTTTGTTGGGCTTTTCTACTCTGATCAGCCTGTAGGTGTTGCATTCCCTGTGGACATGCCCTAGGGACTAGGTTGTTATACATGGTAGATCTTTCATTCTAGTCCTGATAGCTTGGTTTTCTGGCACTCATGTTTCCACACCTAGCTTGGCATCAAGGTGTGGATGTGTCACAGACATCTCAAACTTACCATGATCAAATGGAACTCTCTTTCTCCTCTCAAACATCACTTACATTACAACTTTCCCTAGCCAAGTCAATATCCTCAACAGTCAACTGATTGCTAAAACAACAACAACAACAACAAAACCTATATACGTATTAATTCTGTCTGAAGCTTTATGAACCCTTCCTTAAAAATATCCAAAAAACCCCAGTGATTTCCTGGGCTGCACATTACACTTAGACTGACCTTTCACTTAGGCGCCTTAGAATCTAACCCCTTCCGGCCTTTCCAATGGCAGCGTGTCCCATCCCTTGCCCACATCATTATGCTCTCAGCAGCCTACCAGCCTTCCTCATTTTGAAAATGTTTTACTCTTTCCTGCTTCAAATTCTAGTGCTATATTTTGCCTACAAACTTGCTTTCCCATACAATTTGTACATTGTTTATCCTAGTCTTTCAGATCTCCGACTAAATGACATCAATTTAAAGAGGTGTTTCCTGACCATTCAATCCATGTAGCCACCCTGTCATCCTATTATTCTCAATCTAACACTTACCGTTTTAGGACATTCTTCTTGTTTATTCATTTGTTTATATTTTTAACATATCTGACCCTAGTATGATGTAAAGTTCATGAGAGGAGGTACCTTGTCTCAGCACATAAAACAGTGACAGCCACAAACGAATGCTCAAGCACTGCAAGTGAAAAGAAGAAATGCAACATTGTAAGGAATGTGACTCAGACCTTAGCTCGCTGGAAGATTGCTTTAATTTAGCAATAGAAATGCAGATAGGCTAAGGAGCTCAGGTGCATTGTTGAAAGATATTAGGTATAGTTTCTCTATGCATTGACCTCATTAAGTAATTATAGGTAATACAACTCCCTCTCTCATCATTAACCTCTAAATTAGTTGGTTCCAAAGTTATATGTTTTTATAAAACATATTTGCACATATAAAAGATGGCTGAGTGTTGACTTTAACATTAGATCTTTCTTAAAAGACTTTGTGGACATAGGTCAATAAAGTGCCTGTCATATGACACTGTTTTGAAAGAGCTGATTTAATATTTGACTGGGTCGTTAACAGTATCATTTCATAATTAGGATAGCATTAATCCAAATACATTCCAATCTGGTAAGACCCTTGTTACTCAAAATATGGTCCTCCGGCATCAGCAGCACCTGGCAGATCGTCAGAAATAAAGAATTTCAGGTTTCATCCCAGACCTGCTGAATCATAAACTGCAATTTAATAAGATCTTCAGATATTTCATGTATGCATTAAAATTTTATAACCCTGTGCTTCATTTCCTCATTGGCCTAAAGACTGTTGTGGAGACTATAATTTATAAGGGAAAAAGATAGACCTGAAAGAGGGTAAGTAGTGTGGTAAGAATACCTGAAACTAGGTCACAGGTGAAGGTAGCCCCCACCAAGGGAGGCAGTCAAAATATGTAACCGTAGTCCTGGGCACTGGCCAATCAGAACAGTGCTAGCTATAGCAAAGATGTGGGGTTCTGGAGCATACCCTCCCACATACACACATACCATGCTACCCCTTTAATTAATCTAGAGATATTGAAAACCTATCTCTAAAAGAGTGGCCAGATGAAAGAGAGGATGGAGCTTGTACCAATAGCTACTTACCACAGATAGACTCAATAGACGTGTCTCACTATTTTAAGAAATGGTATGATGAAACCTAAGTATCTGTTAAAATGATCCTCATTCTACCTTTGTTTCCTAGGAGTACCACATTTTTGGGCTTACCATACTGCTGTGTAACTAATTGAGTCGATGTCTATCTCCCCTGCTAAACTGCATCTCCTTGATAGCTTGACACATGTTTTATTCCTACCTTTGGAGAGTACTTAATTGGTGTTTGCTGAAATGATAGAATGCATGAGTGAATGAGTGAATGAATGAATGAAGGTGTAAGCTAGTCATATGAAAGAATGGTCAGACTTATTCTATATCGTTCCAGAATGCAAAACTAGTTTACATTTAGTTTAGACTTGGGTTCAACTATGCAGAAGAAACTTCTGAAAATCAGATGTGTGAGAAAATGGATTTAGTTTTTCTGGGAAGAGTAAAATCCCCTGAAACCAAAATTATTCAAATAATATAATAAATCACTTGATCTACAAACCATATAAACAAGACTGTTAATAGAGGAAGAAACTCCAAGAGCCATAGTATAAGAAAAATTTGCTCACCCTCACTGGGATTCGGAAGAAATTAAAATTGCGGTAGCATACCATTTTAAACCCATCACATCATTTTAAAATATGATTACACCAACTGTGGGCAAAGGATATGGTGGTTTAAATTGTTATAACCACTTTAGAAAGATCTCATTTATTTCAAGATAGCATACTTTGAAATGAGCAATTCTACTTATCAGCATTTATTCTAGATTTTTAAATGGGATTTCCTACTGCATAAACAATGAGATCTACATAAGAACATTCATTGCAACACAATTTTACATGGCTAAAAATGGCAGGAGGTGTAGATCTAACTATTTATTAGTAGGGGAATGAAAAAAATCAGTGGTAATTTATATAATGGTATACTACACCACAGTTAAAATACATTCATTGAATCTGCATTATGATAAATGAGAAAAACAAGTCACAAAAGGATAGGACCAAATACATTAGGTAAAACATTAAAGACACTTTAAACAATAGTGTACAGGGACTGTGGATAGCACACCAAAAGCATCCATGCAAATAATTTATACTAACTTTAGAAACAAGGTAACTTAAAGGAGGGGAGAAGTAAGAAGAAAGAATAGGGAGTGGAACTTCATTCCTACCTGTCATTTTTTTTTTTTTTTTTTTTAAAGAGACCCCTTGGGACCAGTAGATGATGTAATGGTTGCAACCCTGGACTCCCATGTAGTCTAACATGTTTTGAGTCCCAGACCTGGTGGCTTGAAACTCATGCCAGTCACGTATGCCTGTGTGCCCAAGATCCCTAGAGGAGACTGGAGGAGAAGGGATTGCAGCATGGCCATCCCCCCAGGGGGTGATTTCTCGCTTTCTGTCTCTCTGTATCTCTCTGTCTCTCCAGTGAGCACATGCACCCTATGACAAAAATCTCTCTCTTAAACAAAAAAATAAGAAAGAGAGAGATTCCAGCACATTTAGCGAAATGCCACCTTCCTTTCAAAGGGGTGGTGGAGACTTTTATGTGCATTATATTATTACTTGCACTTTTTTATTTCTGACAATATGTATAATTTTTAAGAATTACAGGAAGCCAGATGTCGTAGAAGTTGATGAGGTAGGGAATAGAAGATTGCTCATTCTGTCCTCTGAGCCAGTTGCCATCACTCTGCTCTATAATATAATCAGACATGCCAGGGCAGCCTGGAATGTTTTCTCTAAGGATAGAGAACAGAAGGTCGACCCGAGGTACTGAATTCCCTGGTCATTATTTAGCCACCCCTTTTACAAGACTTGCACAGGCTTCTTGTTGAGTCCTCCTTCCTGACAGCAGAAGGTCTTTGTTCATTAGTAGGAACACTCGTCAAGTTCCAGAAAGGAAATGTAGGTCAAAGAAAAAGTGACAGATGGAGAGCAATGAGATCCTTGAGCTCTGGTGGGGACACTCAGACCTGCTTTTACACCAAATTCAGCCCATTTATGCCTATAGGGCAGCCAGGTGACCTCTACTGCCATGCCTTTTAATCACAGTGCACTTTTCACATGCATTATCCTGTGAGATAGTCACAACCTGTAAGATAAGTAGTGATATAGTGGTGTTTACAGGTACAGAGCTGAGATCTAACCAATTACGTGGTTTGCTCAATATCACACGGGTAATAAAATGACATCTAGAGTCAAACCAAAGTTTTCTAACACTGAATAGTATTTTTCCCATAACATCTTTCAACCTCTGTTCTCAGCACCTCCTTTTTTGAGCTTCTCTTATGCCCTTACCTGCATTCAACTTGATTTTGAGGTGGTGAAAGGCATATACACAAAAAGTGAAAATCTGGGGAGCAGAAAGCAGAAAGAGTAAATGGGAGCAAATATACCAAAACCCAGGCCAGGAGAATGATTAATGTGATAGTGAACTAGTGTGTGCTTCCTAGCACAGATGAAATATGGAAGGATAGATGGTTTTATTGTCTGGTAAAGGGAAACTTGTCAAGCTGTTGTGCGAAACAAATACTTCCACTGGACCTTAATTTATAAATATAAAAGCTGTTTAATTGCCTTTTTTGTTGATAAAAAAAATTCACAAATCTTAATTGTATATACTAATTAATCTTCCATATGTTCATGCCCATGTAACCATCATGCAGAACAAAATATAGAACATTTTCAGCAGTGTGAGAGGTCCTCTCTGCTTTTTCCCAGCTAACCATTACCCTTCACTCCCATTCGATAGAGGTAAAATGGGACTGAAGGAATAAAATAGATTATTAGGACATTATAACCTTTGATGTTTCCGTGCTCTTAAACTACATACAATCAGGCACCATATAACCACCTTTCGGTCAGTGACAGTGATTCTGTAAGACTGTATAGATTGAACCATAGCCTAGGTGTGTTACAAGCTATACTATCTAAGTTCACGTATGTACACTCTATGGTAGTCAAACAATAATACCATCACTTTACATTTCTCAGAATGTGTCCTGTATGAATGTGCTTTCAAGTGAACCAATACATGACTATATACATAATATTAAGTGCAATGTGCTTTTTTGAGTCTGCCTTTGTTCACTCAAAAATTTGTCTGTGAAGTTAACCTCTGATATTGCAGGTAACCTTTGTTCATTAGCTTGAATAGAGGTGTGGGAACCAGCAGTTAGCGTAATGGCTATGTCGCTGGACTCCCACGTAGTCGACCGCGGTTTGAGTCCCAGACCCGGTGGCTTAAAACTCACGCCGGGCGCGTGTGCGTGCGTGCCCAAGATCCCAAGAGGAGAATGGAGGAGAAGGGATTGCGGCGTGACCATCCCCCCTGGGGGGTGATTTCTCGCTTTCTATCTCTATGTCTCTCTCTGTCTGTCTGGCGAGCGCACGCGCCCTATAGCGAAAAACCTCTCAAAAAAAAAAAAAAAAAAAAAAAAAGAGGTGTGATATGCCATTGTATGAATTTACAAGAATGTATTTATTTGTTCTGCTGTGTATAGGCATGTGTGCTGTCGATAGTCTTTGGCTGTGATGAATAAAGGTTCTGTAAACCTTATTACTGTCTGTTAGTAGACACATGCACTCATTTCTTTTGCATGTATACCTAGTGAAATTCTGGGATCATGCATTAGGTGAAATCTATAGTTTTAACTTTAGAAGATAATGCCAAATGAGTTTCCAAAGTAGCTGTACCCATTTATATTCCCGCCAGTGGTTTAAGAATTCTAGTCACCTACTATTCTAGTCAACACTCAGTAGTGTCCATTGTTTTTTGTTTTCATTTTAGTCATTCTTGTGGTAGTGCTATTTCATTGTGGTTTTAATTTGTTTGATGAGGAATGATATTGTGGAAATTTTCAGATACTTACCAGCCATGTAAATATCTTGTTTAGTAAAGACTCTGTCCAACTCTTTTACCCATTAAAAAAATAAAATGGGACTGTAGAACCAGCAGTTGGCATAATGGCTATGTTGCTAGACTTCCATGTAGTCAACCGTGGTTTGAGTCCCAGATCCAGTGGCTTAAACTCACACCAGGCGCGCGCGTGTGTGTGTGCCCAAGATCCCAAGAGGAGAATGGAGAAGGGATTGAGGCGTGGCCATCCCCCCTGGGGGGTGATTTCTCACTTTCTGTCTCTGTCTTTCTCTGTCTTTCTGGCAAGCACATGTGCCGTATAGCAAAAACCTCTCAAAAAAAGAAAAAAGAGAAAGAAAAGAAAAAGAAGAAAAAAGGGACTCTCCTTCTTTCCTGTTAATTTATGGGATTATTTTTGGATACTGTAGAGTGTATTTTGGATAAAATATAGTCTAGATTCAAGTCTTTTGCCTGAATGTGTCTTCTAGCAACTCATGACTTAACCTTTTCACTTTCTAAATAATATCTTTATAGAAACAGAAATTTTTAATTTTAATAAAGTCTAATCTTTTTTCCCTACCAGTAAACAAATAGCACTCTATTTGTTTCCTACTAGAAGTTTGCCTGCTCCTGATTCCTGAAGTTATCTTCCTATATCTTTTTCTAGAGGTTTTATTTATTTGTATGACGTGATTTTGAGGATATAACTTCAGAGTTGAATGTTTTTTAGCTTCCAACTTCCCTGTTTATCAGATAAATAATCCTGATCAAGTCATTTTGAGCTTCAGTTTCCTCATGTGTAAATGAGATAAAACCTACTTAATAAATTTGTTGTAAGAGTTAAGCAAGATACGCATACAAAATATCTAGTTTGCAAGAAATGTTCAGAAAATATCACTCTTTTCCTCATTCTGTTGCATAAAAGCTAGAAACACCCAGGAGTATTTGTGTCTCTTGCATTCAAAATATTAATGAATTAAACATGCATTCAACCTCTACTATTAGAGGGGCACAGTAAAGACACAAAGCTAAGGCTCACTCAGTTGAAGAGACAGTGGCAAAAAGGAAAGAGTAAAATCTGAATACAAAAGTCAAAAATGATTAATAACAGCAACTGAAGGGACCAGTCTTGATGGTACAGATGTTATACACTGTACTGCAGTGCTAGAAGTCACATGGCTAACCATGGGTTCAGATTCAAGGTCAACCTGAAATAGACCAGGTGCATGTGCATGGCTAGGGGGATGGAAGAAGGGGATCCTGGTATGATAAGACACTATTTATGGTGTGTGTCTCTCTCCCTCAATAAAATAAATAAACTTTAAATAGAGCTTCAATTTTAAAAATACCAATTAAAGAGTATTCACAGAGGAGTACAGGATAATTTGCTCAATAGATGAAAATTATCATAAATACTCATAAAGGAATGTTTGTTTCAATCTGAAGTAGCAAAGGAAGATTTCCAGGAGTTGGTGATGTTTTCAGGCAGGTTGTATTGGCAAATGTAAATGGCATTTTAAAGGAGTAGGATATATTGCAAATGAAATTCATTGATGTGAACAAAAAAACATGCCTATGTGGCATTTTTCTAATTGGTTGAAGGAAAATACTTGTTGAGGTTAAGGATTAAAAGATAATACTAGAACTTGGTTAATTCAACCAATTCAATTAACTGCACAAATACACATTGAGCAGCTACTACGTGCCCAGCTCTGCGTTGCTTTGATTTTCTCAATTATGTCCTCCCATTTAATTCCCCAATATATATGAGTATATATATACATATGTGTGTGTATGTATATACATACATATATATATTATATATATATAATGTATATATATATATAATATATATATATATTTTTTACTTTTTTACTTTTTAAGAGATTAAATAGAAAACAAATGCCATATCATGTTACAGATGCTAAGGGAAAGGTAAGTTAAGACGATGTGTTCCATGGTGCCCAGTCCTCAAAAAGAGCAAGTATAGGGACCAGCAGTTAGCGTAATGGCTATGTCGCTGGACTCCCATGTAGTCGACCATGGTTCGAGTCCCAGACCTGGTGGCTTAAATTCACGTCGGATGCATGTGCATGTGTGCCCAAGAGCCCGAGAGGAGAATGAAGGAGAAGGGATTGAGGTGTGGCCATCTTCCCTGGGGGGTGATTTCTCGCTTTCTATTTCTCTGTCTCTCTCTGTCTTTCTGGCAAGCACACGTGCCCTATAGCAAAAACCTCTCAAAAAAAAAGAGCAAGTTCAATAAGAATTGGGTGATGGATATTGGGTCTTGGACATTAGAAGACCTTTGAAAGGATAAGTTTATATTGAAGTTTATATTGTTTGGGGATGAAAATCACCTTGGTAAGTTAAAAAGAGAGCTGTGGCAGAAGAGTGATGGTGGCTGTTTACTCTGCTGTCTTTATACCTGGGGTCAGGTTAGCTTACATCTTAGGTCATAAATTCCCCGCCCTGAAGATTAGGAACAATAACCTTTGGATTCCCTAATAGTATTCAAGATTTCCTGGTAAATTGAATGCTGGCTATATAATGAGGCCCCGAATAGTGACATGCATGTCCATTCATAGCACAAAGCAAAATTGAGTCCAAAGAGTTATCAGATTTCCTAAACTCAGGGCTTCTAGTAACACTCTAGGCTCCCTTGGTTAATATTCCCCTTTTAGGAAGTTTCTCTCATTTGGCATGTATCTTTTATGCATGAGTCAAAATGAGTACCTAAGGATGGGGAGAAAATTATTTAGCCAGTGGCATAGTGGTCAATGTGTAGGAGTGAGAAATTATGCTCAGGAGCTATCAGTGTCTTTTGGGTTTTCTTGTACTCATCTATAGGACTGAAAATTAAATATTAATGTTGGGGAAAACCATTATTTTTACCACTGAGAAAAGTTGTTAGGATCTTTGGTGAAATCTGGGCCACTGGTTCTGGGAAGCTCACACACAATAGAAAGTTTTACATTTTTTAAAATGTGAAAGGAAAACATTCTTTTTATTTTTTTTTTTTTTTAGTGGTATTTGCTATAGGGCATGTGTACGCTCTCCAGAAAGATAGAGAGAGACAGAAAGTGAGAAATCATCCCCAAGGGGAGATGGCCACACTGCAATCCCTTCGCCTCTATTCTCCTCTTGGGATCTTGGGCATGCATGCACACACGCCTTGCGTGAGTTTAAGCCACTGGGTCTGGGACTCGAACTGTGGTCGACTACATGGGAGTCCAGCAACATAGCCATTACACTAACTGCTGGTCTCAAAATGTGAAAACATTCTTATCTAGCCATCAAAAATAAATACCTATTGGAAAAAAGTTGAAAAATACAGAAAAATAAAGGTTAGAAAATTAATCTCATTATACTATTTTAGGACCTGAAAATAATCTCCCTTAACTTTTTATTGTATTTCCTTCTAGATGCTTTGTTCCCTCTCAAAATTAGGGACATATTATATATACATTTTTTTAATACTCTGCTTTCTTACATAGTGCTTTTTTTTGGGTGAATTGGTGACTTTATTTTTCTGTGCCTTTAAATAATCTTCAAATAATATAATTTAATATTGCTTTGTGTGAATGTTTCATGATGTATTTAGCTAATACTCTATTGTTCAGTGCTCTGTTGTTGGTAGATGAGTTTATTAATAAGAATATAGTCAGAAGCATTATATAAGTCTTTGTCTTCTTTGATTTGTAGTGATTTCCCCTAATGGATACATTTATCTTTCCTTCAGGGAAGCCCAGCTCATCAGATAATCTACACAAACCTGTAACCCAGTTTTAAGCCAGGTTTCTCTTCATCTCCCTCAGGGGTATAACTGGAATTTGATTCCATTTCTCTGAATGTTCTATAAAAGTCAGGAGGCTAGTCAATCTAGAATGCGTAAACGACTTCTAGGTTTAAAGGAAAGAGGTGACCTACATTAACTTGAAGTTGCTATATTTTGACCCAGAAAGAATATTGTTCTATTTTATGTACTTATTTAACTTGTGAATTCATCTAGAATTTATATTGTGACAATCATATCTAAATTTTTATTACAATAAGGCAAATTATTTTAGTAATTGTTAAAGAACTCATTCTTTGCCATAGATTTTGATATTTTCATTATTACATCTTTTTTTTTTTTGAGAGAGATTTTTGCTATAGAGTGGCTCATCAGAGAGACAGAGAAATAGAAAGTGAGAAATCACCCCCCAAGAAGGATAGCCATACCACAATCGATCTTTTCTTCCATTCTTCTCTTTGTATTTTGGGCATGCACTCACAGACGCCCAGAATAAGTTTCCTTTATGTATGAAATATGTCAGTTAACTAACCTATTTCTATATTTATGAACATTTAGGTTATTTTCAACATTAACTTTCAATCTTTTTGTGCCACTTTATTTTAGGCATAGCTCTATAAACAAAGGTTTAATTTTTAATCATCTAATGTGAGAGTCTACTACAACAGCTGAGTTTAATCCATTTACATTTATAGTAGTGGCCAATAAATATATTTAGGTTTGTCTTTCCATTGTATTTTGTTTTCTATCCATGGATTTTGTTTTGTTTTATTTATTTATTTTTTAATCCATATGCTGTTCCTCTGTATCTCCATCTGTCTCTTTCTCATACTTCTTTTTCCATTCTTGACTGGATTAAGTTTAATTTCTTTATTTTTTTCTGAGTGGATTTGACAATTACATATTTGTCTGGCAAAATACGATCTACAAATAATGCTGTCTTTATTCATTTCTTTTCTTTACCATTTTTATTTTTTAAAGTTGACCAGAGGATGTGTGCACTCACCAAAAAGAGACAGACAGACAGAGAAAGAGAGAGAGAGAGAGTAAGTGAGAAACTATCCCTCCATGGGGAACAGTCATGACACAATTCCTTCTCTTCCATTTCTTTCTCCTTTCAGGATTTTGGGTGGGCATGCACATACCCCCCAGCATGTTTTTCAGGCCACCTGGTCTAGGACTCAAATCAGACAGCCATGTGGGATCCAAACATCTTAACCACTACACTGCTTTCACCTCTTTTCGATAGTTTTAACCATTATTCCCAATTTCCCTCGATCACATTGTTCAGAGCTTCCAGGCAATTCAGATAGTAAAGCCCATGAGCTTAAGCATCAAACTGCATTTAAATCCTGCATCTGCCACTTAAGAGCTTATGACCTTAGACGAGTTATATAATGTTCTTTAATCCTAATCTCCATATCATTTCATATTTTGTAGGTTTGTTTTGATTGATGGTATCTTTGAAGTGCCTAGAAGTGTCTGGCATTTAAAAGTCACTGAATAAATGGTAGTTTTTACTTTTGTTATTTTACCCATCTTTGTCTTATTTCTGATTAGAATGAATTCCAGTTGATTTAAATGATTTCTCCCATTTATTTCAAATAATCCCACTTCTAAAGTGTATCCTAAGGAATTAAGCTCAGCTGCAGTGAAGCTTTATACATAAAATTGTCTCTGTCATATTCTAAATCATTGGCAGGGAGAGGACAAGTGCTGTGGAGTGGTGTTTTTGCTTCTCTGTATCCATCTGTACCTGTGCCTTGACACTAGGAATATTCAAACATGGAACCAGCCATTTGCAAGAGTCCTATTCTCTATCTTTTCCACTTTTTAATGCCAACTTTTTCTGTTTTGTTTTGTTTTGTTTTGTTTTGTTTTTAACTCTAGTCTTAGTTTCCTCTTTTTTTGCCATTTTGACCCCTAGGATACTTTCTGAAAATCTAGCAATTATTTTTTTAATTATAGTTCTCCAAAGAAAAACCTTGTATTTATCCTGTAAATCTTGATATGAAATAGGCGTGGTGGGACCAGCAGCTGGCTGGACTCCCATGGAGTTGACTGCGGTTCGAGTCCCAGACCTGGTGGCTTAAACTCACACTGGGTGCATGTGCATGTGCATGTGTGCCCAAGATCCCGAAAGGAGAATGGAGTAGAAGGGATTGTGGCATGGCCATGCCCCCTAGGGGGTGATTTTTCACCTCTGTCTCTAATTCTCTCTCTGTCTTCTGGCAAGCGCGTGCACCCTATAGTGAAAACCTCTCAAAAAAAGAAAAGAAAGAAAGAAAAGAAATAGGCATGGTGGAATAAACATGGGCACTGAACTCACTAAGTGCAAGGTTCAGCCCCATCACCTACTAGGAATAAGACCTTGGCTAAATTACTTCACATCTCATAGTTTTGGCTTCCTCACCTGTAAAGTGGGTCTAGTGAGGTTAATACTTCAAGAGGGTTAGTATCAATTTAATGAATTAATTATATATAAAGTGCTTAGAGTAGTGCCTACCTATAAAAGCTATTTAAATGTTAGCTTTCATTATTATTTCTTCTTTTGACTGAGGTTTGGATGCTAAGATCTGTGCATCTAACGCAAGTCCAAATTCTATTGCCAGACCACCCCGGACCCTGAAATGCTTCCTTCACACATCGTATATTCACCAAAACTAGCCTCTTTTCATTTAGCCCAACAGTATGGTAGTGACACAAAAATTCATTTACAGTCAATGTTGATATATTTCATGCAAACTTCTTCACTCTTCCATTGCTTTGTTCTTGACCTTGAAAATCTGAGCACCGCATTTGTATCAGCAACACACACAGAAATTTTTGTCTGATTTTGCCTACTTTTGAAATTCTCATTTGCGTGGCCCTAGATGTTCCAAAGGAAGCGGATTTGTAGAATTGCAGAGCATTAACCTAACGATGAAAGAGCATTTGCTTACTTTCTAAACAAAATATAGCCCAGAGAAATCGGGCCAGGATGATGAAAGCATTTTATTGACTGAGCTCTATATAATCCTTAGTGTATTTTTCCACTTTTGTGCTTGGTGAATTTTTTTTTTTTAATGTGAAAGTGAAACATGCTGTGGCTCTCAGGAATGGCATCTGCTGCACCTGTGAGATAAAATAATATTTGTTTGTAAGGGCTTTTCTTTCTCTTTATTTCTTGGTTTTGTAATCGTACAACAGAAATAGGACAGTCTGAACATTTCTAGAAAATTTGAGAAAACCTATTGTTTAAGGAAAATGATCATTTATTTATGTATTTATGTATTTATGTATTTATGTATTTATTTATTTATTTATTTATTTTGGCTGTAGGGCATGTGTGCTTGGTGGAGAGAGGAACAAACAAAAAGAAGTGAGAACTCACTCCATGGGGGGATGGCCACACTGCAATCCCTTCTCCTCCATTCTCCTCTTGGGATTTTGGACATGCATGTACACATGCCTGGCATGAGTTTTAAGCCGCCGAGTCCAGAACTCAAACAGCTATCAACTCCATGGGAGTCCAGTGACATAACCACTGCACCACCTGCTGGTCCCAATAATGATCATTTTAAAGAGCATTTGTCTTTGTTTCTTTAGAGATTAATGTATACAGGAGGTCTTAGAGAAAGTAGATGCCCATCAGTTCTTTATTTGCATTTGTAATCATCTGTTTTTGATTTAAAGTGAGTAGATCCTGAACATACACATCAGAGTTCCGGATGTAGATGATGAAAAAGCAAAAGGCACTTTGAAACATAACTCTGAAACTTTCCAAATGCTGTTCTTCTATTTCATTTTTTCTGGACAGAAAGGACACATCTTATTCCAGGATCCTGTTTCACATGCCAAGGAGAGTAATCTAGTTATTACCAATTATTTTGGTGGGATGAGTGCATGTGTAATTAGAAAACTGCTGCCTTTGCCTACTATTGAACTATTATCCAGAACAATTGATGTTGGGTGTTCTGTTTGAATGGGCAATCTTCCTTTTACAACTCTTTTTAAAATTCTTTGTATAGGTAGTTGAAAGAGCAGCAATGTGGTCACTAGAAGCACTGAGTCAAAGCATCGGCTCTTGCTGTTCACTCTTCTGAGAGCCCTTGTTCTTCTAGGCATGAAACAAGGGGACAGAAAACAGGATTTTAAAACTCCTTTCTGCATTTATGATTCTTTGTCATATTTTCACTTTTCTGAACATACTAGCCTGCATCTAGGGAACATTACATATAATTATTTGTGAAGAGATTATAATTCACTATGTCCAATATCTTATCTCAGCAGTCATTATCATATTCAGAACAGGAGCTGAAGAAAGTACCATGGGTCAGGTTGAATATTTCCTGAAAGAGAAAATTTACTCAGAGAAGGGTGAACCCCCCCACCACACACACACACACACACACACACACACACACACCACCCAGCCTTTAACACCACCAATAAGTTATTTCCTTGACATTTGCCTCTTTTCATCTAACATTTAAGTACAAGGATCTGAGTCTTTAGGTTTCTATAAGAGTGTCTTTTCTATAGTCACTTTAGCTGGATTCATTGATTAACTAGCTGGCAGATGGTAATGAAGAAAGCAAGAGGAACAAGATATAAGAAAAACGAGTTAAGGTGCATATTCTTATTTTAGGTTAGAGAATAAATAGAGGACACAAAGTGTGGGATACTATGTGGACGTGATATGAATCTAAATGACTGATAGGAAGATTCTTCAAAATGGCTAACGCTACATGTGGCAAAGACTGCTGTGTGTAGATATGATCACATACTTTATCCTCTAAACTGGGACACTGTGAGAGCAGAAAAGGAGCCTATTTATATTGGAACAACAAATACAAACTAGGAATCCTTAGGCAAATTAGAAATTGTTGTCTCTGGTATGAATAGGTCTTTCCAATCTTTCCTAACTTGCATCATTTCATTTGATTGGTCTGATGTTAGCTGAATAGGGATAATCTTTGTATGTAACTTGACATTTCTCCTTGGATGCATGCTTTGAAAAACCATATTGTACACTACATGTGCAATGATTAAATATATTGGGTCATCAAAAAAGTTATGATACATTTTTCCATAGAAAATAGAAAAATACATTGACTTTTCCAAAACCCAATAAATGAGAAATCATACCAAAAATATCATAGTCATTCTGGTTATGTGCTCTCTAAGACGTGTTTTCTCCTCATCTTGATCCATTTCAAAAGCTTTTGAATTCTGTTCATTATCAGTGTGGGAAGTGAGGGATTCTATAAGACTCACCTCAGTTCTATCCAGTCTAATATCATTATGTAGTTTACAACTGGACCACATTTCCCTAGCCTATATATTTAGGTGTATTCATTAGACTATGTTCCAGTCAATAGAATGTGAACCGAATAATGAGTATCATCTCTAGGTTGAAGCCATGAAAACATAAGAGGTCCTTCTTTGCTCGTTTTCCTTCTGGCTTGAGGTATACAGCATGGTAGCCTTTTAAGTCATACATTGTAAGTGGCAGAGGTACAAGAGGGAAGGAGCCTAGACCTTGAATTGGAGTGCTGTGCACCATTCCGGAAAACCAGTTTGGGATTTTATATGTTAAAAAATAAACTTGCTGTAGCAGCAGATGGTATGATGATTGTATCACTGGACTCCCCCACAGTCCACTGTGGTTAGAGTCCCAGATACAGCAGCTTAAAACACACACTGGGTGCATGTGTGTGCATGCCTAGGATCCTGAGAGGAGAATGGAGGAGAAGGGATTGTAGTGTGGCCATTCCCCCAGGGGGGTGATTTCTCACTTTCTGTCCCTCTGTCTTTTTCTGTCTCTCTAGTGAGTGTATGTGCCCTATAGCAATAGTATCTCTCTAAAAATAGTAATAATAAATAAATAAACTTGTACTATTATGCTATTGAGATGTTAAAATTTTCCTGTTACAGGAACCAGCAGTTGGCATAATAAATATGTCGCTTGACTCCCATGTAGTTGACTACGGTTCGAGTCTTGGACCTGGTAGTTTAAACTCGTACTGGGCGCGTGTGCATGCGTGCACAAGATCCAGAGAGGAGAATGGAAGAGAAGGGATTGTGACAGGGTCAAGCCCCCTGGGGGGGTGATTTCTCGCTTTCTGTCTCTCTCTGTCTTTCTGGTAAGCACATGCACCCTATAGCAAAATTCTCTCAAAATTAAAAAAAAAAAGTACCTGTTACAGCAAGTAATTTAGCATTATCAGCACTAGCATTAACTTAACTAATACATTACCTAAACATTAGTCTCAAATACATTAAAGATGCCCCTTTCTTTATTATTTAATTGTGAATCTCTCCAAAATAGAGACCAAAATTAGTATTCAACTATAATATTTTATAAATATTTTCTGAATTGAATCGAATTGAATCATGTTGAGTTGGGTTGAATTGAAATAAATTTATATAAGAGATCAAGAGATTTCAGAGATGTTAAACATTTCCTCCCATTAGAGGAATCATGAAAAGTTTCAAGATGTTTTTGAACTGATAGTTAGCTATCTTACTTTGGGTATGCAATGAAGAAAGCAATGAATACAAAAAACATATAAACAAGCCAGATAGTTCAGTATTACTAGACTATAGGATCAATCAGTGATAAATGAATAAATTTGTTCAAAAATATTTATTAGGCACCTTTTCTGCCAGGAAGAGAAACCCGTAAAGATATAATATAAGAGAATAATATGTGGGGAACAGCCAGTCGTGCAGTGTTTAAGGCAGCTGGAACTTATTGTGGCTGACCGATTGGTTCAAGTCTTAGACCCTGTGACTTGAAATACAAGCCAGGCACATGTGAGTGCATGCCCCAAATCCTGAGAGGAGAATGGAAGAAAAGGTATTGCAGCATAGCCATCTTCCCTGAGGTGTGATTTCTTACTTTCTCTCTCTCTCTGTCTGTCTCTCTGGTGAGTGCATGTGCCCAATAGCAAAAACTAAATAAATAAGAAAATAGTATATGTGATTAAGTAAAAGTACATAGTAAATTCTATGACAGCATAGAGAAAATACGCCCATAGAAGACTAGAGTGAGTTTTGAAAAATGGCTAAATTAACCATAGCATATAGATTATTGAAATATCACTGGCTTACTTGCACATTATTGTGTAACCAATGGGAAGACCTGGAAGGATTATTTTGGGGAACCTTGAAAGATGATCAATGAGTTTGGACCTTACTTTGTACCTAGTTGGAAGTAACTGAAGAATTTTGACATCTCTATGACATAATAATTTCCTTTCCTTTGTATATAAGTCTAGGAATGAAATTGCTGGTCATATAACAATTCCACTTTTTAGTTTCCTAGGGACCCTCCACATTGTTTTTCATAGTGGCTATATTAATTTATATTCCCATCCAAAGTATAGAAGAGTTCCCCTTTCTTCAGGTCTTTAACACAATTTATTATTTTTTGTCTTTTTTGATGATAGACATTCTACGGAGGTGAGGTGATCTCCTTGTGGTTTTGACTTGAATTTTCATATTGATTAGTGATGTTGAGTTTTTAAATTTTTTTTATTTATGTATTGGTCATTTGTATGCCTTCTTTTAAGAACTATCTATTCAAGTCTTTTGCTTATTTTTAAATCGGATTCACATTGTACCCCATAATTATGTGCAATTATTTCACATCAAAAAATTTTAATTTTAAAAAATAAGAGAAAACATATATGCATTAAAAAACCAAAAAGCCATTTTTGAAGAAACAAGAAAAGACATGAGCAGAGTGTTGCTTTAAAAGAGGGCTCTTTCATCGTGGTAGATACGAAGACAATAGCAGGGAGCGTGGAGACAAGGAATAAAGTTCTTAGTTCATTGTAATTGTAAGTAATTATTGAGGGCCTATATCTTAGATTTGTGTCTAGGCAGTGTGGCATATAGAAAACACTGGTTTCAAGCTATGGCAAAAGTAGAATCAATGTCCTAGCCCCATGAATATTAGAGATGTGCGTATCAAGATTTATTTTCAGCTGTGAGTGACAGGAGATTCCAAATAAGATAGAGATTTATTTCTCTCTTGCAAATATAGCACCTCTGTCTATCTTGTTGCTAGAGATAAGGTTTTTGATTTCTGTTTCAAGATGACTACATGAGGTCTAACTGCATATCTACCTTTCACCTTATTAGAAGTGGGGATGAGAACCATAGCAGTCCCTCTATAATTTCCTAGAAGTCTTTCATACTTCCCTAACATCTCATCAGATAATACATAGTCACATGTCCACATCTCACTACAAGGGAAGTAGGAAATGTAGTGTTTATTCTGAGAAATCACATGCCTTACTAAAAGCTAGGACTTCTCTTGTTAAGGAAAACGGAGAAAATATATATTAGAGTATTAGTAGTTCTGTTTTGCTACAGGGGCAGAAGACAATTGTGATCATAAGATCCTGCAAAATAAAAACAACAACAAAAAAACAAAAGCAAAAAAAAATGCTATATGCTATTTAGTAGGCTGCAGGAATGTTTGCATAGAAATGAAATTTAAAAATCCAGTTGAATATAAATGTGTTAGTAATTCTCACTGAAATATTAGCTGAAAAGGATAAAATTATTAAGTTCTTCCCAGGTACAACTCCTCAAAGAATTCAAATTCCAAATTTTATATTGGTCTTGGTTATTTATACAATAGAACTCTAGCTCGGCTTGTCTGGACATTCCAGAAATTCTCATAATTCACTGACTTTTAAGTATGTGACAGCACTTGTCATGTAGTGCATGCTCAGCAAATATTGAGTGAATCAGACTCTGAAAGAAGGATAAAAGATGGTGACCTGCTGGCATATAAAAAATAAATGAATAAAACTATCCTGGATTTGGGACCAGCAGATGGCATAATGGTTATGTCACTGGACTCCCATGTGGCCAACCATGGTTCAAGTTGCAGACCTGGAGGCTTGAAACTCATGCTGGGTGCATGTGCGTGCATGCTCAAAATCCTGAGTGGAGGATAGAGGAGAAGAGATTGCAGAGTGGCCATCACTCCTGGCAGGTGACTTCTCGCTTTCAGTCTCTTTGTCTCTTTCTCTCTGTGCACTCCAGTGAGTGCACACGCCCTATAGCAAATATCTCTCTTGAAAAAAATAAAATACCCTGGCCTTTTCCTAAGGTTTCCATGTGGCCATACATCCTACCATGGCTAACTTATTCTACTGAAGCATTTGTCTACTTTCCCTTTGGGCACTGGACTTTTTCTGGACTTTTTCCTAGCAAAGAGCATGGGTTCCCTGCATGAGTTCCACAGATCAGTTGCTTTTTCTGCTTCAAGTTTCCTGTTCTGTTCCTAAAATTTTCTTAGTGAATATAGTTTGACTAACAGGTCTGTCATGATTGTACTCAGAGGCCCCTGAGCTGTTCCTTGGTCAGCCACGGTTTTCTTTTTCCTTCCACAAGTTAGCTCAGAATTTAGAGGATGAAGTGTACAGATTGATGCTCCTTTTTTTTTTCTTTTTTTTTTTTTAAAGTTTATTTCTTTAGAAAGAAAGAGACACCTACAACAGTGTCTTTAAGCTGTAATTCCACCCCTACCTCTGGCCAGCCAGGATCATAAACAGACATTAACACATCAAGTGTATCCAGATAGACCTCAGGATGCAAACCAAAGACCTTAGCATAAGTTCTCAGCATTGCTTAGCATGTCATTACCACTGTGCCACCATGGCTGGCCTTGAGGCTTCCTTAGGTTTTCTGTTTGTTTGCTTAATGTCAACCAGATTCAAGTAAACTTATTCCATAGCTGCCACTTTCTTTTTCTGAGCAATTTTCTTTTCGTTGTTTGTTTTTGCTTTTGTTTTCAATTTGCTAGATTTCCTTTCTTCCTCTGACTATAACTGCCCCCATTCACCCCTCCATTATCATCAAATATTGACAATACTAGATGCCATTTATTGAGCATAAATTATTGTTTTATAAATATTAACATATTTGGTGCTTTTGATAATCCTTCAAGGTATTTATTCCTAGTTTTTAGATAAAGACACTGAGGTATTGTGTTATTGTTGTTTAATTTTAACTGATCATTTGAAAAATAAAATAATACATCCAAAGTTACAGTTGGTAGTAAATTTGGGATTCACATCCAGATTGCCATACATTTTCCATTACGTCACACACCTTCTTAAAACAGGCAACATTTGTGGTTGATTCCTTTCTTTTGATTTAATTTGGCCTTGCTGAATTCAAGCTTAGAAAAGACACAAGGAAATTTTAGTCTCATTCAAAGCAACTAGCCATGACCAAAAGGTTTGTGTGAGATAAATTTAATCCCACAATTGACTAACCCATTGATTTAAAAAATTATTAATAGTTTCTTTTCAAATGTAGTTTAAAAAAGGATTTATTATCCATCTATTATCAGCACTCTTTCTGCATTCTGAATACAGCACATACTCATTTCTTATTGCTAAGATTTATGGTAGAATGAGTGAACCTAGGCATGCACTTAAACTCTTGGGGCTCAAGTTTCACACATCTATTTAAAAACATGAATAGACCCTATTAGCAAATTGAACTACACTATATTTATGGAGGAGAACACATCTACACCTGATTCCAGGATGGTAAATAATAGTAGAATGGAATATGAAATTATGAAATGTGTCCTGATTTTGATGACATGTTCACTTTATGAATTTGGGACAGAGAAGAATCATTCATCAGAGCTGTAATGTTTCTTAATTAGTTGCCTGTTTATCAGAAGTCAAAATTACTTTTAAATGGATTAGCATTATGTTGTCATTTATTGTCTTCAGAGTACCACAGTATTTTCTTTTCAAAAATAACCACTCCTGGGACCAGCAGTTAGTGTAATGGCTGTGTCGCTGGACTCCCATGTAGTTGACAGCTGTTCAAGTCCCGGACCCGGTGGCTTAAACTCATGCCGGGCGTGTGTGCATGCATGCCAAGGATCCCGAGAGGAGAATGGAGGAGAAGGGATTGCGGCGTGGCCATCCCCCCTGGGAGGTGATTTCTCGCTTTCTGTCTCTCTGTCTCTCTCTTTCTGTCTGGCGAGCGCACACGCCCTATAGCAAAAACCTCTCCAAAAAAAAGAAAAATAAATAAATAAATAACCACTTCTATTACTATGGTAATGCAGATTGTTGTAACATTTTTTACAAAGTAATTTAATATACACACTTATGTCCCTTGAACAAGATTTTGATATCAGGATTCTAAAGTAAAATTCTAACAAAAGGGAACAGGGGAAGCTCTGGACTTCAAAAAGTTCATTGCAATATTCAAACAATTGAATGGCCAATGGCAAGGGAATAATAAGTATATTATGATATATCTGCCATGAGGACTAGTATGTATATATTAAAAATAAGGATGGGAAAGTGACTTAAGAAGTATTATTTGGGAAAAGAAGCAGGAAAAAAAAGAATTATAGCTATACTATTACAAACATAAATTAGAGATAATCTTTTTGTCTCTTTTCTTTTGTGTTCCACTGTTGTTATTACTTGAGTGAATGTTCCTTAATTCTAAGGCCAGTTAACATTAAACATATTTCTTGGAAAAATAGAGAGCAGTCTGAAGGGTGGATATGCCTATAAAACTTCTGAGTAGCATTTCTAAACTGGTGTTTTACATGTCTTTCTCCTCTTCTTGGATTTATTAAAGAAATATTTACCAGGGACCAGCAGTTAGTGTAATGGCTATGTCCCTGGACTCCCATGTAGTCGACTGTGGTTCGAGTCCCGGACCCGGTGGCTTAAACTCATACCGGGCAAGTGTGCATGCCTCCCCAGATCCCAAGAGGAGAATGGAGGAGAAGGGATTGCAGCGTGGCCATCCCATGGGGGAGTGGGGGGTGATTTCTCACTTTCTGTCTCTCTGTCTCTCTCTGTGTTTCTGGCAAGTGCACGTGCCTTATTGCAAAAAATCTCTCAAAAAAAAATTTACCAAACACTTTGCCAATGCACTTATTATATGTGTTACATTATGGTAGATACATTTTAATGTAGTTAGAGAGACAGGGTAACAGGGAAATACAAGTTAAAAGTATGTGAAGAAATTATTGCAGACAAGAGGAGTTTAAGAAGATAGGAGAATTGGGACCAGCAGTTGGAATAATGGCTATGTTACTGGACTCCCATGTAGTCAACAGCAATTCGAGTCCCGGACCCGGTGGCTTAAACTCACGCCAGGCGCATTGTGTGTGCATGCCCAGTATCCCGAGAGGTGAATGGAGGAGAAAAGATTGCGGCATGGCATTCCCCCCTGGGGCATGATTTCTCACTTTCTGTCTCTCTGTCTCTCTCTGTCTTTCTGGTGAGCACACGTGCCCTATAGCAAACACCTCTAAAAAAATTAAAAATAAAAAAGAAGCTATGACAACTAAATGTAACATGGGATCTTAGAACAGAAAGAGGACAGTGGGTTAGAAACATAAGAAATATAAATGAGATATGGGCTTTAGTTAATAATAATGTTCCAATATTGGTTCTTTTGTTTTGGAGAGAATTTTGCTAAAGGACATGTATGCTCACCAGAGAGACAGAAAGCAAGAAATCACACTCCAGAGGGTATGGCCATGCCACAATCTCTTCTACTCCATTTTCTCTTCTGGATTTTGGGCATGCATGCAACATGCACCAGGTGTGAATTTCAATCCGCCATATTCAAGTCTTGAACTGTGGTTGGCCATGTGGGAGTCCAGTGCCTTAGAAACCATGTCACCTGCTGGCCCCAATATTGGTTTGTTAATTGTGACAAATGTACTATACTAACATATGATGTTACTAATAGGGGTAGGGAAATACATGTTTAGAATATATATGATAACTCTGTATTCTATTTGTAAAATATTTACATAAATGTAAAACTACTCTAAACTCATAGAGAAAAAAGAGAGAAAAATAAAAGTACAAGAAATTATATCAAACTACTATTTTCTCTCCTGTTTTTACTTTCCTTTCCCCATCCTTATTGGCCTCTCCATTTCAATCTTCCTTTGGATTTTCCTCTTCTATTCAACCTCCAAATATCGACCCTCTCAGCGCCCTATTCTGTATCTGTTTTTGTCTCTTTCTATGTATTTTCACATTCTTCTTGGTGACTGCTTCTAGGCTCATGGCTTTAAATATCATGTGTACATCAAAAAGCCGTAACTATTTATCTCATTTTGACCTCTCCTCAGAACTCATTTTATAGCCAACTGGCTCCTTGGCATGTCCCCTAACTGCTCAGTAGCCATCTCAAACAAATTTTTTTCTTCACTCTATGCTCCAAAACTACTCCTCCGCTAGTCCCCCTGTCATTTCAATAACTGTCAGCATCTAGTCACTCCAGCCAGAAAAGGCAGCTTTTTTTGTCTTTAATTTCCCTAATCTAATTTTCTTGTTAAGTTTATCTATTTATTTCCTCCATGAGCAAGAAAGAAAACAAGACGGGGAGATAGCATCCCCAGAGATTCTTGACTCGGTGGTCCACCATCAGTCTCAGCCAGCCTCGGATCATGGGTCTGTGTGCTGGTGTCCTCCGGTCTCTGGACGTGAATCCAGAAACGTTCCATTTAGGTTAGCTTCACAGAGCAGCCTATTTTATAGCTGCACCACCATCCATCCCCCTTTTTCATCCAATTCACTAATGAGTTCTTTTTTCTTGCCCACTAAAGCATATATTGGATCTTCTAAAGGTTTGTGGAAAATGAATGCAATGAATAAACAGTGCATGGAATTCCAATTTTTTTTTGGCAACGAAATAAATTCATCCTTTAGTTCTATTTTTCCATGAACTTTTAAAATAATTAATTAATTATTTTTTACATTTTCCCACATTTACTTTACATATCAAAATGCTCATGCTCCATCGTTCTTGACAGCTAATAACCAACCTTCAAAATTTCAAAATACTGAATTATAAAGATAATGTTCAAAGTATTTCTTATAATTTTGTATAATTTTGTTTGTGACTCTATAACAGCAAAAACAGTATGGTTTTAAATATTGTTGAGAAAATATTTACATGTCAGCTACTCAAATTGTTGAAAAGCAAATACCCAGCACACTAGTCACACATAAAGCTTCTCAATTCAGCCTTGCCTACCAAGTATTCTGTGATATACCATCTGCTAGCAAAGATCACTCTCTTTTTCTTCCTTCAAAGTCTTTCTCAAGATAATCCTCTGGTATGGTTGATGTACTCTTGTATATTCACCGATACCACAGAGTTGAAGCCCCCATCACCTTTTGCTGAGCTCCTACATCTATCCCAGGCCTTATCTTGAGCCTTTCTCTGTGTGCATCTACTATGGCATAGCCATAATGGCCACTTGTATGTTTCTTGAAAAAGCCAAACACCTTGGTCCTTAGAGTTTTTGAATCTACCTGAAATACTATCTCTGTTGATCTTCACTAGGCCAGCTCTCTGTTGTTATTTAATGTCTTCTTGTCACATTCTCAGTCATACAATTTAGTGTGTTCTTCCCTTCACTGTCTATTATCTCACACTCTTTAATTATACCGCAGAGAACATTTCTCTATGTAATATTCTCTTTATATTTTAATTCATTTGTTGCTTTTTTTTTCTATCTCCCTGCAGTAGAATGTAACATGTTGGAACACAGGAACTTTGTTTATATCCTCAGTGCTAAGAACACTGCCTGACAATCACAGGTACTCAATAAATGTTTGCTGAATCAACGAGAGTGGCAAATGACGGATAGACATGAACAGTTCTGAAATTCAGGGAAGTGACAGATTACAAGGGAGTTCAAATGATCAGTGAAGGTGTCTTGAAAGGAGTGGGAGTTGGTGAGGTGAGGCTTTGAGAACTAAGTCAAGAAGAACTAGGTAAAGAGGGAATTCTAGAAAAAAAAAAGATAGGGAGTGGTAGAAAGTGTCAAGAGAGCTATAAACATGGTATATGTTTGAGGATAGCAGTAGAAAAAGTTTTGCAAAGATTTTGAGAAATGAGATGGGAACGTGTGGTAAATCCAAATTGCAGAAATCTAGAGTATTGAGCTATGAGACTGTCACATTAGGGACTTTCCCGTTGTTGGTTTTCAGCTCCATTTACCTTTGAGCCTCTTAACCATGATCTCATGCTAAGCTTTCTAGGTGAGAGTATTTCAGGCTATGCTGCCACTAACCTTCCTTCCTTCCTTTCATCTCCCAATGTAAATATAATGATGATCTCAGCTTCTATGAGTCTGGTTCAATGTGTAAGGTGATTCCAGGTCAGACCCATATTCTCTGCTTGGAATGGTTTATTTTGCCACCCAGTTAGTCAGTGTAATCCTTGATCTTCTGAAAATTCTGTCTAATTTTATCGTAATTAGGAGGTTCCATAAAAATGACTTTTATCCTTGTTCATAGATTCAGGAAAAGTAAGGAATGACAGAGATGTGAATAGTCTCAGGTATGACATTCTCCCCCCCTGCCCCTTTGCTTTTAAATGATACACATTCAGCTAAATAAAAGTGGGTTTGTTATGGCTTTGATTTCTCAAGGCAGGATGTCTGCTCCTGATTCTTTTCCATTCTGTAAAGTCAGTGTGGGCCTATCCACCAAAACTCAGGATATTTATTATCTGGTCCTTCACAGAAAAAAACTTGCTGGCTTCTGTTCTAAGATCTTATAATTTTATAAATGACATCCCTTCTCTGTGCTTCAGTTTCCTCATCTTTCCAAGAAGCAAATGCAACAAACTTTTTATCTTCCCAAATCCTCAGAATCTGAGTTTATTTTTGAAACGCTTAAGTTCTCAAACTGCCACAATGCAAAAAAGGAGAATAAAATTGAAATACGTTTCTCTTGCCATGTATATCTCCTCATCTGGCAGTAATGGCAGCTTTTATTGTCAACACAATTTTTTTGATTAGACACCTGGATTTTTCCCAGAGGCTGGTTGCACGTTAAGTAAAGGAGTTTCGATCCATAGGCAAAGACAAGCAGAAATGCTGCAGAAGCTAAGTCAGCTCTCTGTTCACCTGTGTGCTCTGTGGAATTCTCAATCAGCTCTCCACTCACTGGAAATCAGGTGTAAACAACAACAAAATGACTGTGGAGGATCCACAGGAGGTGTTAAAATCGGAATCTTGTATTTCTCTAGGAGTTCCATCTAAAATAAGCCTCTTGTAATACTGTGGCAGAACTTTAAATGAGGTACCTTTTAAATGTGCCATTCTGTCTTACTAAATTACCAAACAGTATGAGGCCAGACTGAGCATCCAAGGGCATTTGAAAACATATTACACAAAACACCTTCATTTTCTTTCAACTCTAGCCTGTGGCTCTCATATTTTCTAATTGATAGACATCAAATGGGCTCTGCTTGGGCTGACTGATTTTTGGAGGGTGAATGTGTTCCTTCATAATGCTCGTCAAAGAAAGCTAGCAGGAACTACAGCTCTTCCATTACAATAGACTTTATTCGGGGAGTCTGATTGCCTTGTCACCTGCCATAATCTTACAGAACTCTGATTCTGAATGGATAGGATAGCTGAAGAAGCAGCGATTGGCATTGAAGAGAGAGCAAACTGGTTCTGCAATTTTCAGAATGGAATTGAGCCTTTCAGTTATACTCTTGTCAGCTGCAACACTTGTAATTGTCCAGGGGTTTATTATTATTTTTCTTTCTTTTTTTTTTTTTTCTTTTTCCTTTTTTTGGAGAGGTTTTTGCTATAGGGCACGTGCGCTCGCCAGGAAGACAGAGAGAGACAGAGATACAGAAAGTGAGAAATTACCCCTCAGCAGGGGGGATGGCCACGCCTCAATCCCTTCTCCTCCATTCTCCTCTCGGGATCTTGGGCACACACACTCATGTGCCTGGTGTGAGTTTAAGCCACTGGATCTAGGACTCCAGCTATGGTCGACTACATGGGATTCCAGCAACATAGCCATTACATTAACTGCTGGTCCCTCTTTCTTTGAAGTGATGCTTCTTAAGTGATATTTTGGTCAGACTGATAGGTCTTTCTTATAGACTGTGTGTGGGTGTGTGGTCACGTGCGTGTGTGTGCATGTGTGCATATAAGAGAGTTTTAATACCTCTAAAAATCTGAAAACCTAGACATCTTACTCAAGATTTTATTAGACTTACCTTTTCCTTTTTGCCATTTTGACAGCAAGCATTTTTGCTTTCTTTTTTCCTTACTGCTTTTTTTTTTTTTTTTTCTTCAGGAAGACAGTGTCAAGAATAGGTCAAATGACAAGAAAGGGTAGAGAAAATATCTGAATTTGTAATGGAGCAGCAAATGTACTCAACAGAACAGTACAATTCAGATATATAGGAAAAGTGGATCTTTCATCTATTTAGATAAAATGCTATCCTCTGGTAGCCTTCCAAGTAATGTTTCACTCTACCTCCTTTGATACATGCAGATGGTGCTATAAATAGTCCATTGATTACCAATGGACATATCACTGTTCCTAGGGGAATAGTTTGGAAATAGGTAAGAACACTTGAGATTGGTATAGTAAGAGTTTGCAATGAAAACCAATCAAAGGGGGTCATAGATGCTACATGTTCTTCTATTTATTAGATAACCCCAAACAATGATAAATTGTCCCATGTCCCAACAGACATTCAGGTGTGTAAAGAAGCATTTTCATTTATCTGCTCCTACACTCAAAACTCTATCTCGCATATAAGCATAAGGCATCTCTTATGTGTACCTTGTTATTCAGCAATGCAAACACTACAAATTCAGAAGAGATATTTTATGTGTGTGTTCTAAACTTGGCCAAGAGTTGTTTGCTATCTTGTAAAGTCACACCACTGTGAGGAATACTTCCTGTGAATTCTAAAATCTCCAATACAATATGGCAGTATTACTTGTACCTGTTTCTATTCACCATCCAATTTCTTCATTTTATCTCCTAGTATATCCTGCCCAAGTATTTACACATTAAAATATTTAATATTGTATTATAAATTGTGTGACTTATATTTCTCCTTTATCTCACAGTTAAAGCATTACATAAATTATATTGCCATTCTTTTGACAGTATGTATGTAAATTAGCAGTCAACAAACTTTTTTAGTAAAGAGCTGTAGAGGAAATATTGAAGGCTTTGCTGGCCAAATGGTATCAATGATTGCAATTATTGGACATGTCCTCTGTAATGAGAATGCAGCCACAGGCAATATATACCTAAATAGGCCTGACTACATACCAACAAAACTTTTTTATGGAAACTACATTTGAATATAATATAATTTTTTCTTACTTTTTATTTTTTTATTTTTTGAGAGAGAGAGATTTTTGCTATAGGGTGTGTGCACTTGCCAGAGAGACAGAGAGTGAGAAATCACCCCCCAGGAGGGATGACCATGCTGCAATCCCTTCTCCTCCAGTCACCTCTCGGAATTTTGGGCATGCACGCACACACACCCAGCATGAGTTTTAAGCCACCAGGTCTAGGATTCAAACAGTGGTCAAGTCACAAGATATTATTTTGTCACAAGGTATTATTATTTTGTTTGTTCAAATATCTAAACATGTAAAACTACTCTTAGCATTTAAATGGTTCAAAATTAAGCAATGCACTATATCTGGCTATCAGACACTACTTTTCTAATCTCTGCTCTAGTGTATCATGCTCAAGCATTTACTTATTGAAATATGGCATAAAAAAGAAATACAGCATTTATATGTGTGTGCGCACACACATATACATATATATGTATACATTATACTGGATTATAAATTACATTTCTTCTATTTCTCTTTATATGCTAAAACACTGTGTTGAGTTTTGAAATGTGTGTGTAAATACCATGAACCAACATTTTTATAAGACAATTTAGTAAACATTTTAATGTAAAACAAAACTTTTGATTGCTGAGTGGATTCTTACTTAGAATAATGAAAAATATGCAAGAGAGTGCAGCTTCTTCAACAGCTGGCTCTGACAATAAAAGGAAAAAGCTGGAGATATGGCTCAATTGTTTAATGATAGGCAACAATCCTCACAGGGCAAAACCTGGTAAATTTTATAAAACTCAAAAGCTTCTTCTCTTTGATAACAAAAACCAGTCCTAGCTTATTTCTGATGCAAAACTGTTAGATGTCCATGGTGCATTGCTTTTGGGCTTGAAGAAATCTGAATCTTTTCTAAGCTTGGGACATACTTTATGCCCTGCATAGTAGGGCTGAAGTTCAGTTTAGTAAAATACCAAGTTTTGGTATTACACCAGCAGATGGTGTAATGGTTATGTCACTGTACTCCCATGCAGTTGACTGTGGTTTAAGTCCCAGACTTGGCAACTTAAAATTTACACCAGGTGTGTGTGTGTATGCATGCCCAAGATACCAAGAGGAAGCTGGAGGAAGAAGAGAAGGAATTGTGGTGTGGCCATCTCCCCCAGGGGGTGATTCCTCACTTTCTATGTCTCTCTCTCTGTCTGGTGAGTGCACATGCCCTATAGCAAAAATCTCTCTCTTAAAAAAATTAAGTTTGGGTTTGTAGGTTGTCTTGTCTATGCATTTTATTTAATTATAGTCAAATTGAGCATTACAAAATGTGTGTTTCCAAAAAGAGTCATTAGGATTGAGTACATTAGGTAATATCTGACCTCACAGATTTCCAAGTCTTTGGGATTCCTTTTTTGTTCCTATGAGTGCTACAGAAATACGCTTGCTGAACTTTGCAGTCATATCTTAATCTGTTTTCTTGACTTGATTATACCTAAAGGTCTTTTGGCTAACTTCAGATCTCCTTGACTTTCCTTGGTACTAACAAATACTCAAAGCATCTCTATTGAGCCTTCTACTTGTCTAGATGGCTGGACAGAAGCTTTCCTGGCTCTGCTTTGAGGTCACTTTTCCCTTTACCTGCTGCCCCAGAGCAGATGCACTGTCTTTCAACACACCTGCCTTCAGGCTCTATCTCAGGGGCTGCAGAAATATCTGAACCTCATCCAGGCCACATGGGACATCAGAATATTAGGAAATGCAGTGTGCATTGATGCATCTATGCCCTTGATTTGTGCTCAGCAACTTGAGAGATGACGCACTTCCAGATCCTTAAGTAGGTGCTTTGTCCACTTCTATTTGTTTTAAAGCCCCCTACGCCTTCAGTTCCAGGGTAGGCTTGACTTCTTTTTTATCCATCCTAGTTCATAAATACCCCTTAAACCACTGAGATACACACTGTAAGGGTCTGAATGTCAGAGGCAGAAAAGTGTCTTCTCTGTGCTACAAAACACTTAGAGCTCAGCCATACTAGCCCTTGTGGAAGCTCAAGGAACTTAGCAAATCTTGTCTACACAAAGCCTTGCTCTCAAATCCATTGTCTTGTACTCATTTTCTCTAACCTATAATGGTAATTCTTATATCTGAGACTTCAAAGAGGAGAATGGGGGTAAAAAGAAAAAGAAAAAAGAAGATTCAGTGAAGGAAATTCAAGTGAAGGTTTAACATTTGCTGTAACACTTGCCAAATTACAAGTGTGGTTCAATAGACCTTATTTTCCTTTAATGTCACTAAGGACTGAAATATAAATGCAATTTAATTAATAGAGGGATAAATACAAGTTTATGTGTCACCTATACTTTGAGGTATACATGACCACATAATGGAATAATCTCACTTTCCTCCTCAGCTGTCAGAAACCCAAAAATCATTGTGTGGTAATCCAGTAATGACCTCACAGGTCCCGATATATTTCCTAATATCTTGAGTCCTCTAAACCTTCACCACTGTTATTTAGATACTTGTTTTCATTTTCCTAAGAACTGAGGAAAGTTGACTGGTTTTACCCTTTAGTCATCTAGCTTGACTCTCCAGCAAACTTCCAGCTTCTCCAAACACAAAAGTTTTGTGCACCAAAAGAGTTCTTGCCTAACCTGTGAATGGTATTTACCTGCTCGCAACTGCAGCAGACTATGTGTGCGCGTATGTGTGTGTGTGTGTGTGTGTGTTGGGGAAACTGACAAGTAGCACAAACTACATAATTATTCTTTCATATCAATCAAAAAACATAAGTATGCCTTATAAAAGATCTCTGACAATATATTTATATGTTAATGATCTATTTGAAAAAAATAAATAAAATAAAATAAATTAATGGGGAGGAGGGTTGCTAGTATAGTATGACTTTGGGGTAGAAAAGGATTGTTTCATAGATATTCACTATTCACTCTTCTTACTTGGACAGCCAAGTAGAACATAACACTTCTGTCTTACCATCTTAGTATCTTCTCTTTTGCTTTTCCTTTAGCTCAACAGAATTCACCAAAAATCCATGAAGGCTGGTGGGCGTACAAGGAGGTGGTCCAGGGAAGCTTTGTTCCAGGTAAATACACATTTATTCTCTTTATTTGATTTATTTTTAAAAATAATTAGAATGAACATTACTGTTATTTACAGAATTTTACATTTTCTACGTGGTATGAAATATATTACAAAAGCCAGTAATATCTAACTTATGTCAAATGAATATTCCACCAAGAGAAAGTTTGAAAGTAGCAACCTAAACCAGAACACATTTTACCCCTCTAAGCCTACAATCCCAAGATCTTTTCATCAACAGAAGGTTATGTCAAGGAGAAAAGTATAGACGATTGAGAGCTGAAGCTCTGTCTCTTGGCATTTGGTTATATAAGGAAGAGATATTTCTTAATGTTAATGAAACAGGAACCATGGAAAGGCTGACCGTGGCAGTGAAGTTTGCAGGGATCCATGCTATCATTCACATTACCCAGTAACACCCATGGTCATGGCTTAGATTGAGCCAACCACCAGCTAAAAATTATAGACAAAGCAGATGCTGTTGGCATGGGTGCAGAGGACCGAGAACCAAAGACAAGTTAGAGCTAGAAACATATTGTGACTTTAGAAGTAAGACAGAGAGTCTTTGTTCTTTTTCCCTACTCTTATCTTCATTATGGTTCTCATATTTCTGCCGTGTCAAGACTTTAGTGAAAAGAGAGACAAGGGAAAGAGTAAGAATGTGAAAGAGGAATGGAAAGGAAAGCAGGTGAGATAATGCAAAACACTCTTAATTGCTTAAATGTGAGAAAGTAAGAAATGAAGCTCTCAAGAGAAGTCAATGTGAAGTCCTCACTCAGCGCTGTGAAGACGGAGCCAGTGGTGTCAGTTGGTGTCTCTGTGACAGGTAGAAAGAACAGTGTCCCTGGCACTTGGTTCATTCTTGGTTGCTGTGTCTTCTTTTACTGTTCGTTTGTAGAGTCCATTACACTAGCTGTGCAGAGATAAGCAGTCACCAAACCTTTCTGACTGTCATTTTTCTCATTTATATTATGGGGCTATAATAGGTATTCTTGGAGCTTTCCAATAGGAGGAAAACGAGCATGGTAAAGGAGAGTGAGTGACCCAGAAAAAAGCCAGCTGGCTGCCAAATAGCCTCAGAAATTGACACCATTAACTTGATAAATTTACTATGGCACATCTATTCTTTGGCCCAGTGAACACAGAAACTGGACTTGATGAACTCACCCAGAAATGTCCAAGAGTCTAATAATAATCATTTAACAATTTAATTGACACAAATTGTGTTCATTTGAACTGGTATAGATGCCTGGCATTTGATACTCACAACTGAGAACATCCTTTTCCAATAGATAGAATGTTTATATGTTTTTTTTTCCCCTGGGAAACCTGCTTCTCGTATTAAAGATACCCCAGAAATTACGTCAACATTATATTCTTGTGCCTTGTAAAGATGGAATTAGAACAACCAACGGGATTCCCTCCAGGTCATAAGTCTTGCTGAATTAAGGCTGCCCTTATAGGGTACACCCTCTGTAATACTAAAATGCCCCATGGGTAGCACTAGATGGTCACTGTAGAATTTTGTTTTTCTACCTCACTTTTTCAAAATGTTTTACACATTTTTTCTTTATATGTGTTCAGGGCCCTGTGTTGGCTTGGTTGTTGCTTCTAAGACAACCACAGGAAGGAATTCTTATCTTTCCTTTTTGTGTGGATTTATACGATTTTAACCTGGGACCAGCAGTTGGCATAATGGCTATGTTGCTGCGCTCCCATGTAGTCGACCACGGTTCGAGTCCTGGACCCAGTGGCTTAAACTCATGCCGGGAACATGTGCATGCATGCCCAAGATCCTGAGAGGAGAATGGAGAAGGGATTATGGTGTGGCCATTCCCTCTTGAGGATGATTGCTCACTTTCTGTCTCTGTCTCTCTCTATCTTTCTGGCAAGCACATGTACCCTGTAGCAAAAGTCTCTCCCCCCCCCAAAAAAAAAAAAAAAAGATTTTAACCTTTCCCTCATTTCTAGCTTTAATTGAGATAATGTGTATAAAACCCACTACATGAAAAGTTGTAAGGTGTAGAAGTCTGAGCATGGATTCTGAAGTCAGAAAGACTTGGGCTTGTGTCTTGATTCTATGGCTTTCTATTGGTAGGACTGTCAACAGTTTACTCACCCACTCTCAGTCCTCTGAGTTCTTCACCTAGGAAATACAGATAAGAACCAAATCAGTCACAGGACTAGGTCTATGAGGATTTAGTGAGGATGCAGTGGTTATAGTAATGTCTGGTCAACAATGAGAGTCAGTACATGCTAGTTCTTGTTAAATTATCATTATGTATCAGTAACTATAATTATATATTTGATTCTTCTTTGCTTGAGAAGAAACAGAGAGCTAGAGACTGGAAAGTGTAATAATGCAAGTAAGAGTCTCTCGTAATGCCTGAAACATGAGGATGCTGAGGAAATGTTCCGTGAATTTGTAAGCCTAAGAGTCTACACAGTGGCCGACAGAGAGACAATTTTATCATCTTCTGAATTTAACAATTCTAAAGTCCTTTGGGTTCCTGGTAAACAAGGCTGATATCTAATGATTTCACTTCCTAAATTGTTAGAAATTCTAACTCTATTTTAAAAGAAGAGTCATGAGAGTTTGTGAATTAAGTTATCGATCTGAGGCCCTACCATCTGACAGACTCCAAATGACCTACTTTATGTTGGTGCTTGGGACCAAAAATAAAGTCTTCACCTTTTATTATCATTAGTTGACTATAAGGTTAAGACTAGTCTTCAATTCGCTACTGATTTATTTTCAGGTTATGGATGTGTTAAAAGATCTTCCTATGACTACACTATTTGAATGAGCTTTATTATTCCATAAGTCTGTTACCAAAGTGACTAGAAATAATGTTTCAATTGGCATAAGAGTTGTCAGTCTGTGATCTTAGCCAAACTTGTTCTGACTAGAATTATATGAGCTGTACAGCCGTGGAAAGCACAAAGTGAATTTGGCCCCAGGATATCCCACTTTGGTCCGTTCAGCAGCATTTGTGGAGTACGTCCTTGGTGTCAAACATTGCATTTGGGGCTGTGAATAAAGAGATAGCTGATATGTGATGTCAGAGGGGGGATTATTTTTAATTCTATTAATAATAATTACTATTATTATTTTAATTTGATATGTGATTCTTTTTTTTTTTTTTTTTTGGAGAGGTTTTTTGCTATAGGGCACGTGTGCTCGCCAGACAGACAGAGAGAGACATAGAGACAGAAAGCAGGAAATCACCCCCCAGGGGGGATGGTCACGCCACAATCCCTTCTCCTCCATTCTCCTCTCGGGATCTTGGGCACGCACGCACACGCGCCCGGCGTGAGTTGTAAGCCACCAGGTCCGAGACGCGAACCGCGGTCGACTACGTGGGAGTCCAGTGACATAGCCATTACGCTAACTGCTGGTTCCCAATATGTGATTCTTAATCAAGGAGAAATTCATAGTCTAAAGGGGAAGATGAACCATAAACCTGTGATTTAGAATAATAAGGACACCAACAGGGTCCATACAATGTATAAAGGAAATAATAAAATAGTGCGATGCTGCTGACCTGATGTTTAACTGACCTCGTTTGCCCTCTCAAGATCAGACTTCTCCTGACCCCACCTACTGCCACGCTCTGTCTTGCAGAAAGCCCAGATTTTATTTTCATGTTCACCACTAACACAGCCATGTATTCAGGGAGGGAGCACCTCCCAGTCTAGAGAGCGAGTCTTGGCCACATCTACACCAGCCTTGGTGACTGTAGTCTAATTGCCAGTGATTGCTTTTGACACTGTAATGGCTAATTTTATGTCTCAATTTAGCTAGGCTATGGTATCCAGATATTTGGTCAAATACATTTGGAAGCTGCTGTGAAGTTATATTTTTAGATGAGATTAACAGTCAAATCAGAAGACTGAGTAAAGCAGATTACCTTCAATAATGTGGTTGAGCCTCATTCCATCAGTTGAAGGCCTTAAGGGAAAAAGATTGAGGTCCCCTGTGGAAGAGGGAATCCTGCCTCCAAAATCCTTGGACTCCAATTTGCAACATTCTTTTTTTCCCCTAAGCATCCATCCTGCTGGACCACCCTGCAGATTTTGGGTTTGCCAGTCTCCATAATAATGTGAGCCAATTCCCTCAAATAAATCTATCTCTATTTCTCTCCCTCTCACTTGAGCAAGCTCTTATAAACATCCCCCATTCTGTTGGTCAGTTTATCTGGAGAACCCTGAATAATACACTGAAACAGAATGAACATGTAATAAACAGTTCTATCATGGCATTTGAGAGCAGTCTGCTGGGGGGGAAAAAAAAAAAAAAGTGTCCCTATAGCACCGGTTACTTTGAACAAATAAAATAAAACAAAAAAGAGGGACCAGCAGGTGGCATAGTGGTTAAGGTGCTGGACACTCCCACATGGCCAACCATGGTTCAAGTCTTGGACCTTGCTTTCTCACTTTCTCTGTCTGTCTCTCTCTCTCTCTTTCTCTGTGTGTATCTTTCTCTGGTTGAATTAAAATAAATGAATGAATAAATAAAATTAAATAAATAATTACTTTAGAAAAATAAATTAAATAAAAAATAAAACAAAAGAGAAGCAAAACATTTAAGGGAACCAAAATCAAAAGAAATCTATTGATTATAACGTCTATGGAAACGTCTTTGACTGGACAATGCATATTATATTCACGATAGGGAATTAATTTGGTTTGCTGTAATGATACACAATGATGAAATTTAAAATAAATAAATAAATTTATATACTTTTAAAAAGCTGCACTAAAGGTGGCGGCATGGAAAGTTGGAAAGGACTCATATCTTTTTATTTTATTTTGTATTTTATTTTGTCATTTATTTATTTATGGATGAGAGAGACAGAGAGAGGAAAAGTGAGAAAGAACCCCTATGGGAGATGATCACACTGTAATTCCTTCTCCATTTCTCCTTTCAGGATTTTGGACATGCAGATATATGTGCCTAGTGTGTTTTTTTCTAGCCACTGGATCTGAGATACACACTGTATAGTCAGCCATGTGAGAGCCAGCCACTTTAACCAGCATGCTACCAACTGACACAAATGCATATATTTTTAAGACCCACTTGTGGATTGAGTTAATCATGGAACTGCCTCACTACTGATTTTATTAAAGAAGTAGCAAACTTATTCTTGGAGCTACTTTGAGTTGAACTTTCTGTTACATGAATTCAAAACAGTCTTCTAGATTCAGGTCTTTCAGTAGAAGTTTAAAAGAAAGAAGGAAATTAGACCTGGGTCTTTGCACTACTCGGGCTTACTCCAAGTAGAGAAGTAGAACATGAGGCATATCAGGCAGCACAGGCAAAACGGGGTGAAAAAGCAGGTTGGTTTCAGAAAGTGGAAGACACTTACGAGGGCCCAGAAGGCAGGGGACAGGGTAGATCACAATGAATGAGAAGGGGCCAGATTATGAATCTTTTTGCTTTCTGTTGTCAGGAGTTCAGACTCAATCCCTTTAAAAATAGGGAAATTATAAGGCAATTCTAAGTTTTAAAGAGACACAATCAAATGTGCATTTTAGAAAGCCAGCTATCATCGTAGTGATGGGTACACTGAATTCCAGTGAGAATATCAGAGGCAGAAGGATCAATAATGTGTTATTGTGTGTTTTTGTTTGTTTTAGGGTTTTTTCCCCCTTTGGGTGTGTGTACTCAGTGGGAGAGAGAGAGAGAGACAGAGACAGTAAGAGGGAAAGTGAGAAATCACCCCCCACAGGAAATGGCCACACCACAATCCTTCTTGTCCATTCTCCTCCTGGGATCTTGGGCAGGCACACACACATGCCCAGCATGATTTTGACTTGAACCACAGTTGGCCATGTGGGAATCCAATGACGTAACCACTTCACCATCTGCTGGTCCCAGGTGCTCTTGTTTTCAGTCATCCAGGCAAGAGATGACTAGCATCTAGACTAAGACTACAAAACCAAAACAATTGGGTTAATCTTGGTTTTGAAGCAATTCAGCATGGTTTTCTTAAGAAGTATTTACAATAACATGTATGGTTAAGCCACTTTGCAGTATATTCTGAAGGGGAAATCACATTAAGTACGCAGTGACGATGCTTAGGGAATGAATGTAAATTAATTAATTAATTAAAAGTTTAAAAGAAGTATTTAAAGTATGTCACCAGGGGCCAGCAGATGGCATGATAGTTAAGGCACTGGATTCCCACATAGCCCTTGAAGCAAGTTATATAATAATAATAATAATAGCTTATAATATTATTATTAAAATTATTACAAACTCATGAATACAAACTGCAGTATGTTCTTTACAGAGAAAGCACTCAAGTTTTGAGAAGTTCAGCAGTTATAGTCTGGAGAATGGAGAGGAGGGTGAGCCTTTGGGAAGCTAAGTCTAGAGATGAAGAAGGACATCACCAGTGAAGACTGAGTCCCTAAAACTACTGTAGACAGAGAATGAGCCTGCGTGAAGGCGCAGAGGCAGGCATGACAAGAAGCATGTGAGAGACAGAATGAAGGTTGTTGTGGCTGGAGTGTAAAATGACAGAGGCAAAGTGGTTTGAGCTTGGAGGTGATCAGGAGCCAGCTCGTGGAGGGTCTTGCATGCCATATTTCAATGTTTGGGTAGAGATCCTGGGAAAAGTAAGACAGTGTACAATTAGATCTGGGAAGTACCAAGGGATCTTGAAGCTGAGTTTCTAAGAGACCTGGATGATTAATAGAGGAGCTCCTGGCTGCCATTTCTTATCTAAACTGGAACTAGAGGGCTGCTCTGGCTCACCTCACCATTTTCTGGAGCTTTCTCTAAACTGAAGTAAAAAAACATTCACCCAGGCCAATAAATCTTCCAAGCACATTATTTTCCATCCTGGCCTTGTTAGGTAGTTTTTAAAAAAAATCTCAAGATTAGAAAATGAAGGTAATTGGAACCAGCAAATGGCATAATGGTTACATTGCTGGATTCCCACATAGTCGCCCATGGTTTGAGTCCTGGACCTGGTGACTTAAAACTCACGATGGGCCTATGTGTGTGTGTGTGTATGTGTGTGTGCCTAAAATCCTGAGAGGTGACTAGAGGAGAGATTGCGGATGCCATCCCCCCTGAGGGATGATTTCTTGCTTTTTGTCTCTCTGTCTCTCTCTGTCCTTTCTCTGTCTCTCTGGTGAGTGCATGTGCCCTATAGCAAAAATCTCTCCAAAAAAAAAAAAAAAGGAAAGGAAATGAAGGTAATTATGCCCAACCATTTGTGGTTTAGTACTGATGTCTATGTTTTTCAGACCAGCAAATTTTCTGCTCAAGCACATTTCATGGTAGACATCAGTAAGGAAGGTGAACTCCCTTTTTTCAATAATCCTAGGGTGCTTGCTGATTGAGAGTGGCCTTCGGGGGTTGTGCATGGTTCTCATTCCTCCGTGTAGTAAATGGCAGTGGGACCTATATTGGTTTTCTATTGCTATGTAACAACTACTACATATTTTGCAGCTTAAGATTACTCATATGTATTATCTCATGGTTTCCTTGGGGCAGGAGTCTAGGGCTTGACTGAACTGGGTCTTGGCTGAAGGTCTGGCAAGGCTGTACGAGATGTCAGTCTGGCTGCAATCCCATCTGGGGCCAAGCTTATGCCAGTTCCTGGCAGAGCTCAGTTCCTTGCAGCTATAGGACTGAGGCCTGTGATTCCTACAGGCTGCCTCTTCTCTACAGGCAGTTCATAGTATGGCTGTTTTCTTCTTAGGGCTAGAAAGAGATTGTCTCGTGCTTGTACATCTTCCTTCTATGAAGGCCTGAACTCTCTTTTAAAGGTCAGGCCCATCCTTCCAGGGTGTTGTCCCTTTTGATTAACTCAAAATCAACTGATTAGACACCTCATTCACATCTGCAAAGATCTTCATCTTTTCCAGATAAAGTAATATAATCGTAGGAGTGAAATGCTATCAGACTCATAAATCCCACTTATACTCAGGGGTATGGACACTTAGAGGTGGGAATCACCTTAGAATTTGGCCAAGAAATGGGGTATTATCTGTTGAAGATAACTTTATAGTATTATTAACTAGACTGGGGAGAAATGTAAACATGTTGGAACATTCACTTTGCAAACTAAATAACATGATTGAATGTATATAAAAACTTGAAATAAAATAAGATAATTTACAAAAAAGAAAGAAAAAAAAAGAATTTGGCCAAACACTGTTACCCTCATTCTTCCACATAGTGAGTGATGGCCCCTTGTTCTTTCATAGAGAAGACCATAAAAGATTGTTAAGATGCTAAATCAAAATGGATCACAGGGTAGCATTTGAAGGTGAAGGAGACATTGTTCTAGCCTAACATCTTCAAATTTTGAAGGGGAAAATCATAATCTTTGAACTGGAAATGACTTTTCATGTGTTCACCTGAGCCTATCCATGGAAGAAAACCAAAGCTAGCTTCCCCACCCCCATGCCTCTCCCCTAAGCTTTTCAACCAGTGTTTCTATTAATAAATATGTAACAAATATATAGAGTGAGGCAGAGGGAGGTATTTCCCAGGGTTTGGTTTGGAAACTTTGTTGTGAGTACAGCCATTGTCCAGCACAGGGATATAGGAGAGACAGAGTAAGGTGATGGGACAAGTATATAGAGGCTATCAGTGTGCATCAGTCCTCAGACTTTAATACAGATGGTGGCTCAGTTGGCTCTTCCAGCCACTTCTCCCTTCCCTCATCTCTCTGGCCCTATTCTGCTCTGGTTTCTGAAAGCTCTCCTATTTAGATCCTTGTTTTCCTGGTTGGTGACTTTTTCTTTTTGACTGCAGGAGTGGACTCGGTGCTTGCTTTTCCTTAGTCCTTTCTACCTCCTGCCTCTCCTTTGACTAACATGCTCTGCTGACCCTGATGTCAGGTGTAGCTCAGGATTCACTATATGATCACCCCAACCCAAGTCAGTTTCCCTCTAAAGTGTAGAAGATCCCACTGCCAATGCTATCTACCTTCCAACCTCCTTCAGTACATTAATTAAGTGCTATATACAGTCATTGTATTCATGTCCTATTACTACTATAACAAATTACCACAAAGCTAAAACAACACAGTTATATCATCTTATAGTTCTGATGATGAGAAGCCCCAAAGTCAATGTGTCAATAGGGTCGCATACCTTTGGGAGACTCACAGGAGAATCTGTTTCCTTGGCTCTTGCACCTTCTAGAAGCCATCTGTATTGCTTAGTTCATGGTCTCATCCTTGTATGCTCTAGCTTCTTGCTGTCACATCTCTTTCCCTGACTCTGACCTTCCTGCTTCCTACTTACACAAACCCTTGTGACTGTATTTGGCCCATTTGAATAATATAGGATGAGCTCCCCATCTTGAATTTTTTTGTTTTGAGAGACATTTTTGCTATAGGGCACAGGTGCTCACTGGAGAGACAGACATAAGGCGAGAAATCATCACACCCACCCTGGGGGGGATGGCCAGTCTCCTCTTGGGATTTTGGGCACATATGCACACACACATGCCCAGCATGAGTTTTAAGCCACTGGGTTTGGAATTCAAACCACAGTCGACTATGTGGGAGTCCAGCGACATAACCATTATGCCATCTGCTGATCCCTCTTGAAATTCTTAACCTAATCAAACCTGCAAAGTCTGCTTTGCCAAATAAGGGAACACATTCACAAGTTTTGGGGACTAGGATATGGACTTTTTTTTTTTTTTTTTTTTTGAGAGGTTTTTGCTATAGGGCGTGTGTGCTCACCAGACAGACAGACAGAGACAGAGAGATAGAAAGCGAGAAATCACCCCCTAGGGGGGATGGCCATGCCTCAATCCCTTCTCTTCCATTCTCCTCTCAGGATCTTGGGCATGCACGCACACGTGCCGGGCATGAGTTTTAAGCCACCGGGTCCAGGACTCGAACTGCGGTCGACTACATGGGAGTCCAGTGACATAGCCATTATGCTAACTGCTGGTACCTAGGATATGGACATTTTTGAGAGACCATTATTCTGTCTTCCATAGTTACATTCTCTCCAAAGCTGGTAGAAGCATAATAATCCATCAATGCATACATTATTTTGTAGTTGTTAAAATGCCATCACTTACATTACTCCATTCAGCCCTTACAATAGTTGCACTATTATTTCCCTTTTTTTCAGAGGAAAAAAATGTAAGTCAGGTGAGATGAGTGTCCATGTTTCCAATGCAGGTTAACATAGAATCAGGTCTGAAAACTACTACCTTTTCCCTTTCATTCAATGCTCTTTCATTACAAATCTGTTTGAATGCAATTAATAGAATATAACAGTTTCATAGGATGTAGTTCTAGTTAAAAAAAAAAAAAAAAAAAAAAAAAAACAATTAAGGAAGAGGGCCACCAGGTAACCAGGTAGTCTGGTACTTAAGGCACTGGACTGCCATTTGGCTAACAATGGTTTAAGTCCTGGACCAGGTGGCTTGCTTTCTCTATCTGTCTCTCTCTGGTGAGCACAAATTTTATTTATTTAATAAATAAAACAAAATATATACTTGTTTTTTTAAAAAATCAATTAAGGAAGAAACAAAAAATTAAAGAAGATGCTATGCTAGTCAAATTTATCTTCCCTCTAGGTATAATTTACCATTTGCATATCATTCATTATGTTTTAGAAAATCCTTTTCAGTTCTCATTTTATCTTTTAAAATCATCTCTTTATTTTGGGATAATCATAAATATACAGAAAAGTTGCAAAGATAATGCAGGGAGTTCCAAAATCCCCTTTACCCAACTTCTCTTAATGTTAACACTTTGCATTTGTGTGTGCATTTGTCAAAACTGAGAATTCAACCCAGCTGCATTACTATTAACTAAACTCAAGGTTTGAGGGAGATTTCCCAGTTTTTTTTCATGAGGGTTATTTTTCTGTTTCCTGATCTGGTTTAAGATAGGTAGCAGATGGCATTTAGCCATCATATATCCTCTGGTCTGTGGAAGTTTTTCAATCTTTCCTTTTATTTTTAATGACGTTGACAATACTAATGGGTACTGGTCAGGTAGTTTGTAGACTATCCCTCAGTGTAGGGTTGTTTAATATTTTTCTCATGATTAAACTGGAATTGTGAGCTTCTGAAATATTTCTATAGAGTTAGTATGTCATCTTCATTTCATCAAGGGGTACATGTTACAGCATGTATTGTATCTCATCTGTGACAACTTGTAACGTTAAGACAAATCAGTATTTCTCTCCACCACTAGCAGATGTGGAAGACTCAGCAAGGTGAAGGATTTACCCATGGCTGTAAAACAAACAGTGGAGTTGGACCTAGAACCTAGCTTATTTGCATTGACAACCAATATTTCTCAAAGTAGACTATACTCTAAAATCCCTCCTGATGTCTCACTTTATGGCATCCAATTCTTTGCTATAAAAGGATATGTGAACTTTTTTTTTTTTTAAATAGGACTTTAAATTTCTCTCAAGGATACAGCATGCATTTTAAAGAGCTTCATGGCATATTGCTCGGTCAGGGAATAACTCTTAAAGGTGGCCAGTCTTTACGATGTAAGTTCAGTTTGAACTACTGAATTCTGCTGAGCAGGAAATGAGTGATTGAATATACCAGTACTCTACCCTCTGGACTTTATTTTCATAGTTATTAATCTTCTTTTTCTTTGGGTCATGGAAGCAACAAAGAGTATTAGAAAGTGCTGGCTGACTTGAATCTCCAATTAACCAAATATAAAATCTTAAGCAATTCCCTTTAAATATCAGGATCTGATAAAGTCAGAGCATTGAGCTGCAAGGTTTTTCAAAGACTTTCCAGTTCCAGTATTCACTCAGTTTGCTAATATGATATAAAATTGGTTTGGGAGATATATTTAGCAGCATAAGAAATAGAATATTGATTTCATTTACAGGATAATTTTATTACATTCTCAATATCAGTGTTTGTAAGTGGAGTTAGTGATGTAATTATCTCTCTCTAGTTTTTTTGATCTCACATCTCTAAGAAAAAGCAAATAGAAGTTAATGGATACATACTTCTCAGTATGAGAGAGTGATGTTACACCTACTCACTCTCAATTACAAATACTTCCAGTTATTTTTTTCCCAGAAATTCGAGATGTGTAGTGTTTAAAATCTACTCTGAGCCCTCTATGTGTCAGACACCCTGCTAGACACTGGTGACACAAATAAAACACAGCTCCTGATTTGGGAGACAACATGCAAATCACAAATTGCAGTTTAGCCTGATAAGGAGCATTAAGATAATGGTGGCAGGACTCATTGGTTGCACAAAGGAGAAAGTAACTAATTCTAGATTTGGGATCAGAGAAAGCATTGAAGAAGAAAACTTCTTTTGAGATGGTCTTAAAATACATATAGGTGTCTGCCAGGTAGATAGAATGGAAAAGGCCATTGCCAGTAGATTAAACATGATGGAATCTGACTTACTACCAAATAACAGATTTTAACATTCTTTCCAACAGTAAACACTCCTGCTTATCATCTCATTGGTGACAGTCCCTCCTCTTATTGTCATATTTTAGAGCTGTACAGTGCAAAGGGCAGTAGTCTCAGAAGATTATGCTTTGAGACCTACTCTATGGTGTACTAAACTATGTGATGTTTGGAAGTTACCTAACATCTCGGAGCCTCAATTTACTCACTTCTAAAATAAGAAGAGTAAGACCTGTCTCAAATATTTTTGTAAAAATTATGTATTAGATTTAGTTTTGCCTTATAGACTGTGAAAGTATACATACAAAGATCTTAAATTTAGTTTTGCTTTATAGACTATGAAAGTGTTTTTACAAAGATCTTACTCCTTGTGTTACTACAATTTTGCATTAGACAATTTGAGGTTGTAAGAAAAAGACCTGCTCAGTTGTACTATTCCTCTTAGTTTTTAATGTATGGTTCTAATCCTGGAAGACACTGTAAGCCTTTAAAATGTATGTTAATTACGGTGCGTGATGCACTAAGATACAACTCGGGGCCCAGCCCAGCAGTGTACTCTGGTTGAAGCTGCTCCTCAGCAGGCTAAGGCAGCTTGGGAGAACCAGTTTCTGAAATTCACTGCCCATCTGCAAAACGAGGCACAATGGTGTACACCCATACTCCCAATTACATGGGAGGGTTAGGCAGGAGGATTCACACACACCACCACCACCACCACACCACACACACATATATTTTGGGTGCAAATATACATCAACCTGCATATGTACTTCAGCACAGAGAAAGTTTGTTTGAGTCAGGTTGCAGCCATCCAATGTGGATGGGCTTTTGTACCAATTTTTCTCAGAGGGACCTGGCTCTGCTGGTGGAAGGAACATCTGGAGCTTTAGGACCTATCCAGTCAAACATGCACCAACTGCAGTATAGCAGAAGTAGGTTACACTGGGTATAAGCATTCAATGAATGCATTGTCTACAAAGAACTTGATAACAGTAATAAAGACCACTGAAATTTTGTTCTGCTTTTTATTATCCCACACCTTCTCAATTCTAAAAATGCTCCTGCCCTCAAAAATATTTTGCTTCTCTAAGTTCTAAACAATTCCTGTAGTTACTACTGAATTTTAATAATATAGGTGTATGAGACCAGCAGGCAATGTAGTGCTTAAGAAGCTGAACTCCCACATAGCTGACCACGGTTTGAGTCCGAAAGCCAATGGCTTGATACTCACACCAGGCATGTGTGCATGTGTGCCCAAAATCCCCAGAGGAGATTGAAGGAGAGAGGACTGTGGCATGGCCATCCCCACTGGAGGGTGATTTCTCGCTTTCTGTCTCTTGATCTCTGTCTCTTTGGTGAGTCCATATGCCTTATGGCAAAAATCTTTCAAAATAATAATAATAATATATGTGTAATCTTCAAATTAGCACATTTTCATTACTTATCCTTTAACAACTATTGCAGTCTACATAGGAGTTACTTGGGGGAACTCTTAACTTTTCAGGTAGCCTCCAACACAGAGGGACTCAGCTACATACATTTGTTCCAAGAGGATGTGCCTAAGAATTCCAGATTAGTGAAGTTCATTGTAGGGCAGATCTTGCCTCCAATCCCTTTCATCCTGCAAATTCCTAAACTGTTCATTCAAAATAAACAGCAGTAACACTGTACAAATAATTGTGTTGTGATAGTAAACCCAAAGAAACAAAAACTCGAATCACTCCAATTTGCTCACTCTGTGTGACTATATTGTGTGTTTATTTGTACTTGTAGCAGAATGTGAATGGCAAGGTATAATATTTTTATTTGGTAAGTGTGACTTTTAGCTCATGCGTAGAATAGTTTATTGAGTCTGAATGATATCTTTTAACATTTAAATTTATTTTTAAATTGTTTTAAAACTGGAGAAAGATCAAGAATAATGATTATTTTACTGTGATTGATTATTATGTGATTATTCAAGAAAAAGATTGTATGGTTTAAAGTAGGGATTATTAAAAAAAAAAAATCTGCTCTGTGGTCAACCACTTGGGGTACCGCAGTACAGCCTTAGGCTCAGAAACTTTCTATGGACTAAAAATCCATTCAAGGATGGCAACACAAAAGCAGAGCTCATGGCTGCCTTCTGGCCATGAAACACACGGATTCTCTGAGTGAAACTAACTGGGTTAACATCCATGGCCTTGGCCTCATAACCCCCTGGCTTCCCAGCTAGATGAAAATCCATCCTTCCTTCCTCCTGGCAAAGCCTATTTGAAAGACATACATACCTTGGTTGCCTTCTCAAGCTACAAGCATAGCTTTATTGAAAAGCAGCTTGGTGAGCTGTTGGAGGAAGCTCTACAAGGGTAAATAGAGCTCATTTAGTTGTTGTGTGGTAATGGGATTGTTTACAGAAGATACAGCGGGATGCTTTAACTTCAGGTTATGCCTCTTTGTCAAGTAGAAGACAATCAAAGACAGCAAAACTATAACCCCCAACCAGGAATCCTACTTTTTTATATCTGTAAAACCGTAACAGGGAAGAAAGTGCCTGTGGTCTCTGTTATGAAACATAACAAAGACAAACCCTGTAGCAAACGTTCTTAGGCAGCAAGTATCTAGCATGGGGTGTTCTTACTTTGAGAATTTGGCAACATAAATAAGCCAAGTCTCCTTCCCCAACCTATCCTGATTGCTGCAGGAAGGAGGTGTGGGTCTTTCTACTCGACAACCCATTTTACTCCTCCTCATAAATGGCCCCCATGGTGACTGTGATGATCTTGTATTTTAATTCCAGATTGTTCTGCAAACTATCTTGTCTTCTCTCTGACTAGAATTGGGTCACCACTGCCAGCCAAGAGCCAAACCACTGGCTCTTTTTCAACTCTATTTCAATAACTAATGATTCTCCTTTCAGGCACTTTTCTTTTCTGGAAGAGTGTACATTTCTAGGCTCGTCATTTCTAAACCTGAGGCTTCCTTTACTGCTTTCTGTGTCTGTTCTTGCTCGTGTCACCTTCTAAGAAATAGTATTCCAGAGCCTACTCCATTGCCTTCTCAAATCTTCTCACCACCTCGGTGGTCATCTGCTTTATGGGAACAATGACAAAATCTCCAGCCTCTTTCCAGTCACAACCTCATGTCCCAAGCATTTGGATATCTCTGCCTTCCGCATGAAGCACCTGAACTTCACAGGGTGTAGCTAATATCAATTATAGACCCTATTATGTTTTATCTGAAGTTATCTAGTTGTAGTCCTGGGGATATGACTTCTTCTCCCTAGAATGATCTTTCTAACCCTCCATCAATGGCTCAGAATCATAACTCATTTTGAAGTGTTTCTTGCTTAGACTATGCCTTCCTTGCATTTGTTTTTCCTGGGAAAACATTTCCTTTCTGTGATTTATTAGGAAAAAATGCCTTTATCTCATTAGTATGAAACTGTGTCAAAAATATATTATTTTACTATAGTATTTTTATAATATGCCACATTATAATATCATGATATATTTGTACTCCTGCTTTTTAGTCATGCATCTTTGCATTGTGGCAGCTACTTTTCTTGCAGACATTCTTCTTAGAAGCCTCTAACATACTGTTCTAATGCAGACCAATGGTTTTCTAAGCTTGTTCAGCTCTCACATTGCCTTTCTGTTTTTGTTTTTGCTTTACTTCTGGGGTTATTTTTATTCTTTCTCATCTATTGAATTTACTTTATAATTTTCTGAACTTCATATTTAAGTTTTGCATTTTGGGGTTGTGTTTGTTGTGTTTTGTTCTTTTTATAGAAAGGATGTGTGGGGGATCAATTTTCTGGGTCTGCCAAGGTTCAGGAAAAGGCCTTTCTTTTGCCCTTACACTTGAATGATAGTTTGTCTGGTAATAGAATTTTAGTTTCAAAACTACTTTCCTTCATATTTTTCATGGCATTACTCCACTGTCAGCTTGCAGACAGGGTCTTAGATGAAAAGGTGATCCTTTTGTAGATAAATGTTCCTCAGTATCTCAGGCCCTTTCTGGCTTTTAAGACATCATCTTTATCCTTGAAGTTTAGAAATGTCACCATGGTGTACCTAAATGTGTATGTCTTTTTTCATTATTTGTGTTCAGCATACTGAAATGCAAGTTCCAATAGGAAAGATTTTTTTGTTGTTGTTCATTAAACTATAAATGCTAAGAACAGTGTCTGGCAAAAAAGCAAGAGTGTACTAAATTTTATTGACTAAGTGAACTAATATTCAGGTTGCTGCTTATCTTAGGGAATTTTTTTTTATTATTTTTTTGATTATCTCTCCCATCTACTCCCTGCTCTCTCATTCTGGATAGGAACAAACAGACCTATCTTACAATCTTTTTTTTTATTTTCTTTTTTTTCTATAATTTCTATGTCCTTTCCTTGCTCTCATAATTTCTACTTCTATCTTTTTATAGTAAGTTCTAGGAGATTTTATTATCTTCCATATTCTTACTTTGCCTTTCAACAATATCAATTCTATTGTATAATAGGACCTTTATTAATTTTTTAACGAAGCTATCATATTTTAATTTCTAAAAAAAATCACTTTTGCTTTTTCATTTATTGTTTGTATGAACATTCTCTTGTTTTATAGACATGTTATTTTCCTAAATCTCTACAAGAATACTGATTAGTTTTTTGTTTGTTTGTTTGTTTGTTTTACTTTTCTTTGGCCTTCTATGCTCTCTTTTTTAATCTTGGTTCCTCTCTCTTATGCTGTTGATTTTCCTCAAGCATCCGGTTATTTTTGGCCATTTATGGCTATTTTAAACAAAGGGCTAGATGTCTCACATCTGGAACTGGTATGACTTTGTAGTTACGCCTATCTCTATGATATGCCCTACCTTGAATGATAAGGTTAGAATGGAGAACGCTGGGACTTGTGGTGGAGCAGTCAGAAAGCAACTGGACCCACATAGGAAAGGTCCTGGAGTTGTGTTCCAGGATCTTCTGGAGCACACTAAGTGTGTTCCAAGCTAAGATTGCAGTTAGACATGACATGAAGATCCTGTTGGGGATGCCTAGTGCTCCCCACCCTGTCTCTCTCTCTATCTCATGGAAAGCAATAAATTAGATAGTAAAATATGAAAGAAAATTAATTTACCAAAAGAAGAATGCTAAGGAACTATCTTCCCTTCAAGATACATGAGTAGAAGACAAAGAGGCAAACTGGTGAATCTCAGTCTCCAAAGCAAGAAATAATTTACTTAAGGAAGGGTACATTTTATTCTTCTGCAGAAGAATATTTTTTATCTCCTTGTCAACTACATGCTTCTGAAGTTACCCTGGTTCGGTCTGCTTCCTTCTGGCCCCATGTACATACTAAGAATGAGTACCCCTTCCAACCTCCAAACACCCATACGCAGTTTGATTTTCTTTTGGTTTTTGCTTTTTTTGCTTCATTGGAAGGGCCTTCTCTTGGCTTCAGCATGGGAGAAAATGTCATATCTAGCCTTAGCATTAATATGCAAAGGAGCAGAAGGGAAAGCAGCCAGTGTTTCCACAGGTTACCCTGTGCTCAGTCTGCTCTTGCTCCCTGTCTTATTGCCAGCAGGTCCAGCCTTTCTCCAGGGAAACAGTGAAAATGTCAGAAGAAAGGTTCTTACTACTGCAAGGAGCTTGTTCTCTGACCCAATTATTTATTTATTATTTTATCCATCTGACTGATATTTTCTGAAAACTCTTCAAGACTCTCGATTCTGTAAACGGTATGTGTCCATATTTATCAGAACTTCCAAATATTTATTGCTTTCTAATATCTTTTCTGTCAGCATATCTGCAATGTATAAGTGGAAAGGAGAGCGAAGCTGTGGGCTCTGACTGATAATGTACCCAAACTTGAGTGAATATACTTTTCCCAGCAAACTGTTCTTTCTTCCTAGCTCCCTCATGGTTTTAATGTCTCACCAGGTTTGTGAGGCAAAAGGCAGTAGCCATTGATCAGTGTTAGTTCTTGGGGTCAAAAATGTATTCCAGGTCCAGTTGTGATGAAGCAGTGGTGGCACCAGATCTGCCATGCTGGAAGTCATATGGAAGATTGTGGTTCAGTTCCCAGGTCGGTCTCTACACACTGTGCACTCCCATGATTTCCTGTGATCCTGGCTGGTTGGGAAAGCCAAGAGAGAACACAGCTTGAGACACTCTTGAGGGTTCTTGTCACCTGGAAACAAAAGAAAGGAGAAAGAAATAAGAAAAAGAAAGAAAGGGGAAAGAGAGAGAGTGAGAGAAGAAGGGAAGGAAGAATGAGAAAGAAAGAAGGAAGGGAGGCAGAAGGGGAGAGAGAGGAAAGAAGGATGTAAGGAAGGGAGAAAGGAAGGCACAAAAAAAGGAAGAAAGAAGGGAGGGAGGGAGAAAGAGAAAGATGGAAAGAAACAGCAAGAAAGGAGGGAGGAAAGAAAGAAAAAGAAAGGGAGAAAGAAAAAGGAAAAGAGGAAAGAAGGAAGGAAGAATATCTTTCAATCCAGACACTGGAGAGTAGCTGGGTATACAGTGGTGAGCAAAACAAATATGGTCTTGCCCTCTTAGAGCTTATAATTTATCAGAGGAGATAAATATCAACCAAATAATCACACAATTAAACACATATTCACAAAGTGTGGTACATTTTGAGAGGGAATTAAAAGTGAGAAAGGCTTGCTGAGAAATGTCATTTGAAGTGAGCTCTGATAGACTTTGTTCAGCTGACCAGCAAAGTCAGAAGTTTGCAATAAGCTGGAGTACAGGCATCTAACATCCTTAAGGTGGAAAGTGCTTGGCATGTTGGAGGACAGAAGAGAGAGCCAGGGAAAGATTAAAGAGCATGAATAAAAAACAAAATGCTTGAAATGAGGAGCCTTATAGACCATGTTAAGGTATTGAGGTTTTCATTCTTTATTAGTAAGCAATTAACAAATATTAACCAGTGAAGTGGCATGTAATATATATATATATATATATATATATATATATATATACACATACACACACACACACACACACACAATCCTTTAGCTACTGTGGGAAGAATAGATTGGAGGAGGGCAAGAGTGGATTTGAGAAATGAATTAGAACAATATAGTGAGAAGTACAGGTAAGGGGCCAGCCAGTAGGTGACGTAGAAGTTAAGGCAGCTGGATCCCACATGCCCACCTGCATGGTTCAAATCCTGGACCTGGAAGTTTGAAAACCATGCAGAGTGTGTGTGTGTGTGTGTGTGTGTGTGTGTCCAAATTTCTGAAAGGAAAATGGAGGAGAAGGGATTGTGGCATGGCAATCCCTTCTGGGGAGTGATTTCTCACTTTCCCTCTCTCTCTGTCTCTGGCAAGCACAAATGGCAAATTCTCTTCTAAATTCTTATGGCAAAAATCTAAAAAAAAAAGAAAAGAAAAAATGTAGTTAAGAATTAACAGTAGAAACCCAAAGAGGCAGGAAAGGCAGAAATGAAGATGGAGATAAGTAGACTGATCCTGAAAAGGTTTTAAAGGTAGTATCTATAGGACATACTGATGTACTGAATCAGAAAGAGAGTAAGAAGGATGAATCTTAAGTTTAGTGAGAGCAAATCATAAACAAATAGGGGAGGTGAGATCAAAGTATATCTGCTTTTGTTTGACCTTCTAGACCTTGACTCTTTCTAACTCCTTTCACTTAAAGTCAATATTATCAAAACTCACAGCTTTGATTGCAAAATAATTCTTAGATCTGCCTTTTCATGCTATTTCTTCTGCTACCATTCTAATGTCATATTTAGATATATGGTGAAAACCTCCTAACTGGTTTATTTTTCCCATGTTCCAACATGGGAAAAATTTTTTACCCACTGCAGCTAGATTAGTCAAAGAACTCCAGCGCCCTGTTACCTCCTCATCAAAAATCTTCAGTGACCTCACATTTCTTTCAAGCAAGTGTCTATACCCCTCTCCTGGTATCCACCTGTGACTTGGCTTCAACTTCCAAGCTCATCAGTCACAATTCCCCAGCATGTAGCTACTGCTGTCAGCCTGGACTAATTAACTATTCCCTGGGTACAGCCTCAGCATTCTCAGCTCAGCGGGTTTGTCATGCCTCTCAGCACATTTAGATTCGTTTCCTACTCGACATCACTCTAAAGACTTCTATTCCTGTCTGTAAATCTAACCAGTCCCACACAACCACCTTCAGGGTGTCCTCCTCCCCTTTCATGATTCCTTGATTTTCGGCTGTAAATGATCACATTCTCTTCTGAATTCTTCAACTTCCCTGCTCTCCTTACAATAGTCATCGCATTACAGGAATGTGTGTGTACAGATTGCAGAGTCCTAGAGGGCGAGTCATCTGTATCTTTCCGCCCCCCTGTAATGTCTGCACCATGCCTGGCTAACAGTTGGCGCAGCACAGTATTTATGTACTCCACATGCAGATGCAGGCAGCCCCCTCTCAGCTGCATTTTTCTATCCGATTAGAACCTGCAGAGCACCGCCCTGTCCTCTAGCTTTCCAGGGGAATGATTCTGCTTCCTGAATGCATTCACATCGTGAAGTGATTTATTACATCTGTTCCCCAAACAAATACTAAAACCAGGGGTGCTATGTGACTGACCCCAAAGTTAAGCCTTTTGCAAATAAGATGAACTCTGAACAAGACATTTTGTAGCTCATTTGGCTCTAAGCAAACTGCCTTTCAGTGCTTTAGGAAAAGAAATAACACCTCCAAATAGTTTTCTCTCTTTTTTTCTGTTGATGGAGGGTATGTTGGGATAAAGCTGTCAGTTTATAGATGGGAACCAAGTCCTGGAACCTCGTTCATTTTTACTTGAAAAAGAATAAATGGAAGTTTTTTTTATATTTTTATTTTACTAATACATTATTTTTCACTGTAAAACTTATTTTCTAACTGAAATTTATTTTTAAATTGGAGAGAGTTATTTTTCAATATGTATGAACTAGATATTTAGTTTATTTGATCAGAAAAGTAAACACAATATATTAAGTCTTACCTTTATAGTTTTAGTAATAAAAACAAGACATTCAACCAGATATATAGTATGACTTAATTTTGTTTTATATTCTCTTGGAACTATAAAAAGAAAAACCCTGGAAGAAAAACTGCAAAATATAAAGAGTGTTTATCTCTAGGTGACAGGATTATTTTCTTTTTTCTACATTTTCACATTTTCTAATGTTGAAATAATTAACATACATTACCTTTATGTGAACATTTTATTAAAACACAATTTTCATTTAAAAAGAGTTGTGGAGAAGGGAGATGTTTTTGAAAAATTTTATGCAGTCATATAAAATTTAGGACTTGTAAAAATCTCATAGTTTTTTTAAATCCATGTTATTAAGATATAATTTACTTATAGTAAAATTCTCTAACTTCAAGTTTATAATTTCATGTTTAAACAATGTATATGAGCCTATTGCAAACACTATAATCATGATATAGAGTATTGTTATCATCTTAAAAATTCCTGTGTATCCCATTATACTTCATCTAGTCCCCTTATCCCTTGGCCCATGGCAGCCACTGTTCTGTTCTGTCAATGTAATTTACCATTTTCTAGATTTACATAAACAAAATCATATACACACACACACACACACACACACACACACACACATATATATATATACATATATATATATATATATGTATATATATATATATATATATCATCTTTGTGGCTTTTCTTTCCCTTAATGTGAGGATTTTAAAGTTTATCTATGTTACATTGTTGACTGTACCAGTAGTTCATTTCTTTAAAATGCTGAATTGCGACATATTCTGTCTATTACATATACCATGATTGCTTATGGACAGACAGTGAAGTTGCTTCCATATTTTTCCTATTTGGAATAAGGCTTCTATGAATGCCGATGAACAAACTCCATATGCAAATATATGTTGTCATTACTCCTGATTAAATTGCCCAAAAGAGAGATTGCCACATCTATGGAATTCATTATGTGACCTTTTATTTTCTATCTGCTAATATTGTGAATAACACTGATTTTTGGTTGTTGAACCAACCTTGAATTTCTGGGTAAGTGGCACTTGGCCATGATATATTATCCCTTAATACATTGTTGGATCCCATTTGCTAATACTCTGTTAAGAATGTGTGCATTTATGTTCAAGAGGTATGTTGGTCTCAAGTTTTCTTCCCATGGAATGTGTTTGTCTGGTTTTGGTATCAGGACAATGCTGTGTCTAGTATTGTGAAATGAGCTGAGATGTGCGTTACCATCTTTGATTTCCTGGAAGGCTAAATATTTTATTGTTATTTTTACTTTAAACCATTGATTCTCTTTTAAAAAAAAACTTAAGCATGAGAAAACTGTATTTTATATTTATTCTTATATATAACTTTCTAATATTCTTTATTCCTTTGTGTAAATCCAAACTTTCAAATACACGGCTCTCATTTCCATCTAATCAAAGAAACTCCTTTAATATATTTTTTAATTCAGATTTCCTGGCAATGAGTATTTTTATATTTTACATTACAGAAAAACAGACTTTATTTAACTTTTATTTATAAGATACATTTTCACCAGGTAACAATGTCTAGGTCAATGGGTTTGTTTGTTTCCTTTCAGTGTTTAATATTTTTATTTACTTCTGGCTTGCACAGTTGGAAGTGAATTTGTTATCATTCTGTGTATATCTGTATATAGTGATATAATGTTTTCTCCTAGCCATTTACATGACCTTTTTCTTTGTTTCCAGTTTTTATCATTTTATTTATGATAACATATTATTATGGTTTCCCTTATGTCCTTATGCTTGTGATTCATTGTGATTCTTGGATTTACAGGTCTTCATTGGTAGGTCATCATACAATCTGGAAATTTTTTGGTCATGATTTCTTTACAGTTTTTCACCACCACTTCCTCTCCTTCCTCATCTCCTTCTGGGATTCTTGTTACAAGTACCTTAGACTTTTAACATAGTATCTCAAGTCACTGATGTTCTGTTTAATGTTTTTAGATTTTTTTCCCCTGTAGGCTTAAAGTTTGATAGTTTCTGTGGCTATTTTTTTGAATTCATGGATTTTTTTTGTCTTCCATGGTATTTACTTTGCTGTTAATCTTATGGAGTGTATTTTTCATTTTAGATATTTTGTTTTTATGTCTAGAAGATCCCTTTGTGTGTTTTTAAAGCTTCCATTTCTCTGAATAAGTTTCCAGAAACATACAATTTACCAAGACTGAGTCATGAAGAAACAGAAAATCTGAACAGATCAATAATAAGTAAGGAGGTAGAAGCAATAATCAACAACATCCCCAAAAAGAAAAGCCCAGGACCATGGCTCAGGGGTGAATTCTACCAAACATTCAAAGAAAATTAACAACAATCTTTCTCAAACTCTTTGAAAAAAACAAGGATTTCTTTCCAATTTATTTTACAGGGCAGCATTGATTGACCTTAAAAGCAAGATAAACACAATATAAGAAAACAAAAATTACAGGCCAATATCCCCAATTGACATAGATGAAAAGAAATTCTCAACAGAATATTAGCAAATCAAATTCGACATCACTTTAAAAGGTCACATTCATGATCAAGTAGGATTTATCCCTCAGAAACAAGAATTATTCAACTTGTGAAAATCAATAAGCATATTATACCACACTAACAGAATGAATGCTAAAGATCATATAATTTGGCCAGCCAGTGTCATAGTGGTTAAGTGAATTTGATCCCACCAACTACATGGATCAGGTCTTGGACTCAGTAGCAGGTCCCCATGGTGACTATGCACCAGGCATGGTTTCCAGAGTCTTCTAGCACATTGATCCCTTTCCTGATGAGGGACATCACATTGCACAAGCATTCCCACAAGCCACTGGACAAATGTTTAACTGCCCCCTGGGGTAGCCTGACCCTGAATGAACTTCCATGGACACAAACAAAACCTAGGATCAGAACATTCCTACAACACACCTGAAGTGGCTAGCCTTTGCGGTCGGTTAGCAAAGAGTTCTGTACATCTTCCCTAGGGGAAGTTAAGAATAGGGTGTCTAGATCCTGCAGGTTGATATTCCTGTTTCTGAGAACACTGAACAACAGCCTCACAGCTTTCAAAGTGCCTTGAAGCAGGGCCCTAGATTATGTGTTTTTTCTAAGGCCACCTGCTCCCTGGACTTGTTTCAGAGGAAGAAAACAGGAGGTGAACTTAGGAAAAGAGAAATAGAGAGAGACTCCTTATTAACACAATGAACTCTATACTCAAACCATGAAGCCAGAGGAGAGAGAACCTGATTGCTTGTGGTGGTCCTGAGTTTGCCTGTGACCTACTGTGTACCACTGACATTTGTGCTGTGGTCTTCTTCTCTGCATTCAGGGTGGGCTGGTTTCTATCAGCATGAGGGTATTGCTGTAAAAGTCATTATTTGAAAAAAAAAAAAAAAACAAAAAAACAAAACAAAACAAAACCTTCATCCGTTCTCATTTTGGAGACCTAACGTCAATATCTATAGAAAACAGAGAAGGCTATCAAGGCAAAACAAGAAACAAATTACCATCAAGAAAGAAAATTCAAAGATCTGAGTACTTGCAGTACTTGCATATCACTAACGCAAAACAAAACTGAGCCGTCATAAATAGAGTAGGTACTGGACATTGGTTTGGCTTTAGAGTTCCATGTTTACAGATGAGGAATGAGACCCACATTTTCCCTCCAGTACAGGTGGTAGCTTTTCTAAGTAATTGGTTTTGAAGGTTACTTGAGAATAACTCCAAAGAAAAAGGGCAAGGGGATTTTAATGCTATAAAGGACCTTTATTTCCCAATATATTATCTCTGACCGACAACCATACATGCTCTCCTTGAAATCTGTGTCCAGCCAGTGCCAATCTCTGGGAAAACTTATTTGAACGTAGGAATGTTTGATCATTTGGAATTGTCTCTGTGTCATTCAACCAAATATCTCTTTCTCTTATTTATCTGCCCCATCTTCCTGGGTAATGTAGAATGTATTTTGCTAAATATTGACTATCATTATAAGGTTTCCCATACGTCTATTTTTATCTGGATTAAAAATCCTCTGGATTTTTATAGAGAATACGGCTTTCAGACCCATTCATTTTACTAGCCATTATTCTTTGGACAAACGCTAATGTGTTACTTTTACACTTAGGATGTGATTGCCAGATATGAATACTCTAAATATACAGTGAGTGGGCTCAATTTTTTCCCATCACAAGTAAACTAGACTTCTATTAATGCAGCTTCAAGCAATATTAACTTTTGTCAAATGTAAAGAGATTTAATTTCTAGGTCTATCTGGAACTACAGATAATGTTAATGTTAACATTATAGATTATGTTACAGATATTTCTTTCTTACCCTATTGACATGTGGATAGCAGAGATGATCACAGGAAATCCATTGGTTCATCCATCTCTCTGAGCTTTAGGTAGATATTTGTGCTAGTTTAAAATCTTTATTTTAAAAATCAATATAACTTTCATTCTCTGGATTAAAGCAAGTACCTGCTATATAAGATGATCACGTCTCCCCTGAAATTTTCTATCAGCTGCCAGATGGCAAAATGTGGTATATAGAGTGGATGCATTTAGAAAATATATATCTGTCAACAATGTCGCTATGCAGTCAATCTAATCAAAGGGGAAAGAAAGAAGCAAAACATTTCAGGGACACAACAATGGAAAATTATCTGTTGATGATAACATGTCTGATAATGCCTTTAACTGGAATAACATACAGTGTATTTATGATGAGAAAATTTATTTTGCAAGCTGTAATGATGTATAATGATAGCATAAAAATATGGAGTCAATTCAATATTTAAGGGAGTAATATACTCTTCTTGGATTTAAGCTCTATAATAAGAATACTCATAGATAGAGGAAGTGGTCTAATATGTATTTTCTTTCCCAAAATCATTTCAGGAACAAGATGATAAAAATATTCCCAGATTCCTAAGAACCAAGTTGAAAAGAAAAGGGACAACTGAACCATGTTTTCTTCCACAGGGATTTCAGAAGAGTAATCATAAAATACCTGAGTTGGGAAAGAGTTTAGAAATGACTTAATTCCACTGTTTCATTTTACGTGTAAGGAAAGTGAGGCCATAAGAAGAAAAATCATTGTCATAGTTGGTTTGTGACCCCTTCTTGCATCCCCCAGTCCAATTTTTTACTGCAGTATTTAGAATATTTCCTGAAAGAGAACTTCTCTACTCAATTTATTTTCAACAGAACTCAACTGCAATGACATTATTATGATTAAGGCAAAAAGAAAAAAAAAAAGGCAACATTTTGCTAGAGAAACGTTCCAAGGTCTATGGGGTAGGGATTCAGGGTAAATAGGAGACCCTACTATAAATTATCCCTTAAGGACATAGAACTTGTTTCAGTTTCATAAAATGTTTGCAAATATATTGTCCTACCTGCTTTTCCTTACAAGTCTATGAGGCAAGTAGACAGGACAAATCTGATTCCTCTCCTCTATAAATGAGGATTTCACAGCTCAAAGTGGGTAAGTGACTTGAACAAGGTAACTCAGGTGTAAGTAGCAAAGTCAAGATCCAAGTCTAAATTATTAAAATTTGTGCAGAGCTGTTTTAGTGCATACTCTGTCCACAGAACAATTAAGTTTCATCCGTCCTTTGACTTGATGTTTACCTGCTCTTGCATCAGCAGTACAGTTGCCCTTTATTTACTATGACCATTAATGAATGCCTAGTCTTTATTCACATCTTATTTTAACTTTTAATTTGATTTGTTCTTTGCATTTTTTTTTTTTTTTTTTTTGAAGAGGTTCTTTTGCTATAGGGCGCGTGCGCTCACCAGACTGACAGAGAGAGTCAAGAGAGACAGAAAGCGAGAAATCACCTCCCGGGGGGATGGCCACGCCGCAATCCCTTCTCCTCCATTCTCTTCTCTGGATCTTGGGCACGCATGCACATGCGCCCAGTGTGAATTTTAAGCCACCGGGTCCGGGACGCGAACCGCGATCGACTATGTGGGAGTCCAGCGACATAGCCATTACACTAACTGCTGGTCCCTGTTCTTTGCATTTTGATTCATGAAGGTGACCTGTCATTAGAAAATACCATGGTACAATCGGAATACTTCCACTTGCTCTGTGCAAACATGAGCTCCTCTTTACTTGTGGTAGAGCACATGTATATGCATATGAAGTGAGAGAAAGGCGAGTACTCTCCACAGGTTCTGGTCATGCTATGATTCCCTTCCTCCAGTTCTCCAGCCCATTGGTTCTTGGGCACTCATATGTATGCCAGGCATATTTCAGGCTGACCAGGCCAGGGATTTGAACTGCAGTCACCATGCAGAATCCAACTTCTCTTAAATAGTATGTTACTACTGCACCATGGAGTTAGCCCCAAAATTCAGCTCATTTTATCTCGATCAATTCTCCAAATATATGCATTAGCCCTTAGTACTTCTTATATTTGTCCTAAATTAACATAAAATTTATGTGAAGTATGATATACATTGTTTCTGCCATCCTTTCAATAACTCTTTAGTGTCAGTGTGTATATTAGACTGGTACTTGATCCAAATAGTACAATCAGATAGCATACAAACAAGGGTAGTTTGGTTTTTTGTTTTAAATGAGGTTTGCTATAGGACATGTACTCACATGTACTCACTAGATAGAGAGTCAGAAAGTGAGAAATCACCCCCTGGGAGGAATGGACACACTGCAATCCCTTCTCCTCCATTGCCCTCTTGGGATTTTGTGCATGCACGCACACCCACCCGGAGTGAGTTTTAAGCTGTCGGGTTAATTATGTGGGAGTCAAGCAATGTAACCCTTACACCATCTGCTGGTCCCCACACAGGTGTAGTTCTTGATCTTGTGAAATTAAATAACTATTTCATTTTTATTATTATTTTATTTTGCTCTAGGGCACATGTGCTTACCAGAGAGAAAGAGAAAGTGAGAAAGCAAACCACCAGGGTCCAGACTCAAACCACAATCAGTCATGTGAGATTTCAGCACCTCAACCACCACACCACCCGCTGGCCCCAACCTTGTGAAATTGAAGAGGAAAATAAATAAATAGTGTATAGTTTGTGAGAATGTGCTGTGATGAGTGTTAAGGCAGAGGATAGCGGTGAGTGGTCTAGATGGAAGGTCTGGTATGAAATCAAACTGTAAAGAGGGAGTAGAACCATTTTCTAGAATGTCTTGAGAGGTGAGGCTAGATGGTGAACACCTGAGGCAGATCACAGAGGGCCTGGAATGTCCCACAAATCCTTCAGTAGAAGGTAATAGTAAAGCACTCAAATATTTATTCCTCTTGGGATTTTTAGGAGGAGAAGTTTAACCTATTTCCTTTATCTTCTTATATGTAAATCTATATTTCTTTATGAAATATATGAGATCCACTCCACCTATATAAGGCAAATTTTTAAATTGCATCTCCTGGTTCAAAACTCAGGTATTACTCACTGATGTTAATCTTGATTGACCTTTGGAGTATTCATTATTGTTGACTGCATCTCCTTCTGGAAGTTGTTCCCTCTCAGCAACTGGGATAATATCTTATGATCTTTCTCTTCCACTTACTAGTGCTGACTCTTTAAGAACAGTCAGTGAACCCTTTTCTCTTTACATACTATTATGGGGTACTTTATTTCACTTCCAGCCCCTCAATGACCAACTGAGAGATCCCAAATTTATATAGTCAGGATTTTTCTTTTGAGTTCTAGACACTTGCACATCCCACTCTATTTATTTATTTATTTATTTATTTATTTATTTATTTATTTATTCACTTAGAGATATTTTTGCTATAAGGCACATGTGTTCACTGGAGAGACAGAGAGATAGAAAGTGAGAAATTATTCCCCTCCCCCACCAAGGGGCAGATGGCCACACCACAGTCCCTTCTCCTCCATTCTCTTCTCTGGATTTTGAGCACTCATGCACACACTACCAATGTGAGTTTCAAGCTATTAGGTCTGGGACTTGACCTGTGGTCAGCCACATGGGAGTCCAGCACCTTAACCACTATGCCGACTGCTGGTTTCCCTCATTGTTTTTATTTTTAAAAAAATATTTTATTTAACTTTACTTACTTATTTATTTATTTATTTATTTCACCAGAGAGGAACAGAGTGAGAGAGAGAGGAAAAGTGAGAAAGCTAGACACCAGGCCCGGGACTCAAACCATGGTCAGTCATGTGAGAGTCCTGTACCCTTAACCACTGTGCCACCTGCCAGCCCCCACCCTTTATTTTCTAAATAGACCCTATCATTTTTCTTCAAACTCTGCCCCTACCTTCTCGATTGCCACATCACTCATCTTAATCATTCTCCTTTCCTCCAGTTATAAAGCAAACCCTAGCATTTTACTCTTCTGCCTAGTTCCTCACTGGCTACTCTTTGCCTTCACATCAAACACTGTAAAAGACAGAGTCTTCAGCGGTTCGGCTTTACCTGTCTCAGTAGACACCTCTTACTCTACCTGCACCTCCTACTCCAGTATATTGATGGCTATAAAAGTGTCACGTTCTGACACTGGACACACTGCAATAATAATAATGCTCATAACCATTGCCCATCTTTACTGAAGGCTAATTGTGTTGTTGGCACCATGTCAAAACACTGCACATTCATAATTTTATATAATCCACATATGAGCCCTATGTGGATGGTACTTGTAGTGTCCCTATTTTGGGAAGAGGGCCCTGTGAATAATTTAGCCAGGCTTGCAGCTAGTAAGTGACAGAGCCAGAATTCCTGCTGTTACTCATGATGCTATGTTGTTTCCCGCATGCCTTGCACAAGCTGTTCCCCCTGCCTGGAATTTCCTCCTCCCACCTGCTTATTTTGCTTGGTTAACTACTATTTATTTTTCAAGATATCTCAGGTGTCATCTCCTTCAATAAACCAGATTCTTCTTGTCTGGGAGCTCATTACTTCCTATGCTCCCTTGAGTATTATACATGGTATATCTATATATTACCTCATTTCTTCCACTAGAATGTAAGTCCTTGGAAGGCAAGGACTACGTCACATTTACCTGGGATTTTTTTGTGTTTTTTTGTTTTGCCAGACTGTGTGTGCACTTGCCAGAGGGAGACAAAGAGGCAGAGACCCAGAGAGAGAGAGGAAGTAACTCCCAGTGGGGCATAGTTATGCCAAAGTTCCTCTTCTCTCTCTCTCTATCCTGTTGGGGTTTTGAGCATGTACACATATGTCCCTGCTGTGTTTTTGAGGCCACCAGGATCAGAATTCAAACCACACACAGTCCGTCATGATAATGATAATTAATGAATATTTTGAGTATTAATTATGTGTTAACTTATGTATTAACTATACAATACATTTAGTCATTATTTTAGACTGCACTCCTATTTATGGAAGAAAATATTTGCTATAAAATAGTGTATTATGCCAGCAGCAGACTAATACATCTCTTGGTTACATCGTCTCTTCTTATGCTTGATTTAATCTCATGTTGTTTTGTTCGTAGTGACCCCCCTAGTGAGTCAAGATGTGGAGGTGAAAACAGTGATATTAATGATCAAGACCCTGTGTAGGACTAGGCTAATGTGTATGTTTCTGTTTTATATGTGTGTGTGTGTGTGTGTATATATATATATATATATACATATATATATATATATATATATATATATATATATATATATGCTTTTTTAAACAGATTTTGGCTGTAGAGCATGTGTTCTTGCTAAAGAGACAGAAAGAGATGGAAAGCAAGAAATCACCCTCCAGGCAGGATGACCACACCTCAATCCCTTCTCTATTTTCCTCTTGGGACTTTGAGCATGCACGTACATGTGCTTGGCATGAGTTTCAAGCCACCAGGTTCAGGACTTGAACTGTGGTCTGCCACATAAGAACCCAGTGCCTTAACCACTATGCCACCTGCTGGCCCTTGTGTCTTTGCTTTTAATGAAAAAGTTTTAAAAATACAAAATAAAATTTAAAAAAAATTTAGTTAGAAAAATATTACAGAATAAGTTTAATAGAAAATATTTTTGCATGACTGCACAATGTGGTTGTGTTTTAAACTGTGTTACTGTAAGAGTCAAAAAGTTTCAAAAATTTAAGAAATTTAAAATAAAAAAAGGATTTCCAGACACCAGGCTTCCTGGCCCTAATGACCTGGACTTGTTGCTCATCTCTGCCCACCCTACTCATCTCTGGACTTCAGTTTGTTTATTTGGGCTATAGGACAAACTCGGACCCCTCCACACCTCATCTGGAGTATGGTTCAAGCCAGCAACATTGCCAGACACCAGGCTGTCTGTGGCTGCAGGCCCTAATGGCTGAGACCCATCGCTCATACTCAATCCTTTCCCCACTTGCCTTTGGACTCTCAGAATTTTAGTGTTTTGAATAGTGTGAGGCCCACATTGCATGCCACATGATTTCTTATTTGCTCCTGATATGAAGCTTATTAGGTCAGTCAAAGACTCACCACTCCTTAGAAACAGGGAGGACTTTGGGTCACCCAGGACAGTGACAACAGTACATGGTACTGGTGAGCAACAGGTAGGCAGACCAGAAGAGAGATCACCAATTTTCTAATCCTGGACACCTTTTAACACTCAGAGATACCTTGAATAAGTTAGGAAGGAATGTATAGATCACAGATGACAAGGAACAATAGCAGAGCCTCAAGAAATAGGAGCAACCAACAGAATGCCCCTCCCCCAAGGGAAATTGTCAAGCCCACATCACCCACAGTCAATGGACATCGTGGACATTTCAGACAAGCAGTTCAGAATATTTGTCACTATAAATATTAACTAACTGAGATGGAAGAGAAAAGAGACAATGAACTCCAGGAGATGAGGAAGTCTTTTCATGATTTGAAAGAAGAAATAAACACTTTAAAAAAGAACCAGATGGAACTTCTAGGGTTGAAGAATGTGATACAGGAAATCAAAATCTCCCTTGAAAGGATTAAAAGTAGATTAGATCAGGCAGAAGATCAAATCTCTAATGTAGAAGACAAAATATCTGACCTAGAAGAAAGTATTAAGAAGACTGAGAAAACAGTCAAGAAAAATGAAGACAATATACAAGGAATACTGAATACCATTAAGTGCCCCAACATCTGGATAATTGGTATCCTGGAAGAAGAAGAAAATAATAATGGCATTGATAATTTATTCCATGAAATCCTGGAAGAAAACTTTCCAAATCTAAAAAGGCATTCAAATATCCAGATCAAAGAAATACATAGGACCCCGAATAGAAGCAACCCGAGAAGATCCTCTCCAAGGCACATCACAGCCAGATTGGCAAAAACAACAAAGACAAAATACTAAAGTTGGCAAGAAGGAAACATCAAATTACTTACAAAGTTCATCCCATCAGGCTAACATCGGACTCTCAGTGGAAAGAATGCAGGCAAGGAAAGAATGGGTAAATATAGTCAAAGTGTTGAGTTGAAAAACAATTTTAACCAAGAATACTATACCTGGAAAGATTATCTTTTATATGGGAAAAAAAGATAAAAAATATTTTCAGATAAACAAAATCTGAAGGAATTTATGAACTTAAGACCAGAGCTTCAAGAGGTTCTGAAGGGAGTGCTATACCAGGAAAACTAAAAAGTCAGATGGACAGTTATAAGAGAACAAAAAGCAACCAAGAAAATGGCTCACTTAATGATAGGAACAGGTCCAGAAATATCAATAATATCATTGAATGTCAATGGATTAAATTCTCCAATTAAGAGATACCGACTGGCTGAATGGATAAAAAAACAGAAACCCTCTGTCTGTTGTCTACAAGAAACTCACCTTATGGATAAAGACATACATAGACTAAAAGTGAAGGGCTGGGAAAAGATATTCCTTGCAAATGGAAATCAGAAAAGGGTTGGAATCACAATATTGATTTCAGACAAAATAGGCTTCAAGACAAAGAATGTAAGAAGGGACAAAGAAGGGCATTATATAATAGTAAATGGGGTAATCCAACAAGAAGACATAACACTTATAAATATCTATGCACCCAACTTAGGAGCACCTAAATATGTGAAGGAAAGACTGTTGGAGCTAAAAGGAGAGATAGGGAGAAACACTAGAATTTTGGGGTATCTCAGCACCTCGTTATCTCCTTTAGACAGATCTTCTAGGCAAAAAATAGGTAGAGAGGTATAGGACCCAAATGATACTACAAATCGAATGGGTTTGATAAATATCTATAGAACTGTCCACCCTAAGACCACAAAATATACATTTTTGTCACCCTGGCGTGGAACCTTTTAAAGATTGACCATATGTTAGGACACAAATCTATCCTGTACATATTCAAAAGAATAGAAACTATATCCAGCATCTTCTCTGATCATGATGGAATTAAACTCAAGATTAATTTCAAGAAACACCCTCAAAAATACACAAACACATGGAAACTGAACAACCTACTTCTGAATGACTTCTTAACTACTGAAGAAATTAACTCTGAAATAAAAAAAAAATTATGGAAACAAATGATAATGAGTACACAAGTTTCTATAATCTATGGGACACTGCAAAAACAGTCATAAGAGGGAATTTCATAGCAATTAGTACACATAAGAAAAAGATGGAAAGATGGCAAATACATAACCTAACATCATGCCTCAGGGAATTGGAAATACAACAACAACAACAACAACAACAACAAAAAAGTCAGGCAAAAAGAAATAATAATCGTTTGAGAAGAAATAAATGAAATAGAAAATAAACGAACCATATAGAAAATAAATGAAAACAAAAGCTGGCTCTTTGAAAAGATTAACAAGATTGACACACCATTGGCTAGACTGATAAAGAAGAAGAAAGAAACCAAATAAATCAAATACGTGATGAAACAGGCAACATTACAACAGACATAATAGAAATACAAAATATCATTAGAGGATACTATGAGCGACTATATACCAACAAACAAGAGAACTTGGAGGAGATGGACAAATTCCTGGATGCCTATAATCTACCAAGATTGAATCAGGAGGACATAGAAAACCTGAATAGACCCACAAGAAGTCAGGAGATTGAATCAGTAACAAATAACCTCCCGACAAAAAAAAAGCCCACGTCCAGATGGCTTCATTTCTGACCTGGGCCGGTTCACCCCTCTTTAGGCAACCTGGTGGTCCCCCGCTCCTGAGAGTTCACCATATTGATGCCGAACTTAGTGTGGATACCTGATCGGCATAACGCACTACAGCCCAGAACTCCTGGAGTCAAGCGATCCTCCTGCCTCAGCCTACTATGTAGCAGGGATTACAGGCATGCACTACAGTGCCTGGCTTCAATTCTGAATTCTACAAAACTTTTAAGGAAGAGTTAATCCCTATTCTACTCAAATTATTTTTAAAGATTCACAAGGAAGGAAACCTTCCAAATTTATTTTATGAAGCCTGCATAATCCTAATTCCCAAAACAGATAAGGGCATGACAGAAAAGGAAAACTACAGACCAATATTGTTGAATATATAGATGCAAAAATTCTCAACAAGATACTCACAAATAGTATTCGACAACATGTAACAAAGATTATTCAGCATTACCACAATTCATCCCAGGGATGCAAGTGTGGTTCAACATACAAAACACCGTAAATGTAATACACCATATTAACAGAAAGAAAGATAAAAACCATATGATCATTTCAATTGATGCAGAGAAAGTATTTGATAAAATAATCTCATGATTAAGACCCTCAGTAAGATTGGTATAGAAGGGTCATTTCTCAATACAATAAAAGACATCCAGGAAAAACGTACAGCTAAAATTATACTGAATGGGGAAAAGCTAAAAGTTTTTCCACTAAAAACTGGTACTAGGCAAGGGTGCCCACTTTCTCCACTGCTTTTTAATATAGTGCTGGAAGTCTTAGCTAATGCAGTCAAAAAAGAGAGCAATATAAAAGGCATTCAAATAGGCAAAGAAGTCTTGAAAATATCTTTATTGATAGATGGTGTGATGGTATACTTAGAAGACCTCAAAATCTCCATGAAAAACCTTCTCAAAGTAAAAAGGGAATACAGTAAAGTGGCAGGATACAAAATCAATATCCAAAAATCTATAGCATTTCTATATATGAACAAGTTGAATGAAGTAGAGCTGAAGAAAGTAATCGCTTTCACCATAGCCACAAAATTAAGATACCTAGGGATAAACCTAACTAAGGAAGTCAAAGACCTTTCTATATATAGAAAAAAACCTATGAAAATCTTAAAAAAGATATTCAAAGTGTCATAAAAAGTTGGAGGACATCCCATGTTCTTGGATTGGAAGAATTAATGTAATCAAAATGGCAATTCTACCCAAATTAATCTACATATTTAATGCAATTCCAATTAAAATATCAGAGAGATTCTTCACAGATCTAGAAAGACAATCATAGAATTTGTCTGGAATCATAAAAAAAAAACTCTTATTGTAAAAGCAATCCTGCACAAGAGTGTAGTGGGAGGCATATTACTCCCTGATCCCTAGATATACTATAAAGCTGTGATCATCAAAACAGCATGGTATTGGCACAAAAACAGACAGATGAACCAATGGAATAGAATAGAGACCCCTGAAATAACAGTCAAAGCTTACAGCCATCTGATTTTTGACAAAGGATACCTGTCAATCCATTGGGAAAAGGAAAACCTCTTTAGTAAATGATGCTGGAAAAACTGGGTATCCACCTGCAGAAAGATGAAACTGAACCTTCATCTTTCACCATAAACAAAAGTCAACTCAAAATGGATCAAAGATTTGAACCTAAGATCTCAACCTATAAAACTACTGGTGGAAAATGCTGGGGATACTCTGGGAGATACTGGAGTAGGCAAAGACTTCTTAAATAAGACTCCCAAAGCACAGGCAATAATCCCTAAAATAGACAAGTGGGACTATATCAGACTAAGAAGTTTCTGCACAGCAAAGCACACAGTAACAAGTGTGAATCAACAACCCTCAGAATGGGAGAATATTTTTGTAAAATATGCCTCAGACAAGGGACTGATAACCAGAATACATAGGGAACTCAAGTGCCTTACGTGAAAAAAAAAATGATTAATGCAATTAAAAGATGGGAAAATGAGAGCTGAACAAAAATCTCTCTAAGGAATACATATGAACAGCCAAAAAGCATGTGAAGACATGCTCATCCTTCATCATAAGGGAGATGCCGATTAAAACCACAATGAGATACCACCTAACCTGTCAGAATGGCGAAGATTAAAAATATAAAATGTGATTAAGTGTTGGCTGAGATGTGGTGAAAAGGGAACTCTCCGACACTGTTGGTGGGGATGTAAACTGGTTCAGCCACTGTGGAGAGCAAAATGGAGGTTACTCAAAAATCTACAAATAGAAGTACCATTTGATCTAGTAATCCCACTTCTGGCTATCTACCCAAAGGACAGGAGAATGTTTAGTTGGAAAAGCACTTGCACAATGTTTATTGCAGCATTATTCATGATCACTAAGACATGGAACCAACCCAAATGTCCACAAAAACTGATGAATGGATTGAAAAAGTGTGGCACATATACGCCATGGAATACTATTCAGCCATAAAAATAAATAAATAAATAAATAAATAAATAAATAAATAACAAGACCCTGGCATTTAATAGAAAGTGGTCAGATATGGAGGATCTATTGCTGAGGGAAGCAAGCCAGGATATGAAAGAAAAATATTGTATGTATCCACTTAATATATACCAAGAGATCTAAATATTGGAGGGCATAAAAGCAGTAAAAATAGTTAGCGATGATAAGACAGTGTGGAACATAGCAAGAGAAGAGAAGAGTATGGAGAAGGATAACAAGAGAACAAATAGAGAGGCATGATATTAGTGGGACACAGATAAGGTTTATTACCTGCTGATGATGACGTGTATAGTATTCTCAGCTGGACTGGTCTGAGAAGTATTCCACGTTGGGTAAAGTCATTTTACAAGCAAAATGATAAATAGTGATTGAATTAAAAAAAATAATTGCGATAATAATAAGAATAATCTGGAAAAAAATAACTAAAACTATCAGATTATTATCATGGGGATTTTAATGCCTTTGTATTGACTGATATGCATGGTATTCCTTCTGGAAAGAGAAATGTAATACACTGTAAAGTTATATGTGATTCAATGTAATATAAACAGGATTATGATAATAAAAAATTAAAAAGTAAATAAAAATGTACAGTAGCTAAGTTTAATATATTATTAAACATCAAGGCCTAAGACATTACTATACACTACTGCTGCAGACTTTATAAATACTGTCCAGGGAACCAGCAGTTAGCGTAATGGCTATGTCGCTGGACTCCCACGTAGTCGACCGCGGTTCGCGTCTCGGACCCGGTGACTTACAACTCACGCCGGGCGCGTGTGCGTGCGTGCCCAAGATCCCGAGAGGAGAAGGGAGGAGAAGGGATTGCGGCGTGACCATCCCCCCTGGGGGGTGATTTCTCGCTTTCTGTCTTTATGTCTCTCTCTGTCTGTCTGGCGAGCGCACGCGCCCTATAGCGAAAAAACCTCTCCAAAAAAAAAAATAAAATAAATAAATAAATAAATAAATAAATAAATACTGTCCACTTAGGCTATACTAAATTTATAAAAAGTTTTTTATAATAATGAACTTAGTAATTTTGGTCTTAGAGTTGAGTTTCATGAGATAATTAGAATAAGTCACTGTGTTTCCAGCATGTAAAAACCAATACAAAGCCTTGTGGATTAGAATCATTCAGGGAGTTATCAAGTAGACTCATGCATAAAAGGAATTGCTCTTCAAGGAAGATGCTTTACAAAATGAAAATAAAAACAATGAGGTGATATTGATAGCCTCTGGTTACCATAGAAATACTAGTTCACCTGCCTCTGTTAGGTATTGTGGTTCGTGTCACTATATTAGGTTTAATAGAAAATCACGTGCCCAGCGGTATTTTTAACCATGTCTGGGACTGAAAACATTCACTGGGCTGTCATGGTGGCGTGTAAGCACAGAATTATTCAGTTTAGTTTGTGCATTTATATGACCTTGTTGCGTTTAGAAAGCAGAACAGTCAGTACTTTTAACGTAATCCGTTTTTATTTGTGTGTATGAGATTAGAGATATTTGCTGTGCTCACAGCAGCTACTGCATTTTCCAGAGTGCTTCCAATTTCAAATTCCTGTCCCTCTGTTAAGACTGTGTTACACTGAAAATGTGGTCCTAGTAACTGTATCTCAAAGATTGCAAGGGAGCCAGACAGTCTCAATCTTTGATGTTTATCCACTTTACCAGTTGTTCTATTTGATTTGTGGATTGAGCAAGTTAGTGCAAAGGGGAAAATTGAGGAATTGTAAGGGGGAGTGGGACTACTAGCGTTTATTCACATGACCAAAAAACTGTGTAAGAAACTTTGCAATTATTATCATCTTTAATCCTTACCATTTTACAAACCCTTGTTCATTTTTTAAATATTTTGGGAAACTCTACTAGAGAACAAAAGAGCTTTATATGAATCCGTCATGTAATTAGTGACAAAATCCTATGCTATTTCTAGTATACAGTGAACTGATGAACACTGTATAAATTTAAAAGCATAGACATTTGCATTATTGAGCTTCAAATAATTGTGCTTCAGATATCCAAGAGTTAGCACCATTCCAACTCTTTTATTATAAACCATATATTTTATTATTTTTTAAATTCGTGCCTTAATGTGTACCTAAGGACTGCATATTTGGAGCAGCGATAAAATGGGATCCAGTTTGTACCTCCTTTGCATACATTTGCATATGATTCCTCAGTTCACATAAGTCTAAGGCAAGTTTCCTTCCTCATCCTGAGCATCCCTTTTGCAACCCCTCCTTTTCACAGAGGCTTCTCCCAAGTACACACTCTTTCTCACCCATTCTATTAATGTTATCCAACTGTTTTGCAGCTCATCTTTAAGATAGAAAGGTCATCAGGCCCTACTGCATGATCTTTAAAAAGCTGATAATATCAAGACAAATGCATCCTCTTAAATCTGTTTTTAAAGGCCAGAATCATTCATGCATTTCTGGAGAGGATAATGACATCAAAATTAGTACAGGAGCAGTCCCTGTGACCATCAGGGGCAGCCAGTATTTAGTGCTCAGCTGGACAGGAACCTCTGTTACCAAAGCCTGCCTTTCATTTCTGGTGAACTTTAGGGTGTGAAGACCAGTCTCTCCTCTGTGCTCTGCAGCAAAGCCATATGCACACTATACAAATAAGCAGATGCCCTCATCTGATACCCAATTTCTTGACACATAAAGGATTATTTCTCTAGAGGAGTATAAATATATAGTGCGTAAGATATATATTGATAAACGTACATGTATTAATGATACCATAACTGATAGAGGAAATCCACTTTTTAGTCAAGTCTTGTGGCTTTCTTTTTTTTTTTTTGGGGGGGGGGAGGTTTTTTCGCTATAGGGCGCGTGCGCTCGCCAGACAGACAGAGAGAGACATAGAGACAGAAAGCGAGAAATCACCCCCCAGGGGGGATGGTCACGCCGCAATCCCTTCTCCTCCATTCTCCTCTCAGGATCTTGGGCACGCACGCACACGCGCCCGGTGTGAGTTGTAAGCCACCGGTTCTGAGACGCGAACCGCGGTCGACTACGTGGGAGTCCAGCGACATAGCCATTATGCTAACTGCTGGTTCCCTCTTGTGGCTTTCTTATACTTGAGTTTGAAACGAAACATATAACTAAGGAGCTGTGCTTATTAGAATGTTTGTGGTCAGGATTGAACAACTCATACTTCTCAATATCTTTATTTCCATTCAGAGGTTCACGCTCAAGATGGTTGTGAAGTGCCAGACACCATGACAGGCACTTTGTATCTTGTTGATCTCACAAAATACCAGATAGGAATCTGGTATTTTATGGATGAGCAAAAGATGAGGCCTTGAGAGATAAGTAGCTTACCCAAGGCTATGTGACTTGGACCTTTTAAGTCAAAGTCCTGTGCTCTGTTATCATGCCTCCAACTTCAATCCTAATAGGATTATTGCCACGATAAGGAAACATGATGGTCTAATTCAGTGTTACTTATTCTAGATTCAGAAAAAGCACTCAAAAGTAGTTGACTATATTTGGGTTGGTTGACTAAAGGGGGTTTCGAGGTCTTCTCTTTAGAATTTAAATTTGGGAGGATAATTGTCCTTCTCTTAAAATAATCAGACCTAAATTAGACAAGAGAGAGGTTCAGGAGGCCAAATGATCCCTTCTGTTTCTTGGGATGTTACAGAGAAGATATGAGAGAAGGTAAAACCTGAGAGGAAGCCCAATTACGAACAAACATACCAGGGCTCAATAAGTTACTTGATTAATTTACAGTCTAAAACTGAAGCTGTTCAATGTTTACTGGTGAAAGACCCCAGATCCTGACATGGATGGGCTGTTACAACACCCTCAGTTACCCAGTAGGTCTCAACAAGACTATTAAACAAGTTTGAGAGGAAGGGTAGGTAAACATTTTGGGGAAATGTAGTACTCAGCAAATACATTCTCCAGGCCACCAACTGTGAAGTCAGTTTTAGTAATTAGGTATGTGAGAATAAGTAAAAAGTAAAATGTAAAAGTTAGCCTTAGCCTTTTCATGGCCCCAAATGTCCCATCACTAAAGCAGAAACTTTGTGGGCTCCCAAAGAGCTAGCGAGTTTGTGCATTCACATTAAATAAGTGGACAGTCTCTAATTCAAAAGGTATCCCCCTACTTTTCTTGGCTAGTTCTCTTGCCCCTTTGTAATGCAGTGGCTTACAAACAGGTGTGGTTGCCTTCTTATTTTGCCGACATTCAAGTATTACCCTTAGCTGCTTTTCAAAGGCAGCAAACCCCAACACTAACATGATGCAGTTCAATGGTAGATTCTTATACTGGGAAGATCCCGCTGCAGAAATCTGAAATGGGGTCCAGTAACTTCACTTATACCTACAACTTTATGCCAGAGATGTGCCCTTGAAAGACTTTGAGTAAGTCATTATTACAGTTGTACTGAAATATTATGAAGTACGACATTATATATATGATTTTTTTTTTCTCTCCCAATTTTGGCAGAGGGCACCTGCATTTGCCAAAGAGAGACAGAGAGAAAGAAGAAAAGTGAGAAAGTACCCCCCACCATGAGGAAGGGCCATGCCATAATCCCTTTTCCTCCATCTTCCTTTTGGGGATTTTGGGTACACATACACATACACACACAATGTCTTTCAAGCCACTGGGTGCAGGACAACATAGCTGGCCATGTGGGATCCAGCCACCTTAACCACACTACTGAATGTCCCAGTATGACACATATTGAAGTAGACTCTTTTTAATAAAATCCAGAAGAGTTCTGTGAAAGGGATATATAAATAGATATATATAAATGCAAATCTATAGGGCCAGCCTCCTGGCCTTTTAGTTGAGGGAACTGGATCCCACATGCCTGATTATGGTTCGAATCCTGGCCCTAGAAGCTATAATAAAAACATGCCAGGTGGTTTATGTATGCCCCAAACCTGAACAGGATGGAGAAATGGGGAGAAGGGATTGTGGTATGACAGCTCCCCATTGGGGGTGCTTTATTTCCCTCTCTGTGTCTCCTTTTCTCTCTCAAAAAAAGTGCAGTTATCCTCTGGCCAAAAAAAGAAAAAAAATCTCTAAAATCATTGATTTGTATATATTTCTGTTAATTGGATTTGTGTATAATGGGTTTGTTTGATAGTAAGAGCACACTTGTCAGTTTCATTTATTAGGAAATACAATTCCATATCTATGTTTCTTTTCTTAAAAAAAAAAAAAAACTAGGGTGTAAAAATTTGGCCAAATGTAACTGCAGCCCTTGCATTTTGTTAATGACACCGTAATACCCCGTAGGCTTTTTAGCGCTGTCATTAAAAGGAGCTCATCAGGTGCTCACTTTTATTACCTCATTTATCTTACCATCCCTGGGAGGCACGGTCTTGGATACTGTTACTTGCGTTTACAGAGGTCAGCCAATATAAAGCAGTGGTCAGCAAGAGGGCTCCAGGGAAAGTTCAAGTGAGTCAAAATGAGGCCAGCCCACCAGAGTTCTTGCAGCTATGATCCCAGAAATTCTTAGCAGGAGGAAAGTGAGATTCTATCAAGTAATGGCCCTTTTTTTTTGTACTTGTCTTACTCTGCCACTTATTAGAGACACTGTGTGACCTTGGGCAAATTACTCAACTTCTCTGACTCACAGCTTTCTCTTCTGTAAAGTGCCAACACTAATGTCTGTTTCGTGTCTGGTAAGAGATTCTTTTCTAAGAAAGATTAGCACTGGTTCTGAGAAGAGGTGTGAGAGAGAAACAGGGAAGGAGTCTGTCTTGCTTTTTCTGCCCAACAGGCTTTCTATACGTAGGAGAACAGGGTCACACAAACTCAGGACTCCCTTCCTGCCTACACACCATAGATATATTTTTTCCTTCTTCTTTTTATTTCAGTTTTTGCTCTAGGGCACGTGAGCTCGCGAGAGAGTCATGAGGGATCCAGCAGCTTTAAGCTCCACACCACCTGCCGGCCCCCCCATGGATTGTTTGAAGTTAACATCTCTGTGCATGTCTTCCTGCCCTAGTTTTATTGTGAATTTCAACTTTCTCATCTTTCCCTCCTAGAACCTAGAACAAGGACTCTGAAAACGTATGCTGGGTTGAGAAGGTTGAAATGAATTTCAGTCTCTATGCCTAGTGAGAAGAGCTCGAGAAAATATGAAATCACAGACTCCCAGAGCAGCCAGCTGGGCCAGACTTTGGAGAATTATAGTTCAAACGCCTCCTTTCACGAATGAGAAAACTGCTCAGCAAAGGGATTCCAAGAATCAATCGCATTTCTCTTCCCCTAGGAGGTTTTCTCCTGTTGCCTGCCTTTGTTTTTAAAAACAAGGTTGGGGCCAGCAGTAGCATGATGAGTAGGGTGCTGGACTCCCAAAGGACCAACCATGGTTCAAGTCCTGGACTTGGCATGCTGGGTGCATGTGCATGCATGCCCCAAATTCCCCAAGGAGAATGGAGAAGAAGGGACTGAGGCATGGCCATCCTCCCTGGGGGAATTATTTCTCACTTCTCCTCTCTGTCTCTCTCCAGGGAGCTCACAAACCCTATGGCAGAAGCAAAATAATAGATAAATAAATAAATAAATAAATAAAGCACAGAAAAAAGCTTGAGGTCATTGGGAGGACTAAATTGTTAAGAAGGGACAGTGGTAGGTTTGTGTGAATGAGTAGCGAGAACTATGCAGTTTGGTGAGAGAAGAGTATGAGAGTTCCCAAGCACAAAAAGGCAGAAGCAATTTGAAGCAGACTGAGAATGGTTTGATTCTACATAGGTGCACACTGGTTGCACACCTTACTCTCTGTAAAGCAGGCTCCTCTTCCACTGCAGCACCCTGACCTACACCATGGGGCTGTGCCACAGTAGGAGACCTTTCAGATTAGCACCACTGTTTTTTCCTCTTCCCTCACTTTGACAAGCTCATGAATTGGAGTCTTTAGCTGCCAGAATCTAGTGGTTAAAGTAGCAGGACCCCACATGGCTAATGGCAGTTTGCATTTTGGCTCTAGCAGCTGGAAAATCAAACCAGGCACGTGTGTATAAGTACCCAAAATCCCAACAGATGAAGATGGAAGAGAAGGGATTGTGAAGCGACCACACCCTATCAGGGGTGCTTTCTCCTCTGCCACTCTCTCTCTCTCTGGCCAGTATATGCACTCTCTGGCAATAAAGTAAGATAAAAACTAAAATGAAAATTTTTCCTTCAATTTGCTAGGATATATAACATGTATATGTTATATATACATTGCATATATAATATGCTCATATTATATATAATATACACACATGGAAATGAAGTTGAAGTAGTTTATTTGGGAGCAAAAACTTTTGAAATCCATGCATTGTTTTCATAATACACATTTTCCTATAAAGTTGTGAAGACTCTTGTATAGTAGGTATTTTTTCCTTCTACATGAAAAAAAAAAAAAGAGCAGAAAAGAACACCCTGATTAGATTTATGGTTTCCCCTTTTCTCATTTGTTTCCTTAGCCATTCCTGTGTGGATTTCACCTCTTCTCTGTTATCATCTTCCTCTTTATCCACAGTTAAAAAGCAATCATCAAATCCATTTGTCTCAACAAAGTTGTCTATCCTCTACTGAAAAAGATGGTATTTTATGCATGTTTTACTTCTCTACAATCAAAAATATTTTAAGATAAATGAGGACAGGAAAGGTGTTCATGAATAGAAATGACAGTGCCCTGATTTCCTCTATTCCTATCTAAATGCCTTACCCATTTAGTTTAAGTGGCAGTTAGATGTTTTCATTTTTATTTTTTAAATTATCCCCTTTATAAATGCAATGTGTTTCAAGAAAAAAATTAATACTATGTGAATGAGCCTTAGGAAAATTGTTTTCTATTATCCATACTTTCCAGCAAGAGCCGCAATGAGCACTGTGTCCTTCTGAAGTATGTACTATTTCTCCTTTGAGACTTTTCTTATTAATCATCCTGAAGTTCTGAGCTCATATAAATGAGCATGGAGTCCTCCTTCCAGCTCTGTGACAGTGCTTGAGTTAGCTTTATTCCCTCCATGACACTATTATGAGGACAATAGAACAGAACTGTGACTGTGGCATGCCTTGTGTCGCAAGGAAACTGTTTTGGTTGCTGGTTTTCCAATGCAAAGTTCAGCTAGTTCAAACACATGGAGGCTCAAGATCATGACCACTTCGATGTAGAACAAATACTCTAAAAGCAGTAAATACTACACTTCTAGATATAGACAGAGACAGGGATAAAAATAGAAATAGAGATACATACACACACATACTCCCCCAGAAAGTGAGCTGTAACATGCTGCTCTGATAGCCTCTGACTTTTTCCTGATAATAATGAAAATCGTTTTCATTCTATGATCATCATCACAATCAGCAGTATCTTCAGCACAGTCTTCATCATTATTGCCGTTAGTATCCTCCTAGCTCTGACTTATTAAGCAATTACTATGAACCAAACACCATTCTGAACACTTGGCATATTTATTACTTCCAATCACTAAAAGCCTGTAAGATCATTATTCATGATTATTGTCATTTTAGGAAGCCAAGCATAAGGACAGGAAGTTATCTGGGTTTTTTGTTTGTTTGTTTCTTTGGGTTTTTTTTTTTTTTTTGGTTTTTTTGAGAGGTTTTTACTATAGGGTGCATGCGCTCACCAGAAAGACAGAGAGAGACAGAGAGATAGAAAGTGAGAAATCACCCCCCGGGGGGATGGCCACCCTGCAGTCCCTTCTCCTCCATTCTCCTCTCAGGATCTTGGACACGCATGCACACGCACCCGGCATGAGTTTAAGCCACCAGGTCTGGGACTTGAACCGCGGTTGACTACGTGGGAGTCCAGCAACATAGCCATTATGCCAACTGCTTATCCCTGGAAGTTATCTGTTTTTAAAGGAAGGCCTGAGCATCATGGTGGCTGAGCAAATCGGTCCCTGTAATGGCCCCAGAGCACATCTGAGTACCTTCTAATAGAGCTCTCCACTGCTCCCTTGACCTGGTTCCCTTCATCTGCTCTTTGGCCTAGGATTTCCAACAGTGGTTTTGGCATATGTGACCCCAGCTGGTGGTTTATCAGTCCCTCCAGCATCCATGGGTTTACATTGAGGATCCAGTTGGCCTCAACATCTCATTTAAAGCAACTAGTAACTCAGACAGCAGACAATCTAAATTTTACTTAATAGGTTTGACATTATTACTTTCTTTTGTACCTTAAAATTTACTGACGTTTAATATATATAACTAAATCAGTGAAAATAACTGTAGAATGTGTTTAGCCTATGACTGATTATTACAGTATAATAAGTATCACTTCAAAAGTGAAATGTTCAAAGCCAGCAGGTGGCAGCCATGGTGGTTAAGGTGCTAGACTCCCACAAGGCCTGGGTGTCCAAACTCCTGAGAGGAAAATGGAGAAGGGATTGCACTGTGTCATCCCCCCTGGGAAGTGATTTCTCACTTTCCCTCTCTCCATCTCTCTTTGCCTCTCCAGCAAGTGCAATGCCCTATAGCAGAAGTCTAAAAAAAGAAAAAGAAAAAGAAAAAGAAAAGAAAATGTTCTCCTTCTGGCTCTGGCAGATTAGCTTATCTCCTCTATTGATTGATCCTTTAGCTGAGACTCAGATAGTGTGCATAAATTACTTTTAAATTATGCCAAAAGGATCATAGAGTAAACAATGTTGCCACATCCAAAATAGCCAAGAGACCAGAAAGAAGAGAAGTACAGAGTGAGGCAGAAGTCATGTTGGGTGAGATAATGACTGAGCACATTCTAGAACTGATAAACACGCTCACTCACAGATCCAAAAACCCGGAAAAGCCTCAAGCAGAATATGCAGGGTTTGTATGCCTTGGGAAAAAAAAAAAAAAAAAAAACATATTATATGCTATAAATATGTGCAATGATTAAATAAAATAAATTTAAAAAGGAAAAAGAAAGGAAACTATACCGATAGTGTAGAAAACTGCTAACAAAAACAAAGTAAAAATTTTAAGTACAAAGAAAAAAAAAGAGACACATAACTTTCAAAGAAGAAGGGATAAAAGACAGACATTTCCATCTCAACAGAAGTTATGGAAAGAATAAATGAGATGACATCTTAAAAGAATAAAATCATAGGACCAGCAGGTGATGTGGTAGTTAAGGGTGCTGAACTCCCACATGACTAACCACGGTTTGAGTCCCGGAACTGCTGGCTTGCTTTCTTTTTCTCTCTCTCACTCTGTCCCTCTCTCATCAAATTAAAATAAATAAATAAATGGATAAATAAAGATAAATAAAATAGTTCTATAAAAAGAATTAAAATCACAGAATAATCTTTAGGCAGAAGAAAAATTATCCTACATTTTGCAAAAAATATTCAGAAAAGAGTTAAGAAAAACAAGTACATCTAAATTAATATGGACTTTGTGAAACAATAATAAAAATAACATACTAATTTTGAGTTTAATATGCAAGCAGTTTAATATGTAAGAATTAGAATAACCCCCAAACAATGACATAAAATGTGGGAAGGGCAACAATGGAATTAAAACATTTTTAGAACCTTGCATTGTTCAGAAAGTGACAAAAATTCTAATTTAGATAAGAGTTTTGTAAGTCAAGTATTGATGTTATCGTATCAGCAGCTGAAAGTACAGTAATGTTGTATATCCAACGAGTGAACGCATGTACCTTTAAAATATAAGTAAATAAGAGAAAGATTAATATGGAGTAGTGGAAAGATATACCACCCAAATAGTTTAATATCAAATAGCATAGACTTTTGGGCAAGAAATATTATTAGAAATAGAAAGGATAATGATAAAGAGAATTAATCCTCTGGGAAGAAATAGCAGTTACATATTTGTAGTCACCTAAAAAGATAGTCTCAAACTTAGTAAGGTGAAAATTCACCAAACTAAGTGAAGAACAGAGTAGTCTTCAATTACAGTGAGAGACTTTAACAATTCTCAACAACCAATATAACAAACAAAAAAATAAGCAGCAGGGACCAGCAGTTAGCGTAATGGCTATGTCGCTCAACTCCCACGTAGTCGACCATGGTTTGAGTCCCGGACCCGGTGGCCTAAACTCACGCCAGGCGTGTGTGCATGCGTGCCCAAGATCCTGAGAGGAGAATGGAGGAGAAGGGATTACGGCATGACCATCCCCTCTGGGGGGTGATTTCTCACTTTCTATCTCTCTCTCTGTCTGTCTGGCAAGCACACGCACCCTATAGCAAAAACCTCTCCAAATAAATAAATAAATAAGCAGCATTTACTAATTAAGTAGGCCGAATATGTAATGTCTTCATGTATGTGTATATGAATGTATGTATATCATACATGTATATCATATATTCACATAGATAGTGTAACTAGAAATTTTTCAAATGTTAGAAAAGTAAGCAACCTGTTTCTAAATAACTCAAAGATCAAAGAAGAAATTGTAATGGGAGTTACAAAAGATTTCTTGGATAGCCTTCCTCCTGTCTGGGGCTTCTGTGATGCTGGCAGTCTTTTTCTTGATGTAGGAGCTAGATTTGAGGTGGTAGACCATCAGGTATTCACTCTGTGAAAACTAGTCTGACTACATACTGATCATCTGCGTACTTTTCTGCATGTCATATATATCAATTTAAACAAAATTGTGAAAATTACAAAACCTACATTCAGATTACCCTTCATAATAAAACTCAGCATTGCTTTCAGTTGCTGAAAACTGCCTGTGGAAATTGAGTACATTAAACAAGACAAAACAAATCCTTCTCTCCCAGCATTCAGAATGGCTAACACAGTGAGTAGTAGCTTTTTGGGTGTAGCAATCTATTCAAAAGAAATACATAAAAATGTTTACAAGCTACAAAATTAAAACAAGTAGTTATGCTGAATTCTATTTTTAATTTCACATGGAAGATTGCCTTCTTTATTAAAGAAAATGAGAAAACTGATCCCAATTTTAAATCACTGCAATGTCTGGATCTTTCTGTTTCAGAAAAGAAGTTAGAATTAGCTTGTTCTATTCAATGCAACACTTATTTACCGAGTGGTGATTGAAATACCAGGCAGTCTGCACTGGGAATGTAGAATTCATAAAATGGCAAGGGTAGTCCTTTTCTAAAATGGTGATCCCTCTTCTATTGTTGTAAGGCTTCTCTTTACTGCTTCAATTACTTAGAGCAAACTGTGCATCTTAGAGCAGAATGAGTGTCTATATATCAGAAAGAGCTAACTACAGCGTGTTCAGTGTACTTTTTCAAGAAGATGCTCTGAGGTTCTTTGTGTTCTAGTGCCAGAGAGCCCCAGCCTGTTGCAACTCTCTGCTCAGCCTACAGTGGGATCCTGCAATAACTCTCCAAAAGAATTCTCCTTCTCCCTCCATCCCCAGCCCCTCACTGGATGCCCATTCCAAAGCCATCCCACTCACCTGGAATGCACCTGCTCAAGGGAAGTTCCATGCTAAAAATACTCCTCCCCACATTCGTGTTAGTTGGCCTGAAAGGATCTCTGCTTTGTTTAAATAAAAAATAGCATTTGCTATTAGATCATAGGCCAAACATATGTGGTCCAGGACTGCTGTGGTTCATCATCAGTCCACAGTGGAAATTCTTAAAAATGGATGTTGAAATATTATTCGACCATTAAAAGGATGAAATATAAGCATTTGTGGCAATTGGACTAACCTAGAGGAAATAATGCTAAGTGAAATCAACCAAGCACTGAAAGACAAAGCCAGTATGTTCACGCTCATTGGTGGGCACTAAAAGATTCAATTGCGTAAAAGTGCAGAGGGTAAAGATGGATAACAGAATCTGGAAAGGAGAGGGAAGTGGGGCATGAAGAAAGTGTGGCTCACAGATACAGGAATGTGTGTAGAGACTTGGATGAGTTCTAGAGCCACTACACAGCACAGTAATGATGGCAGGAGATAATTCAAGGTACACTTCAAAACAGAAGAGTGAATTTCAAATGTACAATAGAAAGTAATGATACATGATTGAGATGGTGGATATGTTTATGGCCCCAATTTGTTCTATCCATAATGTATACTTTATTGAAAATCATGCTGTACTTGATAAATTTGTATGATTATATAAAAGTTAAAATCATAACAATAATTTAAATTTTTTTCATAGTTAATTTTTTTTTGAGAGGTTTTTGCTATAGGGCGTGTGCACTCACCAGACAGACAGAGGGGGGACATAGAGACAGAAAGCGAGAAATCACCCCCCAGGGGGGATGGTCACGCCGCAATCCCTTCTCCTCCATTCTCCTCTCAGGATCTTGGGCACGCACGCACACACGCCCGGCGTGAGTTTTAAGCCACCGGGTCCGTGACACGAACCGCGGTCGACTACATGGGAGTCCAGCGACATAGCCATTACGCCAACTGCTGGTTCCCTCATAGTTAATTTTTTATATTCTATTATTATATAACATTACAGCTTATAAAATGAATTTTTAAAACAGATGTCCTTGGAGTAGGTTTCAGATCTTTGGCTTCAGAAATTATGTGTAGATTTTGCCTACATATGGCCATTTCTGGGAGAATATTTTAAATTTTGTCAAATTCTCAAAGGTGCCTCTAATACAAAGATATTAGTGCCACTGGCTTAGAAGAAAAGCTGGTAGACTGTGGCCTGTATAAACCTTGTCTTGATTTGTGATGATTAACTTCCTCTTTAAGCCTTAATTTTCACTTTAGATCATTTCTTCCCAAGTTCTTTTAAGATCTAGCTATAAACTTTCTGAGGATTTGTTTATTTCCTGTGTCCCCTTCACAGTGCTCCTTGTTTTCAACCTGTCAACCCACATTTTATGAAATGTATCAGCCACTAAGTATTTGGGGAAAATTCCCTTGTTTTTGGCCTTTTTTTTTTTTTTTTTTTTTTTTTTTTGGTAAGTAGACTTTTGCTATAGGGCGTGAGCACTCTCTGGAGAGACAGAAAGCAAGAAATCACACACACATCCCCCCCCTTGGGGAGATGGTCACGCCTTAATCTCTTCTCCTCCATTCTCCTCAGGATCTTGGGCATGCACACACAGGTGCCCAGCGAGAGTTTTAAGCCTCCGGGTCCAGGACTTGAACTGCAGTTGACTATGTCAGAGTCAGCAATGTAATCAGTATGCCATCTGCTACTTTTAAGAAGCTAAGAGGCAAGGGATAAGGAAGCAAACAATATCTGTACAACCTCTATAAAGACACCAGCATGATGTCAGTACCAAAGAGAAGAAATAGCAACAACAGAGTAATCAAGCGTTTTTCTTATTCATCTCAGAGATTCTATTTTTGGAGAAAATAGCATTGTACGGTTACACACTTCCTCGTTTCAGCTTCTCTTCCTGTATCACTGAATAAGAGCATGACTCTGAGATTAGTACATCATCCTCCTGACACAGGTGTCTGCTCCTAATTGTTCATCATGCTGGATGTGGCCTTTTGCAACTTGCCTTTTTAATCCACATTATGTTTCTGAAATATATCCATGTTTATACATGTAGGCATAATTCATTAACTTTATCTGATCTTTAGGATCTCATTGTATGAACATACTACAAGTCTTCTTCTGTTTTTTTGTTTTTGTTTTTTTTTTGGTCTTTTTATTTTTTTAACAAAAGTTTTGCCCAGTTGAGGGCCAGCAGGTGTCATAGTGGTGAAGACACTGGACTCCCACGTGGCCAACCATAGTTTGAGGCCCAGACCTGGCAACTTGAAACCCCTGCTGGATGAACATACGAGTGTGCCCAAAATACTGAGAGGAAAATGGAGGAGAAGAGACTGGGGCATGGCCATCCCTTCTATGGAGGGATTTCTCACTTTCTGTCTCTCTGTCTCTCCGGCAAACACACAGACCCTATAACAAAAATCTCTCTAAAAAAAAAAAAAAGAATTGGAATTTGAAATTATTTTGTTTTCTTTTCCAGATAGTTTATTCTTACTGTATAGAAACGCAACTGACTTTTTAAATATGTCATGTAATGTAGGTTGTCTAAAAATAAAATATATTTGGGACCACCAGATGGCATAATGGGTTATGTTGCTGGACTCCCATGTAGTTGACTGTAGTTTGAGTCCTGAACCTAGTGACTTAAATTTCATGCTAGGCACGTGTGCGTGCATGCCCAAAATCCCAGAAGGAGGATAGAGGAGAAAGGATTGTGGCATGGCCATCCCCCTGGGGAGATGATTTCTTGCTTTCTCTCTCTCTCTCTCCCTCTCTCTTTCTCTGTCTCTCTGGCAAGCATACATGCCCTATAGTGAAAATCTCTCTAAAATAAATAAATAAATATATATATATATATATATATATATATATATACATATATATATATATATATATATATAAAAAAAAGAAAAATAGAAATAAAATGCATTTAAACTAAACAACATAATGTTGATAGCATATCTTACAAATTTACTGAATTTTTTAGTTCTAAGAGTATTTACAGTGGAGTCTTGGATTTTCTACATACAAGATTGTGGTATCTATAAACAGAGACAATTAACTTCTTCCTAACATGAATGCCTTTTCTTTTCTTTTTCTTTTTTTTTTCTTGCCTAAGCATTCTGGCTAGTATTTCCAGTACCATGTTGAATAAAAGTAGTAAGGTTAGGTATCCATATCTTGCCCCTTATCTTAGAAGAAAATCTTCCATTTATCACTACTGAGTATGATATTAGCTGTGGACTTCTTTTATATGGTAATTGTGTTGAGGTATATTTCTTCCACACCCAATTTGTTCAGGGTTTTTATCATGAAAGAATGTTGCATATTGTATGCTTCTTCTACATCTATTGAGATGATCATATAGTTTTTGTCCTTCATCCTGATTGCTTTTGTCTCTTGAGTCCTGCTGTCACTTCAGTCCCAACTTGCCCTGGCTGACTCCATGACCACAGGGAAAACAACTCATCTATCAGCAGACTATAGGGCCAGGGGGAGACTATGCCTTCTCCTCTGCCCCCTGATACACACTTCCTTCACACTCAGTGATTCCACACCTCATGCTCCAAGTTACTGGGGTCGTGGCATGAGGGCAGCTGGGGTGCAGCAGGGGTGCATGTGTATGGAAAGGCTAAGAGCATGCCTGTGCACCTCTATAATTTTTATTTTCACCAGTCTATTTTCAGTTTTCTCAAAGCCCCCTCCTTGTTCCTTTTTTACGATTCCTATCTCTTTTTTAAAAATTTTATTTATTTATTCATTTATTTTAATTTGACCAGAGAGAGACAGAGAAGGAGAGATAAAGTGAGAAAGCAAGCCACCAGGTCTGGGACTTGAACCATGGTTGGCCATATGGGAGTGTCCAGCACTTTAACCACCATACTACATGCTGTTCCTCATTTCTGTCTTCTCTCTCTCTCTCTCTCTCTCTCTCTCTCTCTCTGTTTTAATTTTGCTAGGGCATATGTGTACTCATTGGAGAGAGTTGGGAGAGACGGTGAGAAAGCATCCCTTGTGGGGTGTGGTCGCACCACCATCCCTTCTCCAGTTCTCCCTTTCAGGATTTTGGGCATGCATGCTAATGCACTCAGTGTGTTTTTCAAGCCACCAGATTTGGGTCTCAAACTATGTGATCAGATTCCATGCAGGATCCAGCCATCTTTACCACCACTCCACCAGCTGGCCCTTTTTGTGACATTTTTATTGTTAATATATTGCTATCTCTTTCAGGATTGTATATTCTTTGTGGTTTCTATAGTACACATTCACAATCTCACTTTCATTTTAGCTTCTCACTTTTCCCATGTTGATTCATGTCCTTCTGCTCCCAGTTTCCAGGGGATTGTTACTTTATTAGTTTAGGACCTTATCATTTGGTGAAAGAATTAAATAAAAATTTCTCACAGTGTTTGGTTGTTTTAAGAGGTTTTTGCCTTAGGGTACATGCACTCATGGGAATGAAAGACAGAGACAATGAGAGGGAAAGCGAGAAATCACCCCCAAGGGGGGATGACCATGAAGCAATCTGGCATGATTTTCAAGCCACCAGGTCCCAGACTTGAACCACAATTGGCCATGTAGGAGTTCAGCAATGTAATCGCTACTCCATTTATTGGCCCCATAATTTCTCACAGAGTTCCAATCGGCATTCATACTCTTTAACAAGCAAATCTTATTGATGTTTTCCCCAGATAAATAGACATTATTTCCCTAATTCCCTGTCTGAGGTAGAGAAAATCCTTTTAGAGTCAAGTCTGAGCATGAAAAGTATAGGTATCTACCTAACTTTAAAGCAGGACATGTGACCAGCAGGTGGCATGGAGGTTAAGTAGGCTGGATCCCACATGGCCAACTGCACGGTTTAAGTCCTCGACTCAATGATTTGAGGACATGCTGGGTGTATGTGTGTGCATGTCCAAAATCCTGAGAGAATGGAGAGGGGATTGCAGCATGGCCATCCCCTCTGAGGGCTGATTTCTCATTTCTCTCTCTCTCTCTCTCTCTCTCTCTCTCTCTCTCTCTCTCTCTCTATGTCTGTGTCTCTCCAGTAAGTGCACACACCCTGTAGCAAAACCAGAAAAATAAATAAGACAGGACATTTTGATGACGAATCTATTTCCATTTTCTCTTTTATGTTCAAATTTGTCATTCTTCAATGTTCCATTTTTACAAAGATAATTCATTTGATATTGAAAAATCATAGGCTATTAGCCAGAAAACATTATATTTGGCATCAAGAAACTATACATGTCAAGAGGGCAAGTTAGTCTTTGGTGTATATGACTCTCATTCTTCATGTTAATAATTATTGAACCTATTTCATAGAGTTTGCCTTTGAAAAATTCACTTCTTTTGGAATATTTTTTCACTTACAAAGTAAGTACATTGAAATAAATATATCTTAGGGCCTTTCGGCTCTTTTTTGAAAAGTTTATTTCCTTATTTCATGAGAGCATGAGAGAAGCACACTGGATAGGATTCTCACACCATGATCTTCCTCCTGGCCTTCCCAGCCAGCCAGGATAACAGGCATGTGTGTGCATGCCTGGTAGACCTGGGACCTAACCTGCACCTTGTATATAGCTTCCAGCCTTGTGGATCGTTGTACTATGCTGTTTCACCATGGCCAGAGAAGGACCTTTTCATCTTTAAAATTCTGTACAACATAGTAGATACTCAATAACCATTTGAATTAGACACAGCCATTTATAATAGTAGAAGGTAATGTGGTATCCCAAGTCATTATAAGTACATGCATGTGATTTTACAATTTCCTCTGGTTTCACCAATCTATATTCAGAATTTTTTTTTTTATCTATCAGCTATGTGATCATTAAGTTAGTCAGTCTCCCTAAATTCCAGTTTCCTAATCTTAAAATAAAATGATACCTTTAACTGAATGAATATACAGTGTATTCATGCTGGGAAAATTTAGTTTATATGCTGCAATTATACACAGTGGATGAATGTAAAACTATAAATACACTACGGGAAAAAGTAAAATTGGTAATGCTGAGCAAAGCTGTTGCAAGAATTGAGAATTTTAAAAGAATTAGTGCAAGTTACTTAACCTCTCTGTTCCTTGGATTCCTCATTCATACTGAGATAGTAACCATCACAGACTTAGTATATGTATTGTAAGGGAAATTGTAATATATTACTTGTATTGTACTTAAAAAAGTGGCGGGTTACTGTGTCTATCTCAGTTCATGGCATATTGCGCTGAAACATGGAAGGTTCTCCTGGCTGGTTTCTTCCCCACCCCTGGCCCAACCTGGCTGCTAATGCTGAATGTGACTCACCTACACTCACATCTGTGTTCACAGGCAGTTCTGCTTCCCTGTCCTGGATGACATTAAAATACAGCTGTGTTCACAGCCAAACCCTTGGGGCTAGTTACCTGGGAAAACAGTGCTCATTTATTTTTGAGTTTTCACTTTTTTATTTCATGTTGCTGAACTCATTTTCAGTGTTTGCTTCTGGTCTCTGTCCCCTTGGCATCCTTCACTTCTCCATGAACCCATAGACCCTTTTCTGTATGACAATCCCTTACAGTCCTTTCTGGGTAATGACACTTACATTGCATGAAGACCTTGTTGTGTTACATGTGTATTTAATATACATTCCCGTCATAAAGTAGGAACACTGCTATCCCATATTACAAGTCATTGATAGAAGAGAAAAAATCCAAATGTGCTTCTGCAGACTTTTTGTCATTTGCTTTAATAAAGTATCTCATGTTTTATATATCAGTTAATATAACTGAATAAAATTATTTAGCATTATCTTCTTTTTATGATGGACTAGTTCACTTTTTTCATGATCACCTATAAAAGATTAATGCCTAAGCCACTGAGAATGTAATTTTTTAAGCTACTCAGACTATTTTGCACCAGAACACTGTCATGCTCATGACCCTGAGGACAAACTGCTTCTACCTGATCATAGCAGAAACCTAAGTCCCAATTTCAGAGATGCTTCTGGGGCCCTAAGCCCAGAAGACACTGCTGACTTGGAACATTCTCATCATCATTATCATAATCATCATCATAAATGCTCATAAATTATGCCATAAGTGATAGATATCATAAATACCATATTAGGAGCCATGCATATTTTTTTCTGTAACCCTCACAAACATTCTGCAAGATAAGAATGAAAATTCCCCATTTTCCCTGTTTCTAGGCTTTAAGTTTCAAGGAAATATCCTTACCAGTTCAAAACTGCTTTTCTTGAAACCATCAGCTAAACTTGCTATTGAAAGTAGTTAGATTACTTATGATATTGTGTGGTCAGCAAAATGTTGGGGGAAAAGGAATTGAAGACAACTGTAGACAGCAGAGATAGTGTAATAAGAGAGTGGAATAGGGCAGAGGGTCAGACATGGGGTAAAAAACATATATATATGAAAGTAGAAATGGAATATTATGGATGATAACATGCATGATTAAGCCACTATGCAGTCTATTCTAGATGAGAAATCACATTTAGTATGTTGTGATGATGCTCAGGGAATGAATGTAAATTAATAAAAAATAATTTCAGAAGATTAAAAAAAACACTAAAACTGTTATCGAGATTTAAAAAAAAAGGGGGGCCAGCAGGTGGCATGGTGGTTGGGGGCGCTGGACTCCCATGTGGCCGACCGTGGTTCGAGTCCTGGGCCTGGTGGCTTGCTTTCTCACTCCACCTTCTTCTCTCTCCCTCTGGTCAAATTTAAATAAATAAAGTTTAATAAAATAATAAAATAATTATTTAAAAAAAAAAAAAAAAAAAGAAAAAACTGTATTTGATGACTACAGTAAGCTATATAGCCCCAGCTAGGTACTATTTCATAGTATGTTCATTCTACTCACTGAGGTTTATGCCTAAAGTCAGACATGGATTCATGTGTATGTATATATCAGCTGCACTTGCTATTGCAAATATTTAGACAAATTAAGTTCATTAGCAAATAAATTAAATGGGGGGAAAGGCATAGAAAGCAACCATGGATACCAGAGACAATGTGGGAGGAGGGTTGGACAGGGCAGAGGGTTAGGGACAGGGAATCAAGGATGGCAAAAAAAAAAAAAAAAAAAAAGCAAAATATACAAGTCATAAGGATAAGGAATGGAAAATTATCTGTATGTATGTTGATGTGATTTATTGCACCAATAGGCAGTGTATTTTGGATGAAAAATTCATTTTGTATACTAAAAAAAAAAAAAGACATTTTATGTTACCAACCTTGACTTATAAAGATCTCAATTTATACAAATGAGGGAAAAGTAAGATGGTTTATGTTTATTGTCAATGACACATCATTTTTCTCAAAATTAAATTCTGACTTAAATCAAAAAAAGAAAAAGAAAGAAAGAAAGAAAGAAAGAAAGAAAGAAAGAAAGAAAGAAAGAAAGAAAGAAAATTCCCAATTTTCAGGCTCAGAAAGCAAGCCGCAGAAGAGCTATATGACTTTTACCCTGAGTTGGGTAATTCGGAGAAGGAAGCTTGTCTCTGTGGACCCCTGCTTATATGTTGGTAGCAGTCCACTCTACACGCTGCTTCTCGTCATTACCTATAGCAAATTTACCGAAACTAGACTTTCCACGATAGCCTAGTCGTGAGTGATAGAACTTAAACCTTCATGATAAATCTAGTGGTAGAATAAATTTAGGACTTTAATTTTATTTTGTCAGCTTTTCTAAGTCTAAGTGAAACAGAACTAACATGCATTTTTCAGAAATAAAAATATACAAATAAGTCCACCTTGGGAAAAAAAAAAAAAAAAAAAAAACACAAAATCTTCCAGATTTTTTAACATCTTGATTTAAACTGAGAGTTTTGAATCATAAATTTTTCCTAGCCCTCTAAAATTAACCTCTTAAATTGATAAATTCTGAATAGAAATGCCCTGAGAGATTACAGTGTATCATTACTTTAGTGATGCTCTAAAAGTCGTGGAATGACATGTATCACGTTACAGAGCTATTCTTGAAGGATTGATTCAAGGAAAACAGCATTCGATGCCTATAGGACTACTTCTCTCCAGATGACATGTCAACACAATAGTAGGAATCTTTACAAAAGCCTGGTTAACAATGATTAAGTGGTGAACAAATGAAAACACCAGGCATTTTTGTTTTGCTTTGTTTTGGTGTTTCATTTTGTTTTTAGGAGAGATTTTTGCTATAGGGTCCATGTGCTTGCCAGAGAGACAGAAAGTGAAAAATCACCCCCCAGGGGAGATGGTCATGCCACAATCCCTTCTCCTCCATTCTTCTCTCAGGATTTTGGCCATGCATGCACACATGCCTGGCAAGAGTTTTAAGCCACCAGGTTTGGGATTCAAACCACGGTCAATGGCATGAGAGTCTAGCAATGTAACTTAACATCATGTGCTGGTCCTGAAAATTCAGTTTTAAATTTATCTTTATGTTGTGAATAATTTAGTTATTCAGGAAATATTCATAATATTTATGATTTTTGTATAGAATAAATATTCAACAGATCCTATTCTGACAATTCACAATCCTATAAAAAAGAGAGTCTATGGAACCAGCAGTTGGGGTAATGGATATGTCACCAGACTCCCATGTAGCTGACCACGGTTTGAGTCCCAGACACGGTGGCTTAAACTCACACTGGTTGGTTATGTGTGTGTGCCCAAGATCCCAAGAGGAGAATGGAGGAAAAGGGATTGTGGTGTGGCCGTCCCCTCTGGGGGGTGATTTCTTGCTTTCTGTCTCTCTGTCTCTCTCTGTTTTTCTGGAGAGCACACACACCCTATAGCAAAATCCTCTCTAAAATAAATATATATATATACACACATATATATATATACATGTATATATATATATATGTGTGTATATATATAATATATATATGTGTGTGTGTATATATATATATATATATATATATATATATATATATAATAGAAAAGAGAGTCTATATCCATAAATCACTATACTACAGCATAGGAAATAGTATGTGACATAGAAGAGATATGGTAAAGAGCTGGAAGGTGGTTCAACAGTCAAACAACATGTTATAAGCCTGAGCCACGTGGGGAGGTTCCAGGTTGGCATCCAGAGGTTTCCCTGAACATGTCAAGTCTGTGTATGTGCCTAGGATCTGGAGCGGGGTGGAGCTGGGAAAGGACTGCAGCATGAGGACACTAGTGGGGATGCTATCTCTCTCTCTTTCTCTCTCATTCATGGAAGAAATAAATAACTAAACTTTGTAATAGAGAGTGGCTGACTCTTCAAAGAGTAGACTTTTAATATCTTCTAAGGTCTAGTATTCCTATTTGTAGAGATGAAATAGACTAATATCAATGGCAAAAGACAGCACTATTATTTACCCAAGAAACATTTGTGGTGTACTGTATGCCAGGCACTGCACTTGGCACTAAAATCATAAAGATAAGAAGCACTTTCCATCTTCTTTTTTGTTTATTTATTTATTTATTTGGAGAGGTTTTTGCTATAGGGAGCGTGTGCTCTCCACAAAAACAGAGAGAGACAGAGAGACAGAAAGCAAGAAATCACCCCCCAGGGGAATGGCCACGCCACAATTCCTTATCCTCCATTCTCCTCTTGGGATCTTGGGCATGCACACACATGCACCTGGCGTGAGTTTAAGCCAGGTCCAGGACTCGAACCACAGTCAACTACATGGGATTCCAGCAACATAGCCATTACGCTAACTGCTGGTCCCAATCACTTTCCATCTTCTAAGTGTTTACAGGACAGTGTTCACTGAGAGACTAGGAGAAATATAAGAGTGTGGGCAAAGGTAGAAAATGCTGTCTTTGAGAGAAGTATAGACTATCCTGTTTGGGAAAAGGAAAGAGCAGGAAACAGCAGAGTCAAGAAGTAAGCTCAGAAGAAAGGCTATTATATTCATGTTTAATTCAACCACTGTAAAAACTTTATTTAGCACAAAGAGTTTTATGTGCAAGAGGTCTTTGAAAGTTCACAGAAAATGCATACTGTGAAAAAAAAATTGCACATAGATTTCAAGTTTTTCTGCCAAAATAAATTTATACTTTAATTCAATTTTTCTACAGACTTTTTGAAGCTCCCTCCTGTATAACGTCAACGTAACACTTGAGCCTGAGGTTACATTTCAAAATTCATAAATAAGACGAAAATACTGGAGCATCTGAAACTTTCAATAATGTTTGTTGCTATTGATTTCTAATAAAAATGGCATTAAGTTTGTATTTTGAGGCCCTCTTGTGCTTCAAACCCATAGTAACAGAAAAAATATAGGAAGTGAAATTATGAAGGCTTAGCCAGAGTATTCTGATAAATTATTAACATACTTAACAGATGTATAACTTTATTTTTAATTTTTATTTCTTTTTATTTCTATTTATTTTATACATTCAATCACATTACTTAGCTTACAAAGTAAATATTCCAATATGTGCACATTTCTCACCAGTCCAGTTTACCATACTAGAAAGTTATCTTCAATAGATAATAATCCATTTCTTTGTTCCATAAATGCCTTGCCTCTCTATTTTTCTCCTTAATGTCCTTCCTCAGATGCTACTCCTTCACCCACCCTCTTCCTACACTGTATCTGGTATTCACAATCATTTACTTAGTTTCTATTACCTTTTGTCACTCAGTTTCGGCCATAGAGGGTGGATACTCAATATATATTAAGTGGAGACATACAATGTCTCTCCTTCATAGCCTTGCTTGCTTCATTCAGCAGGAAATCTTCCATATTCATCCACCTTCTGTCTAAAGCCAGGGTCTTGCTGGTTTTTTTATGGCCGAGTAGTGTTCCATAGAGTACATGTGCCACAGTTTTTCAATCCATTCATCTGTTTGTGGGCATTTGGGTTGTTTCTATGTCTTAGCAATTGTGAATAATGCTGCAATAAACATGGATGTGCAAGCGCTTTTCTGATTAAGAATTCTTCTGTCCTTTGGGTAGATACCAAGAAATGTGATTGCTGGTTCATATGGTAGTTCTATTTGAATTGTCTATTTAATTTTACTTATTCATTCATTTTTCAAAATTTGTCCAGCGAGAGAGAGAGACAGAAAGTGAGAAAGCAAGCTACCAGGTCCAAGACATGAACCACGGTCAACCACATGGGTGTGTCCAGTACCTTAACCAACACGCCACCTGTTGGTCCCCACCAATGTATAAATTATTTAGTTTCTCTACCTTGTTTTCCCTAAAAAAATTATGCATTTGACACTTCTGTATCCCCAACTCCATAGTCATTATTGTCTAAAGCCTTATCTCCTCAATAAAACATAATTCTTAGAATACATTTATCTCATCATGAATTCTAAACATTCCCATTTTAAATTTATTTTCAGTTTCTTCAATTATTTTCATTTTATCTAGAGTGTTTTCACATAGTAATTGCTGACTTATAGACTTGCTTTGCAATGATTTTCCTTGAGTGTTTTTTGAATGATTTGCAAAGGAATCCACTGGAAAGGAAAAATAATGAAATAGGAAATAAATAAAGAGATAATAAACAAAACTAAAATTGACCCTTTGTAAACAAACCTTATTGTACTAAGAACTAAATAAGCCATAAAAGAGACTACACAAATAAATAGTATGAGTAATCAAACAAGTAATGTAACTATACAGTAGATAGATTAAAATGCAATGCCATTTTTTATTATTCTTTTTTATTATATATTTTATATTACATTTAATCACATATTATGTATATGGATATACAGTGTTTAAGATTTATTTTTCCAGCATGCATATCAGTCAAGACAAAGACATTACCACCCTCATCATCATCATCAAATAGTTTTTCATATTATTATTTTTTTAATTTTCATGAGTTTTTTTTATTATCATCATAATCTTCTTTATATTACATTGGATTGCATATAACTTTACAGTGTATTACAATGCTTTTTCAAAAGGGAATGCCATGCATGTCAGTCAATACAGAGACATTAATCTCCCCGCTTCAACATTCAATATCTTTTCTATGTTTTCCCCAATCATTATTATTATTATTATAATTATATTTTTTAAAACAGTCAATCACTATTTCTCATTTTGCTTGTAAAAAGATATTGCTCATCAAGAAATACTTCTCAGACCAATCCAGTTAAGAATACTATACATGTCATTATCTACAGTTAATAAGCCATATCTTTTTCTCACTAACATCCTGCCTCTCTATTATTCTCTTGCTATCTTTCTCTATCCTCTTATCTTCACCTCCCCCATTCCACACTATCCTATTCTCATTAAGTACCTTCACTGCTTTTATGTCCTCCAATTTTTTGCTCTCTACCATAGAGTGCAGATAGTCGGTATATATTGAGTGGATACATACAATATCTTTCTTTCATAGCCTGGCTTACTTCACTCAGCAATAGATCTTCCATATAAAATGCAATACCATTTTGACGAGTTATTTTAGAATGCCAAATATTTAAAATTTTGGAAGATGGGTAATTTTCTAGAAAAATGTAAATAATTAAACTTGCTTTAAAAAGTTGGAAAAACAAAATAAACAAGTAACCATTATAAAAATGTTTCTCTTAAAAACTATAGATATCAATGGATTTATGAGTTACAGATGGTCTATATATAACTGTTTCAAAGAGTAAGAAAATGGGAAATTCTGCCAACTTTATTTATGAGACTGATAATCTTGACATTAAAAATAAAGAAAAATGGAAGATAAATAAAAGTATAAGCTATCCACATATGATCATATGTCCCAAAATTTTAAATAACACATCAGCAAATTAAATCCAAAAGAGTACTAAAAATACAACGAGGCCAGCCCGTGACTTGGTGGTTAATGTGGCTGGACCCCACATGGCTAAATGTAGATTGGAGTCCCATACCAGGCAGTCAAGTACATGTGCTTGTGTGCCCAGTTCCCAAAAGGATGGAGAAATAGAGAAGAGATTGTGATGTGACTATCTCCCTTGGGGGGTGCTTGCTTGCTTTCTTTCTTTCTTTCTTTCTTTCTTTCTTTTCTTTATTTTTAACAGAGAGGTTTTTGCTACAGAAAGCGAGAAATCATCCCCCAGGGGGAATAGTCAAACTGCAATCCTTTCTCCCCCATTCTCCTCTTGGAATTTTGGACACACAAACACACATGTGCTCAGCATGACTTTTAAACCACTGGGTCTGGGACTCAAACTGTGGTCAACTACGGGGGAATCCAGCAATATAATCATTATGCCATCGGTTGGTCCTGGAGGGTGCTTTCATATTTTCCCTCTTCTCTCATCTCTCCTTTTCTTTCTCTCTATTTCTTTTTGTCCCTTTCCAGTGAGTGCATGCACCTTCTGGTAATTTTTTAAAAAATACATAAATACAATATAGTACCTATAAAAAGTCATCTTTTCCCCAGGAAAATGGCAATTGGCAATCATTGTAAAAACCTCTCAGTGTAATCCCCTATACTGATTAAAGTGAAAAAGCATATGGTCAGTCAACAGAAGAGTAAAATATTTCTAAATTTTAACATTATCATAAATATTCTTATTGAACTAGGAATCAAATAAAACTTTAATTTATTAGAATATCCACCAAAACCTTATATTAAATACCTTACTTATAAATGAAATATAAGCATTTCCACTAAAGACAAGTATTTGATAAGATATTTAGTGCCATTGCTGGCATTTAAATTTGTTACTGAAAGTCCCAGCCATGGGAAGACACGTTAAAAAAAAAAAAGAAGAAGAAGAAGAAGAAGAAGAAGAAGAAGAAGAAGAAGAAGAAGAAGAAGAAGAAGAAAGACATAAACTTTAAAATGATTAGAAAAGAAGAAAAAAGTTGGCACTATTTGAATATGATATGATTTTCTATGTAAAAAATCAAAAGAATTTATAACCAAACTGTTAGAAAAAGAATGTATAATTTATTAATTGCATATAAGAGCACTATGAAAAGTTGAGAGTATTTTCACACATCAACAAAACAGAAAATATAATAGAAAAATATGTACCATTCATAACAATGACTAGTAGGAATCTTTAACTGTCTATATAATATTGTGTGGAAGGCCTTTTGCAACAACCCAAAATATTACATGTGATTAAAGGACTTAAAATATTGGATTAAAGGGAAAAATTACAATATGCATGAATGGATGGCACAGTGGCACAAATGTAATAAGGATGTTAATTCTCCCAGATTAATCAATTCAATAATATTTTAGTTAAAACCCCAAAAGGGTCCAAGAATTACAGTAACATTTCTTAAAATAGGTATTTATGAAGGAATACATTACTGAACTTAAAATAAATGAACCAGAGCTGCCCATAAGACATAATAAGTTTTGACTAATACAATGTAAGGTATTGGGTTCAGCATAAATACTATATGATTATGTTTATATAACATTTTTTTCATTGCCATAGAGCCTGTGTGCTCACCAGAGAAAGACAGACAGAGAGAGGGAGAAAGCCCTGCCCAATGACATATAATCATGCCACAATCCCTTCTTCTCTACCCCTTCAAGATTTGGGGAATATATGCATCTATGACCTGCTTGTTTATCAAACCCCTGGGGCTGGGATTTGGATCCCCATTAGCCATGTAGGATCCATCTCTTTTAATTACTAGGCTACAAGGCTGGCTCATATAAAATTTTTAAAAACTCAGAAAACACTGTGTTTTGGACAGAGATGTATATATGGATACAAATATAGAGGAAATGATCAGAAAGGACATAAAGAAGCCACGGGACATTGATTACCTCTACTAAGAGAGAGAATCATGGGTTTTTAATAATAAAATGGGGGGACCAGCAGGTGGCATGGTGGTTAAGGTGCTAGACACTTTCGCATGGCTGACCATGGTTTGAGTTCCAGGCCTGGTGGCTTGCTTTCTCACTTTCCCTCTCTCTCTCTCTCTCTGTCTCTCTCTGGTCAAATTAAAATAAATGAATGAATAAATAAAATTAAATAATTCTTTTAAAAAATCATGAAAATGGATCTTTCACTGCATTTGCAATTTTTCACAAAGAGAGATCTGTTGCAAGAATTGCAAATGTTAACACTAGGGTAAATGTATGTTGCATTTTTATATTATTCTCTGTATTTTATGCCATATTTTCATTGCAATATTTTATCATTTCAGTCATAGTCTACCTCTTTTCTTTCTTGGTCTGGTCAGTCTGGAACTAAGGAACGGAAAATTATGTGAGTTGTACATCAGGACTGCATCCCTTCTGAAGTGACTGCTGGTCTGATGCTAGAACATTCAAGTCCTGTCAACCTGGAGTGCCAGGTTCCTGGGGAAGTAGAAATCACCTCAGGAGCTACTTTCTTCACTAGAGAGAAAGAACAGTATCTCTGATTATTTTGTTGTTGATCAGGAAGTCTTGGAGTGTGTACCTTCTGTATTTTCTTCTCTTTGATTCTCTCACTACCCTATAGGCTACATTAGATGAAAGTCGCTGTCCAACATCATTTCTGAGACCCAAAGAAGCTCTCTGCAGGATGAAAATATCTGAAATTTCTCAGGGCAAATCTTCTCATCCTCTTTTGTCCTTGAACCCTTAAATCAGGTCACCTTCACCTTTCCATGTCACTTCTCCATGTCCAGAAGTTGAAAGGAAATCTGGTTTATGGTCTACCATTCTTCAGCCTCCAGTTGTTGCTCATGTGACTAGATAGTATGAGTCAATAAAGCTAAGAGATCAATCTATTTTAGACACTCTTCTCTAAAGCTGAATATTTGCAAGGATGTAAAGGATCCTTTTGGAAAGTTTATCATTACATCAAGATAGCAGAACAAATAAATTCCCAATAGCCCCCCAATAGAGCTACTCTTTACCATCAAAGTCTGGTAAAGAATTGCCCCATTGGTCAGTAGCTTTTGTCACTGTTCTCCAAACCAGTGAAATAGAGTTTGTCCAGGCCAGATGAAACATTCATGATCCTCGTGACAGGCAAAGTGCCCTAAAGAGTCAGAATTTTTGATACATTTAATTCTTTTTTTTTTTTTTTTTTTTTTTTTTTTTTTTTTTTTTTTTAGAGGTTTTCACTATAGGGCGCGTGCGCTCACCAGACAGACAAAGAGAGACATAGAGACAGAAAGCGAGAAATCACTCCCCAGGGGGGATGGTCACACCGCAGTCCCTTCTCCTCCATTCTCCTCTCGGGATCTTGGGCACGCACGCACATGCGCCCAGCGTGAGTTTTAAGCCACCGGGTCCGGGACGCGAACCACGGTCGACTACATGGGAGTCCAGTGACATAGCCGTTACGCTAACTCCTGGTTCTCAGAATTGTTGATACGTTTAATGTCACTGGAAACAGGCAGTATGAACCTGGTGGTGGTGCCAGTCCCTTGACAGAAGAGGGGCTAATAAGCCCAGCCTCTTCATTTTCAGTGAGCCTTGGGTGTTATCTATAACTCATTGCTTAGAGAACTGCTCTCAAGGAGCCAATACTTTATGAAGATCAAAAGTTTCTTCTAAGATTCCAGTAAGTTCACAATCACTGTTATAGCAGTAATATAGAAGTATAATTAAGTGTAGTGTTTATTTTGAAGTGAAATTTATTTTTATGGCTTTATAAGTGATTTTATTAATGTAGTTATAGACTCGCTAAGATTCTAAAGGGTCAACTAAATTATTATTTTGAACCTCACTATATTTTATGGGAGAAAAAATGTGCTAGTATAAATCTATTCACAATTTGGGTGACTTAGGAAGTTCTATGTGTCTTAGTTATATATTTCAGAATAACTTGCTAATGTATCATAGATGTTGAAAAACATTTAAATGCCTTAGTTCTTCAGATTTTTTGTTTGTTTTTTAGGCAAGTTTAGGATTTGAATAAGAAAAATAAGAATCTTCTTCTTGACCTGGCTCTGAGATGTCTGAAAACACTTATCAAATTTCTTAAGAAACTAAAAATAAATTGGTACTTCAATACTTTTATACTCAAAAATATGAAGTTTTGCATTAGAGAATATGATGTTTGATAATAAATATTACTTATCACTACTTTATTCTTGGTTTTTTGGGTTTCTTTTTTTTTTTATTGAGACAGTCTCTGAAATTCTCCATGACCCAGTTTCTCTAAACAACAGGAAAATACTTCCTAATTACTGGAACATTTAGATTTATTTGTAGAGAGGGTGTGAAAATACTGTAAGGTGGTTGCCATTCAATTAGTACAAACATTTATTGATTCCAGCCTTTTAATGTCTCATCATTTACTAGCTCTAATAACCTTGTTCATATCTAAAGCATAGAATAACTGTATTGAAAATCTCTGTCACCTTCTAGAAAACATATATGTGCCTTTTCCACAGTGTTCATTATAAACTACAGTTTTTTGTAGAATCAGTAAAATACTGTGTTTATTCTAGAAATATACAGCTGACTTTCTTGTTAACTGGGTGATTTTATTGTTCTGATTCCTAAATAGGTTAGATATTTTTCTCTGTAATTTTTGGTTTGGGTTCCAGTTAAGAAATTATGATATGACAAATTTGTTTCATTAACTCTTTTTTTTTTTTTTTTTTTTTTTTTTGGAGAGGTTTTTTGCTATAGGGCGCGTGCGCTCGCCAGACAGACAGAGAGAGACATAGAGACAGAAAGCGAGAAATCACCCCCCAGGGGGGATGGTCACGCCGCAATCCCTTCTCCTCCATTCTCCTCTCGGGATCTTGGGCACGCACGCACACGCGCCCGGCGTGAGTTGTAAGCCACCGGGTCTGAGACGCGAACCGCGGTCGACTACGTGGGAGTCCAGCGACATAGCCATTACGCTAACTGCTGGTTCCCTTTCATTAACTCTTTATGTACATGTGTGTTTATAAAATGCATTGTTTGTGACTGACTGCTAAAGGATAACGTAAGGAAATTATACACTTATCATGGGGATTTATTCTGCTGCTGAAAAACATGATATTAAATTATACCGTAAGAAGAAGCATAATTCAATGAATTTTTATGATCTGTAGAGATGGGCAAATTGCATTGCAAATGATAAATGAGTTTTCAGCATAAAGATCTACAAATAAATCATCATAAGTAGATATTTTTATTTATTAATATAACTAGGAAGCAGCCCCTTGGGATGTGCTTGTTATTTTTGGTGGTTGTCCTGGTAAGAGACTGCTAACTTATTTATATGTCATGTCCTTTTTCTTTTTCTTTTCCTTTTTTTAACTTTAAGTAACTACCTTGAATATTTTTAAGAAATGGTTTATTCCTTTAGAAAATAGCTTCCTTGTGTATGTGGGAGTAAATGTTAATTTGATTAGTTTAGTACCAAACATATTAAAAGCTGATAAAACTCAACAGAAAAGTTGTAAAATCTGTTTCTTCGTCTTTCACGTAAAGAAAGTCATGGGACCAGCAGTTAATGACTATGTCGCTGGACTCCCACGTAGTCGACCGCGGTTCGAATCCCAGACCTGGTGGCTTAAACTCACACCGGGCGCGTGTGTGTGCGTGCCCAATATCCCGAGAGGAGAATGGAGGAGAAGGGATTGTGGTGTGGCCATCCCCCCTGGGAGTTGATTTCTCGCTTTCTGTCTCTCTGTCTCTCTCTGTCTGTCTGGCGAGCGCACGCGCCCTATAGCAAGAAAAAAATCTCTCCAAAAAAAAAAGAAAAAGAAAGTCATCATATGGGACCAGCAAATGGAATAATGGTTATATTGCTGGACTCCCACATAGTCAACCACAGTTTGAGTCCCAGATTTGGAGGCTTAAAACTCAGGCCAGGTGCATGTGCATGTGTGACCCAAGTCCCTCTAAGAAGAGAATGGAGCAGGGATCACACTATTGCCATCCCCCCCGAGGGGTGATTTTGCGCTTTCTGTCTCTCTGTCTCTGTCTCTCTGGAAAGCACATGTACCTTATAACAAAAAAATCTCTCTTAAAACAAAAAAGTCACTGTAATAAGTATACCCATTTTCCTGATGAGTAAATTCAAGGAGTTACACCTAAGTTGTAAAGTTCCTTATCAAATCCCTCTGTCTGGTGCTTCTCTACCCCAATATCATTGAAAAACAATAGACTGTGAACATTCTCGTGGATGTTTTCTGCTTCAGTTACTTCCCAAAACTGTAGCCTAAAAATTATTAAACAGAAAAAAAAAGAGATTTTTATCTACTCATTCCTGTAACAGATGCTAACTGACCTCTTGTACATAAGATACTATGCAGGAGCCTAGGAAAATGGAGAGAACAAAACACAGTTTTGAGGGGAATACAGTAAATTGAGAGAAATAAACATAAAAACTGGCTCTTAGTGTACTGTGGTCTGCACATTTAGGAAGAATATAAGGTACCCCAGGAACCACAGGGCAGACTCTAAACTGGGACATGTTTGGAGACCTGTATAGCTGCCCCAGTGAAAAGGGAGGGAAGACTTCCAGATAAGGATACCCTGGCAAAAAGAATTGCTTGTGCCAATGTCCATATTTAAGGGGAATATGTTCAGGGATCAACAAGATTGGTCTGCTGATGTGCCCAGAATGCAGCCTGAAGAGCTAAGTGGGAGCAGTTTGACATCCAAAAAGACCAAAGGACTTGGACACAGCAAACCCTATTCTGTAAAACTTCTTTTTTACCCCTGACAGTATGTAAATCTAAGAAAAGAAAGTGCTATGTAATAGAAGGAGGTCAGGGTTGTAACTAGACATGGAGTTCATATTCCAACTTTAGAACTTTCTAGTTATGGTACACTCTACTTTATCAACTTTGTAGATACTAAGTGTCTTAGTGTCTACATTTCCCTATGTTAAAAGACAACCATAGCAGCCCATAAATCTATAATAATACACCTGCAAGGTTCTTGCGATGTGTGCATGATGAAGGGGGGGATGTGTCTAGAGTGCCTAGGGCATCATCAGGTGCATTAGGATATGCTAGGGCATCATCAGATGCATCAGGATATGCTTCTTTCTCTTTTTTTAAAATCTAATTTCCAAAATAGAGTATTTTATTATCTTTTTTTTGCAGATGGATTTTAGGATCAAATTAAATTATGCACAGGAAACAAAAAGTAGAAGAACTTAGGTATATCGTATGTTCATTATTTACTTGTATGTGGGGATAAATTAGAGAACCCCTGTCATCTCACTATTTGTTGAGATAAAGGCTATTCTGTGTTTGGGTCCACGCGTACCTCTTTCCTCCTCCCCTTGCTCTGTTCCATGACCTGAAACTAGTCTTTGCACTGGCACCTCTCATTTGTACTGCCAGGAGCCCAGTCCTCTCATGGCCCTGAGGAAATGTGCAGGCATGCTTCACGTAGGGTCTAGCCCCTTTGCCCTGATACAGTAGGTCAGTGCTTTTCTCTTGCAGTAGACCAATCTAGAAGCATTTCCAGGAGATTCATGTTTTTAATTAAAGTGTCAGGGCAGCATTAGAGCATGTGCTTATTGCAATACAGGGGCTCTTTCCCTCGCAGTAAACTCCGAGCCTCTGCAGCTGCTGAGACCTCCTGCACACTATTGAGGGACCATTTCCCGGGCCACTCCTTACTCCCTTCCTAATAGGTCTCTGGTAAGACCCAGATAAATCTCAGAGTAGCTCTCAAATTAGCTGTCCTCGGTGGTTCTTGTTCCTTCTGCTTCTCTTTGAACTAGAAACCAGGCCAGTTCCTTGAATCTCAGGGTAACTGTTGCCTTCAGGATCTCCCACCTGAAGAGCGCCCAGACTCTTCCAGCCTACTGACACTTGGCTTCTCTTGTGTGGTCATTAAAATAAATGTTACCTCCTAAACACATGATTTTATTATAGAAAGATGTCAATAACAGGAGCAAAACTCTGCTGAAGACAGGTCGTTTTGAGAAGATACACATGTAACACTAATATAGCTGAGCCTGCCTCACGGCCTATTTTTATATGGTGTAGTATCAATTTTTTTTCTTTTTTTAAGAGAGATTTTTGGTATAGGATGCATGCATTCACCAGAGATACAGAGAGAGAAAGAGAGACAGCAAGAATTCTCACCCTCCAGGGAGGATGGCCATACCACAATTCCTTCTCCTCCATTCTCCTCTCAGGATTTTGGGCATGCACTCACGTGCACCTAACATGAATTTTAAGCTGCTGGGTCCAGGATTTGAACCACAGTCAATAACATGGGAGTCCAATGACATAACCATTACTCAATTTGCTGGTCCCATGGCAGAGCATCTTAAAGAAAACACAAATAAGGGACAAGCACATGGCATAATGATTACTTTGCTGGACTCCCACATAGTCGACTATGGTTTGAGTCCCAGACCCAGTGACTTAAAACATGCCAGGCATGTGTGCATGTATGCCCCAAATCCTGAGAGGTGACTGGAGGAGAAGGGATTGTGGCATGGCCATCCTTTTTTTTGGGTGTGTGTGTGATTTCTCGCTTTTTGTCTCTCTAGCAAGCACACATAACCTATAGCAAAATATTTCTCTGTTTGTTATTATTATTTTTTAATTTGACCAAAGACAAAGAGAGAGAGAGAGAAAGGGAAATGAGAAAGCAAGCTGCCAGGTCCAGGATTCAAACCAAGGTCAGCCATGTGGGAATCCAGCACCCCCAACCATCACACCACCTGCCAGCCCCAAAAATGTCTCTAAAAAAAAAAACAAAAAAGAAAACATAAATAAAACTTCAAAAAGCTAAATGAGTCTTTACTAGAGTGTTTGTCTTTAAAAAATGGTAAGAGAGAAACCAACAGGAAGAATGGAGGTTAAGGCAACTGGATCCCACATGGCTGACTGTGAAGTTCAAATCTCAGAGCTGTTGCCTTGGAAATCACACCAGGCACATGTGTGCACATGCTCAAAATCCCAAGAGGAAAATGGAGATGGGATTGTGGCATGACCAACTCCCTGGGGAGTGATTTCTCATCTCCCGCCCCCATGTCTGGCAGCACACATACCCTATAGCAAACTAAAATAAGAGAGAGATTATATGACTTGACAGGTAGCAATATTTTCTTTAAAAAAACACTTTTATATTTATCTTCTAATCTCTTACAGCAAGGTGATACAATAATGGCAGTGAGAACATCTGGTCTCTCATTCATTTTTAATTTATGCTACTAAAAGCACTAAACACAGCTTTCTTCTACCCCTTTCTATCTTTCAGAATACAGATTGAGCTCTGCCTTTTTAGCGTGAACTAATGTAACCTTTCTAATTTTTTTGGTTCTGCATGTCAAGGACAAAGAAGCAGCATGGAATGGACCATTGGTTAGCAAACTGTTTCTGTAAAGAGGTGGAAGTAAATGCTTAGACTTTGCAGACCATGTAACATACCATGTCTGTTGCATGTTCTCTCTCTCTCCTTTTATGGGCAATATTTAGGAAAAAAAAATTCCTATCTCATGAGTCACTTAGAAACAGACCTCAGGTTGGGTTTGGGTCATCAGCCATAGTTACCTAATCCCTGAAGTAAGCAGTAAAATCACCAGCTCTACTTAAACTGAATATGCCTTTATGTATGAACCAGCTACTACAAAAGGATGCTCAGTACATGACAGGTATGGCATCAACATTTTATGATAGCAACAATATGGAACAGGCACTATACTGGACGACTGCTAAAAAGGTGAGACTTGAAACACTATCCCTACCCCACACCAGCCCCTTGATCATTTCTAATCCAGATTTAAATTCCCATTTACCATTTACCTGTTTTATAATATAAAAAGATAATTTAGGGTCCAGCATGTGGCATGATAGCCAACTGCATTTCAAGTCCCTGCGAGACCTGGTGGATTGAAAATAACACTGGACACTTGGGCATGCATGTCCAGAATCCCAGGAGGAGAATAGAGGAGAAAGGATTATGGTGTGGTCATTCCCACTGGGGTCTGTGTTTCTCACTTACCTTCTCACTGTCTTTCTCTTTGTCTTTCTCCAGTGGGCACATATGCCCTGTGGCAAAACTACAATAATAATAATAACTTAACCTCTCTAAATCTTCAAGCCTCAGTTTCCTAATGTGTAAAAAGGGATAATGTTAAGGCTTCTTCATTTTTTTGATGATGAGTAAGTAAATTAATATGTGTAAGCAATATCTGTCACTTACTATATGCCCATACATATCAGCTTTATCATCATTATTTCAGTGGATCAGGTTATTGATCCTGGTTCTATCACTTGTTAGCCATATGCCCTTCCAGCGAGTCATTTATACAGTAATGCTTATTTTCTCATAAGTAAAGTGAGTGTGAATAGCATTTCAAGATTACCCTGAGGAGAACTGGCAAAAGAAACACACACATAAGAAAGAATAATTGCCATTAGTTCTTCATTATGTGCCTAGGCTCATCCTGAGGTCTCCACACCTATTATCAACATACTTCTCATAGCAACTCTATAAAACAAGCATTTTAACAAGGTGAGCACACCTGTGAAAACCTTTGAAGGAAGTGAGGGTTTAGACACATGTGTGGATTTATTGCTTTTATGGAACCTGCCCCAAACCAGAACACTCAGGTTCATCTTGCACGCAGCCTTTGTTTTTATCATGGACTTTTCCACACTGGTGGCTCAGGGATGGAAAACTCCCTTAAAATGTTGCTCACAACATGGAGTCCAAGACCAAGAAGTTCTCAACAATGACACTTATCTTCACAAGGGCAGTGCCTGTTAATTTAGCACATGATTATCCATGTGCAAATTAGCCATTTTGTGAACTATCTGTGAACAAACAGGAAAACCCCTTAGCACAATTCTGGGTCACTCTTCATTTTTATCACAGAGCCAAATAAACAAATTACTATTAAAAAATAGTGATCTAAAGAGAGGAATGATTTCCTTGGGTGGTTCAATATCAGAATTTGACCAGAGAAGCAGACCCAGGAGCTGTAGAGCAGGGATCCCAACCCTCACTGGTTCTATTCCATGGCCTGTTAGGAACCAGAGTGCACAGCAGGAGGTGAGCAGCTCAGTGCCACCTGCATTTATAACCACTCCCCATCACCACATCACTACCTGAGCTCCACCTTTTGCCAGAGCAGTGGTGGCATTAGATCCTCATAGGACCCACCAGATGCTGGCTGCTCCCACTGATTCTGCATTATGATGCATTGTATAATTATTTCATTATATATTTCAATATAATAATAATAGAAATAAAATGCACAATGAATGTAATTTGCCTGAATCATCCTGAAACCATCCTTCTCCCCCCAGTCTTTTGAAAAACTGCCTTCTGGTGCAAAAAAATTGGGGGACTGCTGCTGTAGAGAATAAGGAATTATTGTAGAGACTTGACCTTGTGCAATCCTGATCACTGGGTTAATACTCTGTAGGAAGGTACTGTTTCTGGAGCTGGAGCCTGAAGTTCACATGTAAAGCAGTGCAGGTGAAAAGGTGGATATGAACTGGGGGAAAATGAGAACAAAATAAATAGGCTCTAAGCCTGTGAGGACAGCCTGAACCCACTTCAGTCTCCCACATCCCCGAGCCTTTGACTTAATGATGAAGTGATCTGCAGGAAAAGTTGACACCCTTCTTTACTGAGCTAAACACACATAGGATGTCCTCCAGGAACTAAAGATGCTGCAGGCCTCGCTGCTGCCTCACACTAGTAACATGAACCAGCAGAAAAGTGACATTTGTGAACTACAACAGTGATCTCACTAATCTTACCAGCATAAAACAAACATGGCAACTCCTGCCTTCCACCTTCCAAACCCCACATGCCATGCCTCTTGTGGCTCACACTAACTTGAAACACTGCAGCAAAAGAAATTTTAGGGTACAAAATTCCAACCCAGCTGCATTGATGCAATTCATAGGTATCCTCCGTTTTCAGTAAGTCTATGATGCTCCAGAATTTGAACTCTGTTTTCCCTCACTCTTAAGTCAAAGACTTTCCTGCATTGCTTAGCTACCTCTCAATGTCCTCTTCTGTAAACTAGCATAATGCCTTCTTCACAAAGTGATCACACAAGATAATATTTGTAAAGCACTCCAAATAATGCTTAGCATTTTAAAAAGTGCTATCTACTTTTACTTGGTGGCTACCTAGGGACCAAGGAAACATAGTTAATAAGAAAGGTAAATCTTTGGGGGCAAAATATATATTGCATTTCTCAAGATAAGTAGTCCTAATTCTGAACCAGTCACTATTTTATATTATTCACTCCATTGACTTCTGCTACTAGTAGGAAAAATGAAGAGTCTGTGACGATTTCACAAGACCAATTTAGAACCCAGCTTTAGTTCCATCTTATGTGGAGTGGAAGAAATGTTCTGTTCCATATGGAGCAGAGGGGCAAGGGGTGGAGAGACTCATTTGCTTATTCTCAGCTTATAGTCTACCTGACACCACTGGATGATTACTGAGAATTATTGTGAGCAAAATAAGTGGATTAAACCCAGAGTCCTGACATTGAAGTGAAATTAAACCTCACAGTGTGATTTTAACACCAGGCTCTTTCCCTGTGGTATGTTTCATAATAGAAACCAATTGAAAATATATATATATATATATATATATATATATATATATATATATATATATACAAATAAATATAAATAAATTGATATGGCTGTGCAGAAAGTGGGCCTGAGGGAGCCCCCAGTGAAAAGAAGTACTGTCAGAGTTGAGAGCAGTATCTTTTAATTGATAAAAAGAAAATGGGAAAGAAGGGAAATAGATCACAGGAAGATGGGATGGTGCTGTAGTTTTATGAGGTAGGTGTTTTATGGAATAAGGAATTCCCAGGGACAGGCATTAAAAGGGAGTAAAGTTAAATTTATCCTTGGCTGACTCACTCAATGAAGAATTGCAGGAGAGCAAATACTTGTATCCCATCCTTTTCTGGACACTCTTTCTTTCGTCTGTAAATGTCTATTGTTGCACCTGCAGTCTGAGCATGTAATTGAGCAAAAAACAATTGTACTACTTTTATTGTCCTTTCATTTTCTCACATGGTGTGTCTTTTTCATCCTTACTCCTGAAAATGTAGCGGTTTAGAATGGATGAACAAAGAACATGGGCAGCTGTGGCCATTGTAAAGCTGTGACCTGGCTTCACACCCACAACTGAACCCCTCAATCCCTCCTTTGCCATCCTTCAGTGGGCCAGATCCAGAGTGACCTGACTTTACCTTGATAGATATTTCAAGATATTACCTTGACAGATATGCTTCTGTCGCTGTGGTACCCACCAGGAAGGCGACTTTGGGGTTCCCATGTAGGCCGACATTGTTTCAACAGCTTAGATAGACTTTTTAACCACGGTGCTTCCCTCACTGATACTGTGTTTATTTTCTCAGCACTTCAACTTGGTATGGAGATCCCTGAAATTGTCATCTTGCTTTTTTAATTTCTTAGTGCATGCTATTTCAATATGAAAATTCTCTTAGATTGAGTCAGATAATATTTCATTGCTCCCGCATTGTGTTACATCTCAAGATATTTTTTCTGGGGCTGGCAGGTGGCATGACGGCTAAGGCCGCTGGACTCCTACATGGCCAACCATGGTTTGAGTTCAGGACCTAGTGGCTTGCTTTTTCACTTTCCCTTTCTCTCTCTCTCTTTCTCTCTCTGATCAAATTAAATAATAATAATAATAAATATAATGAAATAAATAATTCTTTAAAAAGTATTTAATACAAAAAAGATTTTTTTTGCTTAACAAAAATCAACATATTTCATGGTAGAAACCTGGGCAGCTTAATGCTCTTCTATCTCAGAATGCATTTTCCAACCCCCAGAGAGTTTGGGGAGAATTTTGCTAAATATAATGGCAAATCTCTAAGTTCTTTTGCCTTTTTCTCAGGGCTTCTGTGGGGCTCTTTAAGCAGATAAAACTTTTGTAAACTACTCTTATGTGTAGCTCTTCATCAGTAACTGATTTTTCCAGACTGTAACTCTTGGGGGCATGTCATCTACTGTTGTACTTTCTTATACTTTAATGTCATCTGGCATGATACAACATAGAATTGAATTTATTCAACATATTTTTGGAGGGGTTCACTCTGTGCCAGGCTACTTCTGGGATGAATGAAACAAAGGTGGTTCCTATCATTTAAGGACTTATATACCTGTTGAAAAAAGACAGTAAACAAACGATAAATATATAATGATAAATTGGAGTAAGTGCTGCATAAGACAAGAAACATTCCATGAGAAAGGGAATAGCAGGATCCAATCTGTGCAGGACATCTGAAAAGGTCTTTCCAGGGTTGAAAATAAGCCCAGTCTTGAAAATTAAGCAGGGACCAACCATACAGAGGGAACAGAAGTCAGGATGTTTAGGATATAATTAAGAGTCAGTCACCTAGAAGTTCTAAAACAAGGCTGCACCTGTCAGCTTCCAGAAAATTAAGTACTCTAAGAAATGCATTAACATTTTAAAATACACAGAAAATAATTGAGCATATTACAGAAGTTCTCTGGGTGACAATTTTTACTGCATTTGATTTTCTTTCTCCTTTTTTTTTCTTGGCTAGAATGTAGTCTCAGCTGTTATTTGAAAATCAAGCTTTTGCCCGATGCAGAATGGTCTATAGCTGTTGAGTGAATGGCCATCTGGTAGTCCTTCACAAATTGGGTACTGAAAGGTCAAATTGGTATGATTTTTCACCAATCAGGTAATAATTTTTTCTAGGAGCCATTTCCTGTAGTGTAGTGATTAAGTGCTATGAATTGGGATCCAGATTCCACATAGCCAACTGTGGTTTGACAGCCCATGCAGCTTGAAAAACATGCCAGGTATATGTGCATGCATGCCTCACACTCTGACAGGATGAAGAAATGAAGAAAAGAAAAGTCCAGCTCGGCATGAACATGTTTCTCTGAGTAGGGAAGGCTGTGGAATAGAAATAGACGCAATAACAAACACACAAAGACACGCAAGTATAGAAAAGTGAGGACTGAGTGGGCACAGCTTCTCTGATGGAGAAGTTGCGACCAGAAGCAGCCTCAGGTTTATTCTTTTAAAGGGCAGAAAATGGGGGAAGGGGAAAATGGGATGCAAAAGGAATGGGGAAGAAGGAAGTGAAATGCAAAGAGAATAAGGGAGAAGAAATCGGAATGCAAAGCCAGTTGGTTTTGGATGTAAATCATCTGAAGATGTGAAAATGACTGGCATCATATAATTTATCTGATCTTCTTGGGGGGACAATCTGATAAGCTCATGTGACTTCATTAGCCCAATACTGGGCAGTATCAGGGTATTGGGTATCAACAACAACAGAAAGACAACCATTGACAACAAGCAGATACTGCTTTCGTATGTAGATGCTTCTCAATAGCCCTGCCAGAGTAACTTACAGAAGCATGCCTTTCTGCATGTGTCTACAGGCCACATGTTTTACTCACATGTTTTCAGATTGGCTGCTCTCCAGAGGATTGCAGCAGTATCTGCTAAACTGGTTTCTCAAACTGTAATATATATGTGAAGGTCTGGGGTTCCATATTCTGTATTTCTTTTTTTTTTTTCTTTTTTTAGAGAGATTTTTGCTATAGGGCGCATGCACTCGCCAGAAAGACAGAGAGAGAGAGAGACAGAAAGCGAGAAATCACCCCCCAGGAGGGATGGCCATACCGCAATCCCTTCTCCTCCATTCTCCTCATGGGATCTTGAACACACATGCACACATCCCAGGCGTGAGTTTAAGCCCTGGGCCCGGGACTCGAACTGTGGTTGACTACATGGGAATCCAGCAACATGGCCATTATGCCAACTGTTGGTCCCAAATGGGGAGTTCTGTCTCTCTCTTCTCTCTCTCTCTCTCTCGCTCTCTCTCTCTTTCTCTCTGTCAAGCACTGCCCCCTCTGGCAATATAAAGTAATAACTTTTCCCAAGTGGATGTGTTCGGGAAGAAAGTTACACCATGCAAAGAAGGGTAAGCTCTAAGTTACAGACATTTTAAAGAATATAGTATATGTTTAGGAAATCAAGAAAAGTTTGGAATAGCCTGGAGAATGAAATGGAAAATGAGGCTGGAGAAGCATGAAGTATATGAGGGTCACTGTGGAAAGTTACATGAGCCTCATGGAGATGGATCTCATGGACAAGTAGGACCCAACGACTATCTTTGAATCAGTGCAGCAAAACAATAATTTGGAGAGGAAAGGCCCTAGTGGCAAAGGGGTTATTGTGGTTGTCCAGGTAGGAAACATCAGAGATATACCCAGAAGAGAAATCACCATTGGATGTGAGAAGGTGAAAGAAAAGAGAGGTATACCAAAGCATTGGGAGAGAGTGGATGGTGGTACCATGAATAGGGGATGTGGGAGAATTACTTGCTACCATGAAATGCACTGCTTTTTCATTTGTGTTCTTCCATCTCACACAGATGTTCGTTTGGCATGATAATCTACTTACATATGTGCCTTTCCTGATTGACTGGTAACTTCTCAGGGGCAAATTTTTTTATTTATCCCTGAATCTTTAGCATGGCTAGCAAGGCACATTTGAGGCATTCAGTACATAGTAACTATTATTATTAGGATTTCAATAGTTGTGTTTTAGTAACCACATGTATAACACACTTCTGACAGTGTAATGGTGACTTCTGAAGGCTCCGCAGAGAAGGATGGGGAGTTGATTGAGAGAAATGGCTTTGACTATTCAGGTGAATTTATTTCAAGGAGAATGAAAGTGACAGCTCCTGAGGGAAGAAGAAACATGTGAGGGGACACAATAGCTGACCCAGTTTGATTCCACTGCTAAAAGGTAGTCATGGGAAAGCTTCGAAAGCAAGAATAACACAGAAAAATAGTTCTGAAAATCCAACCATCTCTGTTGGATCACCTTTAGGCCTAGAGAGACAGGGAAGCTTTGCCCAAAGGATGTATAACTTTCTCAGATATTACATAATTTGGGGGGTTAACCTCAGCTATACTCCTCCATTTGCATCCTCATTGTGTTGGACCCATTTTCCTTTATTTCGGGAATGTCGCTGAATATAAGGATTTAATGTAATTTTCATAAAAATGTTAACTTGGCCTGCTGGGAATTCTAAATTTTCTTTAATGATTGAACAATGTCTCCTTCCAACGATCAAACTTCAACAATCAGGTCGTTGAGAAAGTCAAGATGTATTTTTTCTATGTTTTTCTATACAAAACTGCATCATGACTTTCCTGACAACCTAGGATTTGGTTAAATCATTATTTGCAGGCTTTTTAAAAATGATGATAACACACACATAAACTGAATTCTTAGTTTAAAATTCAACATTTATGTTTAAGATATTTTATTCCCTGAATATTTCTTTTACTCATTTGGAATAAGTGAAGTACAGCGTAAAAGCAATTAACAATTTTAATTAAAGAATGGCATTTGTCTAATAATCCAAATGCTGGGTGCTGGGGTTTATTTTCTTCTCCTGGTGGTTTTGTTTGTAGTATTTGTGAACCTGAGATTTGAGAAGTATAGGATGGTACATGGTTTTACTCCTCTGAGGCAACTTTGTGTATCAGTTGTGATCTGTGTGTCAGCTGTGATCTTGACATCTTCTCAGCTTTATTCCCTTTCTTCTTATCAGACTATGCCTATTTGTTGATTTCTGTGTTGCCATCACATTCAATCCCATATAGCATCTCCTGGAGGTCTAATGTTTTGCATGCCATGTGACAATATGTACTATATGTCTTAGAATTCTGGAGTTGGAAGATGTCAGCAGACCAATAACAAGAAACCTCTAAAAACGTAGCTAGAAGAGAAATAAAATTTCTCTCTCTGAGTCAAATTATCAAATCAACACTTGGACCATAAGGAACTGCAGTCATCTTCAGGAGAAAGAATGTCCATAAAGGAATTGAGATTTTGTTGAGGAATCAATGGTTGTAAACAACATATATTTAATATAGTAATCTGTAGGGGAGTAAAAGATCCATAGAAAAGATAAATTGGTGAGTAATAAAAGTTTAGGACAAAAAAAAGTCCTGGAAGTGGCTCTCTAACAATGTCCTTAGGAAAAGATTTCTCAGTCATATCCCAAATCCCAAGAAAAGACTGCAGGAGGAGGGATTGAGGTGTGGCTATCCACCCAGGGGAGTGGGGGTAGGGAGAGTTTCTTATTTTTGTGTGTCTCTCTCTCTGTCTCTGTCTCACTCTAATATCTACTCCAAGACCTCAGTGGGTGATGAGTCTATGTAGACTTTAATACACCCCGTGCTTTTTTTCTATTCTCTCATGGAATCAGGACTAGACAATTTCTAATAACCTTTTAAGATTCACCTTATTTGTTACTTCCAATTTCAAAGATTTCTCAATTTCTCCTAGTAAGACTAGTCACTCTCTCTTCTGCCCATTTAGATCTCTATTGTGTACTTCTGCATGATATTAAATATCTCCATACCTATTTTATTGTCTATTAATATGTAAGTGCTGCTACAATAGTAATCACAGACTGTTTATCCCTTGCACCTGCACCTGTCACAAAATCTAACAGGCAGTAATTTCCCAATAAAAGAAGAGTAGGACTGAAAGAAAAAAAGAAGGAAGAGAAAGAGGAGGGAGGGTAGGAGAGAAACATGAGCATGTCTTTCACTAGGAGAGACTGTTTTCTTAGCAACAACTATTGAGATTACATGAGAAGGGGAAGGTGCAGAAGATGTAGGCTGAACCCAGGTAACTCAACATGATACTTTAATTTTCAAGGCTGACTTGGAAGACCCTGGGTTATTTTTTCTTCCTATTATTCTAAACAGAATGCACTTATAAATTATTGATTTTTTTCCCTTCACATTTCATGGTGAATTTAAATAATAATATTGGGGCACTGGAGAGAATTTTGGCTCATGGTTACACAGAGGCTGATAAATAACTCTATCAGTTCTTCAAAGTGACCTCATGTCAGAGCTGAAGGATAGTTGGTTCCAGTGGTAACTGCATCGGTTGAACAGATGGGAAAGAATCAAAGTGGATGCTTGAGAAGTGGTCCTTGTGACATTCAGTGTCAGAGACAACAGTGGATGTTAATCCAGCAGAGTTAATTCTATAGTGGGGAGTGAAATATTATTTAATCAGCAGTGCTTCATACATAATTCAATTAACTGCCTTCACTCATCAGTATTAACGAGAATAGGAACCTGGATTAATGTGCGAAAGCTTCATAAAGGAGCTCCCAGTCTACCTAAGTGCTGCCAAAACTTAATAAAGTCCTGTCAATCAAATGCTGGTATCTGGACCCAATGCATCAGTGCACTGATATTACAAATTATCACGAGCACTTCTCATTGTTTCCTAATTCTTTAATTATGCTGATATCTGCACTAAAATGTTTAATTAGTGTATGGGGGAAAACGAGTAAGATTGCCTGCCACTTCCTTGATGATCAGCATTTAGCATCGAGTAAACAAAATTGGATTTTATTGCCAATAGTTTTAAATAACAGGTTTAGCTTTTTATTCTGTAAATCTCAATAATTGAAGAGGAGACAGCGAGTTTGTTTATAACATTCTAAAAGGCTGCTTTTATCTTGGAAGGATAGGGAGGACACCAGAAGACAAGCTGTACTTCTGTCCATTATCTTTTAGTTTAGTCTCTGAACTTCAGGAACCTTAAATTTGTCCTGTTTTCCTCTGGAATCAAGTATTAGAGAAGAATAAGTGATACTAACAAATAGGCTATCAGCCAAATGAAAGAACAAAGAGGTTATCATTACGCTGGATTTTTCAAGATGGATGAATATTAGCCTGCTTATTCTGGCCATTTTTTTTTTTAAGAGAACTGGTAAAGAATGAGGCTTAATGTGTCCTAATATTATGCCCAAAATTAGGCAATGGAGGGCAGTAAGTCCAGCTTTTATAGCACTTCCTTATGAATTATGTGCTGGCATTGTAACGGTAAGTAGGTTAAGCCATAGGTATATAGAGGAGAAAGACAGTTCCAAATCTCAAATAAGCAAATCCTACTGGAAAGGACAGAGAAAAATAATGACAATAATGATGAGGATGGCAATGATGATGATGATGAGAAGACTGATAGCTCTAACTATTGTGCATTTGACTATTGTGCATTTAATAGATTATATGTATTATTTTACTTAGCCCTCATAACTCTTTAAGAGAGATTCTAAATCCATTTGTGCAGGAAGTGAAAATGAAACCTATGCACATAATTGGAGAATGGTTGCTGTGGAGGAGGAAGGAAGAGTTTAGGATTAAAGAATTCACAACTATTATCTGACGCATTTATAGATCTTTAAAAACCAGAACTTGAATATTATGACAAAATGTCAACATTCATGAAATGTGAATGATAGAGACATAGATGTTGTACTTTTCTGAATGTTTGAAATATTTTACAATAAAAACTAAAGGAGCTGGCTCTTTGCACAGCAATAATTGTGCTTCTCAAGAGAAGTCAGAATGCATTTTGCAAACATGGTTTGAATGGCCTGCCTGGCAAACCTGAAACATGCCTGGCATGAGCTGGAGGGCTGGAGGAAGAAGCTCATGATGCGATTAGACTCTGTGGCAGGTGCTCTTGTCTCTTTTTCTTGTAAGTATGTACATTAAACCAAAGAACCTGGTCCAATTTGTAATAAGTGAGCTAGGTCTGTGGTAGAGAGTCCTGTGAGGAAAGAAATTAAGGAGGAAATTAGAAAGGCAAGATATTTATGGTATGCAGAAATGGAGTATTATCTGTTGATGATAATGTGTATAGTATCCTCAACTGGACTGGTGGTGTAAAGTGTATTCATGTTGGGTAAATTCACTTTATAAGGTAAGTGATATATAGTGATTGAATGCATAAAATAAATTAAAATTTTATCTTTTTAAAAAAAGGAAATTAAAAAAAAATATATAGGACAGAGCTACAGTATTGGGAATCATGGAAAGTTTTCCAAAGATTCAGATTTACAGAGGTGGTCCCTGTCATCAACTCAAGGCCTCTATTAAATACCTGTATGTTCCTGGCAATGTATTAGATACCCAAGAAAGAAAATGAAACTAACCCAGACCCTGTCCTAGGGATTTTCATGATATAGTTGGGTGAGTAAGTAAATAAAACAGAGTATTGTATACAAATATTATTCAGCATGAAATACATAATAAGTGCATTTTGAAGGGGATTGACATGACATGTTTGTGGTTGGCCATCCAAAGTTCTAAATACTATCAAGTGGAAGCCTCAAGACCCCTGTGGTTAAGTAGTTAAAGGACTGCAGGAGAATGCTAATGTGATAGTATTTATCAGTTGCAAGGCTCTGCACTATATTTTTTCCCCATTAATGCTGTCAGAAACCCTAGGCTTTAAGTAAAAATGCTACATGATTATATATGGAACTTGAAGTTTATAGTGGTTACATGGGTCAAGTGAACACAGCTAAAGAAGTAAGGTTCAGAGAATCAAGTAACTTTCTTGAGCCACACTGCTTTTAAGTGGTGAAATATATGCACACCTTACACACCTCTGTATCCTCTCTTAAAGCAATAGATTCCTGTTTGTGGGATCTACTTCTACTGGAGAAGAGAATAGGTCTTATACGAGACAGGTGGTTTTCCTGGCCACTCAGCACATCCTAGGAAAAGCTGCTAGACATTGACAGTCAAGTTGTGCATTTAACAAAGGCCACAAGGAGCTTCCCTGCCATGACTCTACATCCTTGAGAACACTCAACAACTTCAATGCGGTAGAGCAAGAAGAAGAGAATTGAAAGTTCCAAAGGAAGAAGAATAAAACCCTTCCCAAAGGGCAGACATGATAACTGAGAAACTAGAAATGAAAATAGATTTATTAGGTTGAAACGAAAGACAAGAGAATTGGAAAAAGAGGATCACTAGTGGATAGTCAATTGAAGTTATGGCCACCTGTGTATCAAGGTGGGTTGTTTTTAAAGTTACCCCAGATTCTTACTTCCTCCTCTTAAATTCTTACTTTATGGCCATTGTATGGTTTTGCACAATTTGCACTTGTAAAACTCAGACATTTTGGGTCTCAGTTGACACAAATTTTTTTTTTTTTTGGAGAGATTTTCGCTATAGGGCGCATGCGTTCGCCAGACAGACAGAGAGAGACATTAGAGGCAGAAAGCGAGAAATCACCCCCCAGGGGGGATGGTCACACCACAATCCCTTCTCCTCCATTCTCCTCTTGGGATCTTGGGCATGCACTCACACGCGCCCGGCATGAGTTTTAAGCCACGGGGTCCAGGACGCGAACCACGGTCGACTACGTGGGAGTCCAGCAACATAGCCGTTACGCTAATTGCTGGTTCCCCAAATTATTTTTTTAATGTAGGAGGAAACTTATTGTAGCAAAAATTAGGCTCAGATATAATAAAATTTCATAAACATTTGCTTAATATTAATCTGAAATATATACACAAAACTGGGAAGTGTTTGGATAATCACCTGGTTCACAATAATAATATGTCTACTAGCACACATAAAACAGGGGTCAATAGTAATGGTCATAGGCATTATCCTCCAAGACATTTGATCCTGAAAAGGCAGTCCTTGTAGGAGAATAGAAAATAAGCCCTTCCTTTCCAAAACATTACTGTATAATATAGGTTTAATGGGGTAAACATGTGCAGGGTCTAGTACATGTCTTCAAAAGAATGAATGTATCTCTAGAAGAGATAGATAGGTAAACAAATCAATGTTGGTTAAGACACTGGACACTGAAGGCAGACTAATTTGTTTAAAATCCCAGCTCTATCAATTACTACTTGAGTGATCTTGGGCAAGTTACCTCATTTATCAGTGTCTCTGCTTTTCTATAAAATCCAGAATGTAGGGCTGACAAAACAATAGCACACAGTAACCAGTACAACATAATAAGTGCTTTTTGGAGGAACCAGGGAGAGAGACAGAGAAAATAGTGGCAAGAATTCCCTAACCTGTCTAGAGAATCAATGCAGAAGTTCTAGAAGAATATTGAGTTGACATGTACAGGTTTACTGTCCTAACTGTAATCTGTGGATTAGCAATGTCAGTAGCATCTGTCTGCTTGTTAGAAACACAGATTCTGACTCAGTAGGTCCAGGGTGTAGACTTCAATTCTGCCTTTTTTACAATTTTCAGTGATACCAATGATTCTGGTCTGTGGACCATATTTTGAATTGCAAGGATTTAGAATTGCACTGTCCAACATGGTAGACATTAGCCATTGCATTAAAGTAGTCACTATTGGGGGCCGGCAGGTGGTGGTGTGGTGGTTAAGGTCTCTGGACTCCCACATGGTCAACCACAGATTGAATCCTGGACCTCATGACTTTCTCTCTCTCTCTCTTTCTCTCTCTCTGTCCTGATCTGGTCAAATTAAAATAAATAAATAAAATTATATAAAGTCTTTAAGAAAAAAAGCCACTATTTAAATTTTGGTTTATAAATATTGAACATTTTGATCCACTTTTTTTTAGGGGTTGCCCTAGAGTTTGCTGAATACAATTACAACTAATCCAAGTCCACTTTCAAATAACACTATACCACTTCATAGGTAGAGCAAGTATCTTAAAGTATTCCAAGTTCTACTTTCCCATCTTTTATAACATTACTGTCACTTCTTCACTCACCCATAAATTGTAATCACTGAATACATTACTGCTATTATTATTTTGCATAAAACTCGTCTCTGTTAGGATACTACAGAATAAATTAAAAAAAGATTTTATTATGCTTTCATTTATCTCTTCTCTAGTGTTATTTTTTTTTCCACTAGGTATATCTGAGTTGCTGAGTTTTATTATTTTCTTTACTCTAAAGAATTTATTTTAGCACTTCTTCAGGTCTACTAATAACATATCCCCTCAACTGTTGTTTTCCTTTTGAATATCAATTTTTATGTATTTGCTGTCTTATTCAGTTTTCCTTCTCAAATAGTTTGGCTGAACAGTTCATCTATTTTTGCATTGTTACTGTTACAGTTATTTCTTTTCCATGGTACTAAGTCTCAGATTTAGTCCTCAAGTCTGCAGTTTTTCTGTCTTCTATTTTCTCATTTTCTGCTTTTTTTCTGGCACATAGAAGATTCTGAATAAATGTTTGTTAAGAGGATTTTTAAGTAAATCTTTCCTTGTGCCAGCTTTTTTCTTTTTTATACCTCTTGGGCTATGATTTATTAATTTAATTATCCAATTATTTCTCTATGTGGAGCTTAAGCTACTTTTCATAGACCAAATAAGTGATGTTTTAATCATTTTATAGATGGTCTTTAATGAGTTTAGTTTCTTTTTTTGATATAAGAACTAGTAGAGGAATTTTCATTCTAAGTAGCTTATTGTTATTGCTGTCATTTTAACCAGTTCCATAATTTTTAATTTATTGAAGTACATGTGAGCTAAAAATATATTAGCAAATTTTGCAAATGTTCTGTGGCTACTCAGAATGTATTTGCAGGGTATAGAATTATGTATTCATCAAAGGCATATATATGAGAGACCAACTTCACTATGTTGTATAGATGCTCTGTTTTCTCCCTTTAAATTGTCTTTTTATCAGTAAAATATTGAGAAATGTTATGAAATTCTCATTGTCATATAGTTATTTTTTTCCTTTCTCCATACCTAGAACTTTTTTTTTTCATTGTAATTTTTTCTTTAGGTATTGAAAGAATGTACTATTCACTGTGTAAAATTTTAGAATAGTCATAGTTCTGATTTTGATTTTCCCATGCAGTTATCTTAATGCCTTTGCCTAGAATTTAACTTCATTTGCTTTCCATATTGTAACTTTTACTTTCTTTTTATTTGCATTTACTTTGTTTTTGCCCATCGTGTTATTCCATGAAATTATATACAGAATTCAGTGTAGGTGTGCGTTTTTTTTTTCTTTTGTGAAGGAGTGCAGTGCTTTCATTAAACTAGCAGTAAAAGAGCCAGATTCCATTAAAGCTTGGAAAGTACTAGGACAAATAATTTGGGGAAAACTAACTGCAAGACAAGAGCTATAGTAGTCTTACTAATCAGTCAATTGTCTCATAGAGAATTCCAGTTGGAAATACCTACCAAAGAGATCAAAAGTCAAAGCACACTTACCGAAAGATGATGAAATTCATCCCCCTACTTACATAGTAAGCTTCCCTTGCCAGCTAGGCAGCGATACTACTGTAAAATGTTGCTAATTTTTGGCATAGCATTTTCTAAAATTATATCTTCAATCAAGAAAATGTGAGTGAATAACAAAGCCATGACTTGCTCTGTTGTCACTGTTCAGTAACTAGACCATCTTGTTGCTGATGCTTTGTCTGCCAAAATTTTATCTAATTATAGTATTATTTTCATGCTTGATGTACAGCCACAGGCAGTGTCTTATTTTATTTTGCTTTTGCATAAGATTTTCAATCAATAAAAAGTAAACAAATAAAAGGTAAAATACATGTGCAGTCATCTGGCAAAGAACTAGAATAGCTGGGATCCATGAAAACAAATCAGACCTGTCATCCATTCTCAGAGTTATTTAAGTAAAGTATATTATTGCATTCAAGAGACAGAGAAGAGGCACTCTAGGTATAGGAAATTTATTGAGATTTCCACGGTACTTTTGATATTGCACAGTATACTGGAAGAAATCAATCAAACAATTCAGAAGGCCTGATGTGAGAGAGATTGTGTACGTTAATCCCCAATTTGGTTTTTGGAGAGTAAGAAAAGTTATTCATGATGGCAGAAAGCACTCTCTATTATGAATGTCCTAGATAGGAATATAGCCTGAAAAGTGCTCAGATTTGCTGACGCCCAGGAAGCTGACAGGGAACATTAAATGATGAGTAATCTGCGAAGAATTAGTTTCATGGTGGAAAAATGGCACACTCTATTAAGGGCAACCAAATATAAAACACAAAAGAGTTTGGAATCAAGGAAATACATATATATATATATATATATATAATTTCCTATAGCAAAATTGAAAGCAGAGTCAAAGATGTGAAACCAGATTAGTCTGGAGATTTAAAAAAAAAGTTAAAAAAAACTATTTTACTAGGAAACAAACAAAAATTACAAACTGTAACAACATTTTGAGCTGAAAGGATATTCATGAAGCTAACACCTGATCAAAATATAGGAGTGACAGTGTTCCAGAATCTGTTTCATATAGTTCATTAGTCATTCATCAAAGAGTTATTTAACACTTACTATGGGCTAGGACATAAGGCCACAAAGATTAATATTGCAAAATACCTCCTCCTAATGAACTCCCAATCTTGTAGAAAATGCAGCAATGTGAGAAAATGTATTTTAAAATACCTAAAGTTGGTGAAGAAATTTATTGTAGAGATATTGTGGTATTTTCATAGTGTTGAGTGAATTTAGAATGGCCTTTGCAGTTATCTATCAGTTCTAGTGAAGTTTATGTACATATAAATTTATATTTAATCACTATACATCTTTACAGTGTACAACATGACTTTTCCTAGCACAAATACAATGCATATCAGACAAGACAAAGACATTACCATATACAGTATCATCAGCAAATAACTTTCCATTATGTGTCAATTAAACGTATTTTTCCCTGTTCCTCTCCCACCTTCCCCTTATTACCCATCCCCCATTGCCTCTATATTTACTATCTCTAGTATTTACAATTGTCTTCCCTGCTATTATACCTACCAGTGTTTCTATTTCTGCTACAGAGCACAGATATTAGGTATAAATTGAGTGGGGACATACAAAGTCTGTCTTTCATAGTCTGGCTTGCTCACTAGTAAATTTGAAAATAAGAAGCTGGGCTCTTCTACTTATGTTTTGTCCTTGAAGGCAGCAATGAATTGGCATTAAATGTAGTTTTCTGAACACATTTATTTATTTATTTATTTATTTATTTATTTATTTATTTATTTATTTTTGGAGAGGTTTTTGCTATAGTGCACATGCGCTTGCCAGAAAGACAGAGACAGAGAGACAGAGATAGAAAGCAAGAAATCACCATGTGGCCATACCACAATCCCTTCTCCTCCATTCTCTTCTAGGGATCTTGGGCACGCACACACACGTGCCTGGCGTGGGTTTAAGCCACCAGGTCCAGGACTCAACCACGGTCGGCTACATGAGAGTCCAGCGGCATAGCCATTATGCCAACTGCATAATGATCCCTCTGAACACCTTTAAATCATAGGTGCAAAATGCTCTTTAATGATTGTGGGAGTATAGTTGACAATCTGGATAGGTTTTAATGGCACAACCTGAGTTAACCAAGAAACTGAACACATCGTGGTTGTTTTAAACAGTGATTAGAGTCATCCCTACTTTCCAGCCTTCATTGCCGTCCCAGGGGAGCATTGTACACAGTGCACATACCAGCATGTGTGAAATACAAGGAAAACACTCTCTGAAAGATACAGTGCTTTTATTACTCATGCATGGTGTTTACTCAGGCACAATAGTTCAAATGTTTGAGTAAGAGGAAGAAAAAAATCTGAGGGATATTTTTTTAATAGCCCGGGCATAAATTTTAAGTGAAAATTTATAATTAAGAATTGAGTTCCACATCTGGTATTTGTTTAATCTCCTATGGCAATTTTCCAAGTGTACCTTAAGTTCTTAATACCATAACTTTATGTTCTGCTTACCTGAGGAAAATGATAGGGAAAAAAGAAAAAAACAGATAAATTCAGTTGATTTTCTGACTTCAACCCATTTTTTTCTGAACATTTAAATGAGTCCTTTTGTCTTAAGAAGTATCTTAGAGGCCAGACCAATTACAATACTGTCAAGATCTGCTGTCTTGATTATCATTTCATGTACCTTTTTGCCACACGGATGAAAAACAAGAAGAAATTTAATGGCTATCTGAGGGAAAGTAAAAGCAAGTATCAACTTTTATGACTAACCACATGTGTAGTCTTATTTTTTTAAAAAAGGAGATATAATTTATGTTCAGTGAAATTCGTATACCTTATTGTAAAGTCCAATGAATTTAAAAAAAACTTTAAAAAATTATTTTATTGAGACCAACAGTTAGCATAATGGCTATGTCACTGAACTCCCATGTAGCTGATCGTGGTTTGAGTCCCAGACCCGGTGGCTTAAACTCACGCCAGGCCCATGTGCATGCATGCTCAAGATCCTGATAGGAGGATGGAGGAGAAGGGATTGCAGCATGGCCACCCTCCCTGGGGGGTGATTTCTCATTTTCTGTCTTTCTGTCTCTCTTTCTCTTTCTGGCGAGCACACATGCCCTATAGCAAAAACCTCTCAGAAAAAAAAAAAAGAATTATTTTATTTAACTTTATTTATTCATTTATTAATTTATTTTAATTTGACCAGAGAAGGATAGAGTGTGTGTGAGAGAGAGAGACAGAGACAGCGAGAGGAAGAGAAAGTTTGAAAGCAAGCTGCCAGGTTTGGGACTTGAACAGCAGTTCACCATGTGGGATTCTAGCACCCTTAACCACCACACCACCTGCCAGCCCCAGTCCAGTGAATTTTTAAAAATTGTTACTTGTTATTGTTTATATATTCAATTGCTATGTATCATTTATATTGTAAAGGGATTTTACCCAATGTGATAAACGCCACACTCCAGGCAAGTTGACACTACTATACATGACATCATCAACAGGCAACATATTGTGTCCCACAAGTGTCTTCCTGCATTTCTTCCCAAATTTCTTTTCCTGTACTCTCCCTCTCTCCTACTCTCTTTCCACTTTCTCCCAGTGTCCATAACAATTTTCAATGTTTTTATGTCCTCCAGTCTTTTAGTCACTACAATAGAGTGTAGACAGTCGGTATATGTTAAGTGGAGACATAGTGTCTCTGTTTCATAGCCTGACTTGTGTCACTCAGCAATACCTCTTCCATATTCAACCATTTTTTATGAAATGCCAGGGTCTTGTTTTTTTTCTGGCTGAATAGTATTCCATGGAGTGTATATACCACTTTTTCAATTCATTCATCTGTTTGTAGACATTTGTGTTGGTTCTATGTATTAGCAATTGTAAATAATGCACAATAAACATAGATGTGCAAGCACTTTTCCAACTGAGCATTCTCCTGTCCTTTGGGTAGATACCCAGGAGTGGAATTGCTCGATCATATGGTAGTTCTATTTGAAGGTCTTTGAGGAACCTCCATATTGTTCTCCACGGTGGCTGGACCAATTTACATTCTCACCAACAATGCAGGAAAGTTCTCCTTTCACCACATCCATGCAAACACTTATCAGTTTTTTTTTCAATCTTTGCCATTCTGACTGGGGTTAAGTGGTATCTCATTGTGGTTTTGATCTGCATTTTCCTTATGAGGAGGAATGTTGAGCATTTTTTCATATATTTTTTGGCTGTTTGTATATCTTCCTTAGAGAGTTGTTTATTAAGCTCATTTTCCCATCTTTTAATTGGGTTAATCATTTTCTTCCAGGTACACTGCTTGAGTTCCCTGTGTATGCTGATTATCAGTCCCTTATCTGAGGCAGAGTTAACAAAAATTTTCTCCCATCCCAAAGGTTGTTAATTCACACTAATTACTGTGTCCTTTGCTGTTCAAAAACTTCTTAATCTCATGCAATGTTACCTGTCTATTTTGGGGATTATTGCCTGTGCTTTGGGGGTCTTGCTTAAGAAGTTTTTGCCTACCCTGATGTCTCCCAGAGTCTCCCCAGTGTTTTCCACCAATAGTTTTATAGTTTAAAGTCTTAGGTTTAGATCTTTGATCCACTTTGAGTTGATTTTTGTTAATGGTGACAGATAGGGGTTCAGATTCATCATTCTGCAGGTGGATACCCAGTTTTTCCAGTACCATTTGCTAAAGAGGTTTTCATTTTCCCACTGGATTGACCAGTACCCTTTGTCAAAGATCAGTTGGCTATATGTTTTGAGGTTCATTGATGGGTCTCTACCCTGTTCCATTGGTCCTTGTGTCTGTTTTTGTGTCAAGACCATGATGTTTTGATTATCACAGCTTTATAATATATTTTGGGGTCAGGAAGTGAGATGTCATCCACCCCACTCTTTTTGTGTATGATTGCTTTGACAATACAGGATCTTTTATGATTCTAGATAAATTCTATGATGTCTTTTCTAGATCTGTTAAGAATGTCTCTTGTAATTTTATGGGGATTGCATTAAATATGTAGATTAATTTGGGCAGGATCACCATTTTGATTATATTAATTCTCCCAATCCAGGAACATGGGATGTCCTTCTACCTTTTTGTGTCATTTTTAAATTTCTTTTTAAAGATTTTCATAGTTTTTCTTATAGTGGTCTTTGACTTACTCAGTTAGTTTTATTCCTAGATATCTTATGCTTTTTGTGGCTATAGTAAATGGGATTACTTTCTTCTGTTCTCTCCATCAGCTTGTTTGTATATAGAAATGCTATAGATTTTTGTAAGTTAATTTTGCATCCTGCCACTTTACTCTATTTATTTATTACTTTGAAACGTTTTGTTTTTGTTTTTGTAGATATTGGGTCTTCTCTGTATACAATCATGTCATCTGCAAACAGAGATAATTTCAACTCTCCTTTCCCTATTGGAATGACTTTTATTTCATTCTCTTGCCTGATAGCATTGGCTAGGATTTTCAATACTATATTGAATAGGACTGGAGAGAGTGGGCAGCCTTGTCTCGTACCAGTTTTCAGTGGAAAAGCTTTCAGCTTTTCCCCATTAAGTGTAATATTAGCTATAAGTTTTTCATAGATGGCTTTTATTATGCTGAGAAACTATCCTTCTATGCCAATTTTACTGAGAGTCTTAATCATTAAGGAATGTTGTATTTTGTCAAATGCTTTTTCTGCATAGATTAAAATGATCATATGGTTTTTATCTTTCTTTCTGTTAATATGGTATATTACATTTATGGTTTTGAGTATGTTGTACCACCCTTGCATCCCTAGAATAAAACCCACCTGGTCATGATGAATAATCTTTTTTTATATGCTGTTGAATACAGTTAGCAAGTATCTTGTTGAGAATTTTTGCATCTATATTCATCAGGAATATAGGCCTGTAGTTTTCCTTTTTCTGTCATATCCCTATCCGTTTTGGGATGAGGGTGATGGAGGCTTCATAGAATTAATTTGGAAGGGTTCCTTTTTTTTACATCTCTAGAAACAGTTTGAGTATAACGGGCATTACCTCTTCTTTAAAAGTTTTGTAAAATTCAGCAGTGAAGCCATTGAGACCTGGACTTTTCTTTGTTGGGAGGTTATTTCAATCTCATTGCTTGTTACAGGTCTATTCAGGCTTTCTATGTCCTCCTGAGTATTTTATGCGCCCAGAAATTTGTCCATCTCAAGCGGGATTTCTTGTTTGTTGGCGTCTAGTTGCTCATAGTATTCTCTAATGATATTCTGTATTTCTGTTATGTCTGTTATAATGTTGCCTAATTCATTGCCAATTTGATTTATCTGGTTCATTTCTCTCTTCTTAATTAGTTTAGCTAATGCTGTGTCAATCTTGTTTATTTTCTCAAAGAACTAGCTTTTGCTTTCATTTATTTCTGTATAGATTATTTTCTATTTAATTTATTTCTGCTCAAATTTTTATTTCTTTTCTCCTGGCAGCTTTTGGATTTTTTGTTGTTGTTGTTTGTCCAGTTCCCTGAGGCATGATGTTAGTTTGTCCTTTTACTACCTTTCTTTTTCTTATGTGCACTAATTACTATGAATTTCCCTCTTATGACTGCTTTTGCAGTGTCACATAGATTATAAAAGCTCGTATACTCATTATCATTTGTTTCCATGAATCTTTTGATTTCAGTCTTAATCTCTTCAGTAGTCATAAAGTCATTCAGAAGTAAGTTAGTTAGTTTCCATATATTTGTGTATTTTCAAGGGTTTTTCCTGAAATTAATATCAAGTTTAATTCCATCATGGTCAGAGAAGATGCCCGATACAGTTTCTATGCCTTTGAATCTGTAAAGACTTGTTTTGTGCCTTATCATGTGGTTAATCTTTGATAAGGTACCATGCAGGGCTGAGAAAAATGTGTATTTTGTGTTTTTTTTTTTAACTTTATTTATCATTATTATCATTATTATTTTCCAGTTTGATCAGAGAGAGACACAGAGAGAGAGAGGAAGTGAGAAAGCAAGCCACCAGGTATGAGACTTGAACCGTGGTTGGCCATGTGGGAGTCCAGCGCCTTTAACCACCGTGCCACTTGCCGGCCCCTATTTTGTGTTTTTTGGGGTGAAAATTTCTATAGATGTCTGTCAAGTCCATCTGATTCATGGTATCATTTAAGTCCTGAATCTTCTTGCTTATTTTTTGTCTCATTGATCTGTCTAAAGGAGATAATGGGGTGTTAAAATCTTGAACAATTAGTATGTTACAGTCTATCTCTCCTTTTAGATTAGCAGTCTTTTCTTTAGATATTTGGGTGCTCCTGAGTCAGATGCATAGGTATTTATAAGTGTTGTATCTTCATGATGAATTAGCCCTTTTATTACTATATAATGCCCTTCTTTATCTCTCCTTATGATTTTTTTTTTCTTAAAGCCTCTTTTGTCCGAAATCAGTATAGTGACTCCCTCTCTTTTTTGGTTTCCATTTGCTTGGAATACCTTTTTCTAGCCCTTCACTTTTAATCTATGCATGTCTTTATCCATGAGATGGGTTTCTTGTAGGCAGCAGATGGAGGGTTTCTTATTTTTAATCCATTCAGCCAGTCCGTGTCTCTTGATCAGAGAATTTAATCCATTAACATTCAACCTTATTATCAATATTTTCAGATTTGTCCCTACTATTGAGTTGGCCATATTCTTGGTTGTTTTTTGTTCTCTTATTGCTCTATCTTTAGTTTTCTTGGTATAGTACTCTTTTCAGAATTTCTTGAAGAGCTGGTCTGAAGTTGGTAAATTCTTTCAGGTTTTGTTTATCCAAGAACATTTTTTTTCCCCATATGGAGGATAATCTTGCCAGGTATAGTATTCTTGGTTGAAATTGTTTTTCATTTAACACTTTGAATATATTTCCCCATTCTTTCCTTGCTTGCATTGTATCTGATGAAAGGTCCAGTGTTAGTCTGATGGGATAGCCTTTGTAAGTGACTTGATGTTTCTCTCTTGCTATTCCTAGTATCTTATCTTTGTCTGTGGTTTTGGCCAATCTAGTTATGATGTGCCATGGAGATCTTCTTGGATTAATTTTATTTGAAGTTCTTTGTATTTCTTGAGTCTGAATGTTGGAAAGTTTTCTTTCAGGATTTCATGGAATAGATTATCAATACCCTTATTAATTTCTTCACCTTCTGGGATACCAATTATTCATATATTTGGGTGTTTCATGGTATCTTGTATTTCTCATATATTATCCTTACTTTTCTTGGTTATTTTCTCAGTATTTTTGATAATTTTTTTCTAGGTCAGAGGTTTTAGTCTTCTACTTCTGAGATTCTATTTTCTGCATGGTCTAATCTGCTTTTAATACTTTTGAGGGAAGTTTTTGATTTCCTGTATTACAGTCTTCATATCTAACAGTTCCATTTGATTCTTTTTTATGGTATCTAACTCTTGTTTCATATCGTAGAAGGACTTCCTCATTTCTTAGAGCTCAATGTCTCTTTTCTCTTGCATCTCATAGAGTTTTTTGCCATAAATATTCTAAATTCTTTTTCTGACATTTCAGTTATATCCTCTAATTTTTCCCTGCTTAGAGACAAGTTACAGTGGTTGCTTGCTGGAGATGTATTACTTCATTCTCTCATTCTTTGAAGCTCTTCTCCAAATTTTGGTCATTTGGTAAACATATTCACTTTTTACTAATTTGTTGAGAAGGATTCTATAACTATAAGCATGTGTGTTTCCCTTTGCTGTGAAATAATCCAGTGCTATTTTCTCCCTTCTGCTCTATCCTCCAGTGTGGTAAACCCAGGAGGAGTTTTGAAATTCAGTTTATGAAGGGGAGTTTCACTCTTTTTACAACCAGTACAGTGAGGGGCAAAGAATTCTCAATATCTCAAAAGATTAATATGTTTAGCTAATATGCACCTAGACTTCTCTGGGCAGTGGGTAAGGGGTGAGCAGTAAAATACGAAAGTAAGGTAAACAGAAAAGAAAGTAGGAAACACAAATAGGAAGTAAAGCAAAGGAAAAGGAGAGAAAGAACCAGAATAAAGAGAGGGAGAAAAAAGCAGAAAACACATCTCATAAAATAAAATTGAGTTAAAAATGGAAAGCAGCAGCAGAGGCAGAGATGGAGATGCCTGCAAGGATTCTGTTCTGAGTGAGGGAAGAAGAGAAAAATTAGCAAGAGAAAGGCACGAGGAAGGGAACAGAAAGCTGTTTTTTAAAAGAGAAAAAAAGTTAGAAGGGACAGAAAAGAACAAGAGGTAGAGAGAGACTTTGCCTACCTGATTAGCACTGGGGGCTGAAAGCGGGGTGGGGGGGTGGGGGGTGGAGGACCTGGCAAGGAGCATCACAGCCCTAAAGCTGAACCTCAGAAAGGCCAGCAGAGACAGAGCAGGAGATGCCTGCAAGGATTCTGTCCTAACTAGCACTGGGATCTGGAAGGGGAGCCCCTGGCTGGGGGCTTCACAGTCATGAAGCTGAACCCTGAAAGGTCAACAGAGGCAGAGCCAGTTCAATGAATTTTGATAAGTGTCAAAAACGCCTGTGTAACACACCTTACCAAGGATATAGACCAACTATTTCATATGCCTCAAAAAAAAAAAAAAAACTTGCCTTGTGTTCCTTTCCAATTTAACCTCCATCCCCCAGGAGGAAACCAATGTACTAATTCCTTTCATCACAAGGTCAATTATGCCTCTCCTAAGACATCACACAATGGAATCACTTACTGTGAGGAGTAGTCCTCCTTACTCATGCTGTTGCTTTTTGGTCACTTATAGTCAATCACAGTCTGAACATACGTGAGACTTCGAGAGAGAGACCACATTTACATAGTTTCATTACAGTATGTTGTTATAAGTGTTCTATTTTATCACTAGTTGTTGTTAATCTGTTACTGTGCCTAAGTTATAAATTATACTTTATCACAGATGTGTACTATAGGAAAAATATAGTATATAGAGGGTCCAGAGCTATTTTCAGGCACTCACTTAGGATCTTGTAATCTCTATAAATAAGAGAGGGTTACTGTATTTTTTCTGCTCAACATGTTTCTGAGATTAGTCCATATTGTTGCACATGTCAATAAGTTTTTGCTTTTTACTGCTGTAGAGTATTTCTGTGTATGACTGTTATCCATTCTGTTGATGGTCATTCTGGGGTAAGGTGTTTATGTTTCGAGTTATAATGAATAGTGCTGCTATAAAAATTTATGTACGAATTATTATATGGACCTATAGTTTCATTTTTCTTTGGTATATACCTAAGAGTAAAAAAAAAAAAAAAAACTGAATCCTGGGTCAGCCAGTGGCTTAGTGTTTGAGGAGGCTTTGTCACACATAGCCAGCCAAATGGTTGGAGTCCTGGACCAGTGGCTTCAAAACAGCAGGCATGTGTGTGTGTGCATGACCAAAATCCTGAAAAGAGGGAGAAATGGAGAAGGTATTGTGAATGGAAGGGACCATTCCTTACAATGGGTGCTTTTCCACTTCCCCTATCTGGCTCTCTATTTCTCTCCAACTGGTACATGCACCCTCTGGCAAAAATTTTTTTAAAAAGCTGGAACTGCTGATAGGTATGTGTTTTATCTTTTAGAAACCTGACAGAGCTTCTTCCAAGTAGCTCTACCATTTTACACTAGATCCAGAAATATATTGGTATTAGAGTCACTCCACATTTTTATCAGCATTTGTTGTTAATATTCTTAGTTTTATTTATTCCCCTGGATGTATACTGTAACCCACTATAGAAATTAAACTTGGAAAGGCATATGAAATTAAAATATTTATTATACTCACACATCCTAGAGAAGGAGGCATTATATCCTCAGAAGACCATGCAAAGTCACCAAAAAGCCAAAAGTTTGGTCTTTGTAGAAGGGAAAGAATGTATCAAGGACCTGTGGGCAAATGCCTTGACTAAGAGTCCTGCTGTGTATGTGAGAAGCATTCTTATGGCTAATTTGACTGTAACTGCTTGAACACATCTGTTGGGGGCCAAGCACCCAGTGATAAAATTGAGGAGTGGGGTCTAGTAGGTGATATGATTAAAGCACTGGACTCCCAACTGCTATTCAAGTTCCAGACCAGGTAGCTTGAATACCATACTGGGCCCACATACATGAATGCTTAAAATCCTGAGAGGAGAATGGAGGGAGAGGGATTGCAGCATGGCCATCACCGCTGGGGAGTGATTTTTCATTTTCCCTGTCTCGGCCTCTCACTATCTCTCTCCAGTGAGCACATGCATCCTATGGCAAAAACCTAATTAAAAAAATGAAGCATGGGCCCAGCAGTTGGTGTAATGGCTATGTTGCTGGACTGCCTCATAGTAAACTGCAGTTCGAATCCCGGACCTGGTGGCTTAAACTCACGCCAGGCACGTGTGTGTGTGCATGCCCATGATCTCGAGAGGAGAATGGAGGAGAAGGGACTGCAGCATGGCCATCCCCCTGGGGGGGGGGGGGGGTGATTTCTCACTTTCTATCTCTCTGTCTCTCTCTGTCTTTCTGGCGAGCTCACGTGCCCTATAGCAAAAACCTCTCCCCCCCCACCCAAAAAAAAAAAAAAACATAGTAGAATAATTTTTAAGATTCCTAAGAAAAATGGTTAAATTTTTTAAAACATATCTTATACTAGCTTAGGTAATAAAATAGATCTCTAGTGGCTTTATTCTACAAATAAATAAGAATAACCTTTTAGTAACACAAGATGCTATATAAAATATAGGTTCTCCTCAAAGTAGTAAAAGTAGAAATATAGTGTGATTCTTGATTTGATTATCACATCCTGTATGTATGCTTTAAAAATCCATGTTGTGCCCCACAAAGTTATACAACAATTAAATGTAAATAAGAAATTACAAAATAAAATAGAAAAAATAAAAATGAGACCTCAAAAATGGAATTAACGTACAAATTTATTTTGATGCAAGCAAAAAATACTTTTAAACAGTTCCAATATCTTGTTAAAATTCTGTTTTTACTATGAATGAAAGTTAGCAAATAAGAGTAACTTCTACTCCTACATCAATATTACCTGAAATAGCACAAGTTCTGAGAAGCAAATGATAATTTTCTATAGTGGTTACTGTCCAGATGGATCATCCCCAGATAATGTTGACTAAGCTTCTCCTGCCACAAGAAAAGCCTAGACTTTCTAAAGATTCATTCTATAATAAGAGATCCGTATCTCACACACAGATATATTTTTGATTCATTATGCCCAAGGACAGATTTAAACATAATCTCGCTAAATATTTCTGCTTCTTAGGGTAGAAACTGTTTGGTAGAAATATGATACCATTTTCGTGCTCCAAAGCCTATGCAGATAATAAGCATTATGTTACCCTTTATGGATAAGAAGCTGTAAGCTCGCATCTCTCTATAAAAATGCACACATTGTATTCCAGGTTTATTTCTAGTCTCTCTTCAACATTGTCTCAGATACTCCAAAGTTATCAGTCTGAGGTTAATGGACAGTTCCAGGTCCTTAACTACTAAATCATTTATGGAAAATTTCCAATGATCTGTAACATTTTTAGAGTATTTTTTTGCAATTTCTTAATAATATATTTTGAAGTAGATATTTAGGTCATGCCTATTAACAAATGAGCTCCAACTACCAGATAAAACCTACCCAACTATGGAGTGTTGAGGGTGGTAACTTCCCTGCAGGTTCATGGGATAGTCAAGCCAACTGTCGTCTCTGCTCATCGTCACTGCCCTCTTCTGTCTCAAATCCACCTACTGTTGTCGATTGCTTTTGGATCTTCTCCTGCCTCATTCTAGGAATTTAGAAATATCAAAATAAATGTCACTTTAGTAGTAGAATAGATGAAACTTACCTATGACTTGTGGTAAGCAGAATAAACAAAACAATGAGTCTTTTTAAAATAAAATTTGAATCTTTTTAAAATAAAATTTGAAAGAACCTTCCTTGAATGAATTTGCCTCCATCACTTTGGAAAGGTCAATCAGATCAACAAAGAATGAATGTTTATCAGCTTATTCTATTTAAGTTCATTGTTCTAATAATTCTGAACAAGTCAAATAGTCATTTCAGCATTGCAGTAGTGACCTAACTATATTTTCTTCTACAAATATTATACAGAGTTATAACAGAAATCACTTTTCCTCTGTGAGAGCCATATAGGATAAGGTTAAAATGTGCTGCAGTAATAGCTTTTCATTCAGACTTTACACTTCCTGTTCTCTAGTCCTCATACATAGATGACAAAAATCATAAAAGTAATAAAATGAAAATAGTCCCTTTACTTTGTGGAGTGGAGTGTTTTGTTTTTTGCTTCTGTTTATTGTTTCTTTCCCTTCCTCTCCTCAAGGTAATGCCTTCTTGGATAATTTCATCTATTTTTCATATGTAGTTTTAATCCACACTCCTGTAAAATTAAACTGAGGAATAAGACTTTCTAGATGTCGTAAAAGGATATTTGAGAAGATTGTGCTTTAATAGGATTTAAATGAAGTAAAGACTTAGCTTGGGTAGGCTTGGAATTGGACAAATTTTCACCCAGCCTTGCATAGTATCTTTTTAATTAAAGAGGTAATAAAAATTCTATTTGGAGTACAAAATCTGCATTGGCCTGAGGTGTGTATTCCATCTCTTTCTTTTCCACGCTTTGGGCTAGCTATTCTGTGAACTTCAGTGACTGGGCAAACAGCACTCTCAACGACCCTGTGAGCTTTGGCTGTTTCAATGTTGTGAGTGCCTCCAATCCCCATGTCTGAGACTTGTGAAAAGAACAAAGAGCATTTAAGGGACAGAAAGGTTAGTTTCTCAGAGCATAACTTTTCTTACTCTGTATCCCTTTCTTTGCTAACACTATTTCCTTCCACCTAGCATGGACTTTTTTTAAATTTTATTTTATTTTATACACTCAATCACATTATTATTTGGCTTACGACATGGATATTGCAACCGGTGAACATTTCACCTTAGTACAGTTGATAATACTACAAAATATCTTCAACAGATAATACCCCATTTCTTTGTACCATTAATGGACTTTTTCTGCTTATTTTTATTCCTAAGATCCACACAAAATTTCGTAAGTATTTACTTTCTTAATTTTTTTTTAATTCCAGTGGACACATTCACTCATCAGACAGAAAGAGAGAGAATGCATCCCCCCTCAACAGGGCATGTTCATGCTACAATCCTTACTTCACCATTTCTCCATCCTCTTAGTATTTTGACCACACAAGTACTACCCAGCATGTTATTTAAGGCACCAGAGCCAGGATGCAAACCCCAGTTGGCCATGAGATATCTGGCTCCTTTAACCACTAAGCTGTGGAACTGGTTATTTTCATTTTTGATTTAATCTTCATTGCTTAACACATTACCTGGTATGCAAAAGGTACTCAATAAATATCTATCTGGGTGGATGAATAAGTTTATAGTTTAGTTCAAATGAGAGCTAGGCCATTTTTATAGTTCACATCTATTCTTTTATTCAATATGCTCACAGCAGATTAAGGGAGAGCTCTGAGAGGAACACTGTCCTCTTTTTTTTTTTTTTTTTTTTTTTTTTTTTTGAGAGGTTTTTGCTCTAGGGCATGTGCGCTCATTGAAAAGACAGAGAGAGACAGAAAGCGAGAAATCACTCCCCGGGGGGATGGCCACTCCACAATCCCTTCTCCTCCATTCTCCTCTTGGGATCTTGGGCACGCACACACACGCACCTGGCCTGAGTTTAAGCCACCAGGTCCGGGACTCGAACTGCGGTCGACTACATGGGAGTCCAGCGACATAGCCATTACGCTAACTGCTGGTGTCAACACTGTCCTCTTTTAAGACTTGTGAATAAGTAAATCATAAGAACCGGTTAGAATTAAGATGAGAAAGGGTTGGCAGGTGGCATGGTGGTTGGGGTGCTGGACTCCCACATGGTGAACTGCAGTTCAAGTTCCAGACCAAGCAGCTTGCTTTCTCACTTTCTCTCTCTCTCTCTGTCTCTCTCTGGTGAGTGCATGTGTCTCAGAGCAAATTAAATAATAATAATAAATAATATGTAATAAACGATTCTTTAAAAAAAGAAAGAAAATTAAATAAGACTGCAAATTTGAAGGATTAGTATAATCAAAATGCAAAGCTACGAAGGCTGTATAACAGAAAAGGCATAGTTTCTGGACTTGGATACACTGAAATCTTAGCTCTATAAACTTGGACTACTTATTTAAGTATCAGTTTCCTCATCTGTATATTGGGGAATGTTATCTTGTGTGTGGTTTATGATGGCATCTTTAAAGCAGTTAGCAACGTTTCCATCATATAGAAAATGGTCAGTCATCAAGAGTTACATCGCTATTGTCAGTTCATGGGGCTGGAGTATTGGGTGTAGAGCTGGGCAGAGAACAGCAGGAGATGAAGCTTAAAAAGCACACTTAGGCAGGGTTAGAGGACATCTTAAATGATATCAAAGCAGATCACTGCCTGTTGTCTAAATATATGTAAGTTTTTATTTTTCTTCTTTTTCTTTCTTCTCAAAACCGACTGAAAAAAAGTTAAAAACATGTTTTCATGGTACTTTAATATCTGAAAATGTCTATTTTATCAAAATAGGCTGAAAAAATCCATTGAATTTAGTCCAAGAACAAAAGAAAACTTGGACCAGCTGATGGCATGCTGGTTAAGGCAGCTGGATCCCACATGGCCAATTTTGCATGAGTCCCGGACCCAGTGACTTGAAAGACATGCTGGGCAAGTGTGTACATGCCCAAATTCCTGAGTACAGAATGGAGGAGAGGGGACTGTGGCTTGAGGAGAGGGGACTGTGGCATGGCTATTCCCATGAAGGAATGACCTCTCTCTCTCTCTCTCTCTCTCTCTCTCTCTCTCTCTCTCTCTCTCTCTCTCTCTAGCAAGCATATGTGCCCTATATCAAAAACTAATAATAAATACATACATAAAAAGAAATGAAATGAACAGAAACACAGAACTGTATTAAAAAAATAAAATTAATATTTAATAGGATTTCAAAGTGAGATTCTGTTCAAGCCATGGATACATTTTGAAGTTAAATACTTTCCTGGGGTAAAAAATTTTTTCCTAAAACTATTAATAGTAAGTGTAACCATGAAAAATTGAGTTTAAGCCCTTAGATGACAAAATAGAAGTTAGCCAATCAAAGGCGTTCATCATTTTTATTTTGTTATTTACATACAATTTGTTATTTGTGGTGCATGGTTCTGTAAGTTTTTTCTTCTTCTTCTTCTTCTTCTTCTTCTAGAGAGAGATTTTTACTAGAAGGCATGTGCACTCTCTAGAGAGACAGAAAGTGGAAAATCACCCCCAGGGGTCATGGCTATGCCACAATCCTTTCTCCTCCTTTCTCCTCTCAGGATTTTGGGCATGCACACACACATGCCTGCAGTGAGTTTCAAGCCACCAGGTCTGGAACTCAAACTCCAGTCAGCCATGTGGGAGTCTGGCAACATAAACATTACACCATCTGCTGGACCCTAGTTCTATAACTTTTAATAAATGCATAATCATGTAACCATCACCACAGTGAGATACAGAATAAATTCACTCACCTTCAAAATCTCCTAGCACTTCCTCCCTGTGTTCAGAATTAACCTTAATCTCCTAACTTTTGTCAACTCCTTGTTTCTACAGTGTTAGATGGTCTAGGAGGTCAGATAAACAGAACTATACAACCTGCAACATTTGAATATTGCGTTTTTCATTGTGTTTAAATTCATCATGGTGTTATATGTATCAACATTCATTTTTGTCTATTAGTTTTCCATGTTATATATGTGCTACAGTTTGGTTTCCCATTCCCTAGTTGAAGAACTTTGAAGTAAGTCTGGGGAGACAAAGATGAATGCTGCTCTAAATATTTGCATGTAAGTTTTTGAGTGAATATTTCTCTAGGGCAAATGCTGTGGAGAGGTTGAGGAGGGTTAGAAAACTTCTGCATTCCATTTTGTAACTGTTTTCTAGAGTGGCTATATCATTTAACATTTCTATAAGCAATACGTTTCATTGTTGCTCTTTATTCCCACCAAGTTTGGAATTTGGAATGTCTCTGACTTTCACCTGTTTTCCCAGTGGGAAAAATATTCAACGTTTTTTTTTGTGTGTTGTTGTTGTTTTTTTTTGTTTGTTTGTTTGTTTTGAGAGGTTTTTGCTATAGGGCACATGTGCTCACCAGAAAACAGAGAGACAGAAAGCAAGAAATCACCCCCCCGGGGGGATGGCCATGCCACAATCCCTTCTTCTCCATTCTCCTCTCATGATCTTGGGCACGCACGCACAAGCTGCCGGAGTGAGTTTAAGTCACCAGGTCCAGTACTCGAACAGTAGTCGACTACATAAGAGTCAGCAATGTAGCCATTACGTCAATTGCTGGTCCCCAAAACTCAATGTTTTTAAGTGGTTTCTGTATTAAACCACTGGATAATCTTTCCTTACAATATAAAGTAAAGTAAGGTCATGGTATCTCATCATATTTACAGTCCCAGGTATTAAGATGAAAAATCTTAGGGGGCTATTTTTAAAATTCTACCTCCACATTTCTTAAGTGAATTTTGATGTTAGTTGTCTTTTAAGAAATTGATTGATTTCATCTAGGTTGTCATATCTATGAGGATTTTTTTCCTTTATTTATTTTTTTTTTTTGAGAGGTTTTCACTATAGGGCGCGTGCGCTCGCCAGACAGACAGAGAGAGACTTAGAGACAGAAAGCGAGAAATCACCCCCCAGGGGGGATGGTCACACCGCAATCCCTTCTCCTCCGTTCTCCTCTGGGGATCTTGGGCACGCACGCACATGCACCTGGCGTGAGTTTTAAGCCACCGGGTCCAGGACACGAACCGCGGTCGACTACATGGGAGTCCAGCAACATAGCCATTACGCTAACTGCTGGTTCCCTCTATGAGGATTTTTTTCAAGTTTGATTTCTCTTATCAACTCAACTGTTGTTATTTACTTTTTTGAATCCTCAAATAGACTCTACATATTTTCATATATAATCAATGGGAGATGGAGGGTGGTAGATGCTAAAATATATGTGCTTTCTCATCTACTGTACTCTCATTTCTTTGTTCTTTTTTAAAAAAATTGTTTGTTCATTTGTTTGCTTTCCTTTGATTTTAAGACCAAAATATTGGTCTTATATGATTGAGTTTTAAAATATTAATAATTTTTCTCAGACTGCCTGATAAAGTGTGTTTCTCTTTCTTACAAATTATCTAGAGAAAATAGAGAACATACAAACAAACAAAATCCAGACATTACCTAAGGAAAAGTCATTCAAAATTGTTTCATACTTCATAATGAATCATAACGTTGGGAGGAAAATAATACCCTTCTAAATGCTATGTCTAGTGTTTTTATTCTTACGTTTTATGCTTTTTATCTTGGGCACACTTTTGAGCTATATATTTTCTTTAATAAAACAAATATTTCACCACATGCTACATAGGGAAGGTGAAGATTCAAGCAGGAAATGGCCTACTTTGAACACAATTTGTAAAATGAAAGAGTTTGATGAGGAATACCCTTACACATTCGCTCAAGACTGCACAATCCAGTTTCTTGTCCAATAAGACCACTTGATAGAGCCAAGGGAACTAATCCCAAATGTAAAACAAAACAAAGCAAAACAAACTTGGAAATTAGTTTTAGTAGACTCTTACATGAAGTTAAAAACAATAACACAAGCAGGACCAAGACCAGCTGATGGCCTAATGGTTACATTGCTGGACTCCCACATGGCCAACTGTGGTGTGAGTCCTGGATCAGGAAGCTTGAAACTCATGCTGAGCACGTGGACATGTGTGCCCAAAAGCCAGAGAAGAGAATGGAAGAGAAGGGGCTACAGTGTGGCCATCACCCCTGGAGGGTGGTTTCTCACTTTCTGTCTCTCCAGTGAGTACACACATCCAATAGCAAAAATTCCTCAAAAAACAGAAACAAACAACCAAAAAATGACACTAGCAGGATCTATTAATTAATCTAATTCCTAATGCCAAGTTTCCTTTTCAGCTGGACATGTCATTTAACGAACTTCACATTGACCACTTACCACGCGTTGACACTGTGCCAGGTACTACGAACTACAAAGATGGATTAGATCAGTCCCTGTCTTCCAAGAGTACAGGACACAGAGGCATGCACAATTTACAAGGCTGTTTGTCAGACCGTGCTGAGAGCTGTATTTTACAGAGGCAGAAACAGCCTTCTCTGGGAACACGGGCATGATTCACGCCTCTGGAAGCAAGTGAGGGAGGTTTCCTAAAGAGACAATGCTTAAAATGAGCTTTAAGAATGTATCGCTTGGGTCAGCAGATGGCATGGAGGTAAAGGTCACAGGATCTCCCATGGGCAACTGCAGAGTCCTAGACCCTACAGCTTGAAAAACAGCTAAGCACATGTGCATGCATGTCCAGATCCTAAGAGCAGAGTGGAAGAGAAAGGATTGTAGTGTGGCCATCCCCCCTGAGAGGTGCTTTCTCTCTCTCTCTCTCTCATCTATCTCTCTCTCTAGGAAGTGCACATGCCCTAAAGAAAAACAAAAAACTAACTAACTAACTAACCAGAATGCATTACTGTACAGAGAAATGGTGGACTCAGGTTATGTGGTTCAAAGCAGGAGTAAATGCAGAGGCCTGCAGCTTGAAAATGCATGACACTCTAGTGAATAGAAAACAGTTCAATGTGGCTGGTGTGTGGCACACCCTATCTTGTTTTTATTCTCGTGCACCAAGTTGTATTATTCTCTTATATTATGAGTTAAGCAGTGGTAGAATTGACCAAATTATGGAAACCAGGATTTGGGCTGAAAGTACATGTGCTGGGACCAGCAGTTTGTGTAACGGCTATGTTGCTGGACTCCCATGTAGTTGACCATGGTTAGAGTCCCGGACCAGGAGGCTTAAACTCATACCGGGCACTTGTGCGTGAGTGCCCAAGATCCCGAGAGGAGAGTGGAGAAGAAGGGATTGTGGCGTGGCCATTCCCCCAGGGGGTGATTTTTTTTTTTTTTGCTTTCTGTTTCTCTGTCTCTCTCCCTCTGTGTCTTTATGTTAAGTGCATGTGCACTATAGCAGAAACCTCTCCCCCTCAAAAAATTTTTAAAAAAGGGAAAGAAAATTCATTAAAAATAAAGAGAAAAAAAAAAAAGAAAAAAGAAAGTACATGCGCTATTGCAATGTTCTGTGGGGGCAGTGATAGTCTGTCAGGGCTTGGTGCTCTTGCTGGGTCTATAATCAGCACTCCCAATCAATCTCCTGCCTCCCCGGGAAACCATGCTCACTCTCTTGCTCTCTCTCTCTCTCAAGTTTATTTCTTTTTTTTTCTTCCGAGAGAGAGAGAGAGAGAGAGAGAGAGAGAGAGAAGCACCTGCAACAGAGTCTCTGCACCACGATCCACTCCTAGCCTCAGCCCGCCACACCATGAACACAAATGTATGCACCTGGCGTGTGTATGGGGACCTCAGGATGCAGACTCAGGATCCCCTTCTAAGGCCTCAGGATGGCAGAATGCCACACTACCGCTGTGCCATTGCAGCTGGCCTCTTTTTTTTTAGAAAAGTATATATTCATGACCAGATGGTGGTGCAGCAATAAAACATGATGTTGTGCAAGGGCATTCCGCAAGAGAAGATTCGCAGTTCAAGTCCAAGGACCTCCCTGAGTGCACCAGGCATGCATTGCCCATTACCTGGGACTGCCTAAAGGCTGAGGGTGAATCACGGTATCAAGACCCTGTTGCAGGTATTCTCTCTTGGAAAAAATAAATAAACTTCTAAAAAAGTATGTTCTCATGTATTCAAGGAGTAACACATAACGTCTTACTTTTAAAGTGTATTTATTTCTTACATGAGAAAGAAAGAGAAAGAAAGAGAGAGAGAAAGAGAGAGAGAGAGACTGCCCTCCCCAGGAGTATTTTTGCAAGATGTGCTGCACTCAGTGTGTTCAGGGAGGCCTCAGGATGCAAGTCTAGACTCTTCTCATGTGGGCCCAGCATCAAAGAGTGCTGCTTTACCGCTAAGCTACTCTCTGAGCTACTAACTTTTTAAAAAGAATTATTTATTTTATTTTATTTATTATTATTATTATTTTAATTTGCTACAAGGCATGTGCACTCACCAGAGAGAGACAGAAAGAGGGAGAGAGAGAAAGTGAGAAAGTAAGCCACCAGGTCTGGGACTTGAACCACAATTGGCCATGTGGGAGTCCAGTGCCTAAACCACTACTCAACCTGCCAGTCCCCACAGGTAGCTTTTTAAGAGCAGACACCATCTTATCCACCCCTATGTCCTACTACTGTGCCTAGTAGTTTAGTTACTTTCATACTAAGCAGAAAGAAAAAAGTGACAAATGTACACGTCTCAGTGGAACCAGGAAAACTGAATTGATACATCTACTTTCCTGCCTGAACACCTCATAATAACATTTCTTGTCTTCTTTTCAATTTGTATAAAATCATTAAGAAATAACATCTAGTTCTACTTTAATTACCTCACAAAAGAGTTGAGCTAGTCTATTCCCCTTTTCTGTAGAAATATTTATTAAAAAATGTTAAAACTGCTTGGAAAAAAAAGTCATGTCTCATGTAACCTGGGTTTGCTTTTTTAAAGGAGTTTATTATTGCAAGGGAAGATTAAAGAAATCAGGGCCAGGGCTAGATACTGAAAACTAGGATTTAGAAAGTTAAGACTCCAGAAACCCTTTGGACTTAATTCTACCATTTTGTATAATAACCTGAATATCATCTCCTACCTCTGTTCTTGAGCTTTAGAAGAGCTTGGTAAGGCTCTTTTCCTAAAACAAAACAAAACAAAGCAAAAAGCTGACTAATTTTACTCTATTTTTTATGTGAGTCCAAAATAATAATAATACATTTTTGAGAGGTTTTTGCTCTAGGGCACGTGCGCTCACCAGAAAGACAAAGAGACACAGAGAGACAGAAACTGAGAAATCACCTCCTAGGGGGGATGACCATGCCACAATCCCTTCTCCGTTCTGCTCTCAGGATCTTGGGCACGCACGCACATGAGCCCGGCATGAGTTTAAGCCACCGGGTCCAGGACTCAAACTACAGTCGACTACATGGGAGTCCAACAACATAGCCATTATGCCAACTGCTGGTCCCAGTAAAAATAAATTTTAAACTTCCCTGCTTTTTTATTCATCCAAAGAATAAAACTGTATTTCCCACAGACAGATTAATAGATTGAAAAAGTATGTCACATATACTCTGTGGAATACTATTCAGCCATGAAAACAGCAAGACCCTGGCTTTTGATAGAAAGTGGTCAAATGTGGAAAATTTATTGCTGAGTAAACCAAACCAGGTTATGAAAAAACGATATTGTATGTCTTCACTTAATATATTCCAATTGTCTGCACTCTGTGGTAGAGATTAAAAGATTGGAGGATGTAAAAACAGTGAAAATAGTTATGGACACTGGAGACAGTGTGGAGGGAGGATGGGAGAAGTTAAGAGTACAGGGAAGGAAAATAGGGAGAAAAAACAGAGAGGTAAGACATTTGTGGAACACAGAAATGGTTTATTGTCTGTTGATGATAACATGTACAGTATTCTCAACTAGACTGGTCTGAGGTGTATTTCATGTTGGGAAAATTCTCTTTACAAGCCAAATGATGTATAGCAGTCAAATGTTTAAAATAAATAAATTATGTAAGTAAGTAAAATAAAATAAGAACACAAAGAAATATGGAATCTCTGCCAAAAATATTATTTTGACGTCTCCTTAGTTGTTCTTTTCTGTAAGGGCTTAAATGACGTTCAAGGGTGGGAAAGTTTCATAGTTAATGTTTCAATCCAGTTAAACTTCCAGTTTTCTTGCTGGTACAAGAAGTACTTCAATGTGTGTTGTTGTCCCTTTTTGTCCACACTTAAAAACTCATGAGAGGGCTAGCCCCATGGCTTCATGGTTAAAGGAGCTGGATCCCACATGGCTGACAATGTGGTTTGAATCTTGGCTCTGGTGGCTTGAAAAATATGCCAGACCTGTGCTTGTATAGCCAAAATCAGGATAGGATGGAGAATTGAAAGAGAAGGAATTGCAGCATGACGATGCCTCATTGAAGGTGCTTTTTCTCGCTCTTTTTGGCAAATACCTACACTCTCAGAATTAAAAAAACATATAAATACATGTGTGTGTGTGTGTGTGTGTGTGTGTGTCTTCGAAAGATATATTTTAAGAAACTGAAATATCTAGCAGCTGAAGAGAATGAATTGTGTATTCCTATAATAATATGCCATACAGATGATTAAATGAATGAACTAGAGCTATGAAATCACAGACACAATGTTGAAAGATCAAAATATCTACAACAATTGATATATATGGGATGATGCCATATGTATGAAGCTTGACAACATACAAACTATCATATAGAACTTTGGAGGTACATATTTGGTATCCCATTAAAAATATGACATAATAGTTAAGCATAAATACCAAATCAGGAGAGTGATTAATTCTGCAGAAGAGGGATTAGGATCAGGGAACTGTATACAGAGAATGTTAAAAAAGGGACCAGTAGTTAGCGTGATGACTATATCGCTGGACTCCCATGTAGCCAACCATGGTTCGAGTCCCGGACCCAGTGTCTTAAATTCACAACAGGCGCGTATGCATGCATGCCCAAGATCCCGAGAGGAGAATGGAGGAGAAGGGATTGCGGCATGGCCATCCCCCCCGGGGGGTGATTTCTCGCTTTCTGTCTCTCTGCTCTCTCTGTCTTTCTGGCGAGCGCATGCGCCCTACAGCAAAAGAAAGAAACAAACAAAAAAAAACCAATAATATGTTTTATATCTTTTCAAAAATATGAAGCAAAATGAAAAAAATGTTGAGTTTTAACAAATGTGGGAGAGGAGTCTGTATGTGTGTATAATATTCTTTATTCTTTTCTATAAAATAATGCCCAATTTTAAAGCTATGAGGTCAGAACTCTGCAACTTTTTCCCTGTAACATTTAGTAAATTTGAAATTAGCCCAAAATAAAAATGCTCTAAAAAGTTATTAGATCTGGGATTGGTTAGAAATAGCTTTCTCTTTAGGTCTAATCAAAAGAACCAGAGCTTAAAGTAGGAGGCTCTGAGCTGAGCTCAGAAAAAGTTCAGGTAGAAGAGTGATTCATTCTGACTGGGTGATTCTCACAGAAGGACACATCTGACCTTAACCTTGATTCCCAGAAGAAATATTGATAGACAAAGGACAGAAGAAAGGGCACGTCCAAGAGAGTGGGCAGTGGGTGGCATGTTTGAGGACTGGTGGGTGAGCTGTGTGGTTAAGACATGAGTTTCCTGGAGCAGGGGCTCAAATGAGACTGGGGCAGAGCTGGCTTTCCAAGAAGCCCATGGCATGGCAGGCTGACAAACGTGAACTTTCCAATGTGAAGGAAACATAGATCTCCATGTATGATAACAAAATGCAGCCTGACAAGCAGCGTGGAAAATGGCTAAAATCAGCTGAGGTTGTCAGGAAAGCCACTCAGAGGTGAGACTCTGAGGTCAAAGAGACGAACATTTTCAGGTCCTGAAAGATGGAGGAGCAGTAAGACCTGCATTTTGCTCCTCCTCTTCTGCCTCTTGATTTCCTCTCTTTTCTGCTCTTATTTCTTTCAAGACTTCTCCTAAAGCTTTCAGTTCCTTTATGAAGGCCATCAAATACTCCACCCAGGAGCAAGGCTATTTTTAAAAACAAAATGAGATGTATTCTGTGGGAAGGTCATCAGTAATGGAACCTCAAACTTTCTATCTCTTTGTGAATCTTGATAGCCAAAAAAGAAGCATACATTATCTTTTACATAGACTCCCTGGAAGGAATTGATGTTCTTTCCTCTGGAGCTGTAATGGGGTCTCTATAGAAAGAAACCTCATCCCGCAACATGCAACCTCTTTTCATTCTCTTACAGAGGAGCTGCTTTGTGCCTGCAAAAGGCGCTGGGGCTTCCGATTTAATAATTATGAATATCGCTGCTGCACAGTATTGTACTCATTTGCAGTCTCGCCCATGCATCTTTAATAACCTTTCTTACCTTCAGAGAAAGTAGATAAAAGCAACCTGATCAGGACTTTGTTCCAGCTGATCATTCCCTGAACTGATGCCAGATCCTACAAAGCATCAGAACACTGGATTGGAAATGAGGATACCTGGGTTTTTAACTTGCTCCAGGACCTAGCACCTCAGCTTTCTTGTTTGTAAAACAGAGGGTATTATTTAGAAATCCTCTAAGCCCATCCAAATCCTAAGCTTATGTGACGCTGTGACTCCCCAGGGTCTGAAGATGAACTGTCATCATTTGTTCATATTTTATGACCATCTGCTGAGTACAAAGCCCTGAATGCTTCAGTATTTAGAGAAGCTTAGAGAGAGGCAGCAAGCCTGAATTTTACACTTCAAGGTAGACATTGAAAAAAAAATTGAAGATAAACAAACCCTACAAATTTATTTTGTTGTTTTTAGAACACTAAGAATTTAGGGGAAAAAAAAACAAAGAAAATGCTGGGATTTGAATCCAAACTTGAAATAGCCTACAAATTTGCCAAGTAGAGCTATACTGCTCTAATTAGAAAATCATTTATCTTTGAGTCTCTATTTCCCTTTTTGTCAAATGGAAATAATGCTTGTCTCTCACAATTTTTAGGGAGCATAGGAGATAGTAGTAGGTTTGAAAATAACCTTTATGAGTTACTCAACAATGAAAGGGAATTTGTTCTGAGAAATGCATTGTTAGGCCATTTTGTTTTTGTGTGAATACTATAGAGTGCACTTACACACACCTAGGTGATATGACCACTACACACCTAGGCTGCATGTTACGGCTTGTTGTAGTCTTATGGGATCACATTGCATATGTAGTCTGTTATAGGACACATGACTATACTTTATACAATAGAAACTCTTAACACAGGAGAGTAATTCCAATCACTATTAAAATTAGTTTAACTTACTAATTCAAACTTTCTTGGAGTACAGAGCATGTGCCAGCTACTGCATGATACTCAGGTTTTATTTTTCAGGACTCAAACTCAGCTTTCCCTTTTCTAATTCACCAACTTGGAATGACCACCCACAGTGAGCTGGTGTAGATAGGCTCCATGTGTCTTTGGGTGGACTTTTCACAGGTCCCTGCTACTGCTGTTTCTCCCTCTGCAAAAGCATGTGAGTCTCAGCTTCAGGATGAATCAAACCAAAGGTAGTGCGTGCTTAGGAAAACACCAGAACAGAGTCAGTAGCCCTGAGTCCTGGATCTGTCTGTGACACTAACTCTAATGGGTAGCCTTGGACAAACCAATTCATCTTTCCCTTATTCACCAAAAACAAAGAGGAAGGGACCTCCTGGTCTCTTAGTATCTTCTGGAGACCTAACATGTTTTTGTTATCATTTGTTATGGATTGAATTCTGCCCCCGTAAAATTTGTATATTGAAGTCCTATCCCCCAGTATCTCAGAATACAACCTTACTAGGGAATAGGGTTGTTGTAGATGTAAGTAGTTAGGTTAAAACAAGATCATGCTGGACTAGGTGGGCCCCCAATCCACTATGACTGGTGTCATTACAAAAAAGGGAAATTGGGGGCCAGCCAATGGTATGGTGGTTAAGGTAGATGGATTCCACATGGCCGACTCCACAGTTAAGATCTCTGACACAGTGGCTTGAAAACACCCCAAGCATATATGTGTGTGCCTGCCCCAAATTCCAAAAGGTGTACGAAGTGGTGAGAAAGGAACTGTGGTATGACCATGCCCGGTGTGAGGTAGGTGCTTTCTCACTTTCCCTCTTTTTCTCTCCCTCTCTCTTTGTACCTTTCTCTGGTGAGCACACACATCCTATGGCAAATTAAAAAGAAACAGGAGGAAATTTGGACATAGACCTGTGCACAGAAAGTAGGCCAAGTGAAAGGCAGCTGAGCTCGCCACCGTACCACCAACACTATGAATGGGCATCATTTTTAAGTGAAGGTAGAGACTAGGGTGATGCAGAAAATCAGAAACACACAGGGTTGCCAACAAACACCAGAAGCTGAGAGGAAGACATGAACCAGATTCTCCCTCACAGCTCTCAGAAGTAACCACCCATGGGACCAGCAGTTAGTGTAATGGCTATGTCGCTGAATTCCCACGTAGTCGACCGCGGTTCGAGTCCCGGATCCGGCGGCTTAAACTCACGCCGGGCGCGTGTGCGTGCGTGCCCAAGATCCCGAGAGGAGAATGGAGGAGAAGGGATTGCGGCATGGCCATCTCCCCTGGGGGGTGATTTCTCGCTTTCTATCTCTCTGTCTCTCTCTGTCTGTCTGGCGAGCGCACGCGCCCTATAGCAAAAACAGAAGTAACCACCCATGTCAATACCTTGAACTCAGACTTCCAGCCTCCAAACTGGGAGACAGTCCATTTCTGCTGTTTCAGACACCCAGGGTGAGACACATCAAGCAACTCAAGCAAACTCATCCAACCTGGAGAGATAGACCTCTACTATCAGTGGAAAAATACATGCTGTCCTAGTAAACAAAGACTGTCTTTTCTTGCACGTATCTATTTGTGCAAACTGATCTGTTCTGGTGATAATAGAAAGCAGAGTTCCATTTTAATAACACCGGCTGTTAATTTCCTCCTCTTCCCAAAGACTGCGCATCATAATGTTTTGACTTACAGTTCAAGAAACTTAAAACCACATGAGAAATCTCTTACTCATGCAACTATATATAGCCAAAGATGAGCACAGCATTTAAAAATGGAGCCACATGAGCAGGGAAGCTACTGTGTTTACAGAACGTTTCCTCCTGGCTGCAGGTCAGCAGTTTCTTGCCACTTGCATTCTCCCTCCCAAGGCAACCTCAGCAGGTTCCAGGAGGTTGTCTTGAAGATCAGATTCTATTTAGTACAGTAGCAATTCTTAAAATCCAGCTGTAGGTATTGATTAATGCTGAGAAAATAAATCCAAGCCTGTGAAAAATGATCTGGTTTATCCACAAGTAAAGGGCTGGGCATGTTCAATTGGCACAATGGAATTCATTGAAAAACAATCACCTGAATGTTCACATGAAGGACAAAAAGGGTTTTCTATGTGTGTTTTTGAATTTTTTTAAAAATCTTTTTCAGTGAGCTATTCTGCTGTAGGGGATATTGTTACTAAAGACAATGGTTAAATCTGATCTGGACAACTACGTTGGAGACATTGTAAATTAATTAAATAATGAAGGATTGTATGCAAATTAAGTAACGGAGCTGGAGATTGGGATTTTGATTGATTTTCCCCTGTTGTGTGTAGGAACGAAGTGAGCCAAGTCTTTAGGGCAGTTTTTATCCCTTTTCTTAGAAGAAAAGAAGAAAAGCCTTTAAAGCAGAACTCAGGACGGAAAAGAACAAATCTGTTAATTCAAAGACAGCAGGGAAAGGGGAACTAATAAGGTCTTTCCCCAGATTGGCTCAAAATCGTTTGGGACTATTATTGTAGGACTCTTGTGGGAGGAAAGTATGATCTTCCAGGAGTGTTTGAAACTAAATTACATTTCTTGTGATTTAAAAATAATTAGAGCTCTGAATCAGATGGACATTAGGCTAAATTAGTCTAAGACTTAGTAAAATCAAGTGAAAAATGATACAGCCTGTCCCTTAAGCTAATGATTTCCAAAATGGAATACTTAAGGCAATCCATAAGGATCCGGGAGAAAAAATATTATTCATCTATTTATTTGGCAACTACTTGTGTGCCTACTATGTGCTGCACACCATTCTAGGAGCTGAGCATATGGTACCAAGCAACAAAAACAGGTAACAAGATATCTCTGCCCTCAGAGGTTTTCCATTCTAATGGGAGGGAATGAACTAACACTAGAAATATGAAGAGATTTTGGAATATTCATGGAAAACAGAATTAAAGTATGAGTTTATCTGGTGCAAAAAAATTAAAATCCATGCGTCGTTTTTATGTCATGCACATTTTCTGTGAACGCTTAGAAGATCCCATATACAGGGTATATTTAATGGTAATAAGTGCTAATATACTAGTCCTGGAAGGAAGCAAATGGCCCTCTGAAAGTATCTGAGGAGAATTTGTGTCAAGTTGAGAGAAAACTAGACAAAGTTTAAGAGAAACTAACAAGAAATAAGGGAGCATCCTAAGGGCTCCTAATAATGGGTTGCTGTCTTCCTCAGGGAAGAGAGCAGTAACCCGCACTGAGAGGAAGCAGTGTCTATGTATATTGGAGAAAGACACCCAATAGGAAATATGGCCTTTGCAGAGAAAAGCAGCCGTTTTTCATCCATGGCTCTGTACAGAGAGTTGCTCCCTTCTCTCTCTCTCCAGTCCCTGTTGATACTTCCATGGGCCAAAGCCAAGTAGAAGCCCGAGTGCAAGGAAACCCAGTGGGTATAACCCACGCAGGTCAGCCTCCTAGAGCATAGAAAACGGCAAAGAAGGAGAAAGAGGTATCTGCAGTGTAAAGAGAGAACCCCAGCATGAGTGTTCTGGAGAAATGAGGAAGATGGCATAATGGCTATGTCGCTGGACTCCCATGTAGTCGATCACGGTTTGAGTCCCGGACCTGGTGGCTTAAACTCACACCGTGTGTGTGTGTGTGTGTGTGTGTGTGTGTGTGTGCATGCCTAAGATCCTGAGAGGAGAATGGAGGAGAAGGGATTAAAGCATGGCCATCCCCCCTGGGGAGTGATTTCTCACTTTCTGTTTCCCTGTCTCTCTGTCTCTCTCTTTCTGGCGAGCACATGCACCTTATAGCAAAAACCTCTCCAAAAAAAAAAGGGGGGGGGAAGGGAAAGAGAAAGAAAGAGGAGAGAAAGAAAGAAAAAAGAGAAAGAAAGAAGAAAAAGAAAGAAAGAGAAAGATGAAAGAAAAAGAAAGAGAAAAACAGAAAAAAGAAAGAGAAAAATGAAAGAAATAGGAAGAGAAACCCAGAGAGAAAGAAAAAATGACATTTGAGCAAGACCCTAAAGCAGGTGAGGCTGTGAGCCAAGCAGCTCGCTGACGAAGCATTCAGTGCACAGGGATGTATGCGGCAAGGTCAGGGATCAGTAAGCCGGTCACTGTGGCTACAACTAAATGACAGTGAGTGCTGACTGATTATTCAGTGTCTTAGAGAGTACCCAATAGTAGCGATAATTAGCATAACACCATCCACATGTAATTTGTGAATAAATATTCATCAGGAGGGTTGCATCTTTATCTTTTTCCACTCATAGGGCTATATTGTTCGAACTTTTGCCGGCACTGCCTTAGACTGAGCTGCTTTATGACACTGCAGTTAAATGGCCTTATGTAACGGCCGACTACATAGTCGCAACCAGCCATGCTGTAGAACACCAGCCTGAACTCGGGTCTCCTGTAGTTTCTGTTCAATGTTTGTTTCCCCACATCATACTCTTGGGCACATTTAGAGACCAACCTCATCACTTGTGCCTGAGAGCCTCACCCACATAGATCATAGATCTGAGTGGAAATTTTGACAAAGGAATCAAAGCGTTGAAATTTCAAACATATGTGCAGATATTCAAACACTGTCATTTTTTGACAGGTACTTATGGTTTGATTGAAGGCAGAGGCACAGAGTTAAAATTAATTCATGAATGGGCTTGAAAATAGAAGTGTAAATGAGACCGTAATTAAAGTTTTCCCTAATTCTTCTTCCCAGCTGTGGACTTTAATATGAGTTGGTTTTAGCTATATTTAGCTAAAAAGTTAAATTTTAGATGCAATAGCATGTGTGTCTTTTAGTACTCATATTATATAAATGCTTTGGGTGTCAATTTATGGTAAAAGCATCAAAAATTGCATCATAATTATTCTATAGTCATTGCAATCCCAGCTAAATATTGAGCAAAGAAAAACCAGGGTGCCCTGATTAAACATGTGCAAGATATTTTAAAAGTTATTTAAACAGGGAAAATAAAATACTCTCACTGAGATTGTTCCTTTATACTTCTTTTTGTTTTTATGTTGTTATGTTTTTATTTGATTTTTTTTGCTATAGGGTATGTGCACTTACCAGAGAAAGACAGAGACAGAAGGAGAAAGTGAAAAATAACACCCCCCAGAAGGTATGGCCATGCCGCAATACCTTCTCCATTCTCCTCCTAGATTTGGGCATACACGCACACATGCCAGTATGATTTTCATGTCAATGGGCTAAAAGCTCAAACTGCAGAGTTGGCTATATGGGATCCAGCCTCCTCAATCTTCACACCACCTGCTGGCCTCTGCTTTATGCTTTTTTTCAGTTTAGTTTCTTTTTCTCTAATTATAAAATAAATACTTTCTGCTTATAAAGTGAGCCAAAGAAGTGAGCTCACAGCAGAAATGTGGTCCATCAAAGCCCATGCCCGGCATGACAAGGCAGTGTGGAAGGACAGTCTGAAACCTGAAGGACCACACAGGCCTGGTCTTATTGCTAAGTGCCAATATTGACGGAAATGTCACTGTCGAGAGTCAGATCTATCTCAACTTTCTGTGCTGCGTCTTTTACTTGAAGTCCTAAAAGACCATTTTCCCTGACAACAGCTAGTAGATTGAAGATGGATCTGTTTTTTGTCTGCCAAAGACCCCAAGAATGAATCTAGATGTGTGGGTTTGGTCTGACCCCACCCACCTCTTTCTTTTTTTTTAATTTCTTAAGCCTTCCTAATATCTCTGGAATAGGCACGTTTTATATTCTCATGGGAGCAGAACCCTAGAATTGAACATAAGCCACTCCTTGTTATTCTGTAGGGATTCGCAAATGGAAGTGTTTGGAAGTTCTCAGAGAGCCGGATAAATGTCATCACAGCCACCTCCTTCATCATCCCCTGATTGCCAAGGTGTGCTAAGTGCACCATGGCTTCTGCAAATGACATTGCCGAGAGGAGCTTGAAAGAAGCAGTAGAAAGTTTTTAATCAGAAGGAGGTAATGACTTAATCTACGCTACCAAGTGCTGCATTGTTAAAACGTGACACGCGCAACTTTACCCTAGTTCCAAAAGGACCCCTGTCTCACATTAAGAATTCAGATGATATTGTCATATTAAGTGAAGTTAAACATCTGTCTGTTTGCTGGGAGAATAATTTCCCTGAGTATAATGTGCCTTTACAATTGAGTAGGAATATTTGCTCAGCACTAATATCGTCTGCAAAGAGACCTGCAAGGTCATGTGTACACCAGCGAGAACATATGCTCTGTTTACAAACCTCAGGTAGGTGAACCTCAGTCAGGTTTTATGAGGCCCTTCCATTCACTAGTCTATGGCAGTTTGGGTTGCTTCTTCCTGGCTTTTCCCACCACAGAAATAAAGGTGGTTTAGGAACTCTGAACAAAGTCTTTGTTTTTTATTGTTTTCCCCCATGTGAAGATGCATTCTAAAAATCCAGATTTTTGCATTGTGAGAAGTGCCTAAAGGCCTTGACAGAACAAGATGGATTCTACATACAGAAATACTTAATAATTACATTCTAAAGACCAGGTAGATCTGTCCTTTTCAAGACACTGGAAACATTAATCATCCCTTTTTTGTTTAGACTTGTTCTTTTTTTCCTCTCTGCTTATCAATTTTCAATTAAGATAGCTGAATTGTTCTCATTGATGAAAATGTGAGTGTAAGAACAAGTGTGAGTAAGTAAGAATAAAAGAAAGAGCTCTTTTTTTTTTTTTTTTTTTTTTTTTTTTGAGAGGTTTTTTTGCTATAGGGAGCGTGTGCTCACCAGAAAGACAGAGAGAGAGAGAGAGGTAGAAAGCGAGAAATCACCCCCCAGGGGGGATGGCCATGCCGCAATCCTTTCTCCTCCATTCTCCTCTTGGGATCCTGGGCACCCAGCGTGAGTTTAAGCAACCGGGTCCGGGACTCAAACCATGGTTGGCTACATGGGAGTTCAGCAACATAGCCATTACACCAACTGCTGGTTCCAAGAAAGAGTTCTTGATGTGGTGTCTTGATCTTCACCAAGTATGTGATCAAAGGGCTTTGAAAGCTCACTCCTCACTTATTCACCTAACCAGTGAGATTCCATTTTCATACCATAACTATAAGAAATATTAAGATAGAAAAGCATGCTGCCTACTCTTATTACAAGAGATACTAAAAACAGACATGAGAGATATTGGATACAACAGAATTTTAGATGAAGAAGAGTGTGGGGACCAGCAACTGACCTAATGGCTATGTCATTGAACTCTCATGTAGTTGACCATAGTTCGAGTCCCGGACCCGGTGGCTGAAACTCACTCAAGGCACATGTGCGTGCATGTGAAGATCCCAAGAGGAGAATGGAGGAGAAAGGATTGCAGTGTGGCCATCCCCCCTGGGGAGTGATTTCTTGCTTTCTGTCTCTCTGTCTCTCTCTGTCTTTCTGGCTAGTGCACGCACCCTGTAGCAAAAATACTCTCCAAAAAAAAAAAAAAAAAAAAGAAGAGTGCCACTTAATGAGGTAGAAAGATCTATTAAGGACGCAATCCTTGTGCCCAGTCTTGGAGAGTAGGTAGGAAGTGAATAAGTAGACATATCAGGCAAAGGGCATGCCTGATGATGAAGAGATTAAAGCCCCAGGATACACTGGGAATGGCAGAGTTCTCGTTCAACTGGGAGCTAAGGCACATGAAGAATAGAGAGGGAGCTGAGTCCCAGTGGTAGATTGCTGCCAGATGGTGGAGGGTCTTATAAGCAGGACTGAAGGAGACTCCAGAGTGCTAGTGACAGTGAGGAGTCACTGAATGTTCCTAATCCCTAGAGATCTATAAACGAACTGTTCGGTAGGCTAAAGTAGTTAGATCAGGAAGCAAAGAAAAACCACAAGCTGTAAGACTTCTTGGGACCAGCAGTTAACGTAATGGCTATGTCGCTGAACTCCCATGTAGTCAACCACGGTTCAAGTCCCGGACCCAGGGGCTTGAACTCATGCCGGGCACGTGTGAGTGCATACCCAAGATCAGGAGAGGAGAATGGAGGAGAAGGGATTGCGGCGTGGCCATCCCCTCTGGGGGGTGATTTCTCGCTTTCTGTCTCTCTGTCTCTCTCTGTCTCTCTGGCAAGCGCACATGCCCTGTAGCAAAAACCTCTCAAAAAAAAAAAAAAAAAAAAAAAAAAAAAAAAAAAAAAAAGACTTCTAATAGATTGTCATTTTAGATTAACCAAGAGGTTAAAAAGGTATACACAGAAATGAGAAGGGACCGGCTGATGGCGTAATGGCTACAGCGCTGGACTCCCATGTAGTCGACCGCAGTTCGAGTCCTAGACCCAGTGGCTTAAACTCACTCCGGGAGCATGTGTGCGTGCGTGCCCAAGATTCTGAGAAGAGGTTGGAGGAGAAGGGATTGTGGCATGGCCATCCCCCCTGGGGAAGGATTTCTCACTTTCTGTCTGTCTCCCCCAGTCTTTCTGGCAAGTGCATGTAGCAAACACCTCTCCAAAAAAAAAATTAATTAATTAATTAAATTAATTTAGAAATGAGAAGAGAAATTCATGTAGTAGACTGCATTCTTCATTTTTTTAAATATTCTATGTTCACTTCTGCTATCCTAGGTGCCTGTTGGTAGCGTGTTAGCTCTTCCCACCATATGAGGAAACTTCAAAAATGCTTATGGGATATTTGAATTAAAGTATGAGTTTATTTTGGTGCAAAATTTTTGAAATTTATGCATAGATCTTTCATAATACACATGAACTTTTGAAACTCCTTGTCTGCTATTTCTTTCTTTATTCTTTTCCACTTCGTCAATTTTTATTTCATGTTTTGCTTTTCTTGCCTTCTTTTAAATTATTATCTATTTAGTTTTATTTGACAAGTAGAAGTCCATTTTTTGTAGTGTGCAACATGATGTTTTTATATACGTATGTAGGATACATTGTGGATGAGTAAATCAAGCTAATTAACATAATGCATTTCCTCACTCTTTCATGGAAAGAATTTTTTTCCCCTCAGAGGGAATTTAAGCTCACTGGAGAGAAACAGAGAGAGAAAGTGAGAAAGCACTCTCCATGGGGGAATGGTCAGGCCACATTCCTTTTTCCTCCATTTCTCCCTCCTTTCAGGATTTCTGGTATGCATGTGTACATGTACCTAGCATGTCTTTCATTCCACCAGGACTGGGACTCCAACCACACAGTCACCCATGTGAGATCCAACCACCCCAACCACAACATCACCAGCTGGCCCCAATTCTACACTTGAGGTCTATTCTCTTAAGGATTCAATACATTCTTTTTTTTAATATTTTACTTTTTTAAATAACTTTTTATTTATTATTATTATCATTATTATTTTCCAGTTTGATCAGAGAAAGACAGAGAGAGAGAGAGAGGAAGTGAGAAAGCAAGCCACCAGGTCCGAGACTTGAACCGTGGTCGGCCATGTGGGAGTCCAGCACCTTTAACCACCATGTCACTTGCCGGCCCCCTGTATTCAATACTTTCTTAGCTATAATTACATGATATACGAAAGATCTCTTGAACGTATTTCCTCAGTTCAAATGAAATTTTATATCTTTTGACTGACATCTTCCCAATCCCACTCCCACACCAACTACTAGTATACATCATTCTGCTCTTTTCTTTAGCGAGTTCAGCTACTCTAGATTCTGCATGAAGGTGACAACATGAGCTTGGCTTTCTGTGCCTGGCTTACTTCACTTATCATAGCATGCCCTGGGTTTATCCATGTCGTCGTGAATGACAGGATTTAAAGATGGTTTGGGCATGGTCCTCATCCGACCGGGATTTCTGAACTGGCACAGGTTCTAAGCATTTTGCCATCTCTCCTAAGAGTATATTTGCATGTGTCTAAGCTCAGACTGCATGCTTGTGAGATGTATGATCCTTGCATGGATAGCAGGAGAGGGAGACTGAAAGAGACTGAGAAGTGAAAAACACAATCTACCTGGTAAGGGAATTGAGGGGAAAGAAAGCTTAAAAGGGAAGGCTGAAAAGGTGTGGAAAACCAATTTAGCTTACCTCAACATTTTGCAAAATGCTAGCTCCACTAAGTGGTTTTATGACAGTTCCAGGAAATGAGATTGCTAATCCCTGTGTTAAATGGCAGAACTAATTGGTGAGGGAAAGAAGGAGCAAACTCAGCTGAGATGGGCTTAAATGGCACCTTCAGACGGCCCTGAATCTCACGTAATGCAAGAGCCTCAGGCCGCTGAGTCTTCTGTCTCCAGCTCTGAACAAGTTTGTATTTGCTTAAGCAGAATTTAACATTAGATGACAAAATCAAATGTGCGCCATCAATTTCCATTTTTTCTTCAGAGAGACAGGAAAGCTTGTGGTGTCCCAGTAGGAGCATTCACCTCTTCGTTGATGGAGCCCCCATTCTCCAGGGAAGCTAATAGTCTGAGCCTCAGGACCTCAGACCTCCTGACACATAAAATGTGTCTCAAACATCAATCAGCAGCCAAGTCCTCCTGTTATTTGTTTCTTCCTCTGGTTTTTCTTGAGATTAGAATGGAATCGTTACCAGTTAGGATGGGGACCAGACAATTCACTAAATCCCTATTAACTTTTCATGTCCAAGGACAGGCATGAAAGGGAAGAATTTTTGATCAGTATATTAAGAACTCTTTCTTTGCTTCCTCTTTGACATTTGCTAAGTATGATCATCATTTTTTTCTTTCTTACAAAAGGAAGTTTCGCTTGCATTTCATTTCTACCTGTACCCAGGTCATCCCAGTTGGCCCAGAAATGTGGAAGTGGGTGCAGGAAAGTAGATGGTTTTCATTATTTCCCAGCTAAGGAAAAAAAATGTGACAAGAAAATGAATCACAATTTAACAGAATATAATTCTCTGAAGGGTTAAAATTTGGCCCGAATAGTCTTTTTTTTTTCATTATTGTGAAGGGTTTTTTGTTTTTTGTTTTTTTTTAGAGGTTTTCGCTATAGGGCACGTGCGTTCGCCAGACAGACAGAGAGAGACAAAGAGACAGAAAGCGAGAAATCACCCCCCAGGGGGGATGGTCACGCTGCAATCCCTTCTCCTCCATTCTCCTCTCAGGATCTTGGGCACGCACACACCCACGCCCGGCGTGAGTTTTAAGCCACCGGGTCCGGGACGCGAACCGCGGTCGACTACGTGGGAGTCCAGTGACATAGCCATTACACTAACTGCTGGTTCCCTATTGTGAAAGTTTTTACCTGCTCATTATAAAAAGCTTGAAATATACAAATAATTTACATGTATATTAATATATACCTATAATTCCATTACCCAAAGATAACTTCTACCCACATTTTGGTTATGATTTTTCCTCCAGTGCACATTGTTTCATATATCTGAGACCACAATCTATGTAAAGTGTGTTGTCTAGTTAAGATTTATGTTAACGATTGTACAAATATCTTTATGTGTGTATACCTAATTTACTAAACCATTCCCTTATTATTATTGCACATTTAGATTGCTTGCAGTGCTTAATGATTATAAATTATGTTCTTGTGAGTGTCTTCTTTGTGCACAAATCATTTTTTTAAATGCAGTTCATTGTTTCTAAAATAAATACAAGTGCAGACTTCCAGTGAGATGGCGGTGGCCTATTGCAGAGAGAAGCCCTTGAGATATGGGGTCTGGTTACTGGCAGTGCCTGCTGGGGGCCACATAGTGGTTAAAACCTCACAACTCAGAGTGGCATGGGGGTTAAGGTGCTGGATTCCCACGTGGCCAACTGTGGTTCACATCCTGGACCCAGTGGCTTGAAAATCATGCTAGACACACGTGTGTGTGTGTGTGCCCAAAATCTTGAGAGGAAAACGAAAGTGTTGCAGTGGGACAATTGCCCAGGGGGATGATTTCTCATTTTCCCTCTCCCTGTGTGTTTCTCTGATTCTCTCTAGTGAATGTAGAGATTTAAAAAAAAAAAAAAAAAAAAAAAAAAAACCACCTCATAGCCCAGTGTCTGATGAGAAGATCCTTGACTCTATGAACAGGATATTTTTGGTATATTCACTCACTGATGACCAGGTCCTTAGGGCTGCTATGTACTCATTAAAATAGCACAGGATGATGAATTAGCCATCATGGCAGTTCACTTTTTAATAGGGGAATTGGGAAATCCTCTCCCCACAGCAGAACGACTCATGTCTACCATCTGAGACAAGCTTTTTTCTTTCTTAAGACTAGAACACTTCTGAACCTTAATCTAAGGGTTGCTTGTTAAGGAAGGAATTAGAACAACAACAAAAAAAAGAAAAAAAAAACAGGATAAAATTGAGGAATATTGTTGAGTCTCAGTAAAGTAATATACCCACAACAAGAAATACCTTTCTGTGCCTCTCGTGCACCAAGGCTGAAGTAAAATCTGGGCATTTGTTTCTCCATCCCACATTTTTCTATTGGCTGCTTGGTTGATATATTTTTCTCTTTAGATCAGTCATTATTAAGGTCATACTGCTGACCGACCATGTGACACTGGGAAACCATCTTTCTTCCATTAGATGCCCATTTCATCAGCAATTTTTTCATATTATTACAGTTTCTGAACAACCTGAACTGGAAGCATCTGGGCTATTTGGTCAATAATGCAAATCCCTGAATCCTCTATAGACTCATTATGTCAGAATCTCTGGTATGGATCCCAGATAACTCTTATGACAAACTCCCTGTTTTATTGTTGTCTGTCCTTAAAGATCATGAACCAAGGTGACAGAGGATCACATAATGGTTAAGGTGCATGAGAGCTCCAGAGCCAGATGGCTCCATTTTGAATCCTTCCTTAACTGTTTACTAGCAGTGATACTTGGGCAATTCACATCAAACCTCTCTGTGCCTCAGTTTCCTCAATTATAAAATGGAGACAATAACTATAACTGCATTATAGGATTATTGTGATAATTAAATGAATCAATACATAGTGAATGCTTAGAATAGGCCTTTGAATGGGCTTAGCATTTAATAAATGTGAACAATTCAACCACAGCATTAGACAAACGCTCTGCTTATGGCATACTGCAAAGGCCTTTGACCTTTTACCATCTTTTCCTATTTCCATTTCTTTTAAAACAGTAACCTACTTCATTTTTTTCTTACTGAACCCATATTAACTGAATACCTTCTACGCTCCTAGTTTCTTGTTATGCCCTAAAATTAATGCTCCATCACTGCACTACGGCTCTATTGGTATATGTTTATAGCCATCAATAACCATCACCTTTAATTGCTTCTAGATTTGAGTTTTGCTTCTTGCTTTCTAGATCAGAGAGAAATTTGAAGACTTGCTTCCTTTTGAGAATAGAGAGTATACGATCTCATGTTTGATGACTCAGATGTTATACTGAAGGTTTTTGTTGAATGGTCAAATGAAAACATGTACTACTACATCAGGAAGTAATGGAACCTGTGTGTTTTAAGAACATGCTTTATAAACCATAAAGTATTGCAAAGTCAAGCCTTTCTGATTTAGCTAGAGTTCCAAATATAAATAAATAAATAAATAAATAAATAAATAAATAAATAAAACAGAGGCGAGGGCAGAAAGGGGGAGCCTTATGGCAAACCAGGAGCTGAGGTTCAAGCTGCTTACAAAGAAAACTTTTCAGAATGTATTTGCTGCTGATTAAATTCCTAAGCAGTCCTTGCTGACTCTCCTAGGCATCTTGGGCTTTAAAACTCAAATGCGCTTTTAATCTCATGTCACCGCAAACTGGTGTTTCCTTAGGGCAGTTTGAGTTCTCACTGAAGACTAGAGCTGCCAACTGTAATCAGAAAACTTCAGATTCTTTCTATTTCAAAAAGAAGATGTTGGACTTTAATGTCCTGAACAATTGATTTGAGAGTCTTCTAAGCTTGATCAGTCTCTAAAAGAAAGCTAAGCTTAGATCAGCATGAATTTATTTTTCTAGATTGTTGGTCATGATTTGGGAAGGCTGTGAGTTACAGCATGGTTTGTTAAGCACCTCACTTTTTCCTTAGGAAGCAACAATAAAGGAAAAGCCTCTCATCCATGTTATCTATATAAGCAAGAATTACAACAAAAATATGTTCCTAGTATTTAGTACATGAATTTGAGTTATTGTCATGCCTGAATAACAGAATCATGTTGAAATGCAGAGACCCTACTGACCAAGAATGTCTGGTCATTTGAAAGCATATTACTACGTGAATGTGAATGATTAAGAAACCAAGAGTGTATAACAGTTTTAAAAGCACTTTTAAATTTATTTATTATTAACTCTTGGTACAGTGCTGCATGGAAATAAGAAAGACCCTTTAAAATTGAAACAGAAATAGCAGAACAGGTAGGCATTGTTTTAGTTTTGAAGTCATATTGACCAGTATCAGAGTCTCATGAGGTGGTGCCATTTTACTTCTTTTTCCAATTTGATCAGTCAATTATATTAGTATATTGTATTATATTATATTATAATATATATTATATATGTATTACATATATATCAAATGTATATTTGATTATATCTGTGTATTATATACAGCCTTATATTTATAATCAGATGTATGTTTGATTCTATCCATATATTATAGACAGCCTTATATTTACCTTTCATGACATACAAGGATGCACCAAATGTTTACCCAGGGCTTTAGTTTTGAAAACTCAAAGTATACTATGTTCATGAACATGGAAATGAATAAAATGCTTCTTGGTCTGCTTACAGTCTAATTCATAAAATTCTTCTATTTTCCTTCCTACCTCCCACTATAATTTTCCTTACTCATGTACTTTTTTTCTTTAGTTTTGCATCATGAATAACTTTTATCTTTGTTCCATTTGGTATTCCAACTTCAGACATTTTTTATGTTATGAAGGAATGCCATAAAGTTTCCATTGTACCTTGTATTCATGCATTACAACATGGATATGCAACATCATGACCCTGTGATTAGGCTTTATCTTCCATTTCATCTGGAGAGGGTGATCAGACATTAGATAGACATCCTGAGAAAATGCATATCACAGATCCTCTCACAAAATAGATGCTCAGTAAAATAACAGACATCACCATTTTCTCCTTCCTTGACTCTTCCACATGTGTATATCTGATTTTGACTAGTTATTATCCCTTTTTTATTTAAATGATGTTTTTATCAATCTGCTATATATTAGACACTGTTTAAGAAAGGCAATTTAAAGTGTCAATAAAAAAAAGTGTCAAAAAAATCCCACTAAACCCATCTTATTGCTAGTGTCTTTTCAAAGACAAAACTTTTCTCTAAAAACGTCTTGGTCAACAGACTCATAATCTTCTTTCATAAGCCCAGGTCCTATAATCAGTTCCTGTGTGATATAGGAGTTCCTGATCTTAAACAGCTCACTTCTACTGAGATACTAATTCATTTGCAAAGCAGTTAACAATATAATTACACATAATCCTGTACATATAGTCCACCATCTAACTGACTTCTCTAGAAACCCAGAATGATGACTTAAATAGTAAGCCATGACTTAGTAAATGGATTGGAATTTAAGTTAGGGGTTGAAAGATGTATAGAATTTTTGTGACCTAGAGGGTAAATCATAAGTAGACAGAAGAATAAAAGAGGAATAACAGCCAAAAAAAAAAAAAAAAAAAAAAAAAAAAAAAAAAAAAAAACAAGTTCTTTGTGAATGAAGCAGAATAATGTTCATCCTTTTATTTCATCAATTGTATTGAAGAACTAGAGAGAAAATAGTATACAAAACAGACAACATGGTTCCGCTCTTTTTTAGCTGATTATTCATTCAGTAAATAATTGTTGTGGGCCTATTTTGTGCTACAAATAGGAATGGTAACTGGTGATTTAAGTGTGACATCAAGTCATAACTCCAGGACTGCAAGGGAACACAGGTAGACATAAGATAATCCTGAAATTTGCTGTACACCAAATTTTGTTCTGGGACACAGGTATAACCTAGTCCTGGGTATTCCTGTTTGGCCAACTTTCAAATCATTTGTGATATAGAACTGAGCCCAAATCTAGAGAACTTATTTAAGGAATTGTTTAAAGACCAAGATATGTTGCAGTGGAAACCTGTATTACATTAGAGGTAACTAGGTTGAACACAGAGCATTTTAAAGCAATGAAATCACCAGATTTGATCATTGATAAGATTTTTGTAGAAAACAGAAAAATACAGTGAATGTCTCCAAGTTTACCCACATGGCTAATAAGAATTATGATTATGTAGAAGTCAAATAGGAAAGTTATATATGAGTTAAATGTGTTATAGAAGCTAAATCTAGCTTCTAACGGAACTTAATTGGACAATCCATTCTACATAAAAAATTAGTAAAAGACTAATAGGTCATTTGTATTTTTTTGTTCCCTGTTTAGTGAACAATTGTGTTGTGTTTGGACTCCAAATTTCAGTGATGGCATGAAGATTATTTCCTCTGGTTTCAGGAAAATAACTGAGCCTTGTTCTTTTTGCAATGATAAAATATCCTAAATATTACATATCAAACTCAAGACAGGTTGGAGCAGCTGAAGGTTTCTGTAGGATTACATAGTGGGGATATGAAAGAAAACAAACAAACAAACCCTAGATACCTACTGCTGGAATGAGCTATAAGGCTGGGCTCAGCTGAACCACACATACATCTGGGAGGTACAGCTTGCATTACTATTTTACTCTTTATTATTTGCCTACTTTTGACATTGTGTAAGGGTATAATTTTGTGCACATAAACAGAGTGTGATAATTATTATGGAGGAAGAGTAATACATTTACATACTAAAATCTTGAGTCAGAAAAGTCTTGACTCATTTTTGCATAGAAGAACAGAAAAATATACATGACTTTTCTGACAATCCAATAGATAAAAGACAGTGTATGTCAATATTTCTATATTTTTTCAGGATTTTATGTGTTTCACCATATGTCTTTTATTTGTCATTTTTAAAGAATTATTTTATTTTAATTATATTATTAATATTATTATTATTTAATTTGACCAGAGAGAAACAAAGCAGGGGAGGGAGTGAGAAATCAAGTCATCACCAAACCACAGCACAGTTGACCACATAGGAGTCTTGCACCTTAACCACCATACCACCTGATGACCCCATCACCACAATTTGTAGGAAATTATTACCAGGTGAATTTCCAAAATTCCTAAAAGCTATAGAAATGACATATTGTCAGTGACTATTAATTGTACCCGATATTTAATTTCAATGTCCCAGTTGTTTTCAGTATTACTAGTATGTGTTTCTTGAAACCAAAGATTCAACTTTTGTGTAAACTTCAAGTAGGTTCTGTGGTTACCCAGGGACATTAGCCTGGTCGTTTACTATGAAATTGAGTAGATAGAAATAATTAATGAGCTGCTTTATTGACATACATTGAATCATTCTTCTCTTTGTGATTTCAATTCCCAGCTTCAATAAACTAATTTCAGATTTTATCCAAAGCACCAGTAATTATATGGGATGAGAAAAGTTGCCACCTAAATGTGATCTGATAATGTTTAACATCATTGTTAGGCTAAATTTTAAACCTGAGACAGACACAAGAACTTAATGTCTACATAAAACAGTCTTCCTTCCTGTGGGGTCTCAGGAACAAATCAACTGATTCACTGCCCTTCTATAATTATGAAAAAAGAAAAATATTGAGGATAAAATAGTGATGGCAACATCGTTTAGCTCAGTTTTAGGAATGTCTGAGAGTGGATTAAGGATGGGAGTTATCCCTGACTTCAGATCACCAGTTCAGCTATGCAGTAGCTGAATGTCTTTGCATAAATAATTGCTCAAGTTTCTGGGGTTCAATTCTTCATCTATAAAATGGGACAAATAATACCCAACCTTGGGGACTAGAGGAATGAATTATCTAATGCAAAACTACCCTCTTCCAATCTACCACCAATAGCATACTTCATGACTTGGTCAGTAAATGGAATTGGCTCTGATGGTTGTTGCAAATTTTTTTGTTTTGATTTTTATTATCACTTTGGTGGACTTACATATTCAGTAAAGCATATCTTCTTCTGATCCTGACTTTATGAATGAGGACATTGAAGCTCAAGAGAAGACACATTTGACTCAAGTCAAGAAGTCAGATTAGGGGAACCAGCAATGAGCGTAATGGCTATGTCACTGGACTCCCATGTAGTCGACGGCAGTCCGTGTCCTGGACCCGGTGGCTTAGAACTCACGCCGGGTGCGTGTGCGTGCGTGCCCAAAATCCCGAGAGGAGAATGGATGAGAAGGGATTGCAGTGTGACCATCCCCCCTGGGGGGTGATTTCTCGCTTTCTGTCTCTATGTCTCTCTCTGTCTGGCGAGCGCACGTGCCCTATAGCAAAAACCTCTCCAAAAAATAAAAAAAGAAGTCAGATTAGGAAAGAGATACAGCACGGGAGTTAAGAATAAGGGACTGGAAGCTATTGATAGATAACCTGAATTTGGGATCCTGACTTCACCACTTACTAGATCTTTTATATCATGGGTAAGTTGTCACTTAACCTCTCTAGGCCTTAGACTCCTTCAAGACCTGTAAGAACCAGAACAACAAGTCTACCTCCTAGATGATTACATGAGGGAATGCACAGAAAGTATTGAGGACACTGATCTACACTTGTAAACATCCAATACACATAACTGTTATCCAGAGATTCAGGACCAGAATCTAGTTCTATTGGACTTAACTACCATGCTGTTTAAATCACATGGTACTGCCTGTCGATAAGTCACCTCAGAGCTTCTCTGAGAATGTTTTCTATGCTACAGACAAAATCTCTAAGAGTAAAATTTCACTTTTAAGACTTTTTGAGGAAAGGGCAGGCACTGTCCTCTCTGTCAGGTATGATTCAAGTGCATAATTACCTGAAGCATAACTACATAAAGACCTAAGGAGGGGACAGATAACCCCTCATGACCATGTGCCCCCGAGACTGTTGCAATAATCTGACATCCTTAGTATCAAGAATCCTACTGATTTTCAGAGCTCAGACCTTTTGGTCCCACAGTGGTAGCATGGAAAGAGAACAGGCTTTTTATCAGGAAGTCTGACCTTATAAATTATTCTAAATGTTACTATACTCAAATAGCTTGGCCCTGACACAGGAATGTATGAATACTTAGAACAATCTAGGAAGACCAGAAAAAAATCCAATATATAAAGAGACTTAATATGTGATAAAAGTTGCATTCAGTTGGATAGAGGAAGATGATTTGTTTAATAAATAATGCCAACATTATTCACTTTTTATGTGGGAAAAATCTTAGACCCTTGTCTCATTTATATATATATATATATATATATATAGATATAGATATATATATATGCACATACATACATACATACATATATATACATTAAACCCTAGTATAGTTTAAAAATCAAATTGTAAAAGTATACCAATAAAAAATATTTCCTAAACATTTAAGGGAAAATGTGTATGACCTGTAGTTGGAAAGGCTATCTTAAGAGAAAACCCAGAAACGTTATAAAGAGAAAGATTAATAAATCCAACCATATATAATGTTTAAATCCTTTATATCAAAATACCAAAACAAGGTTAAAAGCTAAAAAGCAAGCTAGGAGAAATTACTTTAGCACATGGCAGAGTTAACATCTCTACAATTCCAGAATTAAAGTGGAAGTTAAAATTTATATGTAAAACATAAATAACCCAGGGAAAAATATGCAAAGAATATGATCAGAAGAGAAATGCAAATAACCAATGAGCATATGAGAATATACACAATCTCAGCAGTAGTTAGGAGATGCAAATTAAATCAATGTGAAACCATTTTTCCTGTTAGAGTACCAAAAATAAGTAAATAACATCCAGTGCTTTAGAGCTTGTGGGGAAACATCACAGAAATCTGATATTAGTGTAAATGTTCATATAGACTGCTGGTATTTTTTAAACTACCTGGCAACATCTATAAATATAAAGTAGTGTTAGCCAGTAGTGTGGTGGTTAAGGCAGCTGGATTCCAAATGGCCAACTGCACAGTTCGAATCCCAGGCTATCTTCTTGAAAAACAGTTAGGCAGATTTTTTCAGACTATAAACTTTTATCTCCCACAGTCCTCTACATGGAAATTACAAATTCTTTTTTCACTGGCTATGTTAAGATTATCTTTGTTAATTTATGAGATTGTTTGTTGCCTGATTTTTTTAAATATATTTTTACATTTTCTTTCAAGTTCTTTTATACATTCAATCATGTTATTTAGCTTGCAAAGTGAATATTCCAACATGTGTACATTTCTCCCCAGTCCAGTTGATAATACTAAAAAGTTATCTTCAACAGATAATACCCCATTTCTTTGTCCCATTAATGCCATATTCTTCTTTAGACTATACCTCACAGTAAAGAATGTCATAGAGGGACCAGCAGTTAGCGTAATAGCTATGTTACTGGACTACCATGTGTCAACAGCAATTCGAGTCCCGGACCCGGTGGCTTGAACGCACGCCGGGCACATGTGCATGTGTGCCCAAGATCCTGAGAGGAGAATGGAGGCGAAGGGATTGCGGCATGGCCATACCCCCTGGAGGGTGATTTCTCGCTTTCTGTCTCTCTGTCTGTCTCTCTCTGTCTTTCTGGCGAGCACACGTGCCCTATAGCAAAAAAAAAAAAAAAAAAAACAAAAAAAACTCTCCAAAATAATGTCATAGACAGCTCAGTACATATTTGCAAAATAACTATTGGAGTGAGTTTTGAGTGTTCACCACACAATGTTAAATGTTGAAGGTGGTGAATATGTTTATATCCTGAATTTGTTTATTATACACTATGTACATGCTTTTAAAGACCATTCTTTAACCTACAAATATGTTAATGATTATATGTAAATCACTAACTATTTAAAGAGAAGAAAAGGAAAGGAAAGAAAAGAAAAGAAAAACACGTAAGCACGTGTTCCCAAAATCCCAAAAGGAAGAAGAAATGGAAGAGAGGAAATTGCAGCATGGCCATTCCCCACTGAGGGTGCTTCCTGACTTTCTTTCTCTCTCTCTCTGCCTCTCCAGCAAGTACACACACCCTCTAGCAAATTGTAATAAATAAAAAAATAACACATAAAGCATGTGCATACCTTGATTGCCAATACTACCTTCAGGAATCGTTCCTACTGAAATGTAAGCACTCGTTCGAAAAAGAAGAATATTTATTACAGCATTGGTTTTAATAGTAAGATAATACGGAAATAACCTTAATATCTGTCAGTTTGGAGATGGTTGAGCAAAGTAAGTTACAAACTCTGGAAACTATAGTCTGACATATGAATGAGGAACACTATTAGAATTGTCATGGAGGGACATCCATGGACATTCCTCCATCCTTGAAACAAAAGGTATTTTAATAAAAAGAACCTTTCAAAATATACGTATCTGAATTTGAGTATGCTCATATGAGCAAGATGAGAGATGCCAACTGATTCCTAAAACACCATTCACACTCAGAAGTGAATGTGGAAAGGAGAGATGATTACCTCTCGCTTTATACACTCGTGTATTTTTTATTGTATCACCACACATGCATTATTTGCTTGTTTGTTTGTTTGTTTTAAAGAAGAGAACTATTTTCAAATTCTAGTCTCTTTATTTACTAGCCAAGTGGCACCAGAAAGTTGTTAAACCTCTTTGAGTCTTATTTTACTCACCTATAACATAGTGATAATATTATCTCTGTGAGGAAGACTGTGAGGAGGATTAAGCAAAGTAAGATATGTCAGGTTCCTAGCACAGAGCTTGTTAAATGGTGGGTGATCAGCAAATGCAAACTCCCTTTCCTTTCTTTCTCTTCACTCTAAGTTGATGTGTTTTTTAGGGATGCAAGCCAGTTATCACATTGGAACAAAGCACAAACAACAAATAATCTGTCAACTTACCAAAATTAAATTAAAATGATTTTCTCCATCCATCTAGACATCGAGAGTTATGGATCCAAGAAATAATTGCACCTTGCTCATTAAAAGGAGGAAATTAAGTGGCCAATTCAATGACCTAGACTCCCTTCAGAGCTCTCTGCTCTGAAACCTGGCTGCATCACATATAGGCATGTGAAAGTTTCCTCTCTTCACCATCCTACCAGGATCCTTCACCCTCTTTCATCTCTGCTCCAAGAATGCTTCAGTGGTAGAATCACAGTGATGGTGGTCATGTTGTTCCCCAGAATCTCTTTATTCAGCCCCTTCTCCAACATTTATTAAACACTTACTATAAAACAGAAATTATCAGGACCAGCAGGTGGTGTGATGATTAAGGGCACTGGACTCCCACATGGTCAACCGGGATTCAAGTCCCAGAACTGGCAGCCTGCTTTCTCACTTTCCCTTTCTTGCTCTGTCCTTTTCTGGTCAAATTAAAATAAATGAAAGAAAGAGAAAGAAGAAAGAAAAAGAAAGAAAGAAAGGAAGGAAGGAAGGAAGGAAGGAAGGAAGGAAGGAAGGAAGGAAGAGAAGAAAGAAAGAAAGAAAGAAAGAAAGAAAGAAAGAAAGAAAGAAAGAAAGAAAGAAAGAAAGAAAGTTAAATAAAATAATTCTTTAAAAAAAAAATTGGGAACCAGCAGTTAGCGTAATGGCTATGTCGCTGGACTCCCACGTAGTCGACCGCGGTTCATGTCCCAGACCTGGTGGCTTAAAACTCACGCCGGGCGTGTGAGTGTGCGTGCCCAAGATCCCAAGAGGAGAATGGAGGAGAAGGGATTGCGGTGTGGTCATCCCCCCTGGGGGTGATTTCTCGCTTTCTATCTCTCATTCTTTCTCTGTCTGTCTGGCGAGCGCATGCGCCCTATAGCGAAAATCTCTCAAAAAAAAATAAACCAGAAATTATTGGAGAGCCCGTATAAATAAGTTCTCACACAATCTTCCCAACTCTGTGAAGTAGATATCATCCCCACTTTACAGATGGAAAAACTGAGGCTATCAACATTTAGTCACCTGCTCATGGTTCTATGGTGAGGATGTGGTAGTTCATGCTCTTTCTCCTGTACAATAATCACTCTAAGCTAAAGAATCTGAAGGATCCAGTGGCTTAAATTCTCCCTGAATAGCAGTAATTCGAATGCCAATGCTGATCTCTCTGAATTGTTGGGACTAGTATGTATCTCTCTGAATGTGGAAATGCTTCAGCATTTAACTGGTCACAAGACTTTCATGTCTCACAACAATTCTCCTTTAAATATAAGGCTTACTCTACCTAGCGCTTGAGAAAAGGATCCCAGTCAGCCTGCTCCCCTCATTGCATTCAAGCTTTCCATCCACATACCTATTTTATAATGCTTACTGTGTTTTGTTATAACTGTTTGTTAGCTCGTCTCTCTCTCTACCATACTGAGTGTCCTGTGTCCTCAAAAAGGGGCATCTGATTTATCTTTTTATTCCTGGTTCATTGGAGACAGTCCATTAATTTTTTTAGATGAGTGCACAAATTAATGATTACGTGTTAAACAGGATATATGCAACTCCTTAGGGATCCCCAAATGAGAGTAGCGAGCCTAGTTAGAAGTCACCATACACTAAGCATCAGTCTCACCAATGGAGGTATAATCCAGCAGCAAAGGGGTTAGTTTCAAGGCCAGTTCCCTCTATAAAATAAATCTAAAATCTGAAAGGGGCCAAAAGCCTGCAGCACTGGGTATTTTAAACATGCTCATTAATAATGGCTGCAAGTGAAGATTTATTACAGTTGAGAATAGGGAAAGAGACAGTAAATCAGCATTGGTGAGGGAGAGAGCAAGGGAAAGATATGAGTTCTTATTTAAAATGTATTCATATGCTTTATAACCCCAAAGTAGAGATTGCTATATTGAAGTGGAAGGCTTTATTCGCAGGACTGAATTCACACTGTAGATATATTTTATGCCAGGATTCATTTTCCCAACTTTCATTTGCTTTCCTTTGGCCGAAAAGTTGGGGACTTAGTTTATTGCTCAAAAACTGGAAAAGGTTGCCTTAACTGAGTCTCTTCATGAAAATATTCCTCACTTCAAATTATGACTGGTGAAGCACTAGTTGGAGTCTAGGAAAATGCTGTTTATTGGCACATATGTTGAAGAGAATAGTTTTTAAAACATTCAATTAGTTCTGCCTTTGAGACAGAATGTAAACACACCCGAAGCAATAGGATTAAATTCACATAAAAACCTATGTCCCCAACTGTTGCTTGGGAACCAGTTCTTTTCCCATTCAAACTACTCCGAGGATAATCAAGATCACTCTTGGCTGTATTCCATCCAAGACAGATATATGCTTGCTTGTTTGCTTGCTTTTTCTTTTTTAAACAATTCCTCTAATAGCATAGGTTTGTTTGGTTTGATTTTAAAGTTTATTTATTTCTTCCAGAGAAAGACACCCTCAACAGAATCTTTATACAGCAATTCCCACCTGCCAGCCTCACTCAGCCAAGATAATGGGCATACACTGGTGAATATAGGGAGACCTCGGGACACAACTGGGACCTTCCCATACGGTTTTAGCATCATGGGGTGTTGTATTACCACCATGCCACCACCAGGTCACAGTAGTTCCTTGCCTAAAACTTTCAGTGACTTTCTACAAACTCCTTCTGTAGCCTGCATAGCCCTGAATCACCTGTCCCTAGTCTACCTGGCCAACGTTTCATCTCACTTCTTTTTTTAATTTAGTTTGTCAAGCTCAGGTTAAGTGACTTCCTTTCGTCTCCTTAAACATGCCCAACTTCCCTCTGCCAAGACCCTTGTTCTTCTTTTGTCTTGGATACCCTTGGATACTCTACCTTTCAGAAATAAGCCTTCCAGTCCTTCCAGGGTGCATTAATTAGATGGCACTTCCAGAGACAGCATCTCTGCTTTATGCTATAATTCATAACTCTCTTAATTATCTCTACAGTATACTTTGCCAATAATTTAAATTCTGTGGCTAGACATATATAAGCTTGTTTATCTCCCATGTTCTCACAGACTGCAAGATTCATTAGAATAGGACTCGTATCTATTTCATTTATTACTAACTACCCAGAACTGTTGACAGTGCCCGCCACATGGTAGGTCTTCAGGAAACATTTACTGCATGAATTTTTAGTATCAGACCTAATGCCTAGAACATTGTAGGCTGTCAGCAAATACTTTTGCATTTAATTTATCTTGCCCCCATAGGATTTAGCAAATTCACACAGGCCGTATAAATTAATTCCAAGCGCCTAACATCTTCTCCACAACAGCATCATTTCTGCTAATTCTGCTTGCTCAGGACAAATGAATAAAGAAGATGCCTAAAAGCACAATCTGACTTTGGAGTGCCTTCCTAAGGATAAAAATGTCATCAAGGCAAATTTTAACTCTCAGCATCAAACTCTAAGTCCTTTGGTTCTTTGCTCTCCTGACCTACTTCTTGTTTTGATGAGAACATCGTTGCTTTTTTTTTTTTTTTTTTTTTTTTGAGAGAGATTTTCGCTATAGGGCGTGCGCGCTCACCAGACAGACAGAGAGAGACATAGAGACAGAAAGCGAGAAATCACACCCCAGGGGGGAAGGTCACGCTGCAATTCCTTCTCCTCCATTCTCCTCTCGGGATCTTGGGCATGCACGCACACGCGCCCGGCGTGAGTTTTTTTTGTTTGTTTTTTTTGTTTTTGTTTTTGTTTTTTGAGAGGTTTTTTTGCTATAGGGCGCGTGCGCTCACCAGACAGACAGAGAGAAACAGTGAGACAGAAAGTGAGAAATCACCCCCCAGGGGAGATGGCCACGCAGCTATCCCTTCTCCTCCATTCTCCTCTCGGGATCTTGGGCACGCGCGCACACGCGCCCGGCATGCGTTTTAAGCCACCGGGTCCGGGACGCGAACCGCGGTCGACTACGTGGAGTCCAGCGACATAGCCATTACGCTAACTGCTGGTTTCCTGAACATCGCTGCTTTTGTCGGAGAATTGCCAAGGTGTGTTAATAAACTAGAGTTTTTCTGTTTCACTGTTTTGAGAAAGCCGTGAGAGGTTTTGCTTTGGGTTTGCCAAGGCTCATGGTTTAGGCAGCTGAAATCACTGAGTTACTGAGCATCTTTCATAGCTCACTGAAACCAGAGCCAAGAGATCATTTGGGATTTGTAGTCTGTGGTAAAAATGGCAGTATTGCCATGGGGAAATGTTTTGGCAAGATACCACATAGCTGTGATACAACAGTTAAGTTCCATTGTTTAGGCTCTGTGAAAATTAATTTGCAAAAGTATTCTGATCTGCTGTGTGTTCTGGTTTATATGTAAATTAGAAGAGTGTATGAAAAGAATGCCAGGGATGATAGAATTCAAACATTGTCAGACTAGTTGTCCATTAATTAAAGTGATTCTGACTCAAATTTGCTTTATTTACATGTTTTCTCAGCATAAATTGTATCACTCAAGTTAGCAAAAGACACAGCGTTACCTAATAGGCCATAATAACTGACGTTTTAAAAAATTAAAGAGAGTTTTCAAAATCAGATTTATAAGCCAGCCATGGGATCTAAGAGCAAAGAATTGAACAGTGATTCTCAAAATTTGAAAATGGAAGCAGGTAAGGGACAAGTCTGTGATTGAACGTTAGATTCCAGAATTTAAATGGGTAGATCAGACCACAGAGAAGATAAAGTACATGATACTGAACTGATGAAGAAGAATCTTATGACTTTTGACTAAAACATTACCGATTTTCTTCTAGGCTTTGTTTTCCAAATTTAAGGATTTTTTGTCTTGTCTTGAGCTACCAATAGGTCATGGACCTACTATTTGAACAGAATCCTAACCTGTTTCTTGGATTTAAGTTGTTTTTTTTTTTTAGAGGTCTTTGCTATAGGGCATGTGCGCGCACCAGAAAGACAGAGAGACAGAAAGCAAGAAATTATGCCCCAGGAGGGATGGCCATGCCGCAATCCCTTCTCATCCATTCTCCTCTCAGGATCCTGGGCATGCACGCACACGAGCCGGCGTGAGTTTAAGCCACCAGGTCCGGAATGCAAACTGTGGTTGACTTCATGGGAGTCCAGAGACATAGCCATTACACTAATTGCTGGTCCCTCTTGGCTTTAAGTTTTAAGCAAAGAACTCTTAGCATATTTTAAATTTTGATTTATTAAAGCTAAAATTGTTTTTCTTGAAATTAACAAAATATGTTAAAAAATACCTATTTAATGACTGCAGTATACTATAGAGCATCAGCTAGGTGCTATTATATAGTATATTCATTCTACTCAGAGCTTCATGCCTAAAGTCAGATATGTGTTTACAGATATGTATGTATTAGCTGAACTTGATATTGAAAATAGTTACGTTAATTAAGACATTGTGTGAATCAATAAAATATTGGGGGGGGGATGAAAAGCAATTGTAGACACCAGAGACAGTATGGGAGGAGGGTGAGAAATGGTAGGGGGTGAGAAATAAGGGGGAAATATATATATATATGAAACAAAAAATGGAAAATTATTTTTCAATAATAACATGTATGATTAAGCCACTATACAGTGTACTCTGGATGAGAAATAACATTTTGTATGCTGTGATGATCCTCAGTGAATGAATTTAAAATAAATTAATTAAAATTTTTTTTTTTTTACATTTTCTTTCTTTTATTTTTTTATTTCATTTTCTTTTATACATTCGATCGCATTATTGTCTGGCTTACAAAATGGATATTTCAACAGGTGAACATTTCTTCCTAATACAGTTGATAAAACTACAAAATATCTTCAGCAGATAATACCACATTTCTTTGTACCATTAATGCTTTGTCTCCCTATTTTTCTTCTAAATGTCCTGCCTCAGACCCTCCTCTTTCACACACACTGAAAAAAAGAAAAGAAAATGAAAGGAAGACCACAGCATTTAATAACTGTACCTCAGCTTTCCTAAGGTGACATGGAGCATCTATAAATCTGAAGGATTACACTATGGAGAATAGTTAAGTATCAGAATTTGAGGAATAATTGAGAGTTAGTGCAAACCCAGGGGAAGAATTTACCTCTTGTTTTATACACCTGTGTATTATTTGACATATTACCACACATATATTACTTTGCTTTTATGTGTGTGTGTGTTCTGTTTCAAAGAAAAACACTGCTTTCGAATTCTAGGTTTTTTACTAATTTTAAATCTCAAAGCCTTAGTTCATATGTCCATCCTTCAGATCAGCAGGATCCCTCCCATCCCCTGATAAGCATGAGCACTTCATCTTCCTGCTTTCACAGCCTTGGTCCAAAAGCATTCCCTAGGATCTGACTTACACCACATTTGCAGACCTATTCCTGATCCGCTTGGTACTTAAGGTCCCTGGACCACAGCTTCAATACCTTAATTATTGCCCCCAACACTTTACACTGTTTCTAATGACATCACCTTCTTCTTTCTTTTTTTAAATTTTCTTCTTTTCTTTCATGAGAAAGACAGAGAGATAGAGAGAAATAGGTACCCCCATCAGGGTATTCATGCTACAAGTCACCCCACATCTCAGTCAGGCCAAATCAAAAGCATATGTACACACATCCAGTGTGTACATGGAAGCCTTGGTGGGAACAGCAGATGACATAATGGTTACATTGCTGGACTCCCACGTAATTGACTGCAGTTCAATTCCCAGACCTGGAGGCCTGAAATTTGTACCAGGTGTGTGTGCATGCATGCCCAAAATCCTGAGAGGAGAATGGAGAAAGGATTGCAGCATGGCCATCCCTCATGGGGGGTGATTTCTCATTTTCTGTCTCTGTATCTCTGTCTCTCTGAGTGCACAAAATCTATAGCAAACATCTCTTTAAAAAAAAATGGAAACCTTGGGATGTGAATCCAGAACCTTTTTTGTGGGTCTAGTTGCATTAGCACGGCACCACCATCTGGCCCTGCCTTCTCATTTCATCTGGACTAAAACCTTGTTCAGTTCAACTGGCTCTGGAGAACCCTTCACTAACAGTCACTCTCATCAGGTCTCTTCAGAGCCCAGAAAATGGAGCCCAAACACATCCTCTGTCACCTGGACTAAGCTCTTTGCCCACCCATACCATGCCATCATCTTTATCCTACTGTTGTATGGGTCTTTTAAAATTCTAACTTTATTTGAGATAACTGACTTTCAAAGAGTTTGATTAGAATTTTGGCCCTTGAAATTTAGTTTACCTGAAGATAAAAAATGGCACCAAAAGTCTTACAAGAGTCATGGCAACAATTAACTTCAAAATTTCCTGGCCACAGTAATCTGCTCATGCTGGAGCCTGCTGAGGACGAAATGATTTAAAGCAGTAGAGGCTCAGGAGCACTGAAAATCTAGAGACCTGAGTTCAGGTTTTCACTCTCTTCTGCCTGGTGTCTTCCTGGCATGAAACCCTGGATTGAGAACTTTACCCTTATCTTCTGTTGTCTTTTTGTATGTGTGCATTTAGATCCAATGCTCTCTAAGGTGGCTTTGATTTCTGAAAGGCTATTAGTTTAGGCTGAGTTCAAATCAGCAATGCACTGACCATATGGTGGTAGAGAGTTAAAACATGATGCTCTGCAATTGCATATGGAAGGTTCCCAATTCAAGTCCAGACACTTTCCTGGGTATACCAGATGCATGCTTGCCCAGGATCTTGGGTTAGCTGTAGGCTGGGGTTAGATCATTGTATCAGGACGCTGCTAGGAGTGTTCTTCCTCTTTGTCTCTCTCACTCATGGAAGAAAGACATAAAATCAGAATAAGTAAGTAAATAAATAAAATCAGCCATCCACTGATGAACAGGTATGCATACGTCTTCAGGAGTAGAACCAATGAGGCATGTAGCTGAGCAAGGGAGAACGTTGCCTAGTTGTTCCTCAGTGGCTGAGCAGGTGGCTAGAACCAGCGACATAGGCCTTGATAGTGAAGTGGGAATATAAAGCCCCAAAATTGTTTGTCATAAAGGATTCCATGCCTGATAAAAGGAAGGCAGATGTTCACATAAAGTTTTTGCTGTTTGTGTTTTTTGTGGGGGTACTTTTTGGATGTGAAGTTTATTAGACAGGCCCAGCAGCATCTGTCTACCCATGCCACATAATAGTGTCTTACAGTCCATTTATAGGATTGGAATTATTTTCATTAATGATTTTCATGGGGGTAGATGAAATGCAATATGTACTAGCTGTAACTGTGTTTATCATGCAGCTGCCTTCCAGGGAAACCCTCCCACCCCCAAACATCATAAATGTCTCAATTGTCAAAGAGCTTATTTGGTTTGGAGAGTGAGAGACAACATTTAGAATTTAGTGAAGAGGTTTTCCATTGGTCTGGCTTAAAAAAGTAGGACATATGAAAATCTTCAATGACTAAAAAGCTCATTCAAACTCTTTAAAGGGAATGGGGCCATGAGAGGCTTATTTGTATGAGTTAAACCAAATTAAGTATTTACTATATTTCACAATAAGGTCCATTGTATTTTGATGTCAAAGTATTTATCTAGGAAACCTAGGGACTTCCTTTTAGTTCTTCTCCCACTCTGCCCGACAACTGCCTGGAACTCATAAGAAGGTCTTAGAATTTTGCATTTATATGGGACTAGAAAAATCATCTAGTCCAATTTTTCTCACAAACTATGAGTCTCTCATAGAGAATCCATGGCAAGTACTGTAAGGTTCCTTTCTTGCCTCAGTTGTTTTTTTTTTCTTTTCCAATCCATATTATGGGTTAGAAATAATAGCTGCTATAAATTAGAGGCTGTAATAGATTTGAGTTCTTGAACCCAAGTACACTTTAGAGGGTCGCGACTTGATTGTTATACTCATCTCTTCCAAGAATAACTTTCTGGCTCCAGGTACTTCAGCAGGGTTGGGTGCCCCTCGCCAGCAGCCACATAACACACTTGACATACTCTCACCCCTTAGTGTGGTGATTGTCCTTGTGCTTAGCTGCCTTCCTCACAATGCAACCTGACCTAGGGCTGGACACATGATAGGAGATCATTGTACATATTGCTAATGGATGAGTGCATAACTGGCCATATAATCACAGGGGGATTTAAAGGACACATGGATCCAAAGCCCCAGTGGAAGTACTGAGAGGGGCAGGAAAAGGTTCAAGGTACAGTTTCCGATCTTCGCTGATATAAAGTTAGTGGGTTGGCCCCCTCTTTGCCCTACTAACTTTCTTGAATAGAAGATAATAGACTTTGAAATTGCAATAGAAATTTATTCTAATCTATGTTTTAATGTGACACTGAAAATGAGTAGACAGTTTTCCTTGGGATATTCGCACTCAGCATTCAATGTCATTGTTTCTGCCTGTCAAAGGAGCATGTTCTTCGGCTACTACTACATTAGGTTAATAACACCGTGCTATTTTTTTTTTTTTTGAGAGGTTTTTTTTTGCTATAGGGCGCGTGCGCTCGCCAGACAGACAGAGAGAGACATAGAGACAGAAAGCGAGAAATCACCCCCCAGGGGGGATGGTCATGCCGCAATCCCTTCTCCTCCGTTCTCCTCTGGGGATCTTGGGCACGCACGCACACGCGCCCGGCGTGAGTTGTAAGCCACCGGGTCCGAGACGCGAACCGCGGTCGACTACGTGGGAGTCCAGTGACATAGCCATTACGCTAACTGCTGGTTCCCAACACTGTGCTATTTTGAACTGAACAAAGTCAAGTTGCCAACCTCCTGTCTGGTGTTGATTGGAGGTAGTAAAGATAACTCACCCCCTCAGTTTGGTCTCAACAACCCACAGTAAAGCACCTTGTATGTGCTGAATGATATTTTCTTTGAAAAGCTTCAATTATCTTCTAGGTAGGACAAGTTTGAGCCTCACTTCACTCCTGCCAGGTAGGAAGTTAGAGCATTATGAGAAATTGCTAAATATTTAACGTACCTCAAACATGTTGCAAAGATGAATATGGCTTAAAAGATGATGTTGACATTAAAGCATTAATTCTAACTGTACTTAACAAAAGGCCATAGGATTAAGGATTGAAACAAGAAATCTGACCTTAAGATATCATGAATTTAGACTTGGAGTAATTGACCAAGATTCAGACCAGGAAAATACCATAGCAACCCCTAAGGATCTCCATGGCTGGGCACATTAGGTGGCTCCATTTGATTTTACCATTTTGTACCTGTCTTCCTCTGTTATCGTGTTGCTTACAGAAATAAAAAAGACAAGGTGATTTATAAAGTATAGAGGTTTATTTCAGTGGTTGAAAAGTTCAAAGGCATTCAGCTGGCATCAGGCTGATTACAACGTGGCCAATGTAAGCAGAGAGGATAATGAGCCCTTAAGAAGAACCTGGGGACAGTCCATTTCCTCTGCACAGCCCACTTTCACGAGAACTAAGCCCTTCTCCAGAGAGCTAGAGCTCACTCAATCTCTCATGAGACAGCATTAATCCATCTATGAGGCCAATGCTTCCATGATCCAACTAACATGATGTAATCATTGCCCACTTGGCCTTACCACCTCCCAACACCATCGCATTGAAGACAACAAGCCAAACAGAAACTTCTGGGGACAAACCATTATCGAATTCATAACAGTACCATAGTTTCTTTTACATTGTTTCTTCAATCTTCCACCCAGCCTAATTCTACAATTTCTTTTTGTTTCTAGTTCCTTCTTTCTGGGGATTGGTGAACTCAGCTTGGAATCTTTGCTCTGTGGGGAAACGGCAGTCGCCAGTCAACATAGAGACCAGTCACATGATCTTCGACCCCTTTCTGACGCCCCTTCGCATCAACACTGGGGGCAGGAAGGTAAGCCACCATGTTGCATCCACTGTGAAGTTGAAAGGGGAAAAGGAGGTGATGCTGATTCTAAAAGCAGATCCCCCAGACCTCTGTCTCTGTAATGAGTTTGTCTTCTCACCTAGGAAGAGATCTCTGGCCTGCTGCCAACAAATGTAATTATGCTAGAATGTGTTTTTTTCCCCCTAGCTAGTCAAACTCTCGCTCTTTTAATTACTCTGCATCCCCTGGAGGTTGCCTATCCCTTAGTACCCCACAAAGATCAGAAAACATAGTCGCCTTTCTTGCCTGTCATGCTGGGAATTTTTTTCCTCTTAAGAACTTCTTTACTAGGCCTTCTTTTCACCTCAGTGAAGTGGGAAAAAATTAACAAAAGTAAAATCGGGCATTTATCATCTTGGGAGTGGAAAAAAAATCACCTTAGAAGGTTTATAAGAAAATCAATAATTAATCTTCCCAGGGGCATCTTGCTGGTTAAAAATCCGAGTCCCTGTTCAGAGCTGCCGAGCTGGGCTTTATGATTCTCACACCTAAATCTTCCCTTCCCTCTTCTCTACCCCCATAATGAGCTCCTCCTTAATGTGTAGAAGGGCATAGTGCCCACAGGGTCTCCTCATTTCTGGAATCTAGCATTTGTCCTGCCTGCTTGTCTCTCTTTGGCTACCTTTTCCAGTTGAATAGGTTGTTAAAGGTGGGAAAACCCATGCACACACACAGAGCAAATTGTGTTCGAAGGTGATTTAGCTATTGTAAACGCAAGAGGAATGGAACATCATTTGTGTGCAAAAATGGGAAGTTGAAATGATGGATGAGTTTTGTTACCATGGGCAGCTGATTCTCCAGAGTTTGGGCCCAGTGAGCTCTTCTCTCTTGTTCCCTTACGTGGTTCATGATACTGAGCCATGGAATTTGTGAGTTCGTTTTTTCTCCTTCTGGTATGCTGGAATATATTTTCTCCTACCTCAATACTGCATAACTGTCACAAAAAAAAAAGACTTATGAAAAACTTGTTAATGATTTTGACTCAGGTCACGAGGCAGGTTTTAAAGACATGGTACATGATTGAGACGGTCTAGTTACGTGTATTTGTGGGCTGTTTTAAATATGACTTGAGAAGTATTTCTGTGGAGGAGTCCTATGTAGGTCCTTTGATTTACTGCTCTGATTTCACAGAAAAACTAAGCTACCCTAATTGTTGTCCCATTTGCAATTTTGTGTTTTCTAAATCCTAAAAGGAACTTGAAATAGCTTCTACCTAGACTTCTAACGATAAAGGCAAATCATCCTTTTAAGGTCATGAACATGTATGTGTGAGTTCACTGGTCAGTACTTAAGGAAAAGCGACAGTTTTGACTAAATATTTCATCATTCGTTCCTTCTTGGAGAGGAAATGGAAGGAATAAGTTGATTCTATGCAAAGAAAACAGTAGTTAAAGAAAAAGCCCAAAACAGAATGGGGTTTAATGTCTGAGTTTCAGTACTTGCCTACAAGGTGGTCACCAAGGCTGAAGCACAGACACCAAAGAGGAGTTTGTCAGAGATGAGAATGGAGAGGACAGCAGAGTCCAGTTTGTAAGGCAGTGTTAAGGAATTGTATCTTTTTCCTAAGAGTTATGACAAGCCTTTGAATGGATTTTGGTAAAGCATACATTGGGAGTGGATGGGAAAAATGGCAAGCTAGCACCAACAATAGACACATGTACTTTTAACTTCATCTTAGAGGAAAATGTTGATGTAAAAGAAAAATAATAACAAGGACAAATTTCAAGATAACCTCTCTTAGAGCTTATTGGGAAAGACTAACATCTGTTATGATTTGATTTTTTGTTTTGGATGTTTTTGTTTGTTTGTTTTGGGTTTTTTTTTTTTTTTTTTTTTTGGACAAGTAATTTTACCTTTCCAATTCAGTAAAATGTACCTGATCCAAGTCAATTTTCAGATGCACTGGAGTTTGGGTTTTTGGAAACATTTACTTTTGATGATGTAAATATTTATACCGGGCACAGATTTTCATTTTCAGTAGTTTGAAGAATGAGAACTGTCTGATAGTTCCCATTGCATTTCCGAAATGTGGAAAATAAAATATAAATGGTAGAAGGGTAAACGAACTGGTGATGAAATGCCTAAAGGTGATAAACAATAGCCAAATCATGTTTGCAAGCTTTTCAAAGGTGGTGTTTAATGAGTTGGAGACTTGTTTTAGAAATGAAGTTTCGAATCACCACTCTGAATTTAGTTTTGCCTTAAGGAAATACCTACCGTGAAAGGTTTTAAAATCACCCTGAAAGACTGGAAGGTTTTTAGAGAATTTGGGCAAGGCACCAAATTTTGAAGTCTGAGATCAGCTGGTGTCACCGGGTTAAATGCACTCCAGTAACAATGTGTTTTGTGTCACATTTTTATCCACCAGCATTATTTCTTCCAGCGTTTCAATGTATCTTTTGCATAAACCCATCAAACAGCTCTGCCACAGCTCCTGACTGGACTGGAGTTACTGTATTCTTTTATTAATATATTTGACCTGAGATAGGACTTCGATGATGGAATAAGGGTTTTTCTTAGTCTAGGCAAGAGCTGCAATTCGAGAATTTCAAGGAATAATAATAGTTAGATGAAAGTAAAATACACCAACCTTGGATATGATACGGAATATTTGGGGGCAGTTGGTGGCACAGGGTTAATGCAACTGGTCCCTCACAGGAGGGCCCTGGATTCACATCCTGTAGCCTCCTAATGCACATCAAGCTCACATGTGCCATGATCTGGGTGGATATTTCTTTCACCTTTTAAATTGTTTATTTTCATCAGTATTTTTTAAACATTGTTTATTTTCTTGGAGGAGAGTACTTTTTATCCTAGCTGTCCATATCTGACACACAGAATTCAAGGGTAAAATCTGAAATATTCATATACTTTTAAAGGATACTCCCTTTAGCCTGGGCTGCATGTGGTTACAAGAATCTACCTTGGAACAATCTCCTACACTTAAGCCTATTAAACTTAATGTCCAATATACTAAACACTTTGGAACTAATCAGTCCATTTTTGATAAAGCTATTAAATCAACTCAAGGATCAAAAACGGAGAGGGAGGGAATCATTCTTCCTTTAAGGTTTCAGATTATTTGATGTCTACATATATAGAAAGTTGGACTATGGCAGAAAGTCATAGTTGGAGTACATACATAGGAAGTCTACATACATAGGAACTTGGACTATGGCATCAAGTGTTTCATAAGGAGTTAAGCCTCCTTGACTATTTTAAAGACCAATAAGACCCTTGTTTGCCATCGAACTTATAAAAATTCACATTTTGATCTTCCTGTCATTTTGCTCAAGTCAAAGTGAGTACACACAGTGTGTTTGTGTCTTAATTGCAATGTGCTATTCACGTAAGTGAGCATCTCTGTCATTCGAAAATGAATATAGAGAGAAAGGTACCCCACTGTGAAATACAAATATCCTCTCTTAATGGTTGTGCTGTACAGATATCATTTGGTAGTATATATATTTGTTGGAGTATTTGATACAGGCAGGCATTGAGAGGGTTACAGTTAATTGTGAGTTTAATGTTCATGGAGGAGATGTGATATATAGAAATCTCTCTGCCTATCGAAAATATCTAAAAGACGAAAAAACATATTACACTGAGTCTAAAATCACTTGCTGACTCTTATCATTTTAAGCAAAAATTATATCCGTCATTCTGCCACATCTTTTAACTCGTTCAAAAAACAGATATCTCTGCAGATAATGATATAGGAATTGCCATGATCTGTTCAATGAAGAAGGTAGGAGTTTCAAGTATCCACTTAATGATCCCAGTTTTGTTTAAAAAGTAGACACAATATGCAGAGGAGAGAGGCTGAAATAAGAAGGTTTTTTTTTTTCACATTCCTAAAGTTTCAAGAATTTCTACAATTGGCTTTCATTAATTTGATAATTAATAAACTTTGTTGGTTTTATACCTGCTCTCCATTTCAGACAAAAATATAATTGGAGTTGGTAAATATGATAGGCAAAATAGTGCCATCTTCTCCAAAGATGTCCACATTTTAATCCCCAGAATCTGTAAATGTTACTTTACATTGCAAAAGGTATCCTAATGGTGAGGCTAAATGAAAGATCTGAAATTGGGAAGATTATTCTGGATTATCCAGGTGGGCCCCTTGTAATCACAGGGCCCTTACAAGAAAAAGACAGGCAGGAGACTCAGAGTCAGACAAACATGAAAGCAGGGTCAGTGTGATGGAGGGCGGGGAGACACGGGATGGGGCACCTTCTGGAAGCTGGGAAGAGCAAAGACACACATTCTTCCTACAGTTGGCAGAGGAGCACAGCCCTGTCCAAACTTTGATTTAGCCCCCCAAAACTGATTTCAGATTTCTGACTTCCAGAATGTAAGATAATAAATTTGTGTTGCCTTAAACCATCAAGTGTGTGGCAATTTGTTACAGTAGCAAACAAAACATAATGTAACATATGTGGATCTAAAAGTTTAGTGGTTTACTAGCCACCATAAATCAACAAATCATGGCTGAAAGATTTTGGTGCTTTCATAAAATTACAGTCTGAACTATCCTTTTTCTTTTTTTCCTGAACAATGAAGAAAAGAGTAAAATGAATCACGGGTTCAGGACATGTCAGATTTGAAGCAGTGTCTTCTGAAGTCAGCTGGAGCCACTTCCAGTCCAGTGCTTGAGTCTGGCTAAGCCCCTCCCATCCTCAATCTTTTCTCATTGTTTCTATAAATTCTAGACTCCTGATGAATTTTCCTCAAATAGATCCTGGGTTTCCTCTCTGCTACAAAACATGTGACACACTATTCCTTTTTATTTTCCTTTACCGTTTTAACCATCTTAAAGTGAACAGTTCAGGGGCATTAAGTACATTTACAGTGCTGCACAACCACCACCACTGTCACTTTCCATCCTTTTTTCATCATCCCCAGTGAAACTTGGAACCTGTTACACACTGACTCCCTATTTCTCCCTCCCCCACCCCAGCAGCTGCCTCTGCCTCACTCTGTCCAACTTTGTTTCTATGAATTCACGTGCTCTAGACTTGGCTATCTCGTAGAAGTGGTAGACAGTGTTTGTCCTTGTGTCTGACTTATTTCACTTAGCATAATGTTTTTGAGATCCATCTATGTGGTATCTTGAATCAGAATGTCATTCATTTTTTTAAAGTTCATTAATATTCCATTGTATGTATATACCATATTATTCATTCATCTATTGATGGGTTGCTTCCACTTTTTAGATATTGTAATACTGCTACTATGAACACTGGTGTACAATTACTTCTTTGAGTCTCTGCTTTCTGTTCTTTTGGGTATGGTCATGCACCATATAAGAATGTTTTGGTCAGTGACAGACCACCTATACAGGGGTCATCCCATAAGGGTCATGTAGGCTGTACCATATAGCCTATATATGTAGTGGATTATACCATGCAGGTTTGTGTAAGAACACTCTCTAATGTTCACATAATGATGAGATCACCGGGACCAGCAGTTGGCGTAATGGCTATGTCACTGGACGCCCATGTAGTCGACCACGGTTCGCATCCCAGACCCGGTGTCTTAAAACTCACACCGGGTGCGTGTGCGTGCATGCCCAAGATCCCGAGGGGAGAATGGAGGAGAAGGGATTGCAGCATGGCCATTCCCCCTGGGGGGTGATTTCTCACTTTCTATCTCTCTGTCTCTCTCTGTCTGTCTGGCAAGCGCACACGCCCTATAGCAAAAACCTCTCAAAAAAAAAAAAAAAAAAAAAAAGAAAGAAAAGAAAAGAAATGATGAGATCACCTAACAATAGATTTCTCAGAACATATCCCCTTCATTAAGCAACACAGGACTGTATGTACAGAAGAGCTGAATTGCTGAGTCATATGGTAATTTCATGTGTAACTTATTGAGGAACTACCCTACTGTTTTTACAGAGGTTGCGCCATTTTACATTCCCACCAGCAATCCACAGGAGTTCCAATAGTTAATCCTTGCCAATACTCGGGGCAAATGTGTGTGTGCGCATGTTTAATATAACAATCTTTCTAATGGTTATAAAATGGTATCTCATGGTGGTTTTGATTTGCATTTCCCTAACAACTTGACAGACTTTTAAGGACATCCATAGAAACTTTTTGGATGTGGTGAGTCCCTGCCTGAGGGTGAATGCCCCAGTATCTGAAGCCTCTGGGGAGAGTGCATGTTGTAGAAATAACTGACCTCAGCCTAGTGACAGAGTCAGGCACACAAGAAGCAAACAAGAGAAGAGAATGACATCTTCATACCAAGACTCACCTCAATTATCTCAAAGAAACAGACTCTTCCATCTATTCAGGTTTATTTTGAGTTTTTGCTCAGTGGAGGCCAGGAATACAGATCCTCAGGGAAAAACTCTGGTGTCTCTTCCGACGGTGATCATCAGTTTCCTTTTGAATTCTGAATGTGTGGAACTTGTATCAGGGAAAGTTTCAGCAGGAGACATGGAATTCTTAAATGGGAACATTTAAATTGGGTGGGTAGTAGGGACTTTAACAGAGAAATCATTTACAACCCCCAACTCTGGACCTAAAGAAATGAAGAAAGGAAGCAGTCGCCAGACTCTAGAAGCAGAGAGAGCTGAGGAGAGGAGCACCTAACCATCAGTGAGGAAAACAGTCAACTCACTGTAACCCACAGGGATGGAGCTGGGAAGGGAGATTCCAACCACACTCCCTTCCTTCCCCTCTAATAAAAGAAGTTAGGAGACCAAGGAAGCCTATTGATTGAGTTCTATCAGGTCTCAGAGCAAGGTGAGGATATATCTGAAGGGACAAACGAAAGACATTTAACACAAAGCTATATGTATATTTACATCGTGACCATTTCCACATTTCCCACAAAACAAATATGCATTAATAAAACTAATCATTACGAGTAATATTGGGTATAACTACTTCAGCCTGGCATTCCCAACCCTCACAATACAGCCCCATCCTCCTTTCTTTCTTTTTTTTTTTTTTGGAGAGGTTTTTCGCTATAGGGCGTGTGCGCTCGCCGGACAGTTAGAGAGAGACAGAGAGACAGAAAGCGAGAAATCACCCCCCAGGGGGGATGGTCACGCCGCAATCCCTTCTCCTCCATTCTCCTCTCGGGATCTTGGGCACGCACGCACACGCGCCCGGCGTGAGTTGTAAGCCACCGGGTCCGAGACGTGAACCGCGGTCGACTACGTGGGAGTCCAGCGACATAGCCATTACGCTAACTGCCGGTTCCCCCATCCTCCTTTCTGAAGCCCTATGCCTTGTATGTTTGTATATGCCTTTTGTTCCCAGTGAGATTGGAATTGCTCTTTTCTGTTTTAACTGAAGGTGTCTCACCTTTCCCTGTGATCTGTGCTTTGTCCACAATAGATTCTTCTTCTGGATATGCCTCAGGCCTCCCCATCCCTACCTTTTAATTATTCAACCTCTAGGTCTCCAATGTTGCTTCCTCCATAACATTCCTTTTGATATCTTCAGCAGACTTTGAAATCTCTCTTCCTTTGGCTTCTTAAGTATATTTTATTTCTGTTAGGTTTTCAACTTTGGCATGTAGTATGCTAGTCTTCTTTGTGTATGTGATGGATATTATTAGTCTTATGTTTTTCTGTTTTCATTTTATACCCCTGGGATTATCTATGATAGTGCTGATTTGAACTAAACTAAGGTTATTCTTGATTATCAAGGAAAGGGTTTATATGGAACTAATCAAAAGTTGCTCTGACTCAAGGTGGGAAAAACATGAAGTAACTTGGCTATTGACAAAATCTGTCCCCTAAAAGTAATCATCAAGTACTGTCATTTTCATGAAATATGGAAATAATGAAAGATAAAGACAGCTAATTGGTTTTGTATGTAAAATCTTATCACATCTCTATTTTTACATTTCCCCATGAACCTGATAGCAAAATTTATTTAGCTATTATTAATCATTGCCATTCATGACATTTCATTGCTGTCTTCTGAAACCTTTTATGTATAAGGCATTTATGTTCCTTAAAGGAATTTCTGCTATATTAGAGGGGCGGGGAGAGGAGGAATACAGATGCACAGATGTTAAATGCCAATAACTTCTTTAAAAAGTATATGAGATAGTAGTGGAATAGATATCAAGGAAGTGGTAAAATAATTAACAACTCAGTTATTTTGGTATCAATTTCTAATGGGAATAAAATGTTGAGTTAGTCGAGCCAAGCTTTATGGAGGTACGACAGGGCTGGTATGAGAAGGTAGGTAGAGGGCTAGCCCCGAAGCACAATGTTAAGCATTATTATGCAGAGGGAGCTAGATCCCACATGGCCAACTAGGGTTCAAATCCCAGCTATGGAGGCTTTTGAAACTCAACAGGCTCATGTGCATATGCCCAAGATCTTTATGAAATGGAAAATGGAAAAAAATGATCATGACATTATGGGTAGGAGGGGTACCCTCTCTCTCATGCACATATACCCACCCTCTGGCATTAAAAAACAAAGCTAGGTAGAGTGAAATACAGTTTTCAAGAGGGCCTTTAAATTCAAATGATCTGGCTCTATGTATAGCAGTTTGAAAGAAAAGGTAAAATAGATTAATTCATTTCTTCATCTAAATATATTGTTTTGGGGCTGATTTTTATTGGATAACTAATGGTAAATTTTTATAAGCCAGCATTATTACTCATTTAAAACTCATTAGATATTTTAAACAGCATGATTCTTTTTTACTGAAACTCAGAAATGGAACTGGTATGTATAATTGTTTGCGTAACTGTGGGATAGAGTAAACTTTAAGAGCTGCTACATAAAGCCTCAAACTATAAACCTACTGAGGGAAAAAAAAAAAGGAAAATCTCTTAGAGACATTGGAGTAGGCAAAGTCTTCTTGAAAAATACCCCCAAAGCATGAACAATAGTCCCCAAAATAGACAAGTAGGACTGTATTAGGTAAAAGAGTTTCAGCACAGCAAAAGAAACAATACTTAAGAGTGAGGAGACAACCCTCCCAGTGGAGAATGTATTTGCAAGCTATGCTTCCAATAAGGGACTGATAACCAGAAAATACAGGGAACTCAAGCAGCTTACCCGCACAAAAAATAATCAATCTAGTTAAAAGATGGGCAAATAAGCTAAACAGGCAACTCTCCAAGGAAGATACATGTGAATGACCAAAAAGCACATGAAAACATGCTCAACATCTCTTCTCATAAGGGAAATACAAATCAAAATCACAATAGGATACTACTCAATCTCATTCAAAATGGCTAAAATTCTAAGAAAGAGAAAGAATGATAAGTGCTGGCAAGGCTCTGGTGAAAAGTCAACCCTCCTGCACTATTGGTAGGAATGTAAATTAGTACAACTACTAAGGAGAACAAAATGGAGGGTCCTCAGAAACCTAAGCATAGAATTGTCATACTACCCAGTAATTCCATTTTTAAGTATCTTTCCTCAGGACAGGAAAATCCTCAATCAGAAAAACACTTACACATCCATGTTTATTACAACATTCTTTACAATTGCTAGGACATGGAATCAACCCATATATTTGAGAACAGATAAGTAGATTGAAAAAAATGTAAAAAAATGTACTGTATGGAATACTACTCAGCCATAAAAGAGAGAGAGAATGAGAGACCCTAACATTTTAAAGAAAGTGGACACATATGGGACCAGCAGATGAGGTAATGATTGTTTTACTGGACTCCCATGTAGTCAACCATGGTTGGAGTCCTGGACCCAGTGGCTTAAAACTCATGCAGGGGGTGTGTGTGTGTGTGTGTGTGTGTGTGTGTGTGTGTGTGCCCAAAATCCCAAGAGGAGACTGGAGGAGAAGGGATTGCAGTGTAGCCATCCCCTCCGAGGGATGATTTCTAGCTTTCTATCTCTGTCTCTCTGGTGAGCTCATGTGCCATATAGCAAAAACCTCTCTTAAAAAAAAAAAGTGGACAAATATGGAAGATTTAATGCTAAATCAAGCAAGCCAGACTATGAAAGATAGGCGTTGTATGTCCCCACTCAATATATACTGAATGTCTGCGCTACATAACAGAAACTAAAAGATTGGAATATACAATCACAGGGAGGGCAACATCTACAGATACTAGAGATAGTGTTGGGGAGTAAAAGGTTGTGGGTAATAGAGGATGGAAGGGAGAAGATCAGGGAAAAAATGAATACCACATTTAATAGACACAGAAATGAAAAGTTAGCTGCTGATGATAATGAATATAGTAATGTCTTTTAATTGACTGAGATGCACTCTATTCATTCTGGGAAGAACCACGTTGTACACTGTAGAGATGTACAGAGATTAAATGTTAAGTGTAGGGAAGCAAATTAGGGAGAAAAATAGAGAAGTAAGACATTTGTGGGACATGGAAATGGTTTATTATCTGTTGATGATAATGTATATAGTATTCATTCACCATTGGCCTGGTCTGAGGTGTATTTCATGTTTAGTAATTCTCTCTACAAGTAAATGATGTTTAGCGATTGAATGTATTAATAATAATAATAATAATAATAATTAATTACAACTTTTTTAATTTAAAAAATTTTTTAAAGAGAGCTGCTGACAAAGTAGATATGACTCTTACTCATCTGTATACTGTGATTTGATAAATTTCTTGGCTTGCCATATGGATGATATCTTTTCTCAGAATTAAGCAATAAGGAGTCTATTTGGAGCTAATTCTAGTGGCGTGGAATGGACAGTAACCCTGGGAGAATGCATGTTATCTTGGAAATTATGATTGACAAGGTTAAAAAAAGGCTAGGCCTTTTCCGACATAGATATGAAAACTTCAAAAGGCAGATTTAAAAAAAAAAAACATAGTTAAAATAGACATGCTCTCATTGCCTCATGGAAGATGACTCCAGAGGATTGAGAAGCTCTTAAAAATGAAATTATGATAATATGATTACAACTGATGATACCAAAAGAAGGACTGGGTAGGAACTAAAGATACAAATGGGACTGCATGGGGAGTTCTGCGAGAAATAATGTTTTTAAATGACATGTAAGAGTTGTGAAAGAAAGGGCTTGTGACCAAAGAGGGGGACAAAAGGGGAAGTGATTTCCAAAAAAGGTCTCAGAGAGAAAAAAAGGACCCAGAATGAGTTAAGGCTTTAAGAATATGAGAAGGGCTTTTAAGTTACAAATAGAGGAAGCAGGAGCAGTTAGTCAATGTAGGCCTCCATTTTAGGGGAGGATAGATGTCTGTAGATAAAACTGATGTGAGACCAGGGTTTGAATTTTAACTTCTTCAACTAATAGCCATATACTACAGGCTTAATTAACCTTGCTAAACTTCAATTTCCTCATTTATAAAAGAGATATCGTAATAGTACCCACCTCACAGTGTTGTGGTGTAGGGAATTATATTTTTAAAAATTTTTTTAGGCAGAGTATAATGCCAGTGACTGGCAGAGAACACGTTCAACAATTGATAGTGACCATCAATGTTCTTGTTGCTGTTCAAGAGAAAACACAACTCTTACTTCAATTTGTCTAGCAAAAAAAACTAAAGCTAATATTCACACTAGAGTTACTGATACATGTGCCAAGAGGTGGAATGACTGTGATTCTTTGAACAATAGAGTAAGAATTTGGGGCTGGCAGGTGGCATGGTGAAGGCAGCTGGACTTTCATATGGCTGACTGCAGTTCGAGTCCTGGACCTGGTAGCTTGCTTTCTCAGTTCCCTTCTCTTTCTCTCTGTATCTCTCTGGTCAACTTCAGAAAAATAAAATACTGACAATGAATAAAATCATAAAAATAATTCTTAAAAAAAAAGAATTTGGAGCCACCTTGCTAGTACCTCAATCCAAGAGATTGAAATTCAGTAGGCATAAAGGTAATCCTCTCAGATATATGTTGATAGAAAGTGTCGTAGAGACAGGATGGGTGGCATATGCTATGAAAACACTATCTGTGGGACCAGCAGTTAGCGTAATGGCTATGTCGCTGGACTCCCACGTAGTCGACTGCGGTTCGAGTCCCGGACCCGGCGGCTTAAACTCACGCCGGGCGCGTGTGCGTGCGTGCCCAAGATCCCGAGAGGAGAATGGAGGAGAAGGGATTGCGGCGTGGCCATCCCCCCTGGGGGGTGATTTCCTGCTTTCTATCTCTCTGTCTCTCTCTCTCTGTCTGGCGAGCGCACGCGCCCTATAGCAAAAACCTCTCCAAAAAAAGAAAAAAAAAAAAAAAAAAAAAAAAAAAAAAAAAACACTATCTGTGAAAAAGTAAGGGAAGTTAATGAATAATGCACTCAGTATGAGTAGAACAGGGAATATGCCGAGAGACTAATGCAGCCGAATTAGTACATGAGGTACTGCATCCATGCTAAGTGAGGTTGTTGTGCAATATTCTTCACTAAGATGGTATTACAGGCAGTTCCCCAGTGCTGATGATGAGATTAACTAATGGAAAGGACCCTGACAAAGTGAAGTACTGAAGAAAAAGAAGAGGAAGAAGAGGAACGAAGTGGTAAGAACGCTCAAAATGTTCTATATTCAATTATATCTATCTATGTGGAAATAAAATACTTTATGTCATCCCTAGATGACAAGTTCTACCTTGCCTGTGCAGCCTTAGACATGTAGAACTGGCCCCAATATTTGGAAGTGACTTGGGCCAGATTTTAGTTCAAAATAAGAACTCAGACTATCTGAAAATTGAATTATGTTTTATTGAGACTCATGGCCCAAGAAGTTCTGATAGGAACCAAGAGCTACTTGAGATTGCAGAAGAAACCCTAGCATCAGAAGAAAGCTTTGGCTTGACCTGTTAACCCCCTTTTGACTTGGAAATCCTTTGATTCTTACATGAGCAGTGGTTAGATAGGACATGTGGAATATATTTGCTTGAAGCTGACCTGAAATGATGATTTAACTAGGATCTAAACCATCTCTAAGGAAAACTCCTGTTAAAGCATTAGCATTGACATGGAAGAAAATTTCACTGTCTTCTTCTCAACTTCTATCAAAATTATTCCTCAAGGTCAGGTGTTGGCACCATGGTAATACAACTAGACCCACATAGGAAAAATCCTGGGTTCACATCCCTAGGACTCCCTGAGCATACTGGGCACATGTGTACTATTGATCTGGGCTGGCTGAGACTGGGAGTGGATCATGGTATGATCCCTGCTGGAGGTGCCTGTCTCTGTCTCCTCCTCTCTCTCTCTGTTTCTCTCTCTCATGAAATAAAAGAATACATAAATGTATGTATGTATTTTTTTTTTAAGTTAAAGAAAATCATTCCTCAAAGTTTCAATACAGGACTCTTTGCCCTTTTGTGCATTTTGCTCTGAGTAGGTAGAATGAAGGATTCAAGGTAAAATGAATGTTACAATAAAGAAGTTTGATCAAAGATTTTTTTAAAAGAGAGACCAAGGTCATCGTGTTTGTACTTGAAGTAGAGCTTTTTTCAGAGAATGGAAGGTTTTAGTGCATAACCGTGAAAAATGAAGGTAAACAAAATGTGAAAGACTACGATGCTGTATTCTAAGTCAAAAAATAGATTGAGAGCAAAGGCGTTCTGTTGTGAGTCTTCTGTTCTCTTGCCATTGCTGAGCTTCGGTTTGGGCTGAGGAGTGCCGCTCTCTTGGAAGTTCTTTGTAATGTTTACATATCTAAAAAAATCAATGCAGAGTCATTAGGCAAGTCTCCCAAGGAAACACCGTGGTTGCTGGCTTTAGTATGTTACAAATGTATTTAGTTCTGTCTCATTCTTTACTCCTCTGCAGTGTTAGAACGAAGACTTCACTTTCCTTTCTTCTTTGTGTTCCTTTATTCTATCCTTCTCATTTTTCCATCACTCTTACTTGGCCTTGTCCTTGTCTCTTTGCTCCCATACTTTTCTTCTATCCCCTTTCTTCCTGTCATTTTCCCTGTGTCCGTTTCCTTTCTCCCTTTCTCCCTTCTTTCTTCTGGTCCTGAGTACACATGACCAAGGAACTGTGCCCTCTCTCTTCTGCATCAGAGAGGAATCAGGTCACCACTTTTAGAGACCACTTTAACTAAAGATAGAAAGATGAGAGTTGCATGGTTTTGGTGACAATACGTAAATGAGAGAAAATTCAAGCTATCCAGGAAGTGAGCATGGTTTTTATAAGAGAATATGGAGATGTTTAACTGGAGGCACCTAATGAATTTATAAGCATATGAATTTCTAGAAGGAAGCATGTCCTCTGGAAGTCTTTCAAGGTACAGACCCCTCACATCATACCTCTGTAGTTTTCTGGCCACTGGACCCCACAGACAACACTGGAAGGGCATTTTACAAATTAACTATCTTTTTAAAAACATAAACAAAAGGTGCTATTCATACACACACACTGCTTGCTGCTCAGCTCTCTTGCCATCCATCTAAACCCAGAAGAGAATAGGGAGAGAAAAGGAAAACCTGCGACCTAAGTTTTTTAGACTTCTTTTCGTTTAGTTTCATCTTTCACACTGTCTAGGACAAGTGGTTCCATTACAATCAAGAAGATAAAATTGGCATAGCACCTGAGCAGCAGCTGAAATAGTCATATACCCACCAGAATTTTGCAATTTTTATGTTCAGAAAACTGATATCAGTATGTATTTTCTCCAAGCAGGCTCTGAAATTGACCATCCTAGTCTTGTAAGCTTGATAATTTGGCTGGATAAACTAACAAAACTGTCCTATGAGAACTTTAAAGACTTTGAATCTTACCCAAGGAATGTCACTGCCTAGAAATCAGATATCTTTCATCTAAAAATAAAAATAAGCAATTTTCCCATCACCTCAGAAAAAACTGAGGCAGATTCTCTTTGAAAGAATTGAAAAAAATTTTCTTCTAAATTCTATTTCTTTTTTAAAATTATTTATTAAATTTCATTTATTCATTCATTTATTTTTAATTTGCCAGAGACACACACACAGAGAGAGAGAGAGAGAGAGAGAGAGAGAGAGAGAGAGAGAAAGAGGGGAAATGAGAAAGCAAGCTAATAGGTCCAGGACTTGAACCGTGGTCAGCCATGTGGGAGTGTCCAGCACCTTAACCACCATGCCACCTGCTGGCCCTCTAAATTCTATTTCTGAAACAAAAGAACTAGATTAAAACTGAAACACAAGCATTAGGAAATACAAATTTGGGGTCTGTACAGCATAAACAATTGAACATATGAGTTACCACCAGACTGAATTTTCCTAGGAAGATTTAAAGTAATATAGATACAATTTTATTAATGCTGCATGAAAGACTGACTAAAATAATCAATACACCTATTCCTAGTATCTTATATTTTCAACATTTTAGAATGTAGATGTTCTAATCCCTTTCCTGGTTGTATACTAGGACCAAGATCCAGATTGCAAATAATGTAAAGATTAATAGATCAACCTAACGGGTTTTTCTCATACAGCAAACTTAGTGTCTATTCAATAAGGCAACAGTTTCACTTTGTGAATGTTAGCATTTTCCAGCTAATGTTCCAAACAGATTATTTTCCTGCTTTAAATTAGATCTTCAGCAGCTGTGACACTTAATATGATTTTAGTTCATTCTGTCCCTTAAACCCTGAAACATACATTTTCTAACCCATAAACAAAACATTTACATACAAGATCATATGATGAATGTACATGATATAGATACCATTTTTACCAATAGATGAAATACACGTCCACCAGTTTGGTATACCATATCCAGTAGAAACCTCTCACACTAGCAACATCACACCAGCCTACAAACATTTTCAGCTTCCTTTATATCAAAAATGTTATTCATCTAAATGACCTTCCTCAGACTCTACTGTTTCACACACATTATATCTGATATTCACATCCATTTACTGTATTTCTATATCCTTTAGTCAATCAGTTTCAGTCATAGAGTGCAGACACTCGGTATATATTAAGTGGGGACATACAATGTTTCTCCTTCATAGCCTGGCTTGTTCACTCAGTATTAAATCATTCATTTAGAAGAAAAATAGAGAGGCAAAGCATTAATGGGACAAAGAAATGTGGTATTATCTGTTGAAGATGATTTTATAGTTTTATCAACTGGACTAGGGAGAAATGTTCACATGTTGGAATATTCACTTTGTAAGCTAAATAACAGCAATGACTGTATAAAAGAAAAATTAAATAAAAAATCTTTAAAAATGTTTTTCATATCACATCTAAGGAACAAGAGATTTTTCTTAATTTGCACTTCCCTCTATAATATTCAGAACATATATCTTTTTTAATTGATAAAAAATCACTCTTCTCTCATTTTTTTTTAGCCAAGTAGCAATTTTCACTAATTTATCAATATAAGGAAAATGTGTTACTTGGGTTGCTGATGAAGAACATGAATATATATTATGTGTAGCATGTTTTTATCAATGTTCAGTTGCTAGGTAAGTTGGAATATAGAAATCAGCTCAGTGTTTGTTGACTCCCAAATTTATTCTGAATGTGTGAAATTCAGATAGAATAAGATTTTTGCAAAATCATCAGTTCAAAATAAGTGTTACATCACCCTTCCATAGTCTGATGCTCTTGGAGATCAGGTTTACTGCCTGAATTGAAAGTTCTTGTGCAAATGACTTTCTGAAGACGTACTGTCAGATGAAAGCTGCAAGGGAATAGGAGAAGCAGGCCAGGGGTAGAAGTTTAGCAAACATAGGAGTTCAACAGGAGTTAGCCATAGCCCCATCCTTCAGAGACACCAAAAGCATGAATAGCACCAACAATGCTCTCATCCTCTCACACACTCCCTAGGGTCTAGGAAGATAGCCTTCAGTCCCCTCTAAAGAAGTATAACCTCCCTGGTGTTCTCAAGCAGGTATACCAAGAAAGCTTAAACCAGCGGTCATTGACCCATCATTTGTATCTCCTTCCATCTCCACATTCAGACTTGAAATCCACCATGGTAGGAGTGTTTATGCCACTGAAATCTGCAAATGCTACACAACAGGGCATTTTCCCCAGACAGCTAGTGATATAAATAGATTAAACAGCACACCACCTCTTTCATAGGTCAAGGGCAGTTCCCAGAAGGTGAGTGGGTTGATTGCAGCCAGCACTCAAAGAAACTGGAGAATTCATAGAACCCCTGGCTTATAAAAGGGGATCCAGATGGATCACCAACAACATCTATTGTAGTTAGTGTTGAAAGTTTTAGATTTATTAAGAATATTCACATTGGACTTACATTAGATGACTTTTATTTTGTCCTGGCCAATGCAAAGAATATATTTATTGTCTTACTACTAATGATTACTTCTACCAATATGGTGATTGTGAATCCATAGTGTCGGGAGCATCAGGATATGACATTCCTTGGAAGCCTAAACATCTAGACTCCTATATACAAATACAGAGGCTCCTCACACCCCCAGGATGTAGAAATGGCACTTGTAAAGTAACAAGCTACTGCCCATGGATGTATCAATAATTTGATTCACTTTGATAAAACCAGTGAGGAATGAAGCAGAGCACCACCATCTTTGAACTTTACATTATACTGCTTTGTCCTTTTGCCCAGAGTAAATAGAATGATTAATAGTCGTACTGTCTTTGTTAACTAGCCCAAAACCTTTTTGTTTATATATTCCTTAGCAATGTTACTACCAATCACTAGACCCTTGCCCAGAGCCATGGGGACCATTAAACCAAGGTCTGAAGTGTGCCCTTAGAAATAATTAACCTGCTTGATTCAGCTTCTGTAAACTGCTTTTGCATGGGAACCCCATTCTCTTTCCTCTTCATCCCCTCCTCAGTTTCCATTGTAATCACCATATCAACCCAGAATTGATTGTGATTTTACCTATATAAGTACACCTCTCCTTCCACTCAGGGCTGTGGGGTTTGGAGAGACATGAGTGCCCCCTCGATGCTGCCAGCTTAATCAATAAAACTCCAATAAATTTGAAATAAATAAATAAATGGAGAAAATAGCTGTTAACTGTACTGCAGGCTAGAGACCAAATAAAGCTATAGTAACCTGAGACTACAAAAATAAAGTCAATTAGCAAAAGAAAAAAAGAATATTCATACTGGAAATACTAGTCTAGTGAGCATGACTTGGCCCCTTGAAGAATGATTCAAACTGACTTGCCTGTGCCCTGTCCTCTACTCTCCCCAAGCACAATTGCCACTATCTACTTCTCCAAGGGGAAGGGGGAACATAGATAGGACTCTGACTTTTCTTACTTTCATCCCAATTCCTCTTTTAATACATCTTTGCTTGCTTGCCTCCTGCAAGACTGTATTGCTCTTAATGATACCTTTGCAACACTAAGTTTGGCGTAGAGGTATAACTTAGCATTCCCAAAGCAATGTCTTCAATTTCACCAGAGTAAGCTTCCATTGCTCCAGAACCTGGGCCATCCTGAGCTATTTCACAACCTCAGCCTCACCTCCCCACCCCCCCAGCTGCTTATCAATGCCACTGCATTTCCAGCAGCATAGTGTTTTAAGGTTGAAACCCTGTTCAAAAGTCTCCTGTAAGAAAGGGAGGAGCTTTTAGGCTTTTCCAAGTAAGTGCCCTTTAATCTCCATATTGCATTTTAATAATTATTTTATAGCTTCTGAATCGAAAAGGTAAAATTAAAAATAAAAAAGGCAACTGAATAGGAGTGAGGAAATAGGCCTATGCCAGACAGTTTTGAGTCTATGCTGTTCAATCAATTCGAAGTATTACTAGCATTTTCTCAAGAGTGTAATATACAGCAACTGCCAAGCTTTCCTTTTGCGATTACAAAAAGGACAGATACCGGAGTGAGCCATATTTCAGCACTGCAGGGATATAAAAAATGAACTGCTAAAAATGGCCCAGGAGGAATGAATAGCAATAAGACATCAATGTCATCTGTATACTGATTTGTGATGAATTTCCAAAAGGCTTAATAGTATGATGCTGCTATGATATATAGGGGCTTCCTGAAAGTTAATAACTGTAAGTTATCCACTTGGAAGGATGTAATGGAGAAAAGTAAGTGGTCACAGATAATATATAAATAAGTCACTTTTTTAATATAGTCAAACTGTTCTGTGTGTTCTGTGCTATTGCTCTCTGTAATTAGAAATATGAAATTAAAAGGACTGTGAAGACATGAGGAAGTTGAATGTTATGCAGACACCCAGGATTACACATTTGGTTAGGCCTTTAATTTGCCTTTTAATAGATTGGGACACTGAGGAGAAGAGTGTATATACATACATTGATCACCTTTCCGAAGTGAATTAGTAACAGCCAGAGCCTTCTGATGGAGGCATTCAAGTGGGAGCAACAAAATCTGTTTAGATGAACAAAGTGTCCTTGCTAGTCATCATGTAGCCTGGTATTTCCTACCTGAATTGTGTCCTCTAAACATTTATAAAGCGGCCCCCTTCAACGTGCAACTTGGGTTCTTTTTGGCCTGCTAATTTTTTAGGCTATGCAGACAGCTTCTGGTTGGCTGCAAGACAGACAAAATATAGGAAACATTCAATAAATGTTTATTGAATGAAATAATAAATATAAAAGTAAAAAATAAAATTGTCCCAGATCCTGGGATTACAAATAGATGAGAAAGGGGAAAGGAACTAAATAGATTGAGTACCTACCACACCCATTCGTACATACATCTTTCATCCCATTTAATTCCCCTGACAACCTAAGATGGTCAGTTTTACAGACCAGAAAACAGAAATGTACAGTTGTTAAATAATTTACCTAGAGTTCAGAGATGACAAGAAACAGAACCGGAGTCTCAGCCTGAGGTTGTCTGACTCCAAAACTGTGTTGCTTTCCAGAAGGTTGCACTGAAGCTGACGATAAGGGACAAATATTTGCATCTCTATTAAAGGTTTAGGAAGAAGAAGGCATGGTGTCAGGAGAGTCCTGACCTTCATCCAATTTCCTCCTCTTTGCCATAGTTTGAGAGAATGAGAGAAGATAGGTGCCCTCGGCTAGCCACGTTTCAACCTGCATCTCCGCAGACTGCTTGTTTTAGTCCTAGCACCATCCATATTTCAGCCTTGAGGGTGGTGTTGTAGGTCGGCTTTGTTATCTGATCGTCATTCTCCTCTCTTCTGGCAGCCTTGTGAAACATATACCAAATACCGTTTCTAAATAGGTAGTTGATATCTTATACCCTTAATCAAAAGAGTGTCAAGTAAAATGCCCAAGGTAGTTATTGTCATCACACCAGGACTGACAGCCATAGGGTCAAGGGAAAATATCCAGTTTTCATTTCTAGGGTAAACTATGTGTGTTTTCTCTCTGGATGGGAGGTGGTGATTCTTTCTCTGTTTCCTCTGTGGTCTCTTTTCTTCTCTGACTCTCTAGCTTTGTCATGTGATATGTGGACATAGCTTGTTGTTTCTCCATCTGGAATATTCCCCCCAAGAGCACAAATTATACTTTGTAAACCCTGATAGGCACATTTCCAAGTCCCATCGAGTTCAGAGCAGATAAGGAATAACTTTAAAAGTCATGAGCCCCAAAGGACTGGCCAGCATAAATGGTCTGTCCCTGTTTCTCCTAGGCAGTCATCCTTTAAGTCATTTCATATGAGGTGCATAATTTAACAGGGTGAAGCTGCCACATCCCTGCCATTCCTCAGTCTGCCCTCCATTCTCTGTGGATAATAATGATGAGAATGGACAGAAATTTCAGATTTGCTTTTCTCCTAGTCTGTTGTTAAGACTGAAAGAAATTCAAGAGTGACACTCAGCTTCCAAGTCACAGCAAGAGTCAGAAAGTCAAATCTGTTTTTCTCAGTGTCCCCCCTCAAGGCCTGAGCAGTCTTAGGTGACACATGCTTCCTGGGAGACTGCTACATGGGCAAACAAGGATCTCTCCTGCTTCTCCTCCACCCACTAACACTCTGCTCTTGCAAGCTCTGTTGTAACCTGATACTGCCACTCTGGTCCTGGCAGAGGTGTTTCTTTAAAGCAAGAAAAGACCTTTTTTTCCTAAGCTTGACTGGTCTGACCTTGAAGGAACTTCAGTCTTCTTTTCAGTTTCTTAGAAGAGCCTGTGGTTTTTCCAATTTTACTGGAGCTTCTGACAAAAAGTTTAAAACAAAATCCCTGGGGATTTGCTTGGAAACCATTTGAGTGACATTGCCAGGTGAGACTCAGAAACTCCCAGAAGCTTGCAGTCACCACTAAGAGGATACCTCAACCTAGACGAATGACTTCAGACTCTTACCTCACAGTAATTCGCTCTGCCTGTACTGCCTCAACTACCCAAAATTGGTGCCTTTCTTCTCCCTGCTTTTCTTAGGATTCTCACTGTCAGTTCCAAAGTCCTCTTGCCTGTCTCTTGAAAATGCCCTGAAACCTTTATGTAAGTGGAGTGTAAGAGGTTGGAGTCAATACCCTTATGATTTGAGGAATATGCAAATCAAGCTCTTCCCTAACTCCCCATACACAGGAAAGAGGTCCCTCCTCCCATCCTGTCATTTGTGAGGAAAATTTTGCATATAGATACTCTCCACTCTCCCTCCTAGCTTCCACCTCTCTCTGCTATGAAGAGTGAGCAGAGACATTGAGTCGGCTTTTCCCCCTGTAACCAAGGGATGTTCATACTTAACATGGATGGGTGAGCTGCCCACAGAGGCTCATGAGGTTTCTTTAATGCTTTTAACATGAAAGCAGCATTAATAGAATGTACTTTGTGTTTTAGATGGATATTTTATCCTTTTGTTGCCGAGGCTTTCCAAGAGATAAAATATACATTATACTCCATGGCGTATATGAAAGTTCAGTAAAATATGATAATGTTGCTTCACACGCTGTTCTCTTGGGTATGATATCAGGAAAATGTTTTCCTCTGACAGCCTCTTATAATGGATGAAAATATTCCCTCTCATTGCACACACAGTGCAAGGTTTGAGGCATATTATCAGAGTCAGGTAATCTGCCTCTGAAATACTGGTATTTGAAAAGCAAATTTAAGGCTCAGGACGTTTTCACTTTATGATCATTGACACTGATGTTAGTAAACTCTTTCTCTAGCAATGAAGAAGAGAAATGGCAGGCAAGTTGCTTCACCCTCCACCCCAGTTGCCATTTGCTTTTTAGTGACTGTACCATATGGAAGATAGTAAATAAACTATGAAGGTGGCAAGATGCATGAGAAAAAGGAATTCACTTGGACTCCAGTGGTCCTTAGGCAAGTTACTATATCTCCTTGAGCCTGCTTCCTGACCTATAAAGCAGAGTTAATATTAAAGAATTGTGGTGAGGGCTGCAATTTATTGGAATACTCTCATTTTTGTAACTAGCACATAGCACTTCTACAATGTAATTGCAATTTAGCAGAAAAATAGCTGATCCTGGTCAGCTAATTAGGTCAATAGAGGCTACCAGGTGATGATATGCTTGTGATTTGAAGTCAATGTTATTTATACCATCAGTATTACTGTACTTCTTAGTCTATACAGAAGGGAAAGACGCTATATATAACATGGTGAAATAAATGTTACATTTAGGGGCCTTATAGAATATATGCATTGTGAAATCTGTGCTTCTTAGTCTTCATAAAATCCAGTAATTCATGTCAATTACTCACATAATTTATAATCTAGTATTCATGTAAATTGCTCAGGGAGTTATATGTTCATGACATATATTTAGCCATGTCTAATGATCAATCTTGCTAACCCCTGATATCACAAAGTATTGAAATCACCATAGATGCCCAATAAATATGCACTAATATCATTTGTGGATGCTTGGTAAATGTGTATTCTATTTATTTGGGCTAGACTGACCAAACTAGGTTAACAAATAGCCAGAAATGCAAGTGTTTTTATTGTAATTTTTCTGATATCCCCTAGAAAATGACAAGTGGATAATTCAGGATTTTACAGATTGAACAAAAGAAACTTCATCATATAAAATTATTAGAGTGTAACAGCAGACCATCCAGACCGTGTGTTCCAGTTTGGTTTCTAAACTCTTCTAATAGCTCATCACTTTTGTACTAGTCTTTTGAGCTTCTAGATTATCCTTCTGTATCATTCCAACCAACAGCCTTAGCACCTCAACCCTGTGTGATGGGCCAAACACACACAGTGCCTGTTGCAATCCAGAGGGTCCATACATTATGTCAACTGATGGGTCTGGTAATGCTAGGCAGAATGATCCACTTCCTCTTTACTTGCTCCCAATTGTTTACACTTTTCTGGCTCAACTACTGCCCCCAGATCAACTGACATGCCCCCAAGCAGGTCTCCTGTAAACTCTGGAAGTAATATCATTGAATGAACACCAACAAAGTGAGCAATTATAACTTACCTGTTACATTTGAATATGCAAATAACATCCATGATAATTATCTTACTTAATCGTCATAACTTCATGAAGTAGTCAAAGAAGGGTATTTATAAGCTAGATACACAATAGGGCCATTTAACAAATGAACACAAAATCATTGAAATATCATGCATGTATTTCTTACTTGCGAGTCTTCAGGGATTGAAGGAGCAGCACCTACCTAGAGTGAGTCTTCTAGACTGAGACAAAAGCTCCAGAGGGGCCAGTGGAAGCACACCATGTCATGTAAGCCTTAGGTTCAAAATTAGCCCACTGTCATTTCACTCACGTTCACTGGCAAAGATGCATGGCCACCTGTGGCTTCCGCCCACACTCTTTCCATTACCTGGATTGGCCTTTATTTGAGAAAATTGAACATAAAACAATACAAAGTTAACAAAAGTGATAAATTAAAAGGTCATAACTTACAGACCAAAATTTGTCTCTTTCCCCCACTGACAAGCACCTTTAAGATTCATTTTGCTTTACAAAATGTGAATTTATGAGCAGTTTCAGGGCATCACTGTTGGTATTTTGTAAAGACCATTGTGTCCTTGGGCCTTCCAGAAGGAAGCCCCTGATGAAACATATCTTTAACCCTAAGTGCTAGAAAAAGCCTTGCTTCCTCTGAACAATTGATGATTTTATTTTTTTTTTCTGTCTGTGAGAACTGTGTAACTATGTTGTCCACTTCCCTTTGAGCATAAAGACATTTAAAGCCGAATTGTCACTTGTAATAAAATGAAGAGGGACTTTATAACCTGCTGAATTACTCTCTAGATCCTGTCATTCGATAGTAATTTTTCTTCAACCTGCTTTGATTTGGTCATTGTTGTTAGAGACAATGGTTTACTTGTTTGTTTTTTTTGGTTTTCTGGAAGCCACATCAAGTCTTCTATGGAATGAGTGGTAGAGAAGGAAAAAACAAAAGGGAGAATTAAATGAAGCTGTACTGCCCTGTCTGGACTCTCTGGTTAAAAAGAAGGAAATCGGCTCGTCTGTTTCTCTGCTCTCTAGTGTTATTAATTACTGTTGGTAGAAGGATATTCTGTTTATAATCAAAATTAAACCAAATCTTTGGAGATTAAGTTTTCTAAAAGAGCTTAAGGGCAGGATCAAAGGGAATTCAGCACATTGTCTCTAATACTCCCCTCTGCCACCACCCCCTTCTTTAAGCCTCTCCCCGTTCCAGTCTAAACCCACAAAAGGACATGAGCTTCCCCTTCTGCTGTTAATTTGGCATCTCTTGGTGGGTCTGGTTTAAATAGCTGCCATCACCAGCCTTTAAAAAGAAAAGACAGCAAGTATAAGCAAGAGCAGAAAGATTAAGCAAAGCAGTACAGGGCAATATATTATATATTATTATTATTATTATATGTCTACAATTTTTAAAGTGGAAGTGGAAAATATTCCCAGTTGCAGACAGAGTGGAAAAGGTCATAGCAGTTTTAAAGAGTCATTGAAGGAGAGGGAACAGCAGTTTGCATAATGGCTATGTCGCTGGACTCCCATGTAGTCGGCCACGGTTCGAGTCCCGGACCCAGTGGCTTAAACTCACACCGGGCACATGTGCATGCGTGCCCAAGATCCCGAGAGAAGAATGGAGGACAAGGGATTGCAACATGGTCATCCCCCCTGGGGGGTGATTTCTCACTTTCTGTCTTTCTGTCTCTCTCTGTCTGCAAGAGTCATTGCAGGAGAAATGGAGGAAGGGGTTATGGAAGCAGCCTGCAGGCTTTCAAGGAGAGGGGTCTTAATCCACACCTACGTTACTCTCTGTGGTTAACACTGCTGAAAAGGTTGCAGAATAACGAATCCAGCAAATCTCAAGGGTACTGAATGATCTCCTATGAGAATATGATGCCTTTTTTTGGAAAACCAAATTATTAAAAGCTGAGCCTCTAGTTGACTATTAAATAAAAAGCTATCAAAAGAACATCTGTGGAAGATTCCCTGAAATGAGGTCTTTGTCCTTCGAAGGGATGATTGGAAATTGACAGGTTCAGTTTTATCTCAACACTATAATTTTGCTCTTACAAAAGGGGTTGCTTTTCATTTCTAATGTTTGCCACTTTTCCTCAGTGTCTTCCCATGCCTCAAAATAACTCAATAGAAAGAGCAGAGGACACTAAGTTTCCCTCATTTAAACTTCCAGCTCTAACTTCTGAATTCACCTGACATGTATGGCTTTCATGTCCTTGAAATCATGATAGGAAGTTCTGTGCTCTTCAGATAAATAATGACTTAATTTCTGCAGGGCTGACTCGTAGTTCTAGAGCTGGCTGAGCTCTTTTGCCATCTATTTGTGTGGAAACAGAAATGGCTTCCAGACTTCTCTCTTGCTTTAGCTGGAAAAATGAGTTTTTATCTTTAACAGAGAGGCTGAGAGAGAGATATCTCAGTGCACCTTTCATCTTCTATCTTAGCTGGGACAAGGCAATGTCTACACACTGATACTGACCGTGCAGAAGATGACAGGGCCGCTCTGAACCCTCATGTATGGGTTCACGCATTCACTTGATTAATGATCTTCCTTAAAATATAAAGGCAGCTGGACCTCCGACTTTTGCAGGGAACCAGATGAAGTCAAGTCAAGATATTAGTTACAATACCCAAGGACATTTTATTCAGAGACGGCCCTATTTTACTAATGTCTTTGCATTGATGTCAGATTAGCATAATCAGTTCGATTCTCTGCATTTGGACAGATGTCACAGTACGTAGCTTTGCTAGTGATTTGGCAAAGTTAGGTTCTAAACACATCACTGAAATATGAGCTGTGCTGCTGTGGGTTTTAATCCAGTGGATGGGACAGGAGTCATTTGGAAAATTCATTGTAATTGCTTAACTGAACTGGCTTTTATTTGGTAACTGCATTTGTGTTCCCCAATAGTCAGGGATGAAGGTGGTCTACACACTGAACTACTTCTATTGGCTGCCTTCCAGTTGTTTTTTTTGTTTTTGTTTTTGTTTGTTTGTTTGTTTGTTTTTATGTAGAGCAAGCTAAAACCAAAAAACGTCTAAAGTGGAAGTCAAGAAAAAGAAGACATGGAGTCAAAAGCTCTCAGTGGAAAACTCAGCTTCCTAACAAAATCTAATCTAGCAAGCAGGAGCTGTCAACATGATAAATATTCTAGTCTTTAATATTGGGTTTACATACCAGGACAGAAGAAAAGAAAAAATTATTCACACACTCAAAATTTGTTAAAATGATATTGTTTAACGTCAAGTGACAGAGGCCCAAGGAAATTCAAAGCTAAGATGGAAACCTCAGGCTGAGTCTGACTCTGGACTCTGCAGGGGCCTTCTGATGTATCGATGCCACCGAAGTAATTACACCGCCATGCATGAGTTCTCCCAGGTTCACCATTTGTGGGAACGAGTTCTTTCGATTAATCTCTGTATTTTAGCTAACTGCAAGTTTCATCTGGTACCAAGTGCACACAGAAGCAAAAGCGGAATTTCAAATGGAACTCGTTCTCAAATTATGAATTGGAAATATCTAAATGGTAGTCTTTGTGGAGCAGAGGGCACACCAGCTTTAAAAATGTGCAGAATTGAATCTAATCCCAGCTCTACTACTTTATCCATTTATTTACTAGTATTAAATACATATTATGTGCCTGGCACTGTTCTGAGCCCGCAGCAAACAGACACATGAAATCTCAGCATTGGTGGAATGTATGTTTTAGTGGAAGTTTTACAGGTCAGACTCCCCAGGAAACAAATTCTAAAAAGGACATTCATGTCCATAAAGTTGATTAGAAAGGGCTATGGGGGACCAGCAGTTAGCGTAATGGTTATGTCGCTGGACTCCCATGTAGTCAACCATGGTTCACGTCCCGGACCCGGTGGCTTAAAACTCATTCCGGGCGCGTGTGCGTGCGTGCCCAAGATCCCAAGAGGAGAATGGAGGAGAAGGGATTATGGTATGGCCATCACCCCTAGGGGGTGATTTTTCGCTTTCTGTCTCTCCGTCTCTCTCTCTCTCTCTCTGTCTGGCGAGAGCACGAGCCCTATAGCAAAAACCTCTAAAAAAAAAAAAAAAACAGAAAGGGCTCTTGGACTTGAAGCCTATGAGGGAAGAGAAGTAAAAAAGCCTGGACAAAGGGAGAAGATGGGATGCATATAGTATCAACAAAGACTGCACCAGATCCTATAGGGAGCTCCAAAACTTCAGAGGTCCCCCATTGAGTAAGGAGGCCCTCACCTTCAGACACATGCATAGACCATTCATTGACTAGGGGCTGTCTAAGGTGTGATCTTGTCAGAGTCTCTTACCAGCTAAAGGCAATTCTGGAAGAGGACTGGCATGGCAGGTGAGGACTCCTAGTGGCACTTCCAGCGGCTGGGAGAGTAAGTCCTTCAGCCTTAAAGGGGTCAGGTCAGCAACAGACATTAAACAGGTAAATGCACACACATGAAATACTTAAAATGCAGTAAGTTAAAAATAATCATAAGTTAAAATGAAAAGAAAGGGCCAGTGTTGCTATTTTAGATGGTATGGCTAGAAAAGCTTCACTAGAAGAAGAAACATTTGAGCCAACCAAAGTGGAGTGAGGAAATGAGCCATATGAAGACCAGAAAAGTTATTCAAAGAAAACAGCTGCCCAAAAACTATGAGATGGTATGGGGGAAGAGAAGAGGGTGTCTTCTAAAAGTTCATGGGAAATGTATATTATTAAAAAATTATGCATAATGGGACCAGTGGTTGGAGTAATGGCTCTGTCGCTGGACTCTCATGTAGCTGACTGCAATTCAAGTCCCAGACCTGGTGGCTTAAACTCATGCTGGGCAAGTGTGCGTGTGTGCCCAAGATCCCAAGAGGAGAATGGAGGAGAAAAGATTGCAGCTTGGTCATCCCCCCTGGGGGGTGATTTCTCACTTTCTGTCTCTCTGTCTTTCTGGTGAGGGCATGTGCCCTATTGCAAAAACCTCTCAAAAAAAGTTATACATAGTTTTCAAAAATATGGTTTGCATCAAAATAAACTCAAATTTTATTACATTTTTTCATGAGCTTTTTGAAGTCCCCTCATATGGTGTCATAAAAGCCGAATGAAGAATAAAGTCTTTTTTAAAGAGAACAATTAACTGATCATTGGATTTAGCAAGACAAAATTTATTGATAAGAGCAATTTTAGTAGAATAATGGGGATCAAAATCTGCTTAAAAAGAGCTGAGAAATGAGTGGAAAGTGAAATAGTGAAGACAGTGAGTATAGAGAACTATTTAAAGGAATTTTTGACAAAAGAGAAAATGAGAGCAGGATAACTAGAGAGTAATGAGATCAAAATAAGGATTTTTTTTTCTATCTAGGAGATAATAGGACAAATTCATGTACTGATGGGAATAGTCCAAGTCACTAATGATGCTTAAAAAAGACAGGTTTTCTGCAGGTACCAGGTCCTCCTTTAGGTAAGGGAAGGTAAGATCCATCGTAAAAGACTAAGTGCTGGCGATTGGAAACTAAAGAGCTCACCCCTGTAACTGGATGGCTGCAGAAGGTCTGCATGTGGAAGCAACTGGGAAAGAAGGCTTGGTTGTGAGACTATGAAATAGCTTTGTATCTGCTTACTTTATGTTTTCAGTCAAATAAGAATCAAACTCATTAGTTTAGAGTGAGTAGCAGGAATGGGAAATTTGAGGGGAAAGAGGGGGAGGATAATTAAACAGTTATTCCCGAATGTGAGAGCATGAATTGACTAGAGCTATGTGGTAGAATTGCTAGGGAGTGCTGAGGACACACTTGAGATAGCAGTTACAAATGAAATGATAGTTGTATGATTTTATCCAGATTCATTTAGAAGCTTGGGGACAGGAATAGAGAAGGCAGAGAGCTAGATGCAACCAGCTATAGAGTTTGACAGGTGAGTTTAATTTTAGAAGAGAGTTAAAAAGGATTCAAGTTATAAGAAGTGGACTGAGGATGGTGATGGACCATGAATTCCAAGAAGATAAGGAGAAAAGCCAGGAAGTAACAGAAATACTACTTACTAGTCATGTGACTCTTTGATGCCTCGTGCCAGGAGGGAAAAAGAAGTGTGTCCAACTTAACCAACTTGACCAATAGTCATTAAGAGCTTCCTCCGTGCCACAAACTTCTCGATTTGTTCTCGAATAATCCATAGGACAAGCCCAAGAGTTCAGGAGTTATTATCTCCACCTAAGACTCAGTATGAAACATTTCCCATACACCTCTAATTCCAAACCT